>OZ005735.1:72600853-73848046 GCA_963930755.1 Eudasyphora cyanicolor | reverse complement strand
CAGCTTCCTAGCGTGATACGTTATGAAGATACAGGGTGTCACAGTTGAAAATTTTGACCATTGTATCTCCTGACTACTTGGGCTGATTTGAATGAACCGTGGCTTATATGACAGCTATTTAGAAATGCACATAATGTGCATTGATAATTGTTTGCAAATATTCAATTTTCAAATTTTTTTCTCGCGACTTATGTTTTCCTCGCGATTTTAATTGTGTTCCGCGGATGGTATTCTATATCTTTAAACTACAAAAATGAAGCCCATTCTGTTTACTTCATCAATACGAATTTTCGCAATGGGATGAAAAGCACAACAAAAGCTGTGGAACTTTTAAATGTCAAACCTATTATTTTTTCATTATTTTCTTCGTATTATAAAGTGAGTTTATTCTAAGATGTGGACCGGAAACACGATTAATAAAATGTAATGGTGGCATTCTATAGCCAAATACGCCAGAACAACAAAAAAACTTATTTCGAAACCAGTAAGGAAAGGCTAAAGTCGGGCGGGGCCGACTATATAATACCCTACACCACTCTCGTAATATTGAATAACTCTGATATATAAATTTTGTAATTCATGTATAAATTGTTTACATAAATTTAATTTTGGGACATTTTATACTTAAATAATACCCAGTACCACAGTGTGGTGTAGGGTATAAAAACGATTGGATCTAAAGAACATATATATGGGAGAACATATATTTCATCCGAACATATATATGGGAGCTATAGCTAAATCTTAACCGATTTTCTTCAAATTCGGTAGTGTTGGTTCATGGATCAAATAACTCTACCGTTCTAAATTTCAAAACGATTGGATGTAAAATACAGCTTCTATAGTACTAAAGGGCCTAATCGGACGAAACATATATATGGGAGCTATAGCTAAATCTTAACCGATTTTCTTCAAATTCGGCAATGTTGGTTCATGGATCAAGAAACTCTACCATTCTAAATTTCAAAACGATTGGATGTAAAATACAGCTTTTATAGGACTAAATGGCCAAATCGGACGAAACATATATATGGGAGCTATAGCTAAATCTTAACCGATTTTCTTCAAATTTGGTAGTGTGGTTCATGGATCAAGAAACTCTACCATTCTAAATTTCAAAATGATTGGATGTAAAAAACAGCTTCTACAGGACTAAAGAGCAAAATCGGACGAAACATATATATGGGAGCTATAGCTAAATCTTAACCGATTTTCTTCAAATTCGGCAATGTTGGTTCATGGATCAAGAAACTCTACCATTCTAAATTTCAAAACGATCGGATGTAAAATACAGCTTCTATAGGACTAAAGGGCCAAATCGGACGAAACATATATATGGGAGCTATAGCTAAATCTTAACCGATTTTCTTCAAATTCTCCAACGTTGGTTCATGGATCAAGAAACTCTACCATTCTAAATTTCAAAATGACTGGATGTAAAATACAGCTTCTACAGGACTAAAGAGCAAAATCGGACGAAACATATATATGGGAGCTATAGCTAAATCTTAACCGATTTTCTTCAAATTCGGTAGTGGTGGTTCATGGATCAAGAAACTCTACCATTCTAAATTTCAAGATGATCGGTGATGACCCTTTCTTACGAGATACCATTTAAATTAAAGGAATTTGTGAGGGCCAACAATGCTGGAATGCATCACTTTCACGTAGAAACGGAAGGTTAGTAACAAAAAAATTTGCTGGCAGGAAAAACTCCTTTAAAAAATAGAAAAAAATTCGCCAAAGCTAGCATCCCTGCGAAGAAAACCACGCCTATTTGCAAAAATCTACGGATAAATGTATAAGTTATGAGAAACTAAGTAAGTAAGGGAAATTCAAAAAAATAACTTTTCATATTTTTTTATTTTGGCAATTTTGTCTGGGAAGTACCGAAAGGGGCGTTGCAATAACGACCATTTTTTAATGTACTATTGGTATTATAAAACCAGTAAGGAAAGGCTAAAGTCGGGCGGGGCCGACTATATAATACCCTACACCACTCTCGTAATATTGAATAACTCTGATATATAAATTTTGTAATTCATGTATAAATTGTTTACATAAATTTACTTTTGGGACATTTTATACTTAAATAATACCCAGTACCACAGTGTGGTGTAGGGTATAAAAACGATTGGATCTAAAGAACATATATATGGGAGAACATATATATGGGAGAACATATATTTCATCCGAACATATATATGGGTGCTATAGCTAAATCTTAACCGATTTTCTTCAAATTCGGCAATGTTGGTTCATGGATCAAGAAACTCTACCATTCTAAATTTCAAAACGATGGGATGTAAAATACAGCTTCTATAGAACTAAAGGGCCTAATCGGACGAAACATATATATGGGAGTTATAGCTAAATCTTAACCGATTTTCTTCAAATTCGGCAATGTTGGTTCATGGATCAAGAAACTCTACCATTCTAAATTTCAAAAGGATTGGATGTAAAATACAGCTTTTATAGGACTAAATGGCCAAATCGGACGAAACATATATATGGGAGCTATAGCTAAATCTTAACCGATTTTCTTCAAATTCGGTAGTGTTGGTTCATGGATCAAGAAACTCTACCATTCTAAATTTCAAAATGATTGGAGGTAAAAAACAGCTTCTACAGGACTAAAGAGCAAAATCGGACTAAACATATATATGGGAGCAATAGCTAAATCTTAACCGATTTTCTTCAAATTCGGCAATGTTGGTTCATGGATCAAGAAACTCTACCATTCTAAATTTCAAAACGATCGGATGTAAAATACAGCTTCTATAGGACTAAAGGACTAAATCGGACGAAAGATATATATGGGAGCTATATCTAAATCTGAACCGATTTTCTTCAAATTCGGTAATGTTGGTTCGTGGATCAAGAAACTCTACCATTCTAAATTTCAAAACGATCGGATGTAAAATACAGCTTCTATAGGACTAAAGGGCCAAATCGGACGAAACATATATATGGGAGCTATGGCTAAATCTTAACCGATTTTCTTCAAATTCGGCAATGTTGGTTCATGGATCCAGAAACTCTACCATTCTAAATTGCAAAACGATCGGATGTAAAATACAGCTTCTATAGGACTAAAGGACCAAATCGGACGAAAGATATATATGGGAGCTATATCTAAATCTGAACCGATTTTCTCCAAATTCGGCAATGTTGGTTCATGGATCAAGAAACTCTACGATTCTAAATTTCAAAACGATCGGATGTAAAATACAGCTTCTATAGGACTAAAGGGCCAAATCGGACGAAAGATATACATGGGAGCTATATCTAATTCTGAACCGATTTCAACCAGAACGATCGGAGTGAAATTGCGACCTGTAGTCGACGAACAACTTTACATGGACAGACGGACGGACGGACAGACATCGTTAAATCGACTCAGCTAGTGATTCTGAGTCGATCGGTATACTTTAAGGTGGGTCTAGCTGTGTTATTTTCAGGTGTTACAAACATCTGCCGTGAAACAAACTTATAATACCCTGTACCACAGTGTGGTGTAGGGTATAAACATTACACTTTACAAAATTTCGAGTGTTTGTATGTACAGGAATAATGTTATAAACCGTTAAATTTTTGTGTAAAATGGTCCATTTGTATGGGAGGTACCAAAAGGGGCGTGGCAATAACCCACATTTCTCTCAGGATGAATGCGACCATGCAACTAATACTATGTCGTCGCCGTCGTGGCAAAATTAGATATGTGTTTGTGCCTAATTTTTCAGGAGATAATTTTAATATGATGTGAATTGGGAATTCGAAGGTACACGCTGAAAAAAAATCGCTTCTGTAGTATATTGTCCCAAACATATTCGGCTTGAAAAAAACATATGTTTAGGGTACACTCCAAATATATAATGTTTTACAAACACAAATATTTTATGTTTGTGAGGATATTGTGCTAAACAAAAATATGCTCCCATTCAAATATTTTTTATTTGGAACTAGTATTTCCGAAACAAGGATTCATTTGTAATTATTTATTTTGGTAATGTATTAAATGCCTTAACTTAAAGACAAGTTTTCTGTTTTTCAGATTCTCAAAGAGCAATTTTTTTATAAATTTTATATGTTTGTAAAATTTAATCAAATCTTAAATGGAACAATCTTTCGTAAATATAAACGACATTGATGGATTGACAAAAAGTGATGAATAGGAATATTTATAAATAAGGAAATTTTTAGCTATAAAGTGTAACACGAAAACTAGGAAAAGCTAACTAAAATTCGAATAAGTCAGTAATGTTTTAAAAATATTTTTAAATAAAACATATTTGGAAATCTGCTTAAACAATAACTTTGTTTGTGTGTAAACACATATTTTATTTGTGCAAATAAATTATGTTCTAATACATTAATATATGCGTTCCAAACAAAATTTCTTGATTTTCAAATAAAATTTATTTGTTAACAAATATATAATATTTAAAAAAATAGTTTCCAAGTATATTTTCTTTCGTTTCAAACATATCAAAAATGACGATTTTCCTCCGTGTATATATTACACACTTTCGAATTCATAGTTCATATCATATCAAAATGATCGCGATATAACAAAATTATTTCCTCCCCTAAAAAAATAGGAACAAACTCATAGCTATTTTTGCTACGACAGCGACGATGTGTGAAGTTGTGAAAGATTCTGTAGTATAAAAGTTATGAGATAATCAATATTTCATTTATGTTTACCCTGCGTGGAGGAGCTACTTGAAGGAGTGGACCATCATAGTCCATCTTTAACCTTAGCTGAGATAGGAGGTACCAAATGGTACCTTTGTGTGGGAGGTACCGAAAGGGGCATGGCTATAACGCCCATTTTTCACTGGATTGTAGGTACTATAAAACCATTACACTGTCCAAAATTTCAAGTCGTTGTATACACTGGTATTCAAGTTATAAGTGATATTTAAGCTATATGGAGTTAACTTTGTGCAAAATGTTCCATTTGTGTAGGAGGTACCAAAAGGAGCGTGGCAACTTCGCTCATTTTTCTCGAGGTGATAGTGACTAATAAAGTAATACAATGTGTAGAATTTCAGAGGATTAAAATATGTAGTATAGAAGTTATTAAATAATCAATAATTCACTAAATAAAAAAGTTAAAAAAAAGTTATTTGGCGGACCCTGTATTAACTTTTTGTGGGAAGGAGTGCACCAATATGGCCCTTCTTCGAACTTAGCCGGAGATCGAGAAAAATATTACCGCATACCAAATTTTAAGTCAATCTGTTACTCCTTTCGGAAGTTGTCATGCGCACCAGCCAGCAGACAGACAGACGAACGGACGGATATTGCTCATTCAACTTAAAATGACGCAAAACGAATATCCACCGAACATACGTAGGGTCTCAGGTCACTCCTTCGATGTGTTACACTTTTGGCTTGTAGCAAATGTATATCATTTGTATTTGTTAAACCCCCTCTGGTACCTCCCATACAAATTGCGTAATATTTCATATTACAGTACTCAAAAAGTGAGGGTAAACCTTAGTCGGTTTACCCGACTGAATCTTTTTTACTTGTTTTGGCCATGTTTTTCTATATTTTATGGTTTTTTTCGTGCCAACAAAAACTATTTTTGAAAAAATCAAATTTTTTCTAATTCTTTTAAAGAAAGTTAATAAACTTCTGTCTTTACATGGAAGTGTCTTTACTGGTATTTTAGTCTTTATTAATTATTTCCTTTCATATAACGTGTATCCCGGCATTATCGAGCATACACTTCAAAAAATATGGACCAAATATTAAAGGCACCTTCAAGAAAATTGGAATTTCGAAGAAAAATATTTTAAAATAAACTTCTTTGTTTTTAATATTCCATATTACACCAAAATAATTTTTGCATAGTGTTACCAGAGTTTTCAGATTCGTTCCATTTAGTTATTTTTCAGTGAGCTCTACATATAGGTGCCGCCTTTCTAGTCATGAAGTATATATTACTAGTTGTATGGACTCCATAATTTTTTCGACCGAATCATCCACCACAGATTCTTTTTGGCCATGGATAGTTGATAGGAACTTACTGATTTGGATACATATTACATTAGGCGATGGTCGTGTTTTTAAACATAATGTAACTGTGGAGTGAAAAGGAGTGTTCCTCGGAGACCCTCGACTATAGGAAAGCATTAAATTGGTTTTCCGAGCACATCGTTTTATTTCATACCCTCTTAACTATAAAAGTATTGTAATTCAAATTCAAACATTTCAAAAATATTTTATATATTTCGCAAATTCACAATTAAATTTTTGTGGTTTGAGATCAATTGTTTCACATGCCAAAAATTTACCATTTCTGTCTTTCCTATTTTGGTTTGGATTTAATTTTACTTCGAAGTTGTGTAGGAATTTCAATTAAGTTGTTTTTAATGAAATACTTAAGTTATCATGAAATGAAATCTTTATCCCAAATCTTTGGGGCATTACTGGCACGAGCAGATTCAAACGAAACCAAACAACCGACTAACAGTAAGACAGACATTTGCGTTCATGCCTTTGCGGATGGATGTATGAATGGTTAATGGAATTATAGATAGATGGATGGATCAGATATACTCGAACATTTCACTATGGTTTTGCTCTACCCGCATCACACATGTCGAATAAAAATTAGCTAAACAAGGCAGCCTATAGACATTGCTCATACATGATTTATGCAAGTGATACTAGCGATTTCAATTATTGCTGACACATTGGGATTTGGGCCGGAAAGTTCATGAAATATGAATCACTTAAGCACGCACTTATCATACGTATTTACTAATGCTGCTATATGACAGAATTTGTTGATAAGGGAAGTAGTGCGAAGGATAATTCTCGGTTTCCCAATTAGTCTGTCCAGCAATATGAACGTGACAAGCATGTATTACGATTATTGTCATACATACATCCCTCTATCAGTCCATATGTACTTCTTTTTCTTCAATATCACCTCACTTATTATAGGATTAAAATAAGCACGTGAGACTAAATGATAATTTATTTAATTTATAAATGCAGAAAATTGCTAGTGAGATGTTTTCCAAATATGTCGGATGCAAATCCCCGTATACTTTTTTTCGTGTATAATTTTCTGTATTACCATTTTCCGATTTTGTTTTCTTCTGAAGCGGACATCTGAATACAAATTTAGATAAGTACTCCTCATTTATAAATAAGCCGCATTGGATATGCTTTTTAATGTTTTGGTGTTGTTTTCTGTCATCTCTTTGGGATTATTTTCTATGGTTGGTTTCTACTTGATCAAACACCAGACACGCCAATAAGTCTGGCAACCGAAATAAATGGGTATTTGGACAGAGTTGGACAATAAGAGGTACGAGTTCATTATTTAATTAGTTGGTGGCATGAAAAATCGCCAAACTCGTGAAAAATTGCCAAAGTCAAAATGTTGATCAAATGAATGAAACGTAGTCCAAAATGGTTAACGAAATATGTCCCAAAAATGAATTATCAATAGTCCCAACTACGAGGGCGGTACCAAATTAACCTCCTACCATATAATTGGCTCAAAAATTATGGTGAAAAGTGGCAACCTGGGGTAACAGATATGTTTTAATTTTCAAGGCCCCAGGTGGTTTAGTTTTTTTTTTGAGTACTCAAAAGTAAACGACCTCAGTGAATATGTAAACATAGAAAAAATTGGTCAACGATATGCTTTAATTTGAAAGGCTCAGTCTAACCAATATTAAAAAGGAGATTCTACTTTGAGCGAGTCTGATCCTTCGTTTACAACTATGAAATATTGGCTGACAGAGTTTAAACGGGCCGTACGAGCTGCCAAGACGAACACCGTAGTTGTCGACCAATTGAAGTGTCCACGTCAGAAAATGGTATTGGATGACCGTCGGTTGAAGGTTCGTGAGCTAGCTGAAGTCATAGGCATTTCGCATATTGACGGAAAATTTAATAATGAGAAAGCTGTACGCAAATTGAGCTAAAAGAAGATTATATTGAGAAATATAGAAAATTTTTCCCAATTTGTTGTGTTTTCTTTGTTCGGTCGTAAAAATTACATAAAATCATATTAAAATGTAATTGTTTATGGACCTGTCCAAAATTTGAAATGGAATAAAATTCTAACTGCATTCTTATCTTCGGTCGGGTTTAGAGATTTTCTCCTATGGACAGGTGCAAAATTGGAAATTCAATGAAAAGTTATGATGATCCTCTGAAAAACTCAAAAATCAGCTACACCAATAAAAGTTGTTCCTGCATCGGAGACTTTCAGTGGGGCCTAAATACTATGTCCTATGGACAGGACACAAATCTGAGGCCAATATTGGAAATGTCTGTGTTTGTTTCTAAAGGGTTTTTTATATTACAAGGTTGTTTGGCCCAGACATATGTAGTAACTAGGATTAATGGAGCTACTCACCATAACGTAATTTTTTCACTCCCGCACCCATCCTTCTCTTAATAATTGCCCCTATACCATATAGTTATCCTTTTTTTTAATTTATACCGAAATTTCTGCTTTCTATTTTTTAATTTCATACTTGACATAAAATTAATAAATATACAATATTTTTGAATCGATTAAAAATTATTTACGGTCTTTGCGTAACGGGTGTGACGAATATTAGAATGCAAATTCTACCGTAAATAGTGCAATGATACTGAAACATTTCCATTCACTTTATACTATATAACCTTGACCTAACTTACACAAAAAATGATATACATATGCATATCTGCATAAAATGTATTAAATTTAACTTTTTGTATATTTTCGGTATCGGGTGTGACAAACAAACTACTCCAAGATACAAAACCGTTTGCAGGCACTGAATATTTTCCAAAATTTACGAATTTTACACTAAACTACAATTAAGGATGCGTACTTTCTTGTAGTCAAAAGAAAAATTTCAGAAAACAAAAAATAAAATTAGTGCATCCAACAATTTTATAATAACCTATAGAAAACTCATTGGTAGTAAAAGAAACTATTCCTACATTCATCAACTCTTCATGAATTTCTAAAATTCAATTGGTCGTGATGTCCGTTATGGTATTTTTTTTTGCAAAAATCTGATTTATTTTTTATGTGTGATGGGGTCAGTTTACGTGGAATCACCCATATGAAATCGTCATTCAGACTTAATGTACTGGAACGTGTAAAGAAAGCCAACGTCGCTTTATATTTCTGCAAGAAAGCTGTAGGGTTGCTTCTGGAACTCTCTAATAGAACCGTCCATTTCACATATACTCGTATGGCAGTAGTTCGCCCAATACAGTTAAACGGCATTGTGGTGTGGTGGATATTATCAAATTCCTGTCTATGCATAAGCGGAGCGTTAAGGACTACAGCGACTGAATCTCTACAGATCTTACTAAATCTACTTCCCACTGCACACTGATCCCAAATCCAATAGCGGACCTAGAAAATTTAATTTTTTAAACTTAGGTGGCAACCCTGTTTTTATCCATGCGATCAAAGTTAGAAGTTCCATCAGGGGTTTTTAAGCACTTGTTCTTGAGAAATTATTGGCAATATCTTTGATACTGGAAATCGGTAAGACTAAAATTTTATTTAATCTGCAAAATATGGAAAATCAAGCTCAAAGTATGTCGAAATTGGTACTAAGAAAATTTATGAAAATGTGTTTTAGTTTATGTTCAGAAATATTTATCAAAGTTTAGAAGACATTTGGAATGGTTATTGGAGGCCCACTCAGTGTGGGTTTCTGCAAATTTTACAATAAACATCGAACATGATGCTTGTGCGATGCAGCCACTGAAGTGGGAAAAAGACTAACAAGGAAATTGACAGCTGAACTCTCATTGCGCCAAGAACATAACACTCCCCTCTTGCGCATAAGGCAACTATGTTAGCTAGAAAGACAAAATATGCCGATGTTACAAACTTGTTACACATGTACCTTGTTATTATTGGGTACACCATAAATTGTCCTAAAATATTGAGTGTCTCGATATTTATGCAAACAGAATGTCGCAGTCGGCGTATAGGGTCCATATTGTCGAAATCAGTGGGGAATTGGTATGAGGGCTATATCCAAATCTGAATCAATTTCCTTCAAATTAAATATGGTTGGTCCTTGGTACAAAAAACATATCCATGCCAAGTGTCATGCAAATAGAACCATATTTGCAACGAGCACTTAACGTACATGCATCAAGCGTGTGTAGGAAGTGGTAGTGGGAGTTGCCAGATCGGTGCAAATATTTGTTGATTTGTTATGTGTATTATGACAAACAGAAGTGCAAACTTTTGGGGCAGTGTATACATTCCTTCATATTTATGCCACAAAAACTGGATTGACCAGTGTGCGCTGAGAAAATTGACACCAGAGTAGCATCACGAATGAACTGTCTATCAATGTGAAGGTATGAAAACTGTGGTACTACGGGCTCATGAGGATATTTATATAAAAACATTACATTAAATAATAAATTGCAATATATAAATTAAAGTTCACGTGCCACATAGGGCATTATGAGGTTATCACAATAAATTTTACATTTTTTGGGAAAATATATGGGTAACTTTTAAAAATAAAACTAAAAAAATATAGATGTGTAAAAAATTAAAGAATATAATCAAGGATTAAGTTCATTTTCGTCCTGCTGGTGTCCCTTAAACACAAAAATTTATCACTTCTTTGAGAATTTTTAGAGGGGATGTTAAAATCTTTCAAATGGTACTTATATCATAAAAAATTTTGTAGATGACCAATTTTGGCACCCTATAAAATCTAAACCGCTATGAATTTGGACAAAAGGTAAAATGTCATTATTCAGCATTGTCTTGTAGCATACATACACGCAGAAATCGAAAGGGTCAAATATTTAAATTGTAATTTTTGGGTCGTTTTACTTTGAAATTACCATATGGTAACCGACCGAGTGGACCATATTCCAACGGTAGCCAGCAAAAAATAATTCTTTTATTTTTTCCAAAAGAATAGCATTATATGTACTTCAAAATCATAGGTATGATATTTTTTTTGGCATTTAATGAAGTTCTCCTAAATAACTTAGCAGGATGTTATTTGGAGTATAAATTATTAATCCAAAAATCAAAACGATTGATGTAAAATAAAGCTTCTTTTGTGATAAAAATTCGGCAATGTAGGTCCTCTTATGGCGATTTCTTTTCTGCAAAAAAGTGCAACATTTTCGTTGCCCTTTTCCCGATAACTGGACATCTAGCGACTACATCAGTTCCACCTAAATAGTGCGAAGATTTTTCAGAATTTCACGTCGACAGGGCAACATTTTTTCAGAATCGAAATCACCATTAGTATTAAGATACTCATCCTGCTATATTTCAAAATGATGGAATGTGGAATACATTTTCTATAGTGCTAAATGGCCAAATCGGAAAAAGTATATATACGAGTATGTATAAATATACATATCTAAATCTAAAAGAATTATTTCAAATTTAGTATTGTATGAACCGATTTGTACCAATTTCAATACGAATTATCCTCGGTACAAAATAAAGACATGTTCAAAGTTTCTTTGAGATCGGACTATGTTTGCGACCTGTACTTAGAGTACACGAATACATACACAGACGGCCACAGCTAAATCGACTACGACGGTGATTCGATGGGGTATCTCTTCTCCATATGCACAGTGTTATAAGACCCTATAGCACAGTGTGTAGGTTATAATTAAATAATTTTAACAGAAATTATGGGAATTAAGTATATCCTATACCACAACATTATGGTACAGGATATTATAACTTTGGGCATTTGTTTGCAACATCCAAAAGGAGAAGAGATATAGTCATTATTTATTATTGTTCAAAGAAAATCGGTTCGCATGTATGTATAATAGCAATATATATGCTTCTTTCGATTACAACCTTATTTTATTTGTTTGTTACACAGAATGTTGACCATTTGCGAAAATGTTACTAGAACTTACTCTATGGGGTCATTTGGTCACATAACAGCCAGCCATACCATACACACGGATTACAAACGTCTTAAAATGTGCTGAAACTGATTTCCTGTAACATATATAGATACACGCTGAAAAAAAATCGCTCCTGTAGTATATTGTCCCAAGCATATTCGGCTTGAAACATATATATGTTTAAGGTACACTCTAAATATATAATATTTGGTACACACCAAAATTATATATTTGGGAAGATGTTGTTCTAACTAATCTTTGTTTACATCCCAATATATTTTTATTTGGGACAATTATTTCCGAAACAAATATTTATTTGCATTTAAGTATTCAGAAAATTAAATTTTTCAGTAATTCAAAGTTAATTGTTAGAAATTGTTATTGTTTGTAATATAATAAATGAAATCGTATAATCTTGGATCAAAATAAATTCTTTACATTTAAATGATTGATCTATTATATTAAAATTTTAATGACTGATTTAGAACAGAAGTTAAATCTGGAAGGTACAATTCGAAACCAAGAAAAGTTAAAACTGAAATTCGAAAAAGTCAGCAAAAGTTTTGAAAATATTTTTTAAATAAAATATATTTGAAGAAATTCCTAAACAATAATTTTATTTGTATTTAAACGCATATTTTATTTGAGAAAGTTAGTTTGCAATGATATTTTGTTGTAATATATTTATAAATGCGTTACAAATATATTTTGTTGATTTTCAAATAAAATTTATTTGCTAGGAAATATATAATATTTAAAAATTTGTGTTCTAAATATATTTTCTTTCGATTCAAACATATCAAAAAAGGCGATTTTGGTCCGTGTATAGTATAGTTGTTCACTTTGGCCAATAGTGAATTATTTATACACTCCCTTCCATAACTTAGGTTTATAAAAATACGTGGACATCCTTTTGTAATGAATTGGAAATCCGCCTTTGAAAATTAACCCTATTAATTTTAACTTATACACGCTGAAAAAAAATCGCTTCTGTAGTATATTGTCCCAAACATATTCGGCTCGAAACATATATATGTTGTTTAGGGTACACTCTAAATATATATTTTTTTTGGTACACACAAAAATTGAAGATGTTGTTCTAAACAAATATTTGTTTACATCCCAATGTGACTGTTATTTCCGAAACAAATATTTATTTGCATTTAAGTATTCATAAAATACATAAATTGTGTTAAATTTTTAGTAATTCAAAGTTAAATTTTTAGAAATGTTTAATATTCGTAAAAATATTAATTAATAATAATTGAAATCGTATAATCTGGTTTAATATTAAGTACTTAGAGGAGAGAAGAACTAATGATGGCTTGGAATATTCAGAAATTTTAAATGTTTTTGGAAATCTTTTTTTAACCCAGCAAAAAATAAAAGAAGTACTTCCAAAAGAATAACATTATAAGTACTTCCAAATCATAAGTATGAAAATTTTTTCAGCATTTAATGAAGTTCTTCTAAATAACTAACCAAAATGTAATTTCGGAATATAAATTATTATCCCTAGAATGCATAATTTCAAAACGATTGGATGTAAAATAAAGCTTCTGAAGTGATAAAAGTCAAGATCGGAAGGAACATATATATGAGGGCTATGAAATATATGTAAAATACTGCTTCTATAGTGCTAAAGGGAAGAAATATATACTCGTATTTATATGGCGGCTATATCAGAATTAGTGAATGGTTCTGGAAGCTAGTCGACTTTCGACTTTTTCATCAACCAAATTTCGTTTCAGTCGACTAGTTCTATTAATCGGACCTAAAAATCGACTTTTTCATAGTCGATTAAAATAAGATAAAGTCATTTCAAAGTATGCTGATTTTCTTCGAAATATGTAGAATTGTAGTACATTGGATTGTGATTAAAAAATGTTGATATATCGTCACCAGAAATACCCAAGAGCAAAACCCTCAAAAAATGAAAATTCGTTTTTCGTCCAAAAATCACGATTTTATTGAAGAAAAAAGACGTAACATCAAAGCACAAATGGCGTAACCCACATTGTATTAAACAGAACGTACTGTATTCTGCTATTTAACCTTTGAAGTTTTTCTCTTGTTGCTGTTTTGATTTTTGTCAATCGCGTTTGACAGCTATTTTAGATGCAAAATTCTATATGGGGTCTGTATTTAAATTTGGACTTTATCTGAATGGTATCCATTTTTTTATCAAATTTCGCAGTTTTCATGACTAATTAGCACATTCGACTAAAATATGACTTCTATGAAGCTTAGATGTCAAATCCATGCGACTATGTGGGGCTATATGTATATTTGAACCGATATTGTTCACACAGATATTAACCGTTAAAATAAGATACTCTTTACCAAATTTCATGAATATCGAAAGGAAATTACATCTTGTATAGAGGGAATAAGCTAAATCGATGGAACATTCATATATGTTAAGATATCTGGTTCTAAACTGATATTCAAATAGTGGAGAGATTTTTGATCATTCGCCGTAGACGGAAGAAAATAAGTTACAGAAACAGGCCCTATATCTAAATACGGATTGTCTTTAAATTTCAATACGAGTTGTCTTGTCCCAAAATAAAGATATGTGCAAAATTTCTTTGAGTTCGGAATATATTTGTGACCTGCACATTGATTACAAGAATGCATGCACAGTCTGACATAGCTAAAACGGTTCAGAAAGTGATTCTAAGTCGATTGGTATAATAAACGATGGTTCTATGTATCTCTTCTCATTTTGGGTGTTAGAAACAAATGCATAAGATTATAATAAATTGTACCACAGTGTGGTGTAGGTTATAATTAAATAATTTTAAAAGAAATTATGGTAATTAAATATACCATACCATTCTTACTGTACCACACTGTGGTACTTGACTACTATCTGAACCGGGAAAATACATAGCGCCGCACAAATGTGCTATGTACTACAGTGTAAAATAAAAAGACTTTTTATACCCTTCACCACACTGTGGTACAGGGTATTATAAGTTTGTTTCACGGCAGATGTTTGTAACACCTGAAAATAACACAGCTAGACCCACCTTAAAGTATACCGATCGACTCAGAATCACTAGCTGAGTCGATTTAAAGATGTCCGTCCGTCCGTCCGTCTGTCCATGTAAAGTAGTTCGTCGACTACAGGTCGCAATTTCACTCCGATCGTTCTGAAATTTTGCAGTTTAGAGTATTCGCGGCTATTAAGATCGCTATTGAATTTGGTTGAAATCGGTTCAGATTTAGATATAGCTCCCATATATATCTATCGTCCGATTTGGCCCTTTAGTCCTATAGAAGCTGTATTTTACATCCAATCGTTTTGAAATTTAGAATGGTAGAGTTTCTTGATACATGAACCAACATTGCCGAATTTGAAGAAAATCGGTTAAGATTTTGCTATAGCTCCCATATATATGTTTCGTCCGATTTGGCCCTTTAGTCCTTTAGAAGCTGTATTTTACATCCGATCGTTTTGAAATTTAGAATGGTAGAGTTTCTTGATCCATGAACCAACATTGCCGAATTTGAAGAAAATCGGTTAAGATTTAGCTATAGCTCCCATATATATGTTTCGTCCGATTTTGCTCTTTAGTCCTGTAGAAGCTGTATTTTACATCCAATCGTTTTGAAATTTAGAATGGTAGAGTTTCTTGATCCATGAACCAACATTGCCGAAGTTGAAGAAAATCGGTTAAGATTTAGCTATAGCTCCCATATATATGTTTCGTCCGATTTTGCTCTTTAGTCCTGTAGAAGCTGTATTTTACATCCAATCGTTTTGAAATTTAGAATGGTAGAGTTTCTTGATCCATGAACCAACATTGCCGAATTTGAAGAAAATCGGTTAAGAATTAGCTATAGCTCCCATATATATGTTTCGTCCGATTTGGCCCTTTAGTCCTATAAAAGCTGTATTTTACATCAAATCGTTTTGAAATTTAGAATGGTAGAGTTTCTTGATCCATGAACCAACACTACCGAATTTGAAGAAAATCGGTTAAGATTTAGCTATAGCTCCCATATATATGTTTCGTCCGATTTGGCCCTTTAGTTCTACAGAAGCTGTATTTTACATCCAATCGTGTTGAAATTTAGAATGGTAGAGTTTCTTGATCCACGAACCAACATTGCCGAATTTGAAGAAAATCGGTTAAGATTTAGCAATAGCTCCCATATATATGTTTCATCCGATTTGGCTCTTTAGTTCTGTAAAAGCTGTATTTTACATCCAATCGTTTTTATACCCTACACCACACTGTGGTACAGGGTATTATTTAAGTATAAAATGACTCAAAAGTATATTTATGTAAACAATTTATACATGAATTACAAAATTTATATTTCAGAGTTATTCAATATTACGAGAGTGGTGTAGGGTATTATATAGTCGGCCCCGCCCGACTTTAGCCTTTCCTTACTGGTTTATTAGTGAGAATGTTGATCATTTGCGAAAATGTTACTAGAAGTTACACTATGGGGTCATTCGGTCACACTTTTCAAGAGCCAGCTACACCATACAGATTACAAACATCTTCAAATGTCCTAAACATACTTACATACATATATATGATCGTTTATCTCTTTGGCCAATAATATATTATTTATACGTTCCCTGCCCTATGTCAACATTTGTATTCCTTTAAAATAAGAGATCTCTGGACCCAAAGATGTTAATAAGAACGACATACATTCACCAAATAAATACAACACCAAAAAAGCAAATCTTACAGTGCTTTAAAAGAAGTTGTGCAAAAGTGGTGACAAATAAGTACTTCCCCGGCGCGACAACCCCCTGTTAAATTCATTGGTGAAAATCCAAATTAGAACAACTTACGGATCATAAGTTGGGGATTTTCATTGATTCTTTGGATGCTCTTTTTTTGCTGGGAAATAAAATATATTTGGAAAAATTCCTAAATAATAATTTTATTTGTATTTAAACACATATTTTATTTGAGAAATTTAGTTTGCAAATATAATTTGTTGTAATATATTAATATATGTGTTCCAAAACAAATTTTATTGATTTTCAAATAAATGTATTTGCTAAGAAATATATAATATTTACAAATTGTAGTTTCAAATATATTTTCTTTCTATTCAAACATATCAAAAAAGGAGATTTTGCCCCGTGTAAGAGTATGCTGCGAGAGATCATGTTTTATAAAATGCACAATTTAAGGCTATATTAAATTAAGGGATTTTTAATTTATTATCTATGTTTGAATTTTTTAAATCGACAAATTGAAATCTACGTATAAACAGAGAAGGATATTTTAACAAATTTGCTCCTACATTTTCAAATGGCATTGATGTCGTTTGCCGATTTAATATATTCGGATTCAAGGAATAACAAAGTACATATTTATATTACATTAAAATGAGGTTAATTTCCAATTTTATATCAGAGTAAGATTATTAAAATTACATTTAAAGCTCAACATTTGTTTTCATTTAAAAGAAGAGAAATATCACTGCACCTAATGTTGTTAATAAGAACGACATACATTCATCAAGTTAATATAACACCAAAAATGCAAATCTAACAGCACTTTAAAAGGAGTGGTGCAAAAGTGGTGACAAATAAGTACTTCCCCTGCGCGACAAGACCCAGTTAAATTCATTGGTCAAAATCGAAATTAGAACAACTTCCGGATTCAAACATATCAATAATAATACCTGCAATGTATATCAAGCCGAAATAATGACAATAAGGGTAGTCGTCAATTGGCTGAGTTGCAATAAAGACCAACACTGGCTTTGTCATTTATTCGGACAATCTGGCTGCCAAAAATTCTCTTGAGGCCACATCCCTAAATTCACACAACAGCCCTCGACTGCCGCAGATCCCTTAACGGAATGGCTGAGCGGTTTATCAATCGCCTCATATGGGTACCAGGGCATAGGAAGCTGCAAAGCTGATGAACTTCCTAGGTAAGGGACGATATTACAAATACTTGAAGAATTTGCATATATTTTGGCGCCACTATCCGCATGCAAGATTTGGCTTACGAAAGAGGCAACCAGGAAGTCCAAAGACAGATGGACTGAAATCGGCACCTGCAGGGTATCTAGACTATATACGAACTGAGAAGGTAAAAATGTCTCCTCGCACTAGAGAGGAAAAACCAGCCTACATTAGTGAAGGTTCTGACGGGAGACTGCCTGGTCGACGAACACGCCAGGAGGTTAGGTTTTGAGTCTACTGACTTCTGTAGGAGCTATAGTAATGAGGAAGAAGTGGAGAGAACTAAGCACATGTTTTGCTACTGTCCCTCATTAAGTAAACGAAGTCTGTATATATACTGGCGGTGGCCTTTCTAGGAAGTCTAACAGATCTTTCCGGTACCGATATTCATACTATTGATAACTTAGTTTGAGAAACAGGTTAGATTCTATGAGGGGCATTTGAATCCGTGGTATCACTAGGGACCTACATTGTTCTTTGTGAGCTGGCAAAGGTGGCTGCCACCCTAACCTAAAAAATGATACTCATTTTTTATTTTCGATTTTCCTAAATTGATGGCCACCTTTGTGTCAGGTTAGGGTAAACAAAATTGATAAATATATAAGCTCGATTGGTTGAAATTTGAGCAACCCTTATTACTTTCAGTACAAAGTATTTCTCTATAACTAACATACCCTTAGTCACCATTGGGTCCCCGCAAAAAATGCGGAGTTATTCCACTCTTGTTTTAATTTGCATAAGTAGTGATTCTATTTCATATATTTCGCCTATATACGAATTTATCTACAAATGAGTTCGTCTACCTTAGTTTCACAATTGTTTTATCCTAGACATACAGTTGAGTCTCAAGTGCAAATAAAAACGTTTTTTCTTTCTACTACAATACGAGTACATCATAAAATTTAGTTTTGATATTTTCGTTTATTTGCTTGAAGAAAATTTGTTTCTTTTTTGTGTGTGTGTGTGTTTTTTCTTTTTTATTTTACTACTATTCTAACAACTATTTGATTTAACTCGTGGCGTGTTTATTTTGCAAATTTACACATGTTTATCTATAAATTGTGGGGCGTGATTGGCGGTATGTTGAACAACAGCTAATGTTTACAACAAATATGTTTAGACTTTTGTGGCTTATTATATGTGCTTTATTCTTTTCTATCTATTGTTGTTTTTCTGCTTTAATTCATGCAAATTGAAATATGCAAATTTTGGGTTGGTCAGTGGCTTGATTTTTTTAGTATCGCGGTGATTTATAAACGACTTTATTAGTACAATAAATAATTTTATGTATATGGTTTGTTCGCCATCTGGTGTAATTTTCTAAACGTTAAATTTTTTTGATACAGGACAAGGCTACCTTAAAGAGAATAGTTTGCGTGGTTTAAAGAATGAAAAGTATAAAATTTTTATAGATTAGACAGATTTACACAGACGGACGGAATTTTGAAGGAAAATGGAGTTAACATCAAAATAAAAATAAAATAGCACGGCCACCGCCGAATCTAACAAACTTACGTAAAAAGGCTAAAACCAAATGGACAAAATTCGGGAAGCTAATTAGGAAAGACTGGGGCAACACAATTTTAAGTGCATAAGTATTAAATACATTTACACTAATGTGGATAACATTACGGAGATACTAGTGAGATCATTCGAAAAAAGTTGTCCGCTTCGTAAATGGAAATCAGCCCGAGAAAAGTCCTAGATGACCTTAGAGATTCGCAATATTGAGAAAGAGGCCGGAGACATTACAATAGGGCACGCGATACAAAGTCTGGGACGACTAGCATAGGAGACGTAGAAAATACAACAAAAGCACAAGAATATGAAAATGGAAATCTCTGCGAACAGGTCTATAGTGTTATCGATGTTTCCAAGACAAAAAAAAGTTCCTCCCAATAACCTACACCCAATCCAAAACAACGAAGAAATTGTTAGGTTTTTCATGAGCACTCATATATCGCAAGGTACGACGGGACAGACAGAGATATCGGAATATAGGAAAATGAAACACAACTAAGTTTTATCATTACATACCTTATGGCCAAAGAAGCCGTAAAAAACTTCTCACCATTTAAGGCACCAGGACCTGCTGGGATATTTCCGACACTACTACAGATGGAGGCGGAGCATATATCGACTGATCTAGCCGTTATTTTCACAGCAGGCGTAAAATTCGCATATATAAGGAACGCCTGGAAGGAGGCAAGAGTAGTTTCCATACATAAACCTGGCAAGGCAAGTTATGCGATACCAAAGGCCTATAGATCAACAGGCCTAACATTTTTCTTACTCAAAACTGTGCAGACTAGATAAACCACATGCTAAAGAATAGGTGGATAAATTGTTGGTCACATTACCGAAAAATAAGGGACAGAGTATCACAGAGAACACCACAGGTAGGTATATTATCACAACACTAGTGGGTTACTGCTATAAATAGTCTCCTAAGGATGGTAAAAGACGAAGGACTTAAACTACTTTAGTAACTGTCATTGAAATAATTAGAAAAACTAATAAGAACGTTCAGTCGGGTAAACCGACTTATGAATCCCCTCACCTTGAGTCCCAAAAAATATTAGTAAATTAATTTATTTTTTTGTTTTTATTAAATTACACTGTACAATTTCAAACTTTTTTTCAAAATAACAGGTGGATTCCGGTAGAGGAGACCAAAAAATATATACGTGTATCGGCGTTTTGAAAGATCACATCGGAATTTTATTTTAGGGGGGGTTAAAGTTTTCCCTCCGTGTGCTTGTTCGAACAGAATATCGGTATATAAAACTATGTGTTCTGTTCATCTGAGGTGTAGGGTATCTTCAGCAACTTTGTAGCAAATGTTAAGGCCTATATTTTTGTGGAATATATTAACCCTTTGCTCTATATTTTAACAAATCGTAAAAAACTTCCCTAAAAATGGGAGGGGCGGGGTTGAAATTTTCCACAAAAATAATGGCCATACAATTTTACTATATATGTCAGAACACACCAAAGCCCAAAACCTAACACAAACACCAAAAACCGGCCAAATTCAAGATTGCCTGTTAACTTTTGGTGCAAAATTGTACCTTTGTGTGGGAGGTACGAAAAGGGGCATGGCAATAACGCCCATTTTTCACTGGACTGTAGGCATTATAAATGCATTACACTGTACAAAATTTCAAGTATTCTAATACACAGGCATTCGTGTTATAGGTTGTTAACTTTTGGTTCAAAATACTCCATTTGTGTGAGAGGTGCCAATAGGGGCGTGGCTACTTCCCCCATTTTTCGATGTGTAACACTTTTGGCTCGTAGCAAATGATATATACCCTTTTCTCTAAGGTGAGGGGATAAAAATGTTTTTTTTAGGGTGACCTACAAGATCTAAGAATTTTGGGCTAAAATTAGTTCTGGGCCAGTTAAAGTCATTTGAGCAATGTCCGTCCGTCTGTCTGTCTGGACCATGTTGGTCCACTCCTTCGAGTATCTTCCCAAAAGGGCTAACAATTTAATGAAATATTAATTCTTTAATAACTTCTATACTACTTATCATAATCTTTCACTATTCCGCACATGGTATAAGCTTCTTGGTCGCTATCACCTTTAGAAAAATGGGTGGAGTTGTCACCCCCCTTTTGACACCTCCCATTCGAATGGACCATTTTGCACAAAATATTAACGCCTTATAACTTTGGTTCCAGTCCATATTAATAATTGAAATGCAGTGCAGTGTAATGCTGTAATGAAATATTTTGCACAAAAGTTAACTTTTTATAACTTCGATTCCTGCGCATACACTTTCAATTTTGTACATTGTAATGCTTCTATAATAGGATCAGAATATTTAACATCGACTTATGTAGTTTATTTTTGGCTAAAATGTCTATTTGTATAATTTATATTATAAATATGTAAAAAAAGATCCCGCAATCATTTTTTTAAAAAAATTTATGAAAAAATTAAAAAAAAATAGTTATTGTGTTTTACGAAATTTGTTTTTTTTTTTTTGAAAAAACCTTTGTAGAATAAATTGCCAAACGTGGCATGGTAGATGAAGAGGTGTTGGAGAAGTTGAGTTTTATATTTGGGCCTCCTATGTCAGACAGGGGCGGAGCTAGAGGGTCTAATCGGGTGAAGAAAATGTTCAACCGAGTGTAACTCGTTTTTCTCTTCCGATTTATAAAATTTCTTTTGTGTGTTTTCTACTAGCTGATGTCTACAAAAAAAATGTCTACACCTGAGAATTATCTCTTATAGTTACCGAGATATCTGCAATTGAAAAGTGAATTTTTCATTTTCCGATTTCATCCATATCAACATGTCTGGATGGGCAATAAAATGTTCTATATTTTTTCCTAAAAAATTTACAAAAATCGGATTTTTTTTTTGAAAATATATCTTTAAGTGGTCATAACTTTTGTACTATTGGGTATATCGAACCAATTTTTTTCGTCATATAGGACATTTTATTGCCCATCCAGACATTTTGATACTGGTGAAATCGGTGCATATTGTGCTCCGATATTTACAAAATACTAGCACACGGAAAAATCGGGGCGGGGGGAGGACAATTTTTTCTACAAAGTTTTTTTCAAAAAAACTTTCTTAAAAAAATTTTACAAAAAATGGCGCATTGTGTTCTGTTTAAAACAAAGTAAACTTTCCAAAAATCTGTTCAGCCTATCGAGAGCAATTAGAAATTTCGTAAAACATAAAAACCATTTTTTTTTTATTTTTTTTTTTTTTTCAAAAATTAAAATGCCCACAAAATTTAAAAAAATAGATAGAGAGATCTTATTTTACCTATTTGCAACTGCTTATAAACATTTTAGCCAAAAATAAACTACAAAGGTCGATATTTATTATTCTGACCCAATACCAATAGTGCCATTTGGTTCCTCCCACACAAAAAGGCCAAAGTAAAAACCAGTAAGGAAAGGCTAAAGTCGGGCGGGGCCGACTATATAATACCCTACACCACTCTCGTAATATTGAATAACTCTGATATATAAATTTTGTAATTCATGTATAAATTGTTTACATAAATTTACTTTTGGGACATTTTATACTTAAATAATACCCTGTACCACAGTGTGGTGTAGGGTATAAAATCGATTGGATCTAAAGAGCCAAATCGGATGAAACATATATATGGGAGCTACAGCTAAATCTTTACCGATTTTCTTCAAATTCGGCAATGTTGGTTCATGGATCAAGAAACTCTACCATTCTAAATTTCAAAACGATTGGATGTAAAATATAGCTTCTATAGAACTAAAGGGCCAAATCGGACGAAACATATATATGGGAGATATAGCTAAATCTTAACCGATTTTCTTCAAATTCGGTAGTGTTGGTTCATGGATCAAGAAACTCTACCATTCTAAATTTCAAAATGATTGGATGTAAAATACAGCTTCTACTGGACTAAAGAGCAAAATCGGACGAAACATATATATGGGAGCTATAGCTAAATCTTAACCGATTTTCTTCAAATTCGGCAATGTTGGTTCATGGATCAAGAAACTCTACCATTCTAAATTTCAAAATGATTGGATGTAAAATCCAGCTTCTATAGAACTAAAGGGCCAAATCGGACGAAACATATATATGGGAGCTATAGCTAAATCTTAACCGATTTTCTTCAAATTCGGTAGTGTTGGTTCATGGATCAAGAAACTCTACCATTCTAAATTTCAAAATGATTGGATGTAAAATACAGCTTCTACAGGACTAAAGAGCAAAATCGGACGAAACATATATATGGGAGCTATAGCTAAATCTTAACCGATTTTCTTCAAATTCGGCAATCTTGGTTCATGGATCAAGAAACTCTACCATTCTAAATTTCAAAATGATTGGATGTAAAATATAGCTTCTACAGAACTAAAGGGCCAAATCGGACGAAACATATATATGGGAGCTATAGCTAAATCTTAACCGATTTTCTTCAAATTCGGTAGTGTTGGTTCATGGATCAAGAAACTCTACCATTCTACATTTCAAAATGATTGGATGTAAAATACAGCTTCTACAGGACTAAAGAGCCAAATCGGACGAAACATATATATGGGAGCTATAGCTAAATCTTAACCGATGTTCTTCAAATGCGGTAGTGTTGGTTAATGGATCAAGAAACTCTACCATTCTTAATTTCAAAATGATTGGATGTAAAATACAGCTTCTACAGGACTAAACAGCAAAATCGGACGAAACATATTTATGGGAGCTATAGCTAAATCTTAACCGATTTTCTTCAAATTCGGTAGTGTTGGTTCATGGAACAATAAACTCTACCATTCTAAATTTCAAAACGATTGGATGTAAAATACAGCTTTTATAGGACTAAAGGGCCAAATCGGACGAAACATATATATGGGAGCTATAGCTAAATCTCAACCGATTTTCTTCAAATTCGGTAGTGTTGGTTCATGGATCAAGAAACTCTACCATTCTAAATTTAAAAATGATTGGATGTAAAATACAGCTTCTACAGGACTAAACAGCAAAATCGGACGAAACATATTTATGGGAGCTATAGATAAATCTTAACCGATTTTCTTCAAATTCAGCATTGTTGGTTCATGGATCACGAAACTCTACCATTCTAAATTTCAAAACGATATATGTAAAATATAGCTTCTATAGGACTAAAGGGCCAAATCGGACGAAACATATATATGGGAGCTATAGCTAAATCTTAACCGATTTTCTTCAAATTCGGCAATGTTGGTGCATGGATCAAGAAACTCTTCCATTCTAAATTTCAAAACGATTGGATGTAAAATACAGCATCTATAAGACTAAAGGGCCAAATCGGACGAAAGATATATATGGGAGCTATATCTAAATCTGAACCGATTTCAACCAAATTCAATAGCGATCTTAACAGCTGCGAAATACTCTAAACTGCAAAATTTCAGAACGATTGGAGTGAAATTGCGACCTGTAGTCGACGAACAACTTTACATGGACAGACGGACGGACATGCTCAGCTAGTGATTCTGAGTCGATCGGTATACTTTAAGGTAGGTCTAGCTGTGTTATTTTCAGGTGTTACAAACATCTGCCGTGAAACAAACTTATAATACCCTTACCACAGTGTGGTGTAGGGTATAAATATGAGAAATTGCTTTTTTGAATTTCTCTTACTTTTACAATATGGGTCATAATTCATATATTTATTCATAGAAAATTTTTAAAAAGGCATTTTCTTTGTTATAAAATTGTATAAAAAATTGGATTTTTTGCGATTTTTTTGAAAAAAAAAAATATGTAAAAAATTGGATTTTTGCGATTTTTTTGAAAAAAAATATGTAAAAAATTGTTTGTAATTGTTTTAACGACATTTATTAAAACACTGTCTGTATATGAATGTGATATTCCCAACATATGAAACTCTTCTAATTCTCTGATTTAGTTTAAGTGGCATTACTGCACTAAGGGGCTTATACTTCAAAAATATTTAAATACTAAAGGTACCTTCCATGAAAATTGGAGTGTAAAAAAATAAAAAAAACATTACTATAAATTTGTTGTTTTGCTTTCAAAAAAGCTTTTGTTGCATAGCGTTGTCATTAATTTTTATTTTAGACCATATGGGAGAGGTTCGAATCATTTGGGGGATTTTTAGCAAAATTCAGAAATTTGAAATTTAATGGTCGTAATAAAAACCTCTTTTTGTTTTGTGAACTGTTGTTATGTGTATTGATCAAAAACAATTTGAAACATAATATTTATTCAAATAAAACTACAGCATCGTTCAAATATTTAGAATCATGTATTATAAAAATCCCAATGGTTTCCAATAAAATAATGTATATAATTGCAGCATATTATCCTTCAGGGAATAATGATAGCGAATTTAAAACAGAAATAAATAATTTGTTTCATTCTCTAGACTTGCAAAATTTAAATAATTTCTATATATTGGCAGGAGATTTGAACTGCAGACATACAGACTGGGGAAATCCTATTAACAATGTCAAAGGTAATAAAATAAAAGAGTGGTTGATAGAAAATGAGATACATTTTCGTTGCAGTTTTTATGCCTCAAGTTCACCATCATATCCTAGGTCAGGATCATATTTAGATGTATGTATAGCAGACTGTAGATTGTACATAAACAGGGAGAATGATACGTTAAATTGTCTACAAACTTTGGAATATGATAGTGACCATAATGCTATTCTAATCAGTACTTCCATTGGAAAAGACCAACAACAACTTACATTTTTTGAGGAAACGAAGGTACCCAAATACAACTATAAAAAGACAAACTGGAAAACATTCGCCAAAAAAATCACACAGAACTTGACCAGTGGCATACAAATTCCAAATAACCGTAACCTATCCAATCTAGAAATAGATGATCATATTGACAGACTAAATAACATAATCTGTAAAACAATAGAAGAGGTAACACCTAAACACAAAAATACTAATTTTGTTAATAAATTAGCCAATAATACTATTAAAAAACTACATCTGGAATAAAGCAATATATTAACAATTATTAAACGACACAACAGGATGGAACATACCTTGCCTGAAGCCTCAATTAATATATGGAAAGTGAAACTAAAACTAATTAGAAAACTAATTAAAGAAAATTTTGCTAAATCATTGAACACATATGTACAAGAAAAATTAACGAGTTTAGATCCCAAAGATTCCATTAATATGTTTAAAGAAATAAAAAATAATTTTAAAAAATTTAAACAATTAGATCTTCAAAGCATAAACATTCCGTTAGAATCTGAATATTTGCTGCATAATGCAGAAATTAATCCAGAAAATATTGAAATAGATAACTCAGATAATTTTATAATTACAGATCAAGAACAGATGTTAGATACAGTTGGCTCCTTTTTTGAGACAATCCACTCCCACAAATCCATAGATTATGAAAATAGCTTGCAAGTTCAAGTAAACGATTTTTTCAGTAAGTTTTTAGAAATAAAAGCTACATTTGAAAGAAATCGAAATACTATCATGAATTTTAATAATGAAATGAGGGCTAACTGTCTGGACGTTGTACAAGCAAGAGAGTACTTTATTACCAAGGACAAAATAATGTATATTTATACCCTCACTTTAGTGTGACGAGGGTATATATCATTTGCTACGGAAAAAAGTGTAACACATCGAAGGAGTGACCTAAGACCCCATGTATGTTCGGAGGAAAACCGTTTTGGGTCATTTTAAGTCGAATGAGCAATGTCCGTCCGTCTGTCTGTCTGTCTGTCTGTCTGTCTGCTGGCTGGTGCGCACGATAACTCTCGAAAGGAGTAACCGATTGACTTCAAATTTGGTATGTGGTAATATTTTTTTCTATCTCCGGCTAAGTTCGAAGATGGGCCATATTGGTCCACTCCTTCTAGTACCTCCCCCACAAAGGGTTAAAATGTTGTGAAAAAATTGATTCTTTAATAACTGCTATACTACTTATTCGAATCTTCTGAAATTCCACACATAGTATTAGCTTATTAGTCGCTATCAACTCGAGAAAATTGGGCGAAGTTGCCACGTCCCTTTTGGTACCTCCCACACAAATGCACCGTTTTGCACCAAAAGTTAACAGCTTATAACGTTAATAACAGTGTATAAAAAAACTTGAAATTTTGTATAGTATTATGCTTTTATATTGCCTACAGTCGAGGGAAAAATTGGCGTTGTTGCCACGCCCTTTTTGGTACCTCCCACACAAAAGGTACCTTTTTGCACCAAAAGTTAACAGCTTATAACATTAAAACCAGTGTATAAAAATACGTGAAATTTTGTACAGTGTAATGTTTTTATAGTGTCTATAGCCTTGTGAAAAATGGGCGTTATCGCCACGCCCCTTTTTGTACCTCCCACACAAAATGTCCAAATCATACCACAATTTAATATCTCATAACGTTTTTACCAGTGCACATAAATGCTTATAATTCGGCACAGTGCAATGAATTTAAAGTATCTAATGTTCAGCGAAAAATAGGTGTATTTGATAAACCCCTTCTGGTACCTCCCACACAAATTGACAGAATAATTCGAGTACTATTCAATATTACATTACTCACAAAGTGAGGGTATACCTTAGTCGGTTTACCCGACTGAAACTTTCTTACTTGTTTTTGTAACTTAAAACCAAAATTATCTTCAGGTGAAGACAAAATACCAAATATAGTCTTAAAAAACATACCGGAAATTATGATTTTAGAATATTGCACACTATTTAATAACATGTTAAATAACTCTTATTTTTCCAGAAAATGGAAAAATGCAAAAGTTGTTATTCTTCCAAAAAAAGATAAAGATTGCAGCAACCCAAAAAACTTACGTCCAATAAGTTTACTTCCAAATATCAGCAAGGTTTTTGAAATGTGTATCAATAATAATATAAACAAAATATGTAAGGATAAAAATTTATCGGGTAATAATCAATTTGGATTTAAATACAAACACTCGACCATTAATGCAGTACATTTACTTACATCTGATATCAATTGGAATTGGAACAAGCAGCAGTTGATAGCGTATGGATTCCAGGTTTGGTATTTAAACTGATGAATTATGATTTTCCTTTGTACCTGATTGTACTAATTTATAACATGATTAGTGAAAAAACGTTTAGAGTTTACCATTTAAATCTAACTGGAAAAAAGACATTCAAGATTGTTTATGGACTGCAACAGGGAATGGTTAACTCACCCATACTCTTTAATTTATTTTTACTTGACCTGCTAAAAAGAATTGAGAATATTATCTCCTTTGCGGATGATATTATCATATATTACGCAGATAATACCATTGAAAAAATTAACGCAGGACTTCAGAATTCTTTTAATAAAGTAGAAAAGTTTACAAAAGATTGGAACATGAAAATTAACACTGGCAAATGTGAAACAATTTTATTTAGACCACCAGTGGACAAATGCAATTATAACATAAGAAAAAATTGGAAACTATTTGGTATTAAATCTAATATAAATAATACTAAAATACCAAACAAGGAAATTGTAAAGTACCTCGGAATATACTTAGACAAATTTCTATATTTTAATAATCATGTTAATGAATCAATTTTGAAGGCTAAAAGAGCATTTTTCATGTATAGATCATTGTTTTATTCGAAATATATAAAGTCGAGAGTTAAAATAATTATGTACCAGTCTCTTATCAGACCAATTTTAACCTACGGATGTTCGATTTGGTTTAACATTTCACCTTCTTATATGGAAAAGATACGTGTTTTCGAAAGAAAATGCCTTAGAGCTTGCATGTCATTATTTAGATCACCTCAAAGTAATTATTTGAAATATGTATCAAATAAAAAATTATACAATGCATCTAATGTAATAAGAATAGATAATTTCATTATTAATTTAATAAGAAATAATATTTGGAGATGTACATTATGTACAGAAAATAATTTAATAATGGCTCCTTACTATATTAACGAAGAATATATATCAGAAACGATACAAAAAGGTTATGTCCCTCCTGAGGCTTTCCTATACTTAGACAAAATGAAGTTAATACAAAATGAAAATGGAATCCCGCTCTTTTACCATAATTACAGAAGGGCAAATACCAAAGCGATTGATTGTACATCTGCAACAAATGCCGATCTCAGATATGACACAAGTGTAAATGATAGAGAATTTTGTATTACACAAAAATACTATCCAAAAAGATTTTGGTGGTTATCAGAATAATCTCTATAAATTTTCTTACTCCTTTTACCTTTAGACCTTAATTTTTATAACACCCAAATCCAGATGCAATGTTTTTTGTAAATTTTTTCATTGTATAAATCAATAAACATATACTTAGAAGTAAATAAATTTCTTATTTTTCTAAATCAAAATCATACATTATTATAATAATTATACTAGAGTGCTCGAATAAGGGACGTTGTATATTGTAAAAATATATTGTTAACTATTGTTTATTTTAGTTTTAAGAATTTGAATTGTTGTAAATAAATAAACACAAGAAAAAAAAAAAAAAAAAAAAAAAAAACTGTTGTTATGTGAATGGGCAAAACTGTGCGAAGCTGTTGTGTTCTTTGGGTGGTATAATTAATTTTGTAGAGAGTTTTAATTGCATGGTAGAATTGAAACTGCAGTCAATTCTACCAAACAATTAAAACTCTCTATCAATTTTTGTATTTGTTTCTATTACTTTTTTGCAACAGACAGAAAGTAAATAGAACATATGGTCTCAAACCAAAAATAAATTCTGACTGAATATTTGGCCAAACTTTATCCACAGTAAGTCTGAACAACTTTTGTAAACATATCAATACAATTTGAACGTGTCTAGGCACCATAAATAGCTCAAAAATACCACATTGTACCTGCAAATTTTAGTAAATATTCCCCTATTTTGTATCAAAAATATTTTTTTCGGTGTAGGGTATGTTCAGCAACTTTATAGAAAATATTAAGGCCAATATTTTTTTGAAGCATATTAACCCTCCAGCTCCCACATAACTGTAATTGTTTGCAAATCGGAAAAAACACCCCTAAAAAAGGGGGTGAAATGTTCTACAAAAAGTTGTTCAGATTTACCGTGGCCACAATTTTGCCAAATATTGTTAGTGAAAATTTACGAGTCCCTGTAAGTTATGTTAAAATACATATTTTGTCACTCACTTTTTCTAAACAAAGTGTGGACATTTTTTTTTCGCATAAAATGTTAACAAACTTTTTTTTAGCATATTCTTAGCTATATTATTTCCAAATATAGTTAAGTCAGAATTAGTTTAAATTACATTTAATAGCTTAAAGAATGTACTGGTATTAAAGTTAACAGCTGTTTACTTTTGGTACAAAATGGTATATTTCAGTGAAAGGTACCAGGGGCATACCAATAACTGTCACTTTTCTCTGGACTCTAGATACTAAAAAAGCATTAAACTGTACGAAATATCAAGTATTTATATTCACTGGTATTAAAGTTACAAGCTGTTGACTGTTGGTGTAAAATGTTTCATTTCTGTGGGAGGTACCAAAAGGGGCGTACCAATAACGCCCATTTTTCTCTGGACTCTAGGTACCATAAAAGCATTATGCTGTACAAAATTTCAAGTATTTGTATGTACAGATATTAAAGCTATAAGCAGTTAACTTTTGGTGCATAATGGTCCTTTCATGTGGGAGGTACCAAAAGGGGAGTGGCCACTCGCCCATTTTCTTGACGTGATAGCGAAGAGGAAAAAGCAATATTTCACTAAAAGTTAACCCTTTGTGGGGAAGGTACTAGAAGGAGTGGACGAATATGGCCCATCTTCGAACTTAGCAGGAGATAGAGAAAAATATTACCGCATACCAAATTTGAAGTCAATCGGTTACTCCTTTCGAGAGTTATCGTGCGCACGAGCCACCAGACGGACAGAGAGACGGACGGACGGACATTGCTCAAATGACTTAAAGTGACCCAAAACGGATTTCCGCCGAACATACGTAGGGTCTTAGGCCACTCTTTTGATGTGTTACACTTTTGGATCGTAGAAAATGATATATAGCCTCGTCTCTAAGGTGAGGGGATAATGACCAACTTGTTTTGAGTTGACGAATAAGCGGACATTCGAGCATTTTACGCTTTACTTTCTGTAATCGATAACATAGACAATCGTTAAATAGAAAAATTGCTCGATTTGTAAATGAGCGTCATTTGGTTAAAGTTGGGATTTCAAAGGGAGCATTAGTCGTGTACAGCATTAGTCGTGTACAATTTGTATGGAGTATGGAGTATGGAGGATAATAGTCAACTAAAAAAAGGAAAGTTATTTTTGTACGGGCTTGACGCCAGAGAAATAAATACAAAGGCAACAATAAAACAGTATATGCCTGTACCGATAAAGCTCAAAATAAGAAAAAGGCTCAACTTAATAAATAGACAAGGCAAATTGTAGTCATGGCACGAACACATTCATTCCATCCAATGTAACACTTAAGTTTTGTACTTAAACTGGAAATTTAAAGATTTGTCCTCATGGCTTTCGAAATTCTCGCTGAGCTCAAATTACGATATATATTTTAAATCACTGCAACAAAAAGATTGCAATTTGCCTTTTTATTTGGTTTAATTTGGCTTTTGAGATTTTATGTGTGAAATGATCCGGTTTTCTTGTAATTAACATGCTGTTGGTATTGGGTTGTGATAATCATACAATTTATACCATACACCACATGGTGTTACAAGGTTATGTACGATTTCGGTCCAATATTTGTAACACCTAAAAAGTTTGTTTTAAACCTGAATATGTGTTGCAACATTTTATAAAAATTGCATAGATTCAGATACGTATGATATGATTTGGTTTCTGGCCTTTCGAAACAACACTTACCCATTTTTTTTATAAAATAAAATAACAGCACTCTCGCTAACAAATTGTTTAAGATACCTCAATTTCAAAATGTGGGCGGAGCCACGCCCTTTAGTCTGATCCTGCCCATTTTTGAACTAATCACGTAGACTGCCACCAGATACATATAAACAGAATTACAGTACTATCACTACTAAATTGTGCAAGATAGCTCTAAATTGGGTTACAGGGAGTTGCCCCCCCTTTGGTCTGATCCCGCTCATTTTTAGACCAAGCTTCCACCAGACACATATACACAAAATTACAGCACTCTCGCAAACAGATTGTCCATGATAACTCAATTTCAAAAGGTTGCTTATATGGGCGAGGCCACGCCCATTGATCCGATTCCTTCCATTTTTGGACCAATCACGTAGACTACCACCAGATACATATGCACTAAATTACAGCACTCTCGCTAACAAATTGTGCAAGATATCTGAAATTCAAGATTTTACTTATATGGGCGGGGCCACGCCCATTGATTCGATCCCTCCCTTTTTTGAAGTAATTACGTAGACTACCACCAGATACATATACACAGAATTACAACACTCTCTGTAACATATTGTGAAAAACATCTAAATTTCAAAACTTGGCTTATATGGGCGGTGCCACGCCCATTGGTCCGTTTACGCCCATTTTTGGACCAATTACGTAGACCACCACCAGATACATATATACGAAACTATCTCGCTAACAAATTGTGCAAGATATCACATTTTAAAATTTGGCTTATATGGGCGGTGCCACGCCCATTGGTCTGATAGATTTATTAAATTCATTTTATTATAATATATATACTCGTAACTCATCTAATTTAAAATTATTAGTAATGATGGACAATATTTTCCATTTAAGCAGTAATCGGGCTCACAGTGCTTTGTTATCGATAACCAATAATCTTATTAACGAATTTTATAGTATAAATCGTCGATGGAAGTCCATTGAGATGATGTCTGGCGGTCTCATCGATCGTTAACACGACTTGTAGTTGTTTTTAGAAAGACCTGATACTTTCGTCAACCAGCTTGTTTTGTACGAAGTACACACCTGACAATTTCGTAAATAGAATGCAAGTTGCTATTACTATGGCATAAAATCTCTCCGCCCGATCTGACAAAATCGATGACGGAATTTCGAGTAAAGCAGCAACAGTAATGGTTATCATCTAACAATCTCCTCAATCTGAAGGTTTCGTCCACCTGGGAACAAGCTTTGAAATTGGAATGATAGAAAAACTTATAAATAACATATGTTCCATCGACATCGACAGGATAATAAATAGTTTCATCGATAAAATCGTGTGGTTGCTTCAACGAAATTATATACTGATTTCCAACAACAATTTTTTAATGTTTTTGTACGTTGCCTTTTATTCGAATACATTTTACACCACTCGTTTTCATATATTTTGTTTTTTCTTTTGCTACAATAAATTGCATTTAAAAATGAGCGATAAGAAAACGTTCGTGCGACCATGCCCTAATAGCCTATAAATGCCTTACTTTCCATAAACGGCAAACTAGAATATGGTGGTGAAAACACGACATATATAGAAATGTGGGCATGTGATTTGTACCACACGATTACAGAGTGCGACAGTCCAAAAATCAAAAAACGCGATACTATTTTTCTAGCAGTTCTTGTCGAGTAGAACAAAATTTGTTTTACGAAATTTGCCGGACACCCCCAAAATCCGGATTTACGGGTAAAAAAATGTTTTTCTTGCCTTTTTTCGCTTGAACGCCTATAACTTTGTTAATTAATCAATATTCTTAACTGTATAGAGCACGTTGTAGTTGAGCCGGAAAAATATTTCAGTTTATATAGTATTCGCTCCTGAATCAAAAACTCCCGTCTAGCAAATTTTGAAATGATGAAGATTAACATATAAGGGGTCCGCCAAACAATTTTTTTTTTTGGAAATGCTATAAAAAAAACTACTGAATATTTTCTCAAATTTCTTTTTTTATTTATTTAAGTACAATCCTTCCGGTTAATAATGGAAAATAATTTCATTCAAATGGCTGCCTCGGCTGGCCATGCAGTAGCCTACACGATCGGTCCAATTTTAAAGCACATTATCGATTGTGTGCAGATATATTTCACCAAAGGCTTCACGAATATTGTCCTTTAAAGCGTCAATTGTCTCTGGCTTGTCGGCGTAACACTTATTTTTGAGGGCACCTCACAAATAATAGTCCAACGATGTCAAATCGCAGCCCGAGGTGTCCAAACGACATCAGCTCTGCGGCTGATAATGCGATCATCAAAAACAGGGCGCAAAACATCGAGTGTTGAAAACAAATGTTGCCAATATCCTCCTCTTCAATTTTTGTGAACAAAAATTCGTTCAACATGGCCCGATAACGATCGCCATTGACGGTAACGGCCACTCCTTGCTCATATTCGAAGAAAAATGGCCCAATTAAGCCTCTGGACCAAAATCCGCACCAAACAGTGACTCGTTTGGGTTGTATCAGCTTTTCAATGTATGCGTGCGGGTTTTCTGTGCCCCAAATGCGACAATTTTGCTTGTTTACATACCCGCCAAGATCAAAATGAGCTTCATCTGAAAAGATGATTTTCTGAAAAGATGACATTCTGCAACATTACCATGATTTTCAAAGTAATGTCGCAATATTTCCCAGCGTTGCACAGTGAACAAAAATGGACATAATTCTGCCATTTCAAAACCACTTATCGTATGGCGATGAAATTTTAGGTGTATATACAAGAAGTGTTAGAGAGTATAAGTTCGGAACTTGGGCCTCCTATCTCATACAGGGGCGGAACTACAGGGCCCTAAAATTGACCACCTCGGGTATACAAAATTTTCATCGGCTTCTAACTTTTGAATGGCGTGTCCGGTTTTAGTGGCGGTTTCTGTGGATACTCCTGCACCAGACCTACAATAAACATTTTATAGGTTGAAGATATCTTGAATAGTTGCCGAGATATTTAGGTCTTGTAGAAAAAGTTTGTTACACAAAGTATGTCAAATTTATACTCATTTTAAAGGAGACGTTTCACAGAATATGTTAGAGAAAATCCAAAGCCAAAATTTTAATTGGTGTGGTTGCCACCTTTCTCCGATTTGGACCTTTTTATACCCTACACCACACTGTGGTACAGGGTATTATAACTTTGTGCATTTGTTTGTAACACCCAAAAGGAGAAGAAATAGACCCATCGTTTATTATACCGATCGACTTAGAATCACTTTCTGAGTTGATTTAGCTATGTCCGTCTGTCTGTCTGTCCGTCTGTCTGTCCGTCTGTCCGTCTGTCCGTCTGTCCGTCTGTGCATGTATTCTTGTAATCAAAGTACAGGTCGCAATTATGGTCCGATCTCGATGAAACTTTACACATATCTTTTTTTTGGCCCAAGGACGATCCCTATTGAATTTGGTTAAAATCGGTTCAGATTTAGATATAGCCCCCATATATATGTTAGCCCAGATTTGACATGTAAGCGCTGTAAAAACTTTATTTTATATCCGATCAGTATGAAATTCGGCAGAAAGGGGTTTCTTATTATATGAATGAACACTGTTAAATTTGGAAGAAATCGGTTCAGATTTAGATATAGCCCCCATATATATGTTACCCCCGATTTGACATGTGAGCGCTGTAAAAATTTTATTTTATATCCGATCATTGCGAAAGTCGGCAAAAAGAGGTTTCTTTCTACATGAAGGAATACTGCCAAATTCGGAGAAAATCGGTTCAGATTTAGATATAGCTCCCATATATATGTTACCCCCGATTTCACATGTAAGCGCTGTAAAAACTGTATTTTATATCCGATCAGTATGAAATTCGTCAGAAAGAGGTTTCCTATTATACGAATGAACACTTTTAAATTTGGAAGAAATCGGTTCAGATTTAGATATAGCCCCCATATATACGTTACCCCCGATTTGACATGTGAGCGCTGTAAAAATGTTATTTTATATCCGATCAGTGCGAAAGTCGGCAGAAAGAGGTTTCTTTGTACATGAAGGAATACTGCCAAATTCGGAGAAAATCGGTTCAGATTTAGATATAGCTCCCATATATATGTTACCCCCGATTTGACATGTAAGCGCTGTAGAGACTGTATTTTATATCCGATCAGTACGAAATTCGACAGAAGGAGGTCTTTTTACATTAATGAGTATTCAGGGAAGACCGGTTCAGATTTATATTAAAGCTCCATATATATGTTCCTCCTGATTTGGTATCAAACCGCTATAGAAGTTGTATTTTACTTCCGATCATTAAAATTTTCCAGATAGATGGTTCTCAATTTAGGAACGAATATTGCTTAATTTAGCGATTATCGTTACAGAATTACCAATTATTCCAAATTATTATGGCAATGACCCTTATCGCATTGTTAGGGAGGTTTAGGGTATTATATAGTCGGCCCCGCCCGACTTTCTGCCTTTCCTTACTGGTTTTATTATAATATATATACTCGTAACTCATCTAATTTAAAATTATTAGTAATGATGGACAATATTTCCCATTTAAGCAGTAATCGGGCTCACAGTGCTTTGTTATCGATAACCAATAATCTTATTAACGAATTTTATAGTATAAATCGTCGATGGAAGTCCATTGAGATGATGTCTGGCGGTCTCATCGATCGTTAACACGACTTGTAGTTGTTTTTAGAAAGACCTGATACTTTCGTCAACCAGCTTGTTTTGTACGAAGTACACACCTGACAATTTCGTAAATAGAATGCAAGTTGCTATTACTATGGCATAAAATCTCTCCGCCCGATCTGACAAAATCGATGACGGAATTTCGAGTAAAGCAGCAACAGTAATAGTTATCATCTAACAATCTCCGCAATCTGAAGGTTTCGTCCACCTGGGAACAAGCTTTGAAATTGGAATGATAGAAAAACTTATAAATAACATATGTTCCATCGACATCGACAGGATAATAAATAGTTTCATCGATAAAATCGTGTGGTTGTAGAGGGCATGACTGAGTCTTTCACTGATGCCATGCATATGAGCATTAGGAGGTTTGAGCCCAGGGTAACCTGTTTGACTCCATTACCACCAGATGTCCTAGACCTTATCCGCCAGAAGAAGACCCTTCGTAGAAGGATGCATCGGATCACCGAGTATAACATCACCAGGGCCGAGGTGAGGAATATTGGCAAGATCATGGTGGTATTTGGACAACGACATTTTGCCGATGGCTCTACGATTGGGAGAGATGCCAGGACACCGGTGAGACTGATAAAGCCAGATGAAATAGGAGCAATCCTACGCCGTCTCAATAACAAGAAGAGCAGTGGAGACGATGGCATCCCCAATTACGTCCTGAGGAGGACTGACCGGAGAACTTGGGACTACTTGGCAGTCCTATTCAACCAATGCCTGAATGCAGGGTATTTCCCCAAGAGATGGAAGACGTCGGTGATTATACCCATCCTGAAGCTTGGAAAAGACCCCTCGGATCCCAATGGATACAGGCCGATCTCCCTGCTCTCCAGCGTGGGGAAGTTGTTTGAGATTCTCGTATTGGATAGGCTGAACGAACACATAGAAGCGACGGATGTACTGGGAGACTCCCAGTTTGGATTCAGGAGAGGACTGTCGACGACCCATGCCCTGGTGACTCTCTCTGACAGGATATCTGATGGTCTTAACGGTCGCAGGGCTACCATTGCGGTTAGCCTCGATTTCGAGAGGGCATTTGACACCGTGTGGCAGACGGGTATAGTTCACAAGATGCAGGAGACGTATGGTTTCGACCGACACCTGGTCAGACTTACCCGGGATTACCTTAGGGTGAGATCATTTACCGTCAGATTGGAGGAGGTTCGTTCCAGATCTCACATGATAACGGCGGGAGTGCCACAGGGCTCTGTGCCAGGCCCTGTATTGTACAATTTGTATTTGGCGGATATACCACACCCTACGGACAGGGATCTGCGTATTATTATCTATGCGGACGATATTTTGGTGACGGCCACACATGCGAGGGCTAGTACAGCAGCGCGCAGATTATCCCAGTATCTCGGGCAACTGAAGGAGTCCTTCGTCAGATGGAGATTGGTCTTGAACATCGATAAATGCAGGTCGATAATTTTCAGAGGAAGAAAGAGAAGATTGTACAGGAACGCGCGGAATTATGTCCCGGCGATCAGGATTGGACATGACCTTATAAGGAATTGCGGCACGATGAAGTATCTCGGGATCGTCTTCCAGGAGGACCTTGCATTTACAAGGCAGGTTGATGAAATTCTCCGCAATGGTAGGTCGGCATTTCACACGTTTAACTGGCTCATGGCGAAGAGAGGAGGACTTGGCAAGAGGGTCAGGCTCATGATCTACAGGCAGATAGTTCGACCGACGATGGCATACGCCTTTCCGGTGTGGTTTTCGATATCCTCCCATCAGATGGAGAGAATACGGGTCTTTGAGAGGAAGACATTGCGGTACTGCTTGAGCTTGAGGGTGCGAAGGAAGGCGCAGGGGCGGTATATCAGCCCTTCCTGCCAACGCATTTACGATGAGGCCGCCATGGAACGTGTCGACGGGTTCATGGTCAGGAAAGCCATCAATTACCTCTCGGTATACCCCACGCACTCGAATTCGACGGTGCGGGGATGTTGTGTGTCGCGCGGTGTGTTTGACCGCCTGGTGGCGACTGATGGTCATCTTTCCCCGATGTGCATTCCACATTTGTCCGACAGCGGCATGATGTTTGATGCCAGTAATAAGGTGGTGTTTTACCATAGGCGCTTCAGGACGTACGGCCTCGATGACCTGGTGTATAACACAGCCCAGTAGACCTTGGTCCTCTTATTTGATGTTGCAACCCTGCGTTGCGTGGATTCTTTATTTATTTTTATTTCCGTTTTCGTTTTGTTCTATTTTTTATTTGATTTTGTAAATACCTTAACTTATTTTGATGTTTGAATTGTATTTTTGGTTTTGATCTTTGTTTTGTGAATATCTTGTATATACGTTATTGTTAGCATTAGGATTAGGTTAGATATAGGTTAAGATGAATGAGAAGTGACCCCGTTTTACCTCCTTTTTAGGGGGATATTGATATTGAGCGACTTATTATATTACATGATGGCGTTGATGGGCTGGTCTACCACAAAGTCTAATTTTAAGTTATACGATTAATTTAATTCTAGTAAGGCATGAAAATGCGTTAGAAATAAGACCATAGGTTTAAGCTGATGGATACCAATGTAACTAGATATAAGATCGATTTGGGAAATAAAAATGAAATGAATCGTGTGGTTGCTTCAACGAAATTATATACTGATTTCCAACAACAATTTTTTAATGTTTTTGTACGTTGCCTTTTATTCGAATACATTTTACACCACTCGTTTTCATATATTTTGTTTTTTCTTTTGCTACAATAAATTGCATTTAAAAATGAGCGATAAGAAAACGTTCGTGCGACCATGCCCTAATAGCCTATAAATGCCTTACTTTCCATAAACGGCAAACTAGAATATGCTGGTGAAAACACGACATATATAGAAATGTGGGCATGTGATTTGTACCACACGATTACAGAGTGCGACAGTCCAAAAATCAAAAACCGCGATACTATTTTTCTAGCAGTTCTTGTCGAGTAGAACAAAATTTGTTTTACGAAATTTGCCGGACTCACCCAAAATCCGGATTTACGGGTAAAAAAATGTTTTTCTTGCCTTTTTTCGCTTGAACGCCTATAACTTTGTTAATTAATCAATATTCTTAACTGTATAGAGCACGTTGTAGTTGAGCCGGAAAAATATTTCAGTTTATATAGTATTCGCTCCTGAATCAAAAACTCCCGTCTAGCAAGTTTTGAAATGATGAAGATTAACATATAAGGGGTCCGCCAAATAATTTTTTTTTTTGAAAATGCTATAACAAAAAGCTACTGAATATTTTCTCAAATTTCTTTTTTTATTTATTTAAGTACAATCCTTCCGGTTAATAATGGAAAATAATTTCATTCAAATGGCTGCCTCGGCTGGCCATGCAGTAGCCTACACGATCGGTCCAATTTTAAAGCACATTATCGATTGTGTGCAGATATATATCACCAAAGGCTTCACGAATATTGTCCTTTAAAGCGTCAATTGTCTATGGCTTGTCGGCGTAACTCTTATTTTTGAGGGCACCTCACAAATAATAGTCCAACGATGTCAAATCGCAGCCCGAGGTGTCCAAACGACATCAGCTCTGCGGCTGATAATGCGATCTTCAAAAACAGGGCGCAAAACATCGAGTGTAGCTTCGGCTGTGTGGCACGTAGCGCCGTCCTGTTGAAAACAAATGTTGCCAATATCCTCCTCTTCAATTTTTGTGAACAAAAATTCGTTCAACAAGGCCCGATAACGATCGCCATTGCCTGTAACGGCCACTCCTTGCTCATTTTCGAAGAAAAATGGCCCAATTAAGCCTCTGGACCAAAATCCGCCCCAAACAGTGACTCGTTTGGGTTGTATCGGCTTTTCAATGTATGCGTGCGGGTTTTCTGTGCCCCAAATGCGACAATTTTGCTTGTTTACATACCCGCCAAGATCAAAATGAGCTTCATCTGAAAAGATGATTTTCTGAAAAGATGACATTCTGCAACATTACCATGATTTTCAAAGTAATGTCGCAATATTTCCCAGCGTTGCACAGTGAACAAAAATGGACATAATTCTGCCATTTCAAAACCACTTATCGTATGGCGATGAAATTTTAGGTGTATACACAAGAAGTGTTAGAGAGTATAAGTTCGGAACTTGGGCCTCCTATCTCATACAGGGGCGGAACTACAGGGACCTAAAACTGACCACCTCGGGTATACAAAATTTTCATCGGCTTCTAACTTTTGAATGGCGTGTCCGGTTTTAGTGGCGGTTTCTGTGGATACTCCTGCACCAGACCTACAATAAACATTTTATAGGTTGAAGATATCTTGATATCTTTTTTCGCCGACTTTGCCTTGGAGTTTAGCCAATATCTCAGTCAAAAGTTTGCCGATTGTGTTTGCGTGTTTTTTTTTATAACTTTGTGCATTTGTTTGTAACACCCAAAAGGAGAAGAAATAGACCCATCGTTTGTTATACCGATCGACTTAGAATAACTTTCTGGGTCAATTTAGCTATGTCCGTCTGTCCGTCTGTCTGTCCGTCTGTCTGTACATGTATTCTTGTAATCAAAGTACAGGTCGCAAGTATGGTCCGATCTCGACGAAACTTTACACATATCTTTTTTTTGGCCCAACGACGATCCCTATTGAATTTGGTTAAAATCGGTTCAGATTTAGATATAGCCCCCATATATATGTTACCCCGATTTGACATGTAAGCGCTGTAAAAACTTTATTTCATATCCGATCAGTATGAAATTCGGCAGAAAGAGGTTTCTTATTATATGTATGAACACCGTTAAATTTGGAAGAAATCGGTTCAGATTTAGATATAGCCCCCATATATATGTTAGCCCCGATTTGACATGTAAGCGCTGTAAAAACTTTATTTTGTATCCGATCAGTATGAAATTCGGCAGAAAGAGGTTTCTTATTACATGAAGGAACACTGTTAAATTTGGTTAAAATCGGTTCAGATTTAGATATAGCCCCCATATATATGTTACCCCCGATTTGACATGTAAGCGCTGTAAAAATGTTATTTTATATCCGATCAGTGCGAAATTCGGCAAAGAGAGGCTTCTTATTACATGAAGGAATACTGCTAAATTCGGAGAAAATCGGTTCAGATTTAGATATAGCCCCCATATATATGTTACCCCCGATTTGACATGTAAGCGCTGTAAAAACTGTATTTTATATCCGATCAGTGCGAAATTCGGCAGAAAGAGGCTTTATATTGCATGAAGGAATACTGCCAAATTCGGAGAAAATCGGTTCTGATTTAGATATAGCCCCCATATATATGTTACCCCCGATTTCACATGTAAGCGCTGTAAAAACTGTATTTTATATCCGATCAGTATGAAATTCGTCAGAAAGAGGTTTCCTATTGTATGAATGAACACTTTTAAATTTGGAAGAAATCGGTTCATATTTTATATCCGATCAGTGCGAATGTCGGCAAAAAGAAGTTTCTTTCTACATGAAGGAATACTGCCAAATTCGGAGAAACTCGGTTTAGATTTAGATATAACACCCATATATATGTTACCCCCGATATGACCTGTAAGCGCTGTAAAAACTGTATTTTATATCCGATCAGTGCGAAATTCGTCAGAAAGAGGTTTCCTATTATATGAATGAACACTTTTAAATTTGGAAAAAATCGGTTCAGATTTAGATATAGCCCCCATATATACGTTTGACATGTAAGCGCTCCCCACTCCCCCTGTTAAAAAATTAATCTGAATATTGTAATTCTCATTTACAGTATTCATAAACAATTATTTTCATATTATAAACAACAAATTATTTCTTGGTGAAAAGTCAATATACTCGTAGCAAAAACTCTGTAAATTGTGTGATAACCTAGGAATAAGGATCAAAATGGTTTTTAATAAATAAAAAACATTAAGGTTATAAGTAGAATCGTGAAATTTGGTACAGAGTTTCCAGCCAAATTTGACAGAAATTAGTCAAAATGGGGGAATTCCGCAATATTGCGGAATGAAATTGAATGAAATTTCTATTCTAATACCCAGAATCTTTCACAATTCCAAACATTGTATTAGTTGCATGTTCGATATAATCCTGAGAAACATGGGCGAAGTTGCCACGCCCCTTTTAGTACCTCCCACACAAATGGTCAATTTTGCGCAACAAATAAAGGGCTTATAACTTTGATTCCAGTCCATACAAATTCTTCAAATTTTGTGGAGTGTAATGCTTTTACAATACCTATAGTCCCGTAAAAATGGGCGTTATTGCCACTCCCCTTTTGGTACCTCCCATAGAAATAGACCATTTTGCACAAAAAGTTAACGGCTTATAACTTCGATCCTGTTCATACAAACACTTGAAATTTTGTACAGTGTAATGTTCTTATAGTACCCATAGTATATTAAAAAGTGGGCGTTATTGCCACACCCCTTTTGGTAGTGGCAAAAGTGGCAAAATAAAAAATATAGAAAATTATTTTTTGAATTTCCCTATTTTTACAATATGGGTCATAATTTATACATTTATTCGTTAGAATGCTAGCTTTAAAAAAATGGAACAAACATTTTTTTAAGATTTTTTCTATTTTTTATGGTTTTTCTCGTGCCAGCAAATAACGATTTTTTTGAAAAAAAATCTAATTTTGTCTAACTGTTTTAACGACAGTTACTTAACTTATGTTTCTATGTGAAAGTGTCTTTATCAACGTTTGTAATCCTTATAATTTCCTTTAATTTAACGTGTATTCCGGCTTTATCGAGCTTATACTTCAAATATAGTCCAAATATTAAAGGAAACATCCATGAACATTTAAATTTTAGAAAAAAAAATTGTTTAAAAAAACTTTGTTTTTGTTTCATAAAATAGTATGCCTCAATCTATACAAAAAAATGTTTGGGTCTCTAACACAAAAATTTTTTTTGGTGCATTTTTCACGTCAATACAACAATCTACCAGTACAACCAGCTTTTGGGCGTTATAGAGACAGTTGGCATGTTGTAGAGACAGTTAAGTATTAATAGGTATGATTTTCACGGTTTCTCAAAGTGAACTTAAAAAATACCATGGGCCGCTCACACATTCTGGAACCGCAATTATAATAAAATTTTGCGGAAACATACACAATTATACATATCAATTTCATATGATTGAATATGGGCTACATTGGTACATATGTCCATATTCACCCCATAGAAGGATATCTATCGATTTTATTTCTTTAAGTCATATCAGCCACAAACTTCAACCGAATTGGACCAAATTTCACAAAGAGGTTAGGACCGTTCACACCGTTAGGCGCCTACTTAGAACCATAGTTTTATGTAGCCCCATACATAGCCCAATAAAGTTCCACCAGATTCGACTTCTGGACGTATTAAAACTAGAACTTCAAACCGATTAGGCTGAATTTCGACTATATTTATTTAATATTACCTAGAATTCACAGGAATAATGGTGAACATATTTGTATAGGACCAACATAACTGATTTGGCTGAAATTTCGTTATTTGCGTTTAATTTTGCCCATAATCGTTCATACGAGTAATGACCTAATTGGTCCACATTTTGGTATAGCCCCCACCTGATTTGACTTGTTAGCGCCTTAGAAACAACAAATACCAATCAATTGGGCAATTTGTACTTCATTTTACCCAGAACCATTTCACGGAGCGAGTGACCTCATTGTTCCATATTTTAACATTGTCTCAGACACATGTCCCATCCGAAGTCAAGACCCCAAAGAAAAGTAAATTCCTACCAATTTAGCTTCAAAATGTGATCATTTTCGATTAATTTTAACTGATACCATCAATTTTTCTCCCAAGTCTAAGTTTTTACATATATCTTACTTTACTTTAAAAGCTTCAATGCAAATTTCTCCACACATTTTTCAACTTCACAAAATTCCAGAGATGTTTCCTTTTATGTCATTGAATTAGAACGAATCTACCACCAATTTTTTTGTTTCAATGATCATCTCCAATGTTTGAGAAATTTTCAAATACTTTTTATACCCTCACTTTAGTGAACCGAGGGTATATATCATTTGCTATGGACCAAAAGTGCAACACATCGAAGGAGTGACCTAAGACCCTAAGTATGTTCGACGGATATCCGTTTTGGGTCATTTTAAGTCGAATGAGCAATGTCAGTCCGTCCGTCTGTCTGTCTGTCTGCCTGCTGGCTGGTGCGAAGGATAACACTCGAAAGAAGCAACCGATTGGCTTCAAATTGGGTATGTGGTAATATTTTCTTCTATCGCCGGCTAAGTTCGAATATGGGCATTATTGGTCCACTCCTTCTAGTGCCTCCCCCACAAAGGGTTATGGTTAAATATTGATTCTTTAATAACTTCTATACTACTTATTCGAATCTTCTGAAATTCCACACATAGTATTAGCTTATTAGTCGCTATCACCTCGAGAAAAATGGGGGATGTTGCCACGCCGCTTTTGGTACCTCCAACACAAATGCAAAATTTTGAACCAAAAGTTAACAGCTTATTAAATTTATACGAGTTCATAAAAACACTTAAAATTGTGTCCAGTGTAATGCTTTTATAGTACCTAGAGTCCAGTGCAAAATCGGCGTTATTGTCACGCCCTTTTGGTATATCCCACAAAAAGATACCATTTAGCACCAAAAGTTAACAGCTTATAACATTAATACCGGTGTATAAAAATACTTGAAATTTTGTTCAGTGTAATGCTTCTACAGTGCCTACAGTCCAGTGAAAACTTGACATTATTGCCACGCCCGTTTTTGTACTTCCCACGCAACGGTACCATTTTGCACAAAAAGTTAAGAGTTTACAGCTTGAGTACCAATGCACGAAAATACAATAACATTTTGCACAGTGAAACGCTTTTTAAGTACCTATCAACCTGTGAAAAATGGGCGTTATCACCACACCCCGTTTTGTACCTCCCACACAAAATAGCCAAATCATATCAAAATTTTATATCCCATAACGTTAATATCCAAATGCACATAAACGCCTATAATTCGGCACAGTGCAATGTATTTAATGTATATACTCTTCAGCGAAAAATAGGTGTATTTGTTAAACCCCTTCTGGTACCTCTCACACAAATTGAAAGAATAATTCGTGTACTCACAGAGTGGGGTATACCTTAGTCGGTTTAGCCGACTGAAACTTTCTTACTTGTTTTAATTATAATTATATGGCTAGAGCAAAAGTCCTGAAATTTCTGTGAGGGAATGTAGTAATGGGGGCCTAAATATATATGACCCAATATGACCGCCGAATAGAATCACAAAAATTGGTTTGAGAATAGGCCTTGGAATTTACAGGGTCTCCCATATTCGACGGACCCATCTGGCAACGCCATAACTTTTGACAGAGATGTCAGATCGCTTAATGACATACCGCGTTTGAAGCGTCAGTCGAAGCAGATTTTTACCATGGAACAATACACGCCACGCGAGCGCTCTGAAATAGTTGAAATTTACATTCAACAGAAGAAGTCAAGTCAACGTGCTTTTAAAATATTAAAAAATGTGAGAAGTGCGCCTTCTAAGAACACCATTAAGCGTTTATACGAAAAATTTTCGACTGGTGAGGCTCTTTCTAATCCGAAGAGGCCAAATAAAAGTCGACCAAGGCGATCGGCCGAGAATATCGCTGCCGTACGAGCCAGTGTTTAGAGGTCCCCAAGAACATCCCAAAAACGCCGTTCTCAGCAGTTGGGCATGGCTCGGTCCACTTTACAACGGATTATTCGAATTGACGCAAAGATTGTTGCCTGCGGACAAGCCTCGTCGATTGGAATGGGCCCAACGAGTCCGTGGGTCCGTCGAATATGGGCAACCCTGTACATAGTTAGTTTGGAATGTTAAATATGGTCCTATGAGGCAAAACGGGACACAACATCCAAATCAATATCCCTTGAACCAGGATCGTGAAATATGGTGTGCATGCTGCCAAACGCACTGGGTAACAGCAAGTTATATTGAATTCCTTTCTCGGTGTCCACATTTATTCCCAGAGTGTCGTCACGGCGAAGAAGAACTAACATTTGCCTAAAGATCTAGCGATTATTATAAATTTTTAAAGAACGGCCATTTATTCAATATTATTTTTATTTTTTTTATATTGAAATGGCAAGCTAGAGGTGGATTGATTATTAGAAGCAGAAGAATGATAAGCCATCAAATGCATTAAATGCTATTTCAGTTTGTGTTCTCGACGTTAAGAAGAATAGAAGCTTATCTCCGGAACAGAATGGAGGGAGAAAGGCTACGAGTATCTTATCTGGCTTTGATGTCTTTATACAAAGATGAAGTCAAAATTGATGAAATAATTGATATATTTCTTTCAAAAAATCGAAGATTACATTTTTAACGCTTACGTATTTTATTGTAAAAAGTTTTAATGATCTCGTACTAAAGTACATATTTATGTTCAGGAATAATATTCGAATAAAAAACTAAGGAACTTAACTTCCCTTACCTACACAATAAACGCAATTTTTTAATTGTTTATCTTTGTTATGGAAAAAAAAAATTTCAAAGGAAATTTTATAATTTCATAAAATTTTTAAAAATTAAAAGATCCTAATTATTTTTTTGTAATTTGTACAGCTTGACACCAGAAATAGAGGCTAATTATAATATTATTATATTTGTATGTAAATATAAATCCCACAAAAAATAAATTCGAAAATCCCCCAAAAAAGAGATTTTTTTTTGTTTTTTTTTTCCAAAAATCTGTTATACTAAAAGCCGGGCTCAAAATTTCTTTTGCAGTTTATCGTATAATACATTACTACATATAAAAATGGTAAAGGTTTTCATATCCAAGCTTTGCGATTGTCGAAAATGCAGTCATGTTTCGAAATTTTCGTAAAAAAATTGTGTAATTTGGAGAAGCGTGGCACCACTGTTATTACTAATCTTTGACTCGTTTTTTTCTCGGAAATATTCTCCAGGAAGTGTCCTTTATGATGAATATAAATATTTTATACTTTCTTTTTTTAAATTCCTCTGTATCTCCAAAATAATACATATACCATTCCGTAATAAAATACCAAAATTGCGTATATTGTGAAAGTATAAATTGATATGGCCATAACTTTTGTATAAGTGGGCACATTTGACTGAAATTTTGTTGTCAATTTAGATAAGTTATTGTAAGAGAAGTTGGTTTATATTCTGCAATGAGGGTCATAAAAATCTACTATTATAAAAGCCGGGTTTGCATTTCAACTTACAAGACCTTACCACATATAAATATGCCAAAAGTTTTAACATTTTAGCTTTTGAAATTTGTGTAAAAATTGTGTAAATTGTAGAAGCTTGGTAACAATACCCGTGAATATTTTTGACCCGTTCCTTCTTTGAGAACATACTTCTTCTAAAATTCGAAAATACGACATATACTTTTTTCCTTAAAAAATGGCAAAAAATCTAATTTTTTTGAAAATATAACTTCAAGTGGCCATAAATTTGTCCCATTGGGTATATCGATGTCTTTATACGTAGTATATTCAAAAAATATCGCGAATTTGGTATTTTTTCAAAAAGTATTTATGTATTCATGAATATCCCTTCAAAGTAACTCCCCTCGGATATAATACACTTCCGCCAAAAGTTTTTTCCAATCCTCGAAGCACTTCAAATAATCATTTTTTGTGATCTTGTTCAGCTCCTCCTTCGATGCCGTCTTTATCTCCTCAATCGTGGCGTAGCGTCGTCCTTTCATGGGCCTTTTCAGTTTTGGGAACAAAAAATAGTCACAGGGGGCTAGGTCAGGGGAATACGGTGGCTGCGGCACAATTACTGTGTTGTTTTTGGCCAAATATTCGCGCACAAGCAACGATGTGTGTGCAGGGGCGTTATCATGGTACAAAAGCCAGTTTTTGTTCTTCCACAAATCCGGGCGTTTTTGGCGGATTACTTCGCGAAATATGTGCATAACTTGCAGGTAATATTCTTTATTGACAGTACTACCCAGTGACAAGAACTCATAATGCACCACGCCCCTGCAATCAAAGAAAACTGTGAGCAAAACCTTTACGTTCGACCGAACTTGGCGCGCTTTTTCGGTCTTGGTTCATGCGGCAGCTTCCATTGGGATGATTGAGCTTCAGTTTCCACGTCGTAACCATAAACCCATGATTCGTCACCAGTTATGACCCTCTGGAGCAAATTTGGGTCGTCACGGACCGTGTTAAACATCTCCTGAGCAATGTTAACGCGATGCTGTTTTTGCTCCAAATTGAGCAATTTTGGCACGAATTTAGCGGCGACCCGACTCATGCCCAAATCATTGGTTAAAATCGAATGGCACGAGCCAATCGATATGTTTAGATCCTTAGCAACTTCTCTAATGGTAATTCGTCGATTGGCCAACATTATTTTATTAACTTTATCAACGTTTTCGTCTGTTGTTGACGTGCTCGGGCATCCGGCACGCTGTTCGTCCTTCGCATCTTCTCGGCCCTCTAAGAACATGTTGTACCACCGATAAACGTTGCTTTGGTCCAAGGTAGCTTCACCATATGTCACAGTCAACATTCGGAATGCGTCAGCGCACTTGATTTTGTTTTTCACACAAAATTTGATGCAGATTCCTTGATCCATTTTCTGAAATAGATAAAAATCGAAGACAAGTTAAAACACATCCAAGCACAACAGTTGTCAAAAATTATCTAAACATTCAAAATGGCCGACCGTGTCAGCATAAGTAAGGGACATGAGTAGCAACATAACGCTACAAAAATATCAAAAATCAAATACACGTAGCCCGCGGAATTTAAAAATTCCCGATATTTTTTGAACATACCTCGTATAGGAAATTTTGTTGCCAATCAAGACGTGTTTAAACGGATAAAATTGGTGCATATTCAGCTTCGATATCTACAAAATATTAGTACAGGGTCGGGGAAACAATTAAAAGTTCAATTTTCTCGGTAACTATACAAGATAACTGTTAGGTGCAAAACCCTTTTGTAGACCTCTGTTATAAAGAACTTTAATAACCCTCAGATAAATTTGTTGTTCTAGGGATTACGAATGAGTGTTTGTCGGTTTTGCTGTTTCGCGACCAGTCTTATATTAAAAGCTTAAAGTGTGAGCAGCACATCGAGGAACATTTTGGAAGCATTTGTAACAGGCACTCAGAAAGTGAACCGAGAAGAATTCAGCATAGACACAAACTAGAACTATGTGTGAGTATTAGTATGTCGCTTTTCCCTTTGTGTCCTCAGTTTTGTGGAATTTTTCTGTGTTTCATTTCGCCTTGATTTGTCCTGGCCCTGCAGAACAGATTGGAGGGAGGGACTTAAGGGTCTTTCCCTTCGTGAATTTGTTACGTGGGGATTTATTTTCTTGTATTTTTATCACATCCACATTTCACTTTCACAATGTGTAGGTTATTTTACGATGAGGCAAACTGATAAAACCTACATTGTGCGTTAGAAAAGGGAATTGAAACGATGGACTAATCATTGTCGTTATAAAATGTTCTAAAACAAGTAAGAAAGTTCAGTCGGGTAATCCGAATGGTAAATTTTTTTTTTTGTTTTAATTAAATTATTATCAATTTAAATTTGTGTGGGAGGTACCGAAAGGGGCGTGCCAATAACGACCACTTTTCTGTGGACAGGTACAATAAAAGCATTACACTGTACAAAATGTCAAATATTTATATGAACTGATTAAAGTCAAAAGCAGTTAACTTTTGCTACAAAATGGTGCATTTGTGTGGGAGATACCAAAAGGGGCGTGCCAATAACAGCCACTTTTCTCTAGACTCTAGGTACTATTAAAACATTACACTGTACGAAATTTCAAGTATTTGTATGCACTGACATTAATGTTAAAAGCTGTTAACTTTTGGTACATAAAGGCCCAATTGTGTGGGCGGTACCAAAAGGGGTGTTCCAATAACGAACATTTTTTTCTGGACTCTAGGTACTATAAAAGCGTTATACTGTACAAAATTTCAAGCATTTGTATGCACTGGTATTAAAGTTATAAGCTGGTAACTTTTGGTACAAAATGGTCCATTTGTGTGGGAGGTACCAAAAGGGGCGAGCCAATTACGCCCAATTTTCTCTGGACGCTAGGTACTGTAAAAGCATTACACTGTACACAATTTTAAGTATTTGTATGAACTGATATTAAAGCCATAAGCTGTTAACTTTTGGTGCAAAATGGTCCATTTGTGTGGGAGTTACCAAAAAGGGAGTGGCCACTTCGCCAATTTTTCTTGACGTGTTTGTGACTAACAAACTAATACTATGTGTGCAATTTCAGAAAATTAGAGTAAGTAGTATAGAATGTATTAAAGAATCAATATTTCACTAAAAGTTGACCCTTTGTGGGGGAGGTACTAGAAGGAGCGGACAATTATGTCCCATCTTCGAACTTAGCCGGAGATAGACAAAAATATTTACGCATACAAAATTTGAAGTCAATCGGTTACTCCTATCGAGAGTTATCGTGCGCACCAGCCAGCAGACAGACAGAACGACGGACGGACATTGCTCAAATGACTTAAAATGACCCAAAACGGATTTCCGCCGAACATACTTAGGGTCTTAGGTCACTCCTTCGATGTGATACACTTTTGGCTCGAAGCAAATGATAAATACCATCCTCTCTAAGGTGAGGGGATAAAGAAAATAGAGGAGGTCTAACGTTTCTTGTGGAGAGTGACCGACAAGAACAGTGTAAATGCTGTAGGGTGCAATAATAACTTCGAAAATATTGAATGAAATTACACTACATTTTAAATTGTAGTGGACCGAGTGGACTATATATCAACGGTGCGCACCTTTGAGAGGAACTACATCACTATGATACCAGCCAGGGATGAATGGGTTGGCAGAATACATGGAAATAGAAACCATTTCCACTTCCATTTCCACTTCCATACACGGTGAAGAACTTAGTTTGGATATAGCTCACAGACTACCACATACCTGCAGCGTCTATCAAGCCGAAATAATGACAATATGGGAAATCGCCAATAGCTGACACGGAACATAGTAACCAACACTGGCGTTGTCATTTACTCGGACAGCCAGGCTAGTTTAATATACACCTCATATGGGTGCCTGGACATAGGGATATCCCCGTGAACTGAAAAGCCGATGAACTTGCTGGGAAAGGGACAACTTTACAAATTCTCAAAGAATTTGCATATATTGGTGCGCCACTATCCACGTGGAAGCTTTGGCTTAGGCAAGAGGCAATCAGGCAGTCCAACGAAAGATGGACACAAATCGGCACCTGTAGGGTAGCTAGACAAATCCGGCCAAGGTATGACCTGAGACGGCCACCCTAACCTAAACCTAAACCTAGTGTCTGAGAAATTTCTTATTGTCAGAGTTATATAGTGGAATTTTATGAGGATCATTTTTCTTAATCTCTGGCTCCTCTCTTTGTGGTTCAATTTGGCCCTTTTTTCGAGAAAATCAAAAAAGTCCTTTCAAAAAGCACATTTAAATATTAAATAATCTCCGAACGTTCTTGCCGGACGATCATGCCACGAGACACCATAGTACATGTATATTCTACAGTTCGGTGCGCCGACGAAAATTCCTACATATATGTGTTATTTTACTAGTTTTCTGAAGAGACAAAAAAAGGGTCCCAATTCGTCAAACGCGAAATATTTCATATTTCAGATTTTTGTATTTATCTTTTAATTACGTACCAACAATATATCATAGCAAAAATCGTATATGTAAAAAAGCAATGACATGGTAAATGATTTTCAAGAAAATCTAAACGTATCACAATTTGTTTGGAGCATTTTAAATATTAATAAACCAAAAAATTACACATAGAAGTTTTTATATTTGAATGTTCACAGTGCACACACAGTGCTCTGTCCCATTGACAAAAATCGATAATAATGTATTGGCTCAAATAATGGTAAAATTGGTGCTCATAATATTTTAACAACTCAATTAAGATAAATAATAACAATGTTTATAATTTAGCTCTTTTTGACACCACGATAGGGCGCCAAAGTCAAATGCAAATCGACCAAAAATAAACTACCTTAAATGTAAGTTGTGGAAAATTCGTATTTTTTGATTGTTAAAGTGAAAAAAGTTTGTAAGTTTAGTTGGAATGAGAAAAAAGTTGGAAAAGATCCCTAAAATTTTATTTTTCAAAAACATGTGGTGTTACTATTAAACAAAAATATAAAAGCATACAATATTTGCTTAAAAAAATATTTGTTTACATCTAAAAGCGTTATTTTCAAAAATAACTTTTAGGGGCAGTCGCCAACACTTAACTTGTAGACCAAACCCATTTTTTTGCGCCAGATAGCTGACAAGATTATTTTTGAAAAAAGTATAAAAAGCTTTGCTTTTAATATGCTACTTTCTAATGTCGAAAATAAAAAAAAATATTAAATATTGTATGGCATCCGAAAAAAGATTTTAAAGATCCCTAATTTTTTCACTAGATATTGTTATTGATATGTCATCTTTAAATATATTCTATCTGTATATCTATATATATATATAAAAATAAGTTAGATTTTCTTTGTAATTGATGTTCTCTGTAATGCGTGAACTGATTTTGTTTCTGTAAATTCCCAATGAAAGGTTCCGCCAATGGCAAGGTTTTTTATGTATGTATGGTCTTTGTATGTGTATTGGTGATTTTCGACTGTAAGAGTTAGAAAGCTGAAATGTTGCACACACGTAGGCAGGAGTGTTGTATATACCATGGACTATTCACATATTCGTTTTTTGGCCCTTGGCCGGTCCTAGCGCTATCAAAAACTTTAATATTATTGTTGTCCTTTCAGAAGCCTCTTATAAGTAGACCTCGGATTATATGCAATTGCATATTTATACCCTCACTGTTAGCGTACGGCGCAAAAAGGTGGTATCAAGAAATAAATAAAAAGAAATAAAAACACAATCGAATTTCAGTATATGGTAAATTAAATATGGGGGATCTTTATTCTTTTCAAACAACAAAATTGGGTGGTGAGTATTACCGTGTGCGAGTGTTAGTTCACGAAAACGCGAGCGCTCGAATCGAGAGTAAAACGACAAGTGAAGTTGCAACGGAAGAGTCGAACACAGAGCAAGGTGACACTTAAATCACAACACCGGACGCTCTCACTCCCACACTTGACACGAATAGTCTCCAAAGAGCAATGTCAGTGGGATCCAGTGATGTCAATTGACTGAACTCACGAAGTTGTGATACAACGTTTCTAACTTAAACATTGCCGGCCACCTTGCAACATCCGACTGTTGCAACATTATATAACTTAAACTAGGATTTTCTAACTACAATAATAATGGAGGAACGTAAATTCAGTTTCAAGTGAGCGTGTAATTCATTAATGCAATTCAAACTTAACAATAACAAAAAAAATAAAAATTTTAACAATGAGGTTTACATAGAGGTGGAACCAGAAATTACCCAGCCAAACAGCGTGTACTGGGCTGTAAGGAGACCGGGTTGAGTGAGCACGCGTGGAGCAATAATTTTTGCGTAAATCTCAGGACCGACCGCCCCGGAGCGGTAAAAAGTGGGATCGGCCAGTTCCAGTCCTGGGAATGACTCTTTTAGAGTGGGAGATACGGATACAGCCGGGGTGACGCCACAATCCTCCTCTTGCCATCGAATACAGAATTGGTGCGTGAGGGCTTTAAATTTACGAAAACGATTGACTAGACTCAAGGGGGACTCTTCAATTAACGGTTCGGGGGGAGACAACAGGGGCGCGCCAATGAGAAAGTGGCCAGGGGTGAGTGCGACCATATCATCCGAGTTATTATGGCACAGAGGGGTCGAGAATTTAAACAAGCCTCAATCCGGGCTAATACCGTCGCAAGCTCCTCGAATGTATATTTGAGGTCCCTAGAATGACGCCGAAAATGTAACTTGAAGCTTTTTACAGCTGCCTCCCAGAGGCCACCCATATGAGGAGCGCCAGCTGGAATGAACTTCCAGGTGATCTCTCGAAGAAAACTCCTGAAATCTTTTTTGATTTCTCGAGAGGCACCGACGAAATTAGTACCATTGTCGGAAAATACTGACCTCGGACAGCCACGGCGGGCTATAAAGCGCTGAAAAACAGCCAAGAAAGAGGCTGACGACAGGTCGGAGGTGGCCTCTAAGTGAACCGCCTTCGTCGAAAAACAAACAAAAACACAAACGTAGCCCTTCGTGATACGACAAGCTCCATTAGTAAAAGACCTAATGTCAAGAGGCCCAGCGAAATCCACCCCAGTGGTGGTAAAGGCCCTAGACACTATAGTTCTTTCGGGAGGTAACGCAGCCATGATCTGGGTACATGACCGTTTCTTTTCGAGGATACATATTTTACAACGATTAATCACCGCGCGAATCAGAGTCTTAATTCGAGGAACCAAATATTCAATTCGAATTAGACGTATCATAAGCTGATTTCCTCCGTAAATATATATGGAATGTACATAGTCAACGAGAAGGCGAGTGAAACGACTGGAGTATGGCAAAACAATCGGATGATTTTCGGTATACGAAAGAGTGGGAGATTTGACTAAACGTCCGTTTAGACGCATCACGCCATCTTCGTCTAGGGCCGAGGAGAGAACTACGAGAGGGCAAAGGTGTCAGGTCCAAAAGACTTTTATATTCGTCGGCGAAATGAACTTTCTGAGAAATGATAGCCAGGGGCTTTTTCACCGCTTTTATTTCGTCTGGCGCAATATACAAATTAACGCGGACGAATCGTGCTCTATGAGCGGGGTGGGTCTATGATAAAAGCGGAATACGTAGGAAAGCACGCGTAAGGCCCTGTCGAGCGACGAAAATCGATCTAGAACTTCATCATAGGTTGAGAAAAATGAAACATGAGTCCTAATACCTCGAACCTCCAGATCCGTTCCCAGACGGGTGGAACTCGAAAGTTTCCACTGAGATGGATCTAACAACAACCATTGGGGAAAATGCCACCAGAGAGACGAATGTGACAATTCAGAAACCGCGCGACTCCCCAAATCAGCAGGATTATCCTCAGACCTTACATGGTACCAAATCGCATTACCCACGTTCTGCTGAATCCTACATACCCTGTTAGCAACGAACGTTGTCCAAGTACCAGGTGTTTTACACAACCACGAAAGGACAATCGTCGAGTCAGTCCAACAATATACCTTACGAATTGGGATATTTATCTCACTCAGGAGTGCTTAAAGGAGTTCTGAAGCCAAAACTGCTCCACAAAGTTCCAACCGACCTTACATGGTACCAAATCGCATTACCCACGTTCTGCTGAATCCTACATACCCTGTTAGCAACGAACGTTGTCCAAGTACCAGGTGTTTTACACAACCACGAAAGGACAATCGTCGAGTCAGTCCAACAATATACCTTACGAATTGGGATATTTATCTCACTCAGGAGTGCTTAAAGGAGTTCTGAAGCCAAAACTGCTCCACAAAGTTCCAACCGGGGTAATGAGATCGACTAGTGACCCCGTGAAAGGCAATTAAGACAACGACCTTTTTCTTCACTGCCGCAAATTTCTGATCGTGGGGGAGCTTTTTGAAACGAGGGCAAGACAGGATGGGATGGTTTTCTTTCGGGCAAAAACTACAATTGTTGGAGGGAGGTTTAGCATTTTCGGAAGTCGCCGCCTTAGTAAAGTGCGTCCTAATCATTCCAGAATTATGGCCCTTTGACGAATCTACGCCTTTTATGTCTCGAAGACAAGCGAATGTTTGTATTCGTTCTGTTAGGAACGAATCTAAGTCCTCCCAGGGAGACAGCGAGGATTTAACCCGAATGATTTGTTCCCATAGCGTGAGCGTCAGCTTTGGCAGCCTCTGGATACAGATGAACACTAATATAGGGTCCCAGTGTACCGTGACGATGTCATATACGGCCATGGCCGATAGACAACCGTTGATACCTCGCTGCAGAGTCTTCAAACCCGAACTAGTCTCATTGTCAATGAACGGAAGATCAAATAAAAGCTTGAGGTGATTATTCACCAGTATACGCTTGTTGTCGTACGTATCTTTCAACGCTTTCCAAGCTAGATCGAAGCTACGATGGGTAAGGGGAAATTTTTCAACAATTTCTCTGGTCTCACCGCTTGATTTCCGACGCAAATGACAAAGACGTTCGATATCGCTAAGCCGAGAGTTATTCACATAAACCGCCGTAAATAAATCTCGAAACGTGGGCCACGAAAGGAAATCGCCCTCAAAAACGTCTGTATCACAAGGCGGTATCGAAATATTATGCATGACGTCACTAATGGGCTGAATTGTGCCCACATGCCTAGTAATATTTCCCAGATCTAAGTTATTCGACAAATCGGCCTGAGTACCCATATCCCGAGAAGCGCACGTGGAGGCACTCACGTTGTGCAACATGTCAGTATTGCGTGTGTCCCTGAAAGGTTGTTGCACCAATGAAACTACTGACTCACTCATAGTCGAACTAAGCGAGGTTCTACGAGAGCGTTTGAACGTGGACAACTTCCGCTTTATAGCGGCGAGACACTGTATATAGGTCTGATGGGACACGTCGTACTTGGTGTTCGCCAAGTCCATATCATCTTTCCCCGCGTCTGGAGAAGGCTGCAAATAGTCCAGACATTTCTGAAACATTTCGCGCGTTGTAGTCCACATGTTATTTAACTCGGTACTACAAATCCCAAGCTCATAAACATCGTGGTCCTCTTCATTCAAACCACGGAATGAAGAATCAAATTTCAATACAGCCTCAGAAGCGCTGATGAAAAAATCAAGGGGAGTAAGCATTTTTAAAGAGATAAGGCTTTTCGAACACAAGCTAAAAATTCGCGAAACCCAGGAAGCAAATCACGCAAGGGAAAGCAAACAATGAACAGAATTTCAATTGAAATGAACCGAGTAAAAATACCAAGAAATGTGAACGTAATCTTAGAAAAACCCACACACTAAAATATTCAAAGTAGTCGAGGAGGCACCAAAACCAAAAGTTTTAGAACCTTTTAAAAAGCTAACAAACCGAAGGCTGAAAACACACGACGACCGAATGGACTGTATTCAGGTTTTTTTAGTTTACACCGAAATTCGTAGGGAACTAGAAAGGCGACCACTAAACTTTTTATTTTCGCTTTTTTAAACAAAACACAAAATCGCGGTGCTCACAATACAGAAACTGAAATTACGCACCTGTGGATTTTGATGATGATGATAAGGATTGTGATGATAATGATGGTAATGTGGATGATGATGCGTTTTTTTTTTGGTGATGAAGGAGGTGAGGGTGATGTCGACAAATTCCTTCAAACAAAAGAAAAAACCAAACGATTAATCCAACACTGAAACCGATCCGGCTCGATGCGACCAAATGTTAGCGTACGGCGCAAAAAGGTGGTATCAAGAAATAAATAAAAAGAAATAAAAACACAATCGAATTTCAGTATATGGTAAATTAAAAATGGGGATCTTTATTCTTTTCAAACAACAAAATTGGGGGGTGAGTATTACCGTGTGCGAGTGTTAGTTCACGAAAACGCGAGCGCTGGAATCGAGAGTAAAACGACAAGTGAAGTTGCAACGGAAGAGTCGAACACAGAGCAAGGTGACACTTAAATCACAGCAGCGGACGCTCTCACTCCTACACTTGACACGAATAGTCTCCAAAGAGCAATGTCAGTGGGATCCAGTGATGTCATCGGGGGTAACATATATATGGGGGCTATATCTAAATCTGAACCGATTTTCTCCGAATTTGAAAGTATACCTTCATGTAATAAGAAACCTCTTTCTGCTGAATTGCGCACTGAGCGGATGTACTGGTCCAAACTAATCACCGAGTTATGGTCGTGATCAAATAGAATATGACACTTGATGGTTACTGAAACTATTTAAAAATTGGGAAATCCTTGAGAAGATAGCTTTTAGTCCAAATATATAAATATTACAAAGTTATTTTTTGTGGTAGTCAGAGCTAAGGATTTTCATACTAGAATTTGGTTCTGCTATAAAATTTTACTGTTTTGATGCTGTCTTTTAATCGGAGTTTTTATTAGCTTACGAAGAATATCTTCAAGCTTACAAAGTTTTGATGCTGTCTTTTAATCGGAATTTTTATTAGAATATTTTCAAGCTTACGAAGTTTGGATCACGATATTAAAAGAAACCCGGGCAATGCCGGGTATTAAAATGCTAGTAATATAAATACATTATATGCATATACATATGTATGTTAGCTAAATTCCTTTATGCACAACAAGAAGTTTTCTTTTCCCCTTTTTATTTTGCAGTAACATTTTTGCATACATCTCATAGTCAAATTTTCGATGCTCCGTGGAAAAAGAGGTTCCCAAACTCCATTCCTGCTTTTGGCATTTCACTCATTTACATTTTGATTATTTCCCAAAAAGAAGAGGGAACAAGCGTAACGACCAATGAAAAACTTTCAAAATGAAACACAAAAATTTGCAGCTTCACAGATACATATATTAGCTGCAAATTGGAGTGAGAGCCCACCACACCACATCAAAGTATCAATAAAAGATAGAAAACATTCGAAATCCCTCGACAAGGAACACCAAGTCAAAATGTGACACAAAATATACCCACACCATTATAAAATGGTGTGATGAAAGTCACTCGTTCCACATGATATGGTATCTATCATTACTTGGCTTCGAACGATTAACCTATGTTTGTCAGAGATCAAGCAACAAGTATGTGAGAATTTATATAGGCGTGTTTACATAGCAAAACGTTTGTGAATGAACTGGAAAACTAGTCAAAACTCCATCGGCACGACCACCATAGCTGCAGTCGATGTGGAAGATAAAACCGAAAACCTTTGAAGGCATGAAGCTCGTTGCTGTGGGTATACTACTTCTAAGCCATCGGGACATACAAGAGATTTTCTTGCGGTCGCGCAGCACAGTGGAGGAAATGTTTTTTAATGTCGATTTAAAACATCTCTAGGGTAAGTTAGAAGCCAATTTAGTTGATTGTACTGATTCCAAGAGTGGTTAAAATATGACCCATTACACAATAATGCCAGGTTCTGCAGGGAAAAATACAGCTTTCCAATAAAAAAATTATATTTTATTATAATTGGTTTTAAATCATGTCACTAACAGGGGTTCAATTCTCCTGCAATGTTGAAGGATAAGAAAAAAAACCGAAATGTGTTGAATCAAGTACCTATTGGGTAAAAATAAAACAAGTGTGTAAACATTTTTTGGAAGGTCAAGATTTTTTTGAAATTTGTTATTAATCTGGTTGAGAATTTGAAAAAAATAAAACAATTTGAACCGTTTTGCAAAATTTTGATTTTTTCTTGAGATATGACCTATTAAATTTTTCCGATTGTGTTTAGAAAACTGCAATTTTCTCCGGAAATACTGAACGAATTGAACTGAAATTTTTGCAGGTCGGTCCGAAACATTTCCTAAAATCTAAATATATCATAAACTTTAATTACCAACTGACCATATAAAAAATATTGCAAAATATTTTATGCATATGCGAATAATTTCACTTTCTGGAGTAGTAATTTGAAATATTATGTATTTAGAATGTGTCCTATATTGAAGTCCACCAGAATCAGAAAAAACATTTTGGTAGATCGCGCTTTGTAAAAATTTACAGCAAATTTACGGACACTACCTTTTTGCAAATATTTTTGGTTCATTGTTACAGGACCTCAAGGACCTTAACAATTTTGTCCAAATTTACACAATAGCTGAATCCGTTAGTTCTGAGTCCAAAAACGCATTAATTTTTTTTCGACGGATCAAGTTCTCAGCATCTGGAGCTTCCAAACTGTGGATATATAATTTGCAATATCTCCGTCAATTCCAAATCAATCTGTACAAAATCAACGACAAAAGAGACGTGCGAAAAGTCGCTTTCATATCTTGTTTCCTAATATATGTTTTCTTAACCCAATAAGAGCAATTTTTTTACTTTTTGTGTTAAATGCAATGATTTTGGAAAATGCGTTATGGACTGGACTGTTCGTGCGGTGGAAGTATAAATTGGCGATTCTATTAATACAAATTGGCGATAATTACACTATGACTGAACCACTCTTTGAGAGTATCTCACTCTGATTGATCAGAACGGAATGATCGTATCCCAGGACATAGGTGATCGTTAACTTCTATACAGCCGGTTCCAAACTCAACAACCAAGTGGGCTTTGGTGTATTTTCTGAGGAACTTGAGATATTACTTGCGAAAACACTGCCAAACACTATATTCTTTACCAGGCAGAAATCTTAGCTATTATATATATTCTGACCAAGGTATCAATATTCATTCGGTATCAGTATTTTCTCTGATAGTATGCTGCTACCAAGTCTCTGGAAACTATATTCCTGAGTTCAAAAACTGCACCCGCTGTCGGAGATATCTTAACGACAAGGGTGAACAGTTCAATATTTACCTGATATGGGTGCCGGGCCACAGGTACATACGAGGGAATTGCAAAGAGGATGACTTGCAAGACTAAGAACTACCATACACGCTCCAAAGGAACTGGAATATGTGGGCTTGTGAGAGATAGTGCCTTTACGGCAGCAAATGTCATGAATAATGAATTAAAGCACTGGGCAGTGATGGCTAACATATATTTCCGTGAGCCAAAACTATGTGATTTTATCTCTAGTAGAGTTGAGTTCGACAAAAACCTATTGTACACATGTAATGTGAAACAATTCAAGTAGTTTTAAGGGTATTGACAAAACACAATTTCCCCTCTTCGAAATTCTAATATTTCATACAGTTCATACATTTTACAAATGCTAGTTGATATTGAACACAAGTCACAAAATATATGAATATATATATACACTAGGCCGGGTCGATTTGTGGGGAGGCAAAAAAAGTCGTCATTGCTCAGTGAAAATCGTATTCTAGGGATCAAAATAAGAAACTTTGCCGAAGGAACCATACCTCTAAAACGAATTCTGATGTCCCGGAATTGGGGCGAAATTTTGGGTAGGGGCAAATTTTGAAAAATCCCACTTTGACCTATTTAGAGTGCTCCAATCGAGTCCAAATGTATGACCGACCCCCACTAACTTTGGAGGCCCGACCCACCCATGCCAGTGGCACACCCCCTGGAACCCCCTGGGATTTTTTCCGGGACATCAGAATTCGTTTTAGAGCTATGGTTCCTTCGGCAAAGTTTCTTATTTTGATACCTAGAATACGATTTTCACTGAGCACTTCACTGAGTGGGGGTCGGTCATACATTTGGACTCGATTGGAGCACTCTAAATGGGTCAAAGTGGGATTTTTTCCGGGACATCAGAATTCGTTTTAGAGGTATGGTTCCTTCGGCAAAGTTTCTTATTTTGATCCCTAGAATACGGTTTTCACTGAGCAATGGGCGATTTTTAAATCGACCCGCCCTAATATACACCCATGAAGTCCTATTTGTTTGTCGGTAGGATTTAACTCAATGAATTAATATGAATAATTCAATGAATCAAGCAGCCAGAGCTATTTCCCCAATTCTATTATTTTCTTCCATTGTGCCCTGAAGTGTTTGCTCAACTTCCTTTTCTTTATATGGTGGAAATTAGAGTAGGTTGTCTTCTCATAAAGTGTTTTCAAAAAGACTTAAGGTTAAATGTTAAACATTAAGGTGTAAGACTTAAGTTAATGTCAGTACATGTTTCATTGATTTTTTCTGGGTATTATTATTATGAGATGGTAAATGGAAAATAATCACTTAATCTCATAGACACGTATTGCAAACATGATATTTACGCTTTAAAAATATTAAAATATTTAGAGTTTGAATTAAACGCCAACATTTGTTGACGAAAAGCATTATGTAGAGAGCCTCAAGAAAAAAACATTTAGACAATCACCATTTCAACAAAATATTTAATGAGAGATATACGTATTTACCGTGTCATAGGGTGTTTTAAATTTGTACATTTGTATGTTAGACTCAAATGAGATAGTCCCATAATTTATATGTCTTAAATGAGAGGAAGGCAAAGTGAAAAAATTTAAAAAGTCTTCAATTCAAAACTTATATTCGAACCGAATGACAAAGTCGATCTGCATAAACTAATTCTCCACATTACTACATTTTCCAATAGCTTCCTTGAATAGGTTTGTCCAAAACGAAGGTACAAGGGAAAAACTAAACCACAATGGTGTACTTCTGATCTACAGGCTAGAAAAATACATACACCAAGCTATTCAAAAAGGGCAAATCTAATTGAACTATAAGATGAACCTTAGGAAAGCGCGAAAACGTTATTGATATAACTTCTTTGGAGATGTGGAAAAGATCTCAGGTGTTACAAGGCTGAGGAATATACTATCCAGAACAATTGGACAACAAATAGCAAGCAATCGCTCGACAAAAATTATTTAAAAATATATTTGTGATTGTTACGCCGTATTTTGACACATATGTTCGAAATCGAGCAACAGAAAAAAATCGCATTTGAAAAAGTTAAAGGCCATACAATATCCAATTTTTTAAAACTATACTGAAACAATTGGGGACAATTGTTGTTGAGTTGTGGTCAAATATGTAGCCTCTCCATTTTTTGCATATAGCGGTATATAACAGGAACTAGAGCAAATGCAATTAAACTAATTTATAGCCTAAGATCCTTTAATCCTATATACCCAAATCGACCGCAAATTCGTATGCCGCAAAACAATGTTGCCCTCTTTTATACTCGTATAAATTCACAGAAATTTAAATTTCACAACTTCCAAAATAACACAGTCGCTAAAAATACTTCTTAGAACATGACTTTAAATCTTCAAAAAAAATCATTGGTGTAATTATTTTTGAAATAAAATCTAAAAGGTTTATATTAAACAAGCTATACTGCCCTCCTAAGAAAGAAAGTCGTATCTCCATTTCAGTAGTTTTGATATATTGAGCTTTAACGTTTTATAACTTTCGCACTTTAAAATTTTATGTTTTGGTTAGGGACCTAAATTGGTCTATGTTAGTTGGTAAAACCGGCTGCCACCCCAACATAAACCTAAACCTAAAGGCGCGAAAGTTATAAAACGTAAAAACTCAATATCCCAAAACTACTAAAATGGAGTTACGACTTTATTTCTTAGGAGGGCAGTATAGTACATAAAAAGTATTTCAGGAGTTACGAGTGATTCAATGAAAAAACCTTTTTGAAAAATTTGTAATTTCGCCATCTTTATATTGCTCATAACTCTTGAACAATTTTTTTTTTTTAAATTTTTTTCTTTAAACACGTATAAAATAATTTTAAGAGTAATATACATACACAAACTTTCGAAGCAATCAAAACTACACCATTTTCAATTGTAATTCGAAAAAAGTCAATTGAAATTCGAAGATTCCATTTGAAATTCGAAAAATATCAATTGAAATTCGGATATTCCATTTGAAATTCGAAAAAGGTCAATTGAAATTCCAAGATTCCATTTTAAATTCGAAAAACATCAATTGAAATTCGAAACACATCACTTGATATTCGAAGAACATCAATTGAAATTCGAAAAAAATCAATTGAAATTCGAAACACATCATTTAAAATTCGAAACACATCATTTGAAATTCGTAAAATTGCAATTGAAATTTGGAATACGTCAATTGAAATTCGAATTTTTCCATTTGAAATTCGTAATACACCAATTGAAATTCGGAAAACGTCAATTGAAATTCGAAATTCATCATTTTAAATTCGAAAAATGTAAACAAACAAAATGCTATATATTAGATGGGGTAGCATTTAAGTGATACAATTTTCTGTGTTAAACCTTTAATATTAAAATATTTAAATATCTATGTTTTGTTTCAACTAATTTTGAATAAATATTCATAAAAGATAAGATCATCTATATGTTTTCTGTTCGTCACATTATATGTTAAGATTTAGTCAGGAAATGTGTTTAAATAAATTTTAAATAAATTCTACCCAATCTAATGTACAAATTTGTTTACATTTTCGAATATCAATTGATATATTTCGAATATCAACTGATGCTTTACGAATTTCAATTGGTGTATTACGAATTTCAAATGGAAAAATTCGAATTTCAATTGATGTATGTATTTCGAATTTCAATTTATGTATTTCGAATTTCAATTGATGTTTTTCGAATTTCAATTGATGTGTTTCGAATTTCAATTATGTTTTTCGAATTTCAATTGATGTAATTCGAAATTCAATTGTTTTTTTTTCGAATTGCAATTGATGTATTTCGAATTTCAATTGATTTTTTTCGAATTGCAAATGGAATCTTCGAATTTCAATTGAACTTTTTCGAATTTCAAATGGAATCTTCGAATTTCAATTGATCCTTTTCGAAATTGAATTGATTTTTTTCGAATTACAGTTGAAAATGGTGTAGTAATATCAAAAATCGTACCGTTTGGCATGAAATAATTCATATGCACTGTTATATATGAATACTAATATTACGAGCTATTTAATTTTGGTAGTCTTGGGCTTTTTTTTATGTTAGGTAATTCAACGGGTCGGGTGATAACACCCATTTTTAATGGGACTGTAGAAATTTTAAAAACTTTACACAAAAAGTTTAAGTATTTATATGCATTCATGATATAAACTGACAACATTTTGTACAAAATGGTAAGTTTGTGAGTGAGGTACCAAAAGGGGCGGGATAATTACACCCATTTTTCGACAGACTGTAGGCGAAAAAGTTTTGGGTCAGAATATTTAATATCGACATATGTAGTTTAATAGCAAATAGGTAAAATAAGAATTTGCTATAATTGTTTCTAAAAAAATTTTTGGAAAAACGTTTTTTAATTTTTGAAAAAATTAAAAAATGAGTTTATTTGTTTTACGAAATTTGTAATTGCAAAGTTTACTTTGTTTTAAAGGGGACACAATGCGTCATTTATGTTGAAATTTTTTCAAAATTTTTTTTGGAAAAACCTTTGTAGGAGAAATTGCCCACTCAATTCAATCTACCATGCCAAGTTTGGTCGCAATCGGTTGTTTGGTTAAGAAACGGTCGAATATTTCCCCTTTTTGAATTCGTACCACTGTGCAGTGTTTTGCAAAAACAGACGAAAATTGTTAGACTAGTCTTGGTATTTCGTCCATAAATTTTACAAATATTGAGTCTCCCAAAAATTTTTTACTGTTCTGGATTTGTGAGAGTGCGACGAATATTCTGTCCTCTTTAAAACAAAGTAAACTTTGCAAAAATCGGTCAGCCGATCGAGAGCAATTACAAATTTCGTTAAACACAAAAACTCATTTTTTAATTTTTTTCAAAAAATGAAATGCACAAAAAATTAAAAAAAAAAATATTATTCAGTCAGAATTTATTTATTTTTTTTTTTTTTGGTTTGAGACCATATGTTCCATTTACTTTCTGTCTATTCCAAGAAAGTAATAGAAACAAATACAAAAATTGGTAGAGAGTTGTAATTGCTTGGTAGAATTGACTGCAGTTTCGATAGACACCACTCTATCATCTTCAGAATTCAGTAGCAATAGTGTATGTCTTTAACTTAAATCAGCTGAAATACTTGAGGAAGCAGTAAATTGAATTTAACTTGCTAACCAAATGAACTGCTAACCAAACCCGTATTTTGCCGAACTAAGTCAACATACTAAAACCAAAAAAAAAAAAAAAAAAAAAAAAATTCTGACTGAATAACAAAACAACAACAACACATACAAACACATGAGGTACGATGACGTCGGCATTAGCCGTTGACAAAACTACATTTGTTTTCGTGGTTCGCGATGCGAACCCAAGCAAAAAACAAAAATGTATTGGTATGAGAGTTTTAGTATGTTGACTTAGTTCGGCAAAATACGGGTTTGGTTAGCAGTTCTCGTTAAATTCAATTTACTGCTTCCTCAAGTATTTCAGCTGATTTAAGTTAAAGACATACACTATTTCTACTGAATTCTGAAGATGATAGAGTGGTGTCTATCGAAACTGCAGTCAATTCTACCAAGCAATTAAAACTCTCTACCAATTTTTGTATTTGTTTCTATTACTTTCTTGGAATAGACAGAAAGTAAATGGAACATATGGTCTCAAACAAAAAAAAAAAAAAATAAATTCTGACTGAATAACAAAACAACAGACCAACAATAAATAACAACAACACAAAAAAAAATTTTAAAAATTATAGCGATATCTTATTTTACCTATTTGTAACTGCTTATAAACATTTTAGCCAAAATATATAATTGGAAACGAATTTTTTGAATATTATATATTTGTTAGCAAATAAATTTTATTTGAAAATCATGAAATTTTGTTTGGAACGCATATATTTATATATTAGAACGAAATATATTTGCGAACTGACTTTCACAAATAAAATATGTGTTTACCCACAAACAAAGTTATTGTTTAAGATGTTTTCCAAATATATTATATTTAAAAATGATTTTTAAAACTTTTGCTGACTTTTTCGATTTTAGTTAGTTTTTCCTAGATTTCGTGTTAAACTTTATAGTAAAAATGTCTTTAGCAACATTAGCGTTTGTCTTACACCAATATATTTTAATTTATAAGTATTCCAATTCATCACTTGTTGTCAATCCATCAATGCAATTTATAGTTACGAAAGATTATGCGACTTAGGTGTTAACTGAATTTTACAAACAAAAAATTTAGAAAATTTTGCTTTGAACTTCTGAAAAATAGAAAACTTGTATTTAAATTAAGAAATTGGTACATTGCCAAAATACTTAAATACAAAATAATCTTTATTTCCAAATAAAAAAATATTAGCATGGGAATATATTTTTGTTTAGAACAATATCCTCCCAAACATATACAATTTGTGTGTGTCAAATATTATATATTTGGAGTGTACCCTAAACATATGTATATTTCAAGCAGAATATGTTTGAGTCAATATACTATAGAAGCGATTTTTTTTCAGCGTGTAAGTACACATTCATATTTAACTCATTTTACCCCTCTGTACCACATTTAACACATTTCTCCCCACTTAGCCCTTAAAACTACGAATTTCGAAAAATAGATTCCGATTCTTTGCAACCTTCGCATCAAATTTCGCGATTCTAACTCAATTTTGCTGCAATTTTCGAAAAAATCTCTCCCTTTGTCAAGTCTACGTTCCAAGGGCAACCTGCCATAATGTTAGGTTAGCTTCTATAGAGGAGTCGTTTACACGTCTCATGTCCATGGACATACACTTTAGCCAGTGGTTCAGCCTGTTGTACGCTCCTTATTTATGATTTTTATACCCCATGGGTTACCGAAAATCGGTACTAGACACGAATTATCTCAGTATCTTCCAGTCATATCCTCTGAGATGAGTCAAGTCTGGCAATATGTCGGACCGGAAGTATCGGGATCTTGCATGTGTGAAAGCTCTGCGATGAAGATGTGTTTGTAAGCTTGAGTGTCACGTTAGAACACTCATCATCTTATTAATCTCGATCTTGTTTAGTTTCAGAAAACTACTTGTGAGGGCTGTCTCATTCTTTATACGGATATCCATTGGTTGGATGTGCAGTATAGCCTCCATCGCTCTCGTTGGTGCGGTTCTAATTGCCCCGCTTATGCCTAGACAGCACATACATTGCACTTTTTGCAACGTTATTACGTTGTACCTCTTTGCCATTGATGTTCACCACACTACAGGGGCGTAGGTTATTATTGGTCTAATCACGCTCATGTAAAGCCAGTGTGTCGTAGTCCCCATTTTGAACTTATAGCTCTTCTACACAACGATCAACATCTGTGGGCCTTGGTAACTCTTTCTTCAATATGATCTTTCCAAGTCAGTTTCTGATCCAAGATTACTTGCAAGTATTTCACCTTTTTTGGATATGGCAATATTCTTATCCAGGAATCGAGGCACGGCAAAAGGATGGACCTTCGATTTCCTTGTAAATATACATATTTATGTTTTGTCTGGGTTAAAATTTAATCCCCTTGGTAGTGCCCATGTTAAGTGCCTCCTCAGCTCTTCTGCATAGTTGGTTTGGGTGTGTGCCCCTTAGAAGTAGTATAACGTCGTCTGCATAACAGACTGGTTTAAGTCCTTCATTGGTGAGGGCTTTAAGGAGACTGTGTATCGTCGTAACCCATAGGAGAGGCGATAAAATGCCCCCTTGAGGTATTCCACGATTTACATTGTCTCTAATTTTTACGTCATATGACCCACAAATAACCCACCTATTCCTTAGCACATTGTTGATCCAGTTTTTCAGCGCCCGGTCAACCTGAAACTCGCCTAGGGACTGGTTAAGTGTATAAGTGAACGTTGTTAAAAGCTCCTTCAGTGTCGGTACAAACGGCAAGTGTGTACATTTCTTCACTGAAGGACTGTTCTATGTGGTGTACTACCTCATGTAGAGCTGTTTCCACTGATCTTCCTTTAACATATGAGTGTTGTTAGAATTTGAGCTTGTCATCTGCTATCTTACTTTTGACCATTTCGTCAATCATTCGCTCCATTGTTTTAACAGGAAAAGTTAGGCTAATAGGTCAGTCGCCGCTAGTCGTAGCGAACGGACGTGTTATCGCAGAGCGGATAGCTTTTAACCTGTTACGCAATACCTATTCACCTACCTACTACGCAACCACGTGTTTTGTTGTTTTTATAGCGTAGGTTGAACTGGATGCATCGGTCTCCGGACAGAAATTTCTGAGCTCAGTCTGGAAGGCCTATATCGACGTACCTATTACGGGCTAATACTGGCTATGGGGGTGTCTCCCCCAACCAATTTATGATTAAACCAAATAAGACAATGGAGATTACGGTGCAGGGGAGGGAAAACCCAGTGCCGGCGACAAGCGTTGATTCACTCACGAGTCATGTATAGTCGTTATCGAACAATCGTGAGCATGCAACTTCTACGAGCTTTGGTGCATTGGATTCCGTAGTCGAAAATGAAACAAGAGCACATCCAGCCGCAGGCAAAACAAATGATAAGACAGATGAAGCAGAACCCAGCTGGGGCTCTAAGCAACCCCAGCCTTTAAAAGCCAGTGGGGACTCTGACTCTGAATCATCAAATGAAAACAATATCACTATTGTTGCTAACTCAAAGAGACTGTCAGGGGCACAAAGAAGAAAACTGAATAAGTTCAACCGACAGAACCTATTACGGGATGGACCTAACAATTGTACCTCCAACACAAACATGGAGGCCGCTAAAAGAGTCAGGTCTCCCGAAGAACATAGCGCTGTGAAAGTGACTAAGAATAAAAAGGGCGCGCTGTCTTCCAGTAATACGGAGAAGCCTAACGTAACCACACAAAAGGAAGTCTCTAGTATGGGTCCTTCGATCGTGGGCGATAAAGTTGATCCAGTAACACAGGTCAAGTCAACCAATCAATCGTTAAGGATAAGGCTTTAAACAAAAAGACTCTACAGACACGGAAAAATCAATTGGCCATAAAGAAGGGTAAGAAGCCACCATCTTATTCTAATATAGCTAAACAACATTTTCGAGACGATATATGCTATGTCATAATAGATAGCAGTAGTGCATCTGGCAGAATCCCCGAAGACCAAAAGATTAACTTCGAAGATTTGGACTATACTAGGGTAGCGGAATACGTCCTCGAATCTAAGGATGAACCACCAATCGAAGTATGAGTTGCAAGTTTGAGAGGGGTGTTTTGATGCTAAGGCTGGCATCACAACGCTGCGCTGGTGTCCTCGTAAAACTTGTGGATAGCTTCCCCTCACCTTGGGACGGCGCAAAGCTAAAATTGGTAAGGGAAAGCGACATTCCTGAACTCATAAAAACGACCCTATATGTTAAGAGATGTCCCAGTAAGTTCTCATCAGAGTACATACTCGACATCATTGGCAAACAGAATTCAAAACTTTCCGTGAGAAAGTGGGAAGTCTTCTATAGGAAGGATGATACCAAGGGTACTCTCCTCGTGTTAGGCATAGACCCAGAATCCAAGAACAATCTTGTCATGGCGAAAGGCATGGCATACTTCTTGATCTGGACAGTCTTTTTCAAAATTGGAAAGGTCCCGATTGGCAGGACAAATGAATCGAGTCCAAATATACTCTCTGAAGAGGCAAACACTGGTATTGAACGGATGGAGACAAGTGAGACACTGCCAAAAACTGATGTGGAAGTAGTCAATAACACCACCAGTTCACCAATAGTACCGCCACTTTTGCAGGAAGTTCCCAGCAAAGGTGGTGATCAAAATAAAAAGAGCCACAAAACGATTCAAACCAATGAGGGAGCGACAAAAAATAACACCGCCTCCCAAAATTGTCGACTGGAAGATGGTGTAATAGGTAGTGAACGAAAGGAGGAGAATGACCCACTACCAAATAAAGAGGGGGTGCCACCAGATAGGATAGACTCCCAAAAGAAACTTTTACTGGAAGGACAATGATTGAGGTCATCCAGATAAACCTCCACCGGAGCGAGACAGCATCCAACGCTCTGATGGATATCATAAATAAAGGCAGGGTTCATATTGCTTTGATCCAGGAACCATGGACAACTAGCAACAAGGTTACTGGATTAAACCATATGAACTATAACCTTTTCTACGCTAACACAGGTACTCGTCCAAGGACTTGTATTTTGTGCCATAAAAACTGTTTTATTTTCTCTCCAGAGTTGTCAACATCGAAGGCAACGGTGCTGAGGCAAGGTAATTGAAATATGTACCTGGCGTCAATATATCTGCCATTCGATGCGCCGACTTTGCCACCTACGTCGGAATTACAACGTCTGGTGAGGGAATCCAAACACATAAGTAATGAGTTATTAGCTGGATGTGACGCCAACTCCCATCATATCGCTTGGGGTAGTACTAACACCAATAAAAGGGGACACGCCTTTATCGAATTTTTGAATACAAATGACCTCATAACTCTTAACATAGGAAACACTGCAACCTTTGTTAACAAATTTAGGGAAGAAGTATTAGATATAACGATATGTTCAGAAAATCTTATTGATGAGATCCATGAGTGGAGGGTTTCGGATGAACACTCCTATTCAGACCACCGTTATATAAGGTTTAAAATTGCACGGCCACCGCCAAACCCAATAAGTTTCCGTAATAAGGCTAAGACCGACTGGACTAAATTCGGAAATCTACTTAGAAATCGATTGGGGCAGCCTACACGCGATTATCTATGTGCAGAAGACATTGATATCAATGTGAAGAAGATTACCGAGGCTCTTGTAAAATCATTCGAAGATAGTTGCCCACTTCGAGAAAGGAAATCTGCCTTTGAGAAACCCTGGATGACAGGACAAATTCGCTCGATTGGCAAAGATGTCCGCAGACTTTACAACAGAGCTCGACATAAAAAACAATCCGTATATTGGGACGACTACCACAGAAGACTCAAAGAATACAATAAAATCATTAGATCGGCGAAACGTAACTCCTGGAGGCTTTTCTGTGAACAGGTAGACAGCATTAACAACATGTCTAAAATGAAAAAGTTCCTCTCAAAAACTCATGTCCAAACCGAAACACTAGTGGATGACACGGGTAAAAGGATGGAAACTATAGAGGATACCGTTAGGCTCTTGATGAAAACTCATTTTCCGACTGGTAATACTGGACCAACAGAGGAACAGTTACAGAATGAAATTGTATTGCATCAAGTACCTATTACGGATATAACAGATGGTATGGTTAAAGAAGCGATAAAAAGTTTCTCTCCCTTTAAGGCTGCGGGTCCGGATGGAATATTTCCAGCACTTCTGCAGAATGATGTGGATTTGGTATCAACTCATCTGGCTGGAGTGTTCACTGCATGCCTAACCCATTCTTACACCCGAAAATACTGGCAGGAATCAAGGGTGGTCTTCATACCAAAGCCTGGCAAGGCGAGTTATACGACCCCAAAGACTTATCGACCCATTAGCCTAACTTCTTTCCTGTTAAAAACAATGGAGCGAATAATTGATAACATGGTCAAAAGTAAAATAGCGGATGACAGGCTAAAATTCAAACAACACGCCTATGTCAAAGGAAGATCAGTGGAAACAGCTCTGCATGAGGTAGTGCAACACATAGAAGAGTCCTTCAGTAAAGAAATGTACACACTTGCTGTTTGCATAGACATTGAGGGCGCATTTAACAATGTACAGACCGATACACTTATCCAGTCCTTAGACGAGTTTCAGGTTGACCGGGCGCTGAAAATCTGGATCAACAATATGCTAAGGAATAGGTGGATTATTTGTGGGTCTTATGACGTAAAAATTAGAGACAATGTAAATCGTGGTATACCTCAGGGGGGGTATTTTATCGCCTCTTCTATGGGTGACGGAGATACACAGTGTCCTAAAAGCCCTCACCAATGAAGGACTTAAACCAGTCTGTTATGCAGACAACATTGTAATACTTCTAAGGGGCTTTCAACCAAATCTATTATGCAGAAGAGCTGTAGAGGCACATAACATATCATATAACTGGGCACAACCAAGGGGATTAAATGCTAACCCAATACTTGGGAGTAATCTTGGATCAGAAACTGTACTGGAAAATCATCTTGAAGAAAGAGTTACAAAGGCCCACAGATGTTGGTCGTTGTGCATAAGAGCTATAGGTTTAAAATGGGGACTACGTCCAAATATGACTCACTGGCTTTACATGAGCGTAATTAGACCAATAATCACCTACGCCTGTGTAGTGTGGTGGACATCAATGGACAAGAAGTACAACGTAGTACGTCTACAAGTGATGGGTGAATGGATAAATCGAGACCACACTACAATCACTGTTCGGTCATATTCAAACTACGGAAATCTCCGACCGCATTCCTGAAGTGCGGCTTACAGATACCTGTGATTCGTTTACTTCCGCCTCCCAGACCATAACACAGTATTTCAAGCAGAAGTGCGAGCAATCACGGAGTGTGTTAACTGGCCCAGTAATACCACAAAGCCAAAATATGCCAACATATTCAGTAATAAACTTGGAAAAATTAACCTTTCGAAGCCACGAAGGATGAGTTGAAGCACTGGGCAGTGATGGCTCACAAAACTGTGTGGAATAGAGCAACTGTAGGAGCAACTGCAAAAGATACTGTGGGGTGACCCAAATGAGAAGAAAACAAGTAGTTTTCTGAAACTAAACAAGATCGAGGTTAGTAAGATGATGAGTGTTCTAACGGGACACTCAAGCTTACAAGCACATCTTCATCGCATAGGACTAGCGGGAAACGACGAATGCAGGGCATGCAGGGAAAACATCGAAACGATGGAACATTTTCTGTGTCACTGCCCGGCTTTCACACATGCAAAATCCCAACATTTCGTGTCCGAAATATTACCAGACTTGACTCATCTCAGAGAGTATGACTGGAAGATACTGAGAAAATTCGTGTCTAGTACCGATTTTCTGTAACTCGTGAGGTATAAAAAGATCATAAATAAGGAGCGCACAACAGGCCAAACCACTGGCTTAAGTGTACGTCCATGGACATGAGACGTTTAAACGTCTCCTCTCTTCAACCTAACCTAACCTAACCTAACCTAAGTCCCGAATAGGAAGATATGGGTGTCGTGAGATGGTAACGAACTTTTTATGTCCCGTGTTATCTCACGTCGTGGCGATGTCAATTGGCCGCCAAAATCATGTGATTTGACACTGTTGGACTTCTTTCTTTGGGGTTATTTGAAAGAGAAGGTGTACGTCGATAAGCCAGCAACAATTCAAGATCTAAAGGATGAGATAATTCGGCACATTAACGGCATAGAACCTCAATTATGCCTCAGCGTCATCGAAAATTTGGACCATCGGATGGAGGTGTGCCGCCGAGGTCGCGGAGGTCATGTGGCTGATATTTTGTTCCATACATAATTGAACCATACCATAATAAAAATAAATGACAATAATTTCCTAAATAATTGTTTTTTTTATTCAAAATCAACATCGGCCCTTAAAATTTAACCACCCGTTACATTAATCGGTCCTGCATAAACTGCTTAGCCCTATCGAATAGTCCCTACATTTCAAGGAATTCACGATGGTGGATTTTCTCAGATAATAGGAGCATTTAACAATATTCACTCAGACGCGGTAATTACGGCGCTGCATCTATGAGTGAACCATATCTTGAATAGACTAATTCAGCGTTTGCTTAACAGAACATGCATAGCTGCAAGTTCCCTCTGTTTATAAACCATCTAACATGGTTTATAAACAGTTTCTAAAATAAAAGAAAAATTAAAAGGGAATGCACTTCATTAGTTAATTGTACTACATGTTATAACGAATTCAACTATATTTACATGTGAATGGAATTGGAGAATGTCTCAGACAGCGGGTGGTTCTTTAAATAATTGAACGCAGAACGGATACCCACCAACGATGGTCTGACAGGTTTTCCCATCGAAATTAAAAAAAAAGACAAAAGCCACGGACAACACTGAAATTGCATTCTTGTATAGTTTGTCCCCCAGCACCCAGACAGAGACAGCATTCCAGTGCAATGACTAAGCCATTCATGAATAACAAATAATAAAGAAAAAAAGGTATACAGCAGAGGAAAAAGAGGAAACCAAAACCTGCTGCGAAGAATAAGAATAACCACTTGAGCTGACGGGATAAGAATGATATTTCCGTTTTCAGTTATCCAGTGTCATAATCATTATGACTATGAATATGAGCTGAGTTATTCGTTCCTGCCTTAAGAAGATAAATCTGAAAATCTATAAAAAATAATAAGGCAAAAGTAAGAATTTATTAAAACACAAATATTCTATGTTCACGTCCAGCCGCTACTCTGAGTCTTCTCCGAACCATCCACAACTTGAGTTTTTTGTTCATATACAAAATGCTGTACACTCAATTAAACTTGAAGTGAGTGGCACTCAAAGGCAATATGTATTTTCATTTTGTTGGCAATTCGTTTCATGGCAAACGAGCCATATTCCAGCTGGGATTGCTGTCGAGGGCATCCATCCATCCATTCATACATTCACTCAATATATCCCATTGGGTTTCATCGCAGTACGTTTCGGATTGAGATTCTATTTTGTTTGTTTTCGTTTTTTTTTGTTGGTTAAGACCTCTTCACAACACTTTTGATATCCGCAAATATTTGAACCTGAAGTGGTATAGGCATATTTATTTAACAATTTTTCGCAATTCTATTTTTTGTTATAAATTTGATTTTCGGGTGTATTGGTTTTTTACGATTCAAAGAAATAATTTGACACCATTTAATTTTTGTATACGCTATGCAATTAATTGGCTCATCAATGTGAAATTGTTTTTAATTTTGATTTGCGTCAGCTAATGACGCAGATATTGTAGGCCCATAATCGAATGATTTGTTTTGTTCTGTTGGCAGTAGGTTATTGATCTATTTAAGAGGGAAAACTCAAAATCAATTATGATTTATGAAAAACGTAAATTAATGGAAGCCCAACGTTTAATTACACCATGCAAACAAAACATATTTTTTTTTTGTTCGAAACCTAAAAATTTGTTTTTTGTGTAGATTGAGGCATACCATTCCATGAAATCAAAACCAAAATTGTTTTATGGTAAAGTTTTTTAACTTAAAATTTTAATGGAACGTACCTTTACCATTGAACGTACTATATGTTGAAGTGTAAGCCGAATAGAGCCGAAATAACCAATACGTTTAGTGCAATTATGATGGGCTACAAATGTTGGATATATCCCTGATCAACGTAGAGTCACTTTCTGAGTCGCTTTAGCTATGTCCGTCTGTCTTCAGCCGTATCGTACTAATCAAAGCACAAGTTGCAATTATGCTCCGCCATTCACTTAATTTGGCAAGAACATCATTTTTTGCTCAAGGACGATCCCTATTTAAATTGGTGAACATCGTATAAGATTTACATATACCCACCAAACATATGTATCGCCGATTTGACACATAGGCGTTGTAGCAGCCACAATTTTCAATCAACCTGTATAAAATTTAACACAAAGCAGTTTCTTGAAGTAAGCATTAATACCGTCAAATTTCAAAAAATCGGTTCAGATTTAGGTATATCCCCCATGTAAATGTTAATACCAATTTTGCATACATACACGCAAAGAAAAAATTCGTTTCTGCGAAACGAAATATTAAACAACTACAATTCTCGTTTGCCGGAACTGAAATTTCGTTTGTTGTGAAAGAAACTTATTTCGCGTAAGCAATTTTTTGTTCCGACCAAAAGAATTTCAGTCGTCGTAAACGAGAATTGTAGTTGTCTAATATTTCGTTTTCCAGAAACAACTTTTTTCTTTGCGTGTATAAGCGGTATAGAAACATTATTTTACATTTGATCACTATGAAATTTAGCAGAGTCAAGTATCATAATACAAGATATAATATAAGTATATGTTTCACCCGATTTGGCCGCTAAACGCTATAAATGTTGTATTTTGTATCTTATCATTTTGAAATTTGCTTATCTGGTCCTCGGTCCGATTTTCTTGCCAAAAATGCCAAAGAAAATCGGTTCAGATTTAGATATAGCCCCATATATACTTACCCCCGATTTGGCATCTGTGCTCTTTAGAAGTGAAATGAAATGATACAAGAGGGACCACTATCGTTATAGAAAAGAATCTGTTTAGATTTATATATATCCCCCACATATAAAAATAGCAATTTCACTTTCATCATTTTTAAATTTGTTGAAGGGAATTTCTTAATCCGAGAATCGGTCCATGTTTAAATATCGACCTATATACAATGTCTCTTAATTTAGCATTTGAGGTAAAAAAAGCACATTTTAAATCAGATTTTTATGAATCATGAAAAGTAGTAGGTTCGAACGATTCTAAATTAAACGTAATCGTTTCAGATATTGAACAAATATATGTATATTTATTTCGCTCTTGCAAGGTGGTGTAGGGTATCATATAACCGGCTCAACAATATCTTTGCCTTTCCTAACTGGTTTTTAACAAAATTGTTTTTTTGCTGGCATGAAAAAAACATTCGTCCAAGAAGGAGTGGGAGATGTTGATCGTAATAAACTAGATCTGAAACGATAATTTTACAATGTGCAGTATTCTTGCATAGATCAAGAATCGGAAGGAACAAATATAGATATGGAACTATATATAATGTAAAGTGATTTTCATCAACTTGGATCAAAATCGATTTGGGTCATTTGAGCAATGTACGGCCGTCCGCCTGTGTGTCTGTCTGCTGGCTGGTGCGCACGATAACTCTCGAAAATCTCAGGCTAAGTTCGAAGATGGGCCATATTGATCCTCTACTTCTAGTACCTCCCCCACAAAGGTTTAACATTTAGTGAAATATTGATTCTTTAATAACTTCTATCGTATATTTCTTATTCGAATCTTCTGAAATTCCACACATAGTTTTAGTCGCTAACACCATAGGCGAAGTAGCCGCACCCCTTTTGGTGCCTCCCACACAAATGGAGTATTGTGCACCAACATTTGACTGCTTATATACGGTGAGCCACTTCAAATATTAAATTTGAACTACCGATTGCTTTGACTTTTGATTTGATCCCTTTGGATTTTATTTAGGATAAATGTTACACAAAGCATCCAGAGACAGTTGAAACATGAAATCGATGTTGCCATTGAAGAAATAACCGACCCGAAATAAGCGAAAATGTACTGAAAAATTGGGTTGATCGGATGAAGTACTGCCTGGCCAGTCATGGTAGTCATATTGTGTTCCATTATTAAATCACAAAGTTCACCAGAAATTTGAAAGAATTGTGAGAATTTTTTTATAGCCGATTCAAATTTAAAATTTTAAGCTTTAATGCCAGCTTTAATACCAGTGTATACAAATACTATAAATTTTTTACAGTATAATGATTTTATAGTACCTAGAGTCAAAGTGGGCTTTATTGGCAAGACCCTTTTGGTAAGGGCCCATAACCAATATTGGCCTTCTTTTTTTTGTAGTCACTTGTAGAAGTTCCTCTTTAATTAATAAAAAATCCTACAATCAACCAAACGGTGCGCTTCTCTTCCACTTCAAAAATTTTTCGTTTTAAAGAATTTAATGCAATCCATGGTGGAGGGTATACGAGGTATGTTAAAAAATATCGCGAATTTTGTATTTTTTCAAATAGTATTTATTTATTCATGAATATCTATTTTGTCCCCTTGAAAGTAATTCCCCTCGGACATAATACACTTCTGCCAACGTTTTTTCCAATCCTCGAAGCACTTCAAATAATCATTTTTTGTGATCTTGTTCAGCTCCTCCTTCGATGCCGTCTTTATCTCCTCAATCGTGGCGTAGCGTCGTCCTTTCATGGACCTTTTCAGTTTTGGGAACAAAAAATAGTCACAGGGGGCTAAGTCAGGCGAATACGGTGGCTGCGGCACCATTACTGTATTGTTTTTGGCCAAATATTCGCGCACAAGCAACGATGTGTGTGCAGGGGCGTTATCATGGTGCAAAACTCCTATTATGTTCTTCCACAAATCCGGGCATTTTTGGCGGATTGCTTCGCGCAATTTGCGCATAACTTGCAGGTAATATTCATTACTGACCGTACTACCCTGTGGCAAGAACTCATAATGCACCACGCCGCTGCAATAAAAGAAAAGTATGAGCAAAACCTTTACGTTCAACCGAACTCGGGTGTCCGGCACGCTGTTCGTCCTTCGCATCTTCTCGGCCCTCTAAGAACATTTTGTAGCACCGACAAACGTTGATTTGGCTCAAGGTAGCTTCACCATATGCCACAGTCAACATTCGGAATGCGTCAGCGTTTTTAGCCACATCGTTAAAAAATTTCCTTCTAGAGTGCGCATCAAGAGTTGAAATCGAAAGGAACATTCAGTGACTGTCGGTGCGTATGACCAATTATTTATTGATCATTTATATAAAGTATACGCCTCGTGTATTTGACAACGTGGATTGATATTAGAGTTGGGCACTATAGTTCTTTTAAGTGATCGCTCTTTTTAGTTCAGTTCAATTGAGTGAACTAGTTCGTTCATTTAGTTCTAAGCTCACTTTAGCACACCAGCTCTTTAGCTCACCAGCTCACTTTACTTAAACAGTTCATTTCGTTCAGTAGATCACCAGTTCAAATAAGCCGCTATTAAAGGAATCTGATTGGAATATGAATGGAAGAGTTGGAATCACTAATACAAAGGCGTTTGTATAGGCAGAATCATACATGGATGATGACATAAAAATGGAAACAACACATAACAGCAGAGAAGAGAGAACGAAAAGTTATGGTTGAAGAAAAAAACATAGTGAACTACTGAGCTGAAATTAACGAGTTGTGTGAACTAGTTCGTTCAGTTCAGTATAGTGACCCGTTCAATTGAACTAGTTCGTTCACGAACTACACAACTCTAATTGATATATTATATGTTTTATACCCTACACCACATTGTGATATAGGGTTTGTACATTTCTTTGTGAGCAACACCACGTTAATTGGTCACAATCGTTTTGGCTGATATAACGGATTTTAATGAAATTTGATATATCGATTATGATATAGTGTTGTCAACAACCCACCGAAATTACTTTAAGAAAATATAAAAAAGGACTAAAGGTAAATAATTTTTGAAAGTTATTTAAGCAACTTTGGCGTCGCATGAAAAGTTTTTTGCTCTGCATTTCAAACTATAACAAACAGTATTTTTCTCCGCCATCGACCAAAGAATAGTAAGTTTTTCTTACTTGCTTTAAAATGTTTAAATTCAATGCTGCAAAAAAAGTGGATGAAAATGTGATTTTAATTATGTATTATTATTATCAATTACAAAATCCACCTTCAAATTTAAGCAGAAGATCGTACAAGGTGGCGCAAAAGTAATCCTCCTATCAGAAAATGCTATAAGTTTTGCGATTGGCCCCTAATGTCAGTTCTGTTTTGACATTTGTGTAGTAAACACATGCGAAATACACGTTAATAAACAATGTTACGCTACACTGATCCAGAACGCGGAATATTGCTGACTATTTATTTGACCAATAATCGGTCGGTGACTTTGGCACAACGTGAATTTCGTCGCAGATTTCCTGGCCGTGCAACGCCTACTGGTAAAACACTGCGACGTTTAGCCGCTCGCCTCGAAGAGACTGGCACAACACGAGATGCTGCAAGGCGTGGCAGACCCCGGAGTAGCCGTTCTGCAGAGAATATTGCTGCTGTAGCCGAGGATGTCATGGAAGCGCCGTCGACATCGACCAGACGACGTGCCACGCAAATGGGTATCAGTCGACGGTCTCTACAGCGAATTTTGGTACAACATTTGAAGATGTTTCCGTACAAAGTCCAGACGGTGCATCAGCTGTTAGCTGCTGACCGCCAATCGCGTCTAACATACGCTCAAGCCATCCTTAATCACCACCAAGAGGAAGATGATTTTTCATCAAAAATAATCATGAGTGATGAGGCTCATTTCCATCTTAGCGGGTACGTAAATAAGCAAAATTTACGCTTCTGGGGCACTGAAAATCCGCGTGTAACCCACGAAGAGCCATTACACCCGCTCAAAGTCACTGTATGGTGTGCTGTTTTCGCTGGAGGAGTCATCGGACCTTTTTTCTTCGAAGACGTCGCGGGCAAACGGTTACTGTGAATGGTGAGCGCTACAGAGCAATGATCAACGAGTTCTTTTTGCCGCAACTTGATGAATTGGGATGGGAAATCATGTGGTTCCAACAGGACGGTACAACGGCACATACTGCACGTGCCACAACCGATATGCTGAAGGATGCATTTCCCGGGCGCCTAATCTCCCGTTTTGGCGATTTGCACTGGCCAGCAAGATCGCCTGATTTGACCGCTCCAGACTCTTTTTGTGGGGCTTTTTGAAGTCGCGGGTTTATGTCAACAAGCCTCAGACTCTCAAGAATGTGAGGACCTATCGCCGGAAGTTTTGGCCAAAGTGATGGAAAATGCCATAAAAAGGGCTCAAATGACAATCAACTGTGGCGGCGGCCATTTACATGACATCATATTCTCGACTTGATGTAAAAAAAATTAAAAGACCAAATAAAAAATAATCCACAAGAAGAATCAAAGTTTTTCATTTTTTTTTAAATTACAGCCAAAAAACATCGAAAGGTTACTTTTGCGCCACCTTGTACTTGCTTGACCTGAAGGAAATTGTAAAGATTTTTTAATTTGGTACAAAACTGCTGGCCGCATGACACAACTTTTGTTTGCTACTCTAAAGTGATCAAAGGTAATTATTGGCGTTTCAATCCGGCCTTAAACTATTTTAGAGGACAATTCGGCCTAAGAGACAAAAAATAAAATTTAAAAATAAAAGAGGTAAGTATTAATTAATTGTATTATTTTAAAAAAATTTTAAAAACAAATTCTCCTAAAATTCTTTTTCTATTTTTCATTGAGTTATAAACTTAAATCATTGTCAAGTCGATTGACGCGTTCTGTTCGTGGTCTTGTAAAATCAGTACACGTTTGAAAAAGGGACGAGGTTATCAATTTACTGGATGCTATGAAATCAGCTCCCTCATGAATTTCAACTTCATATAGACATCGAATAAATCGTATGTACTTTGGAATGTCATGGACAAAAATCGGAATTGGTGACTTGACTTCCGTTAGGTTATATTATAATTAATTTTTCCAGATGTGCCAAGCCTTGATACATTTTCTTTTGTTTCTCTGTTTTGACCCTTTTTATCCCCTCACCATAGAGAGGAGGGTATATATCATTTGCTACAAGCCAAAGTGTAACACATCGAAGGAGTGACCTAAGACCCTAAGTATGTTCGGCGGATTTTCGTTTTGGGTCATTTTAAGTCGAATTAGCAATGTCCGTCCGTCTGTCGGTCTGCCGGCTGGTGCGCACGATAACTCTCGTAGTAGTAACCGATTGACTTCAAATTTGGTATTTGGTAAAAAAAATATTCTTCTATCTCCGGCTAATTTCGAAGATGGGCCATATTGGTGCACTCCTTCTAGTACCTCCCCCACAAACGGATAACATTTAGTGAAATATTGATTATTTAATAACTTCTACATATACTACTTATTTGAATCCTCTGAAATTCCACATACAGTATTAGTTTATTAGTCAATATTACCTCGAGAAAAATGGGCGAAGATGCCACGCCCCTCTTGGTACCTCCCAAACAAACGGACAATTTTGGACGAAAAGTTAATAGCTTATAACTTTATTACCAGTGCATACAAAGACCTGAAAATTTGTACAGTGTAATGATTTAATATTACCTACAATACAGTGAAAAATGGTCATTATTGCCACGCTCCTTTTGGTACCTCCCACACAAATGGACCTTTTTGTACCAAAAGTTGACAGCTTTTAACATTAATACCTGTGCATACAAATACTTGAAATTTTGTACAGTGCAATGCTTTTATAGTATCTAGAGTCCAGAGAAAAATGGGCGTTATTGGCTCGCCCCTTTTGGTACTCCCCACTGAAATGGACCTTTTTGTACCAAAAGTTAACAGCTTTTAACTTTAATATCAGTGCATACAAATACTTGATATTTCGTACAGTGCAATGCTTTTATAGTACCTACACAGAAAGAAAAATTACATACTAAATTCAAGTAAAAAAATCTTAATTTAAGCCGATATCGTACTTAAAAATTTAAGTACGTTCGTACTAAGTTCTTCTTAAAACAAGTATAAATCTGCTTAAATTGAAAAAAATTTAGCGCTGGAGGACTTAAACTAAGTATATAATGCTTGAATTCAAGAAAAAAAATCTTGAAAAGCAAAATTAAGCCTAATATGGCTTAAAGTAAGAAGAAAAAGCTTACTTTCATCTCTGAGAGGCAGAGCAATTATAGAGCACAATAAAATTGCCCTCTCAACCACTCTCATGCAAGTGGTTGATTTCGGCTGACGCAACACCAAACACACATGCATATAAATTATCGAGATGTATGTGTATAAACATTTGTGCGCGACCATATCCAATTGGTTTCTCGTTCAAGTAGTGTTTGCAATTACATTACTTGGCGTGATGTTTTTTGATTTTAGTTTTTTGAAGTTGTTAATAATTCTTATTCGTTTCGTTGATGCTATTCCTTATGTGTTTCATATTTAAATCGAATAAATGCAGCAAAACTTTTACTTTTGCTGTCAAGCAATTGTATTTTGACATACCATTTTAAAAGATTGCATTCTTTGCAATACAGTAAATGGTATAAAGGTATAAAACGAACAAAAGCACAATAAATCTAGTATGACCAGGCTTAAATCAAGAACTGATCTGGCTTAAATCAAGTATTGGTTAGGATTAAATCAAGAACTGATCAGGCTTAAATCAAGTATTATCAGACTTAAATCAAGTATTATCAGACTTAAATCAAGTATTATCAGACTTAAATCAAGTATTGGGCAGGCTTAATTCAATCAAAAATGTATTCATTGAAGCCCGTTTCGCACTCAAATTAATCCGATAAAATTCTTAAATCAATCGCTTTATGCTTAAAATAAGAATTTTTCGACTTAAAATCAAGCCTAATCAGGCTTAATAAGCACTATGATTAAGAATTCAGGGCTTAAAAATCCGTACTTGATTCAAGTATTTTGTACTTGCTTAGAAAAACCGTACTTACCGTACTCTTGACACCGCTACGGCTTGATTCAAGTACGGATTACTCAATTTTTTCTTTCTGTGTAGAGTCTAGAGAAAAGTGGCCATTATTGGCACACACCTTTTGGTACCCCAACTATAATACCAGTACATACTTTAAAGTTTTTAAATGCATTTTAAATTGATAATAATTTAATTAAAACAAAAAATAATTAAATTTACTAATATTTTTTTGGGACTCAAGGTGAGGAGATTCATAACTCGGTTTACCCGACTGAACATTCTTACTTGTTAAATGTTCGTATTTGATAACGATCACCTTATATTACAAGAAATATTTCGAGTACTTTGAAGCCCATATCAGTTTTTAAATCATAATTCTGAGCAACTATAATCTACTGTACATATAACCCTAATAATAGCAAACTCAGCAACCGCGTTCTCAATTTCTGCACAATCCGGATTGTAATGTTTTTCATAAATTATTCCTATTTCCAGTTCTACAAAACTCCAAACAAACATGTGAGACTTAATACGCGAAAAGTGAGAAATCACACTTATCCTACAGTAGCTGTTGCTATGCGAGTATCCCCTACCAGTGAGGATACTTTAGGCGGCATTTTTGCACTTCACACACTTCCTTGTAGAATATTTACAAAATGGACAAATGTATGCAGTGCCATGAGTTTCACCTGCACAAAATGAGTGCTACGATTGTTTCGTTGCCAACACTAACTGCCGTCTATATATACATATGTTGCCTTGTCAAGCAAGAAAAATGGGTACAAGGTTTCCTAAATCAAAACTGGAATTTAAAGGAAGCAAACGCAGCAGCGATATCAGCAGAAATCTGGTCCTTCAAAAGCAGTGAAGAAAGTCGCAGTAAATACTATGTCCGCTTGTTAAAGAATGCATTGCAGCAGAAAATTGAAACAAAAAAGAGTTATCAATAATGTCGGGGCGTTTTTTCCAAAGTTAGAGAGGTTCTACTCAATGACTTACGTACACATTAAGTGATGCATGTTTCGATTCCACTGGTAAAATTTAACCATTTAATGGCAGTTGTTATGGTGATGAATAAAATGAGACCATTCCGAAGAAGATGCGATGCATAACTTACATATAGCTCCCATATATATGTGCTTCAAACTTGTCACTGCACTGTATAAGCGAAATTGTTAACCCTACCTCCTCCAGAGAATTGATGGCAGCCTGGCCCGTGTAAAAGTGGAGATGGTTTCTATTACCTGGAATTCTTCCAACCCATTCATCTCTGGCGGGAATCATACTGATGCAATTTCTCTCGAAGGTGTACACAGTGAGTATATATTCCACTCGGTCGGTTGCCATAGCACTACACTTTTACATGCTCATGTGACCGTAGTTCTTGTACCTCCACCTTTGTAGACAGTTTAATCTTATTGCCGCTTTGGTTGCAACTCCTTCGGTCGCTGTAGTCCTTAAGGCTCCGCTTATGATCAGGCAAGCTGTTCTCTGAACCTTTGTTAGTAGGTTGGTGATGGTTAGTTTTTCAGTTGCCGTCCACCATACCACAATGTCGTATAACAGTATAGGACGAACTACTGCTATATATATCCAGTGGACGATTTTAGATGAGAGGCCCCACCGACGTTGGCCTTCCTTACACGTTCCAATACGTTAAGTCTAAATAACAGTTTTCTATCTAGAATTATTCCTAAAAATTTGGCACTTTCAGAAACGACTAGATCTGTTATATTTATCCGAGGTGGAGGGTCCACATGTGGGACATTATTCAACCTAGTAAAGAGAACCAATTATGTCTCGTTTGGGTTTGCGCCCAAACCGCTGCTTCTGGCCCATATGAGGGTGCCTCTGAGGACGTTTACGAATTTGCCACTCACTGCGATTGCCACGTCGTCCGCGTATGCCACGACCTTGCAGTCACAACGTTCTAGATCTAGCAGGATTTCATTCACCGCTAGGTTCCAAATTAGTGGAGACAGTACTCCTCCTTATGGGGTCCCTCTGTTTACAAACCTTGTTAGAGTTGTGGACCCAAGACATGTTGTTATGCGTCTTCTGTTGAGCAGACTTTGAATTAGTCTAATCATACTAGAGTTAACTTTTAGATGTGACAGTGCCGCAAGTACTGCATCTGAGTGAATGTTGTTAACAGCTCCTTCTATGTCAAGAAATGCCACCATGGTGAATTCCTTTAAATGCAGAGACGATTCGATAGTGCTCACAAGTTCGTGCAGGGCTGATTCTGTAGACTTCCCTTATTAATTAGTATTAGTAAGCATGTTGGTTCACCGACAGGAGTTTTGTATCCAGGTTTTCCATAATGCAATAGTCTAAAAGTCTTTCCAGACCTTTCAATAGAAAGGAGGATAGACTAATTGGTCTGAAGTTTTTTGGCCTAGTGTGTGATATTTTCCCCGCTTTATGTATGAATACCACTTCGGTATCCCTCTATCGATTCGGACTGTATGGAAGCCTGATACAGCCTACATAAATTTTCTCCAGCCAGGGGATAATGTACTTCAACATTTCTGCTGGAGTGATGCCGTCGGGTTCAGGTGACTTGAAGGGCTCAAAGCTGTTAATAGCCCAGCTTATTCTGGATCTCTCAGTCAACAAGCTAGCAACGCTCGCAGTCCACTCGCATTCTTGTTGGTCTTGTTGATCTTCGGGTTCTGTTTGTGAGTTCCCCGGGAAATTTGTGTCGAGCAGTATGTTCAGCGACTGCTCGCTTTTTTTGGTCCAGTTATTTGCCTCATCCTGCAAGTAACCCACTGTACAGTGTGAAGCTGATAGTATTTTCCTCAGCTTTGCGGCGCCGCCACAGAAGGTATACCAGGGGCGTCTTTGCGCCTTTCTAAGCTCCTTCTTATAGATCTTGAGTTGCTCGTTATAGGCATTCCAAACATTAGCGACCCCAGTAGATTAAGCCTTTTTGAATAGCTTGTTGCATGTCTTTTTCATAGCCATTAGCTCAGAAGTCCACCATTGGGGTTTAGTTTTACCCTTGTACCTTGTTTTTGGACAGGCTTCTTCAAGGGAACTATTGAATGATGTGGTGATATGCTCGACCAGATTATCCGGACCGGCTTTGTCATTCGGTTCGTACAGAAGTTTGGAGTTGAGGACTTTCTTGAAATTCTTCTCATACAGGTGCCACTTTGTCTTTCTCACATTTCTGTGGACGGCAGGTTCAGGCGCTTTTTTTGCGAGTTTGAACTCAATATAATGGTGATCTGAGAATGAGTGGTCGTCCAGTACATTCCACCCAATAATTTTGTCTGACAGCCGGTCAGTAGCAAACGTTACGTCTAGTACTTCTTGTCTGTCTTTAATTGTAAAGGTCGGTTTATTACCTATGTTACAAATACTTAGGTTGGTAGTTAGAATAAAGTCAAGAAGCGAATCACCCCTATTGTTTATATCCGTACTACACCAGATAGTATGATGAGCGTTCGTGTCTTCGCCAATAATCAGCTCGACCTCGTCAGACGTTGCTTCTTCTACTACTTCGCTGAATAGAGCAGTCGGTACTACAGCTTCATAAGGCAAATAACTGGAGACCACACAATATATGCGATTACCGATCTCCAGACTAGCAGATGTTTGATCTTTACCACTTAAATTAGCCAGGAGAAAGATACTTAGATCTTTCCTGGCCAAAAGAAGTTTCTTAATTTAGGAACGAATACTGCTTCATTTGGGGATAATTGGTTCAGATTTAGATATAGCCACATATACGAGTACATCTATGTTCCTGCCAATTTAGTATTTAAACGCTATTAAAACTGTATTTTACTTTCGACCTTTATATAATTTGGCAGAAATGAGGTTTTTGATTCAAGTTGACGAAAATCTGAAAATCTGTTATTGTCCCACCTATTCGATCCTTCCAATTTTGATCTATGAAAGAATACTGCTAATTTTCAGGTCTAGTTTATAATGATCAACATCTTCAACTCCTCATAGGAATAAGCCTTGATGAGGAGTTCGAGTTAAGTACTTTGTTAACTGAAACGAAACCAATTATTCCAAATTATTATCGCAATGGCCCTTTCGCATTGTTACTGGTTTTTAGATGTTTATCTTTATTTTGATAGATAAACATGTCCCAACCCATTAAGCTTTCATTTGAGCAAACAAGTTAAAAAACCTGTTTTTTTTTGACTATTTTTAATTCGCAAAAAATGCAAACATATTTTTGGGTTTTTTTTTTAAAAAGATTGAAGAAAAATCCTTCGAAAACACCTTGGGCAGAATATTTTAAATACAATTGGCATTTAGATATATGGGTCTGAATATTTAATATCGACATACATACGTAGTTCATTTTTGGCTACACAGTTTAAAAACAGTTATAAATAGGTCAAATAAGATCTCGCTACAATCCTTTTTCAAATTTTCTTTAAAAAATTTTATGGGCATGTTAATTTTTGGAAAAATGAAAAAATGAGTTTTTGGGTTTCACGAAATTTGTATTGCTCTCGAACGGCTGAATCGATTTTTCCAAAGTTTACGTTGTTTTACAGAGGACATAACGCGCAATCGAGAATGTTGCTGATTTTCTAAATAATCTAGAAAAGGAACTGCCGATATATTACTATAAAACACAGTTTTATTGCTAAATCACAGTCACATCACTTGAGTTTCCTAAAGAGCAAGTTAGAAGAAGGAGATTTTTTAATAACACTAGATTTTTCGGAAAATTACGCTTTCAAAATTCAAGATGCTGTACAGTCTTATCACTGGTCAAATAGCCAGGTTACACTTCATCCTTATGTTATATATCACAAAAATTAATCTAAGATCGACACTAATGCTTCGTTGTAATATCCAAGAACTGAACTATGTACAATGCCGACTTTGGTATTGAAACCGAGTGGAACGTTTTCGCGACCTCTCATGGAAAAGGTGCATGTGACGGAGTTGGTGGGTCTGTAAGGAGGATGGCATCTCGCGCTAGCTTGCAACGATCCAACGATCCATTAACGACGCCTTTTAAATTGTATGAATTGGCCCAACTATCTTGTGTTAATATATATTTTGAATATTGCTCAAAAACAGAACACAAAACGGAGGAGATGAGGTTAACAAACCGGTTTAGAAAGGATAAAATGATTAAAGGCACTCGTAAATACCATTACATTAAACACATTAGAAATAAATACACATATTGTAACGCCTGAGTAGAAGTGTGTGAGCATCGCAGCTGATTCTCTCTTATTTATTTGCCTTTATACACTTTGTTTTCCTTTGCGGTTATTGAACTTTATTTATTACACACGGAAAAGGTGAAATTTATTAATTTACTGTGTAAAAAAGGAGAACCTATCTTAAAAACTCAGTCGTGTTGCATATTTCCCTGTTTATACCCTCAGTTTAGTGTGACGAGGGTATATATCATTTGCTACGGAAAAAAGTGTAACACATCGAAGGAGTGACCTAAGACCCCAAGTATGTTCGGCGGAAATCCGTTTTGGGTCATTTTAAGTCGAATGAGCAATGTCCGTCCGTCTGTCTGTCTGTCTGTCTGCTGGCTGGTGCGCACGATAACTCTCGAAAGGAGTAACCGATTGACTTTCGTATGTGGTAATCATATTTTCTATCTCCGGCTAAGTTCGAAGATGGGCCATATTGGTCCACTCCTTCTGGTACCTCCCCCTCAAAGGGTTAAAATGTTGTGAAATATTGATTCTTTATACGTATTCGAATCTTCTGAAATTCCACACATAGTATTAGTTGGTTAGTCGCTATCAACCCGAGGAAAATGGGCGAAATTGCTACGCACCTTTTGGTACCTCCCACACAAATGCACCATTTTGCACTAAAAGTTAAAAGCTTATAACATTAATACCAGTGTTTAGAAATACTTGAAATTTTGTACAGTGTTATGCTTTTATAGTGCCTACAGTCCAGTGAAAAATGGGCGTTATGCACCACACAAATGCACCATTTTGCACCAAAAGTTAACAGCTTATAACATTAATACCAGTGTATAAAAATACTTGAAATTGTGTACAGCGTAATGTTTTTATAGTGCCCCTTTTGGTACCTCTCCCACAAAGGTACCATTTTGCTCCAAAAGTTTACAGTTTATAACATTAATATCAGTGTATACAATTACTTGATGAATTTTGTACAGTGTAATGCTTTTATAATGCCTATAGTCCAGTGAATAATGAGCGTTATCACCACGCCCCTTTTTGTACCTCCCTCACAAAATGGCCAAATTATACCACAATTTAATATTTCAACGTTAATATACCAGTCCATATAAACGGTTACAATTCGGCACAGTTCAATGTATTTAAAGTATCTACTGTTCAGCGAAATATAGGTGTATTTCTTAAACCCCTTCTGGTACCTCCCACAAAAATTGACAGAATAATTTGTGTAATATTCAATATTACATTACTCACAAAGTGAGGGTATACCTTAGTCGGTTTACCCGACTGAAACTTTCTTACTTGTTGTCATTTCGGTTGACATATTTCTTTTTGGTGTGCTTTAACTGTTGCTGATTTGCCGCTGTTTTTGTTTGTGCAAAATGCCGGGTGCTAAGACTGTTGAATGTGGTGCTTGTGCTGAGTCCATTACAAGGAGCCAAGGAAGTATTGGCTGTAATATCTGTGGCAAATGGTATCATGCTTCCTGTGCGAAAGTATCCGAGAAAGATTTGCCAGCGTTGAAGGCAGTAAAAGCCAGTGAGTTTATTTGTGTTTCTTGTCAATCTAACCTCACCAAAATTCGTGACAGTGCTGGTGTTGCTGAAGATATTCGCAACCTCAACAAAAAGCTGGATTCATTCATTGAAAGCCATAATACTGAGATCAATGCAATGAAGACAGCTATTGACGATATGAAGAACGAGATGGTTTTATGTCTTTCAGAAATGCGGACGGACGTTAACAAGTATAATGTGCGCCCAAATTAAATCTGCCACATCTGTCCTGGTGGCTGAAAATAAGACATTAAAGGCTGAGAATAATGCGTTGCATAGAAGATTTAATCGTGGCGATTTTCTTATTGGTGGTCTTCCAGAAGGACTAGATGATGTTGTGCAGCATGTGATTGATCTTGCTGCTTACTTTAAGGTGGATCTATCCAGACATGATGTTAACCACGTATGTTATATTAATAGAAGGAGACAAATTCTTGTTAAATTAAACTGTGTGCATCATCGAGATGAGATAATGAAGCAGTATTTTAAAACTCGTTCGCTGAGGGTATATGATGTATTGAGAGATCGTGGTAGTGATGTTACTACACGGGTTTATCTCAATAATCACTACACTGCTGCTGCTAGCTACCTAAATAGTATCTGCAACAAACTCCGAAGGATGAAAGTTATCACAAGGTTCAAGATTTTGAACGGCGATAAGACTGGTGCAAAAATTTTATTCCCTGACGGAAAAGTGGTCGTGAGGGATGTTGATGAATGTGCTCTGCTTCTTAATGAGCCCAATATAGCAGTTATATAACCTCAACTTTCTTTTTTTTTTGTTAGTTTTTTTCTTCTTTTTAATTTGTTGTTGTACAACCTAAATACAATGAGCGCCACGAATGTCTCGTTGTGTCTGGGTTATTTTTTTTTTACTTTTTCTTTATTTTTACCTTTTCTTTATTTTTTCTCTATTATGTATTTTTTTGATATTTCATACTTATTGTATATCTAATGATCAGCTGTGTATGAGAATGTGATCTCAGTAAATATTAAGTAATGGATTCCATATTTTTTTTTGGTAATTTATTTTTTGCATCTGCAATTCTTCTTTTGGTTCCCCTTCCTAGTGCTTTTTTTTCATTTTTGATGTCTTTTAATGACAATCTCGGTCCAATGGTACGCAGTAACTCTTATTTAAAAACTGTATTGGTCCCATTTCAATACCTAATGAATGCGGGTCACTTAAAATGTAGAAGCATTAAACCTCCATCTAAGCTTGATGAAATTAGGTATATTATTAAAGATAACGTGTTTGACATTTTTGCCCTTTCAGAGACTTGGCTTTCCCATGAAATTTTTGATCGTGCTATTTCGATTCCTGCCTACAAGATTTGCCGAAATGATCGTCAGGTGCCTGGTAGGGGAGGCGGTGTTTGTATATATATTTCTAGTGGCCTACACTTCAGACAAGTTTTCAAAATTTCTATATCTCAGTGTGAATCTCTTTTTGTGGAACTTCGTTTTCGGGATGTTAAATTACCGTTGGGTGTTGTTTATTTGCCTACAGGTAACTTGGATGAATTTGAGAATCACCATAGTGAACTTTACTCAGCACTCTCATATTGTAGTTTTTGGTGACTTTAATTGTAATTTATTCAACGTCTCTAAGGTTAACTTGTTTCGGTCTATCTGTACCAGGTGTAACTTGTCTATTGTCCACAATTCAAAGCCTACACACTTCGATTTAGGACATCGGTCTACATCTTTGATAGATTTTATATTGGTCAGTGATATTTCTCTGGCTTGTTATACTGATCAGGTACAATGTCCGTCCGTTTCTGCCCATGCTCTTATCTTTGGTTCTTTTTCTTTTAGCTACTGTTCAACACAGGATTTCATTGAGTATCGTGACTATAATAATACTGACTGGGATGGTTTGTTTTTACTCCTACGTAACTTTGATTCTAACACTGTCTTTGATGCTACGGATGTTGATGCTAAATGTTTTTATGTTTGCTCTCTCATTAGTAATCTTTTCTCCTATGACCCTATTATTCGTAAAAGTGCTCGTTTTCGTGAGAATAGCTGGATGGAGTCCAGGGATATTCTGTTTGCTAGATCTCTTAGGCATCTATCATTTTCTGCTTTTCAGTCTGACCGATCACAGGATAAATGAAAAACTTTTTGTATGAGGATGAGTTCAGTTTTTTGGGCGTCCGGGAATTGGTTATCTGTGAATCCACTGAAGTCAAAGGCTTTAATGTTTGGTCCTGTAACCCGTGTCTTGTCAAATCTTAGTGTATTTGCTAGCTCATGCCCTTTTGATGTCTCAGGTTTTGTATGGTCTTGAGGTTGTCTGTGGAACTATTGATCTAGTTTTGTTTAGACTAAAGCGAATTGTAAATGCCATTGCACGTTTCATATACAGTGTTCGCCGAAGAGACCATATATGTATCTGAGTATGTTAAACGATTCCTTGGTTGTACTTTTAATAATTTTGTGATTTACCGTAATTTATCCCTATTTTATAGCGTGATTAAAAGTAGCACACCTGTGCAATTAGTAAGAACATTTACATTTTCGCGATCTACTAGAAATCCACAAATAACTATACCTAGAATATGGAAGAATATTTATGCTAGATCATTATTGGTTAGAATAGCACGAAAATGGAATATATTGCCTCTTGAGTTACGTATTTTTTCACACTCTAATAACACTGTACAACAATTTCAAACTTTTTTCAAAATAACAGGGTTCTGTCAGTGGATTCTGGTGGAGGAGACCAATAAAATATATACGTGTATCGGCGTTTTGAAAGATCACATCTGAATTTTATTTTAGGGGGGTTAAAGTTTCCCCCCTTTGCTTGTTTGTGCAGAATATCGGTATATAAAACTATGTGTTCCGTTCATCTGAGGTGTAGGGTATCTTCAGCAACTTTGTAGCAAATTTTACGGCCTATATTTTTGTGGAATATATTAACCCTCTAGTTTCCCCCCATAACGGTGATTTTTGGCTATATTTTAACAAATCGTATAAAACTCCCCTAAAAATGGGTGGGACGGGGTTGGACAGTTCTACAAAAATGTTGGCCATAAAGTTTTACTATATATGTCAGAACACACCAAACCCCAAAACTTAACGGTTAAATTCAAGATTGCCTGTTAAGGGTTAATTTTTTATTCCTCGTTCTGACGAGAAAGTTGCTTGCCACAGACGTAGCAAAACCAGTCAAGTTTTCACAAACAGTCAGTCACTATTCTTACAAATTCCCTTGTAGAATAATGTAAGAAAAAAAAAGATTAACTGGCTGACCCACGATGTCAAACATTAACGTTCATAAGTAACGTGGCACTCAACAGTTCCGTTATGGTAATTTTGAGTGACAAAAATAACAGGTGATCCAAGTAGAGATACTTTTTTCAATAGCCTTTTCTTGACAGATCACATGTGAGTCGTGTCTTGCTGTCATGTTATTTTTGTTAAGTATTGTTTGGCATTTCATGATGGAAAGACTTACGCCCGAACAACGTTTACGCGTGTCATTCGCCAGTTACCAGTCGAAGTGCTCGAACGAGTCATCGAAAATTGGACTCAATGGATGGACGTAGCCGCGGCCAACATTTGATAGACATAATCTTCAAAAAATAAATGCCAAAGAATGTTCTTTGAAATGATAATAAACATTCCCCATTCAATTTTAATTTTCTGTGTTTTTTCCTTATAAAAGTAGGAAACCTCGAAATGTAGCACACCTGTGCAATTAGTAAGAACATTTACATTTTCGCGATCTACTAAAAATCCACAAATAACTATACCTAGAATATGGAAGAATATTTATGCTAGATCATTATTGGTTAGAATAGCACGAAAATGGAATATATTGCCTCTTGAGTTACGTATTTTTTCACACTCTAATAATTATTAGAGTTATAATTATAAATAATATATAATAACATTATAATATATAAATAACATTATAATGTATTCCCATTAAAACTTTTGGAATTTTTTGCTTCATAATCTCGATATTGACTAACATAAATAACATTTAAAATCATACACTTATATCATTATTAACATAAAATAATGTAAATATTCCTATTTTCTGAAATGCCAATATTAATATCTATACATGAATTTTTCTTTATTCTATCGTGAATAAGCGTTTTATGTTCGTGTACAAATACATATATTTTTGTGTGTTTTCATCAAATATCTGTTGTTCAAGTTGTGTTACTATGTACTAGGACATGTTCTTTTCTTCTCTTTTTATCTTTTTTTATGGCTGGGGTGCCAAATGATAAATTGTTTTTGCTTTTTTTGGATTAATTATATTAGGTTAAGTTTCTAACTCAGGATTTTTTTGAACAATGTAATATAATTTATTGGCCTTATTGGCTTCATATTACTGTAATGGATTTAATAAATAAATAAAATAAAAATAAATAAATACTCAATGAGCAACGATTTTTTCCTACACAGATTATTATAAACATAAATTATTTAAAATTTAATCTATAAATACTTAAGTATAGAACATTATAAATTCTTTAATTGTCATATTTTCTATTTATAAAATATTTTTTCGAAAAACTTTCGAAATTTTGCATACCTGATCTTGGTACCGTAGTGGAGATAGATACAGGTGTGATAGTAAAAATGGGGGGATATCTGATTAGCAGGCGCCAACCCATATGGCGCCTTAATCATCTTGAAGTTTTGAATTGATGCTTTCGATAACACTCTACATAATCTGATGGAAAAAAACTGCTAGATGGGCGAGTTTTGTTAAAGCGAGAAACTCGGCACTTTGAAGAGTAGTTTTGTATTCATTGTTTACAATAGGAGCAAAAATGGATCGACTACATATTCCTCCTGACACACTTATCACCTGGTTCTATTCCACTGAAATTACGTATGCGGATGTAGTATATTAACGTAATACTGATGCATTATGATTGTAATTACATACTAAGTTGCAAGAACGATTGCAATACTTATTGTTTTACCATCTACTGCAGTATTTTGGAAACCTGGGATTCGGGCATTTCGTTATCGACAACTTTAAGAGAGTTGTGGTCTTCATTTTTCATTTGTTTAATATACTCGTATTATTAAAAAGAGTTTGTGAATGTGAGTAGCTGCAGATGTAACTGAAAGAAATTGTAGCTATAAAAAAGTACTTTACATGGGTAATATGCAAACATTCGGAGTAGCAGCTGCACCTCAGCTGTATGTCAGCAGCACAGCAGTATTGTCAACAACGTGGTCATTGTTGCTGGTGTTGCTGCATTATTGTTGTTGTTGCCGGTATTCTTGGATTTCTTTCTTAAAGGATATTTGTGGGCATTACACATTCTATATCATTTTTACAGTGGTTACTGCTGCTGCTGCATTGTCATGCAACACATCGAAGCGTACGACGACGAGTATGCACTCAGCTCCACCGTCATCCCCTCGTTAGTATGCCAGAATGTGAAGTTCATGATTTTGTATTCAGTTGATTTGTATTGCTGTCGCTGCAACAAAACGAGGATTGCATTCTTAGAGGTTTTAAGTTTACATCTGTCAATGGCCAAAACAAAGAAAATTACGCATTTCCTATATCAATATTTGTCGCTGTTTCCAGGCCCAGGTTTAAGCAAACAACATCAAATTGTAGGGTAGTAAATTATATAAGGGCTATAGAATCCGCATCTCTGAACAGAACTTTATACAATTTAATAGATGTGCCCATCAAGTCACCTGGACCAGACGGCATCACTCCAGCAGAAATGCAGAAAATGTTAAAGTACATTATCCCCTGGCTGGAGAAAATGTATGTAGGCTGTATCAGGCTTTCATACATCCCGAATCGATGGAGGGATGCCAAAGTGATATTCGTACCCAAAGCGAAGAAGATATCACACACTAGGCCAAAAGACTTCAGACCAATTATCCTTCCTATTGAAAGGTCTGGACAGACTTTTAGATTATTTCATTAGGGAAAACCTGGATACAAAACTCCTGTCGGTGAACCAACATGCTTACAATAAGATGAAGTCTACAGAATCAGCCCTACACGAATTTGTGAGCACTATCGAATCGTCCCTGCATTTCAAGGAATTCACCATGGTGGCATTTCTTGACATCGAAGGGGCTTTTAACAACATTCACTCAGATGCAGTAATTGCGGCACTGTCACATCTAAAAGTTAACTCTAGTATGATTAGACTAATCCAGAGTCTGCTCAACAGAAGACGCATAACAGCATGTCTTGGGTCCACAACTCTAACAAGGTTTGTAAACAGAGGGACCCCACAAGGAGGAGTACTGTCTCCACTAATTTGGAACCTAGCGCTGAATGAAATCCTGCTAGATCTAGAACGTTGTGGCTGCAAGGTCGTGGCATATACGTGGCAATCGCAGTGAGTGGCAAATTCGAAAACGTCCCCCGAGACATTTTACAGGTGGCTCTGAATAAATTGGCTTGATGGGCCAGAAGCAGCGGGTTGGCGTAAACCCAAACAAGACAGAATTGGTTCTCTCTACTAGGATGAATAATGTCCCACATGTGGACCCTTCACCTCGGATAAATGGAACAGATCTAGTCTTTTCTAAAAGTGCAAAATTTTTAGGAATAATTCTAGATAGAAAACTGTTATTTAGGCTTAACGTATTGGAACGTGTAAAGAAGGCCAACGTCGCCTTATATTCTTGCAAAAAGGCTGTAGGGTCGCGGTGGGGCCTCTCTCCTAAAATCGTCTACTGGATATACTCGTATATAGCAGTAGTTCGTCCTATACTGTTATACGGCATTGTGGTATGGTGGACGGCAACTGACAAACTAAACATCACCAACATACTAAAAAAGGTTCAAAGAACAGCTTGCCTGAGCATAAGCGGAGCCTTAAGAACTACAGCGACCGAGTCTCTACAAGCCCTACTCCATATACTGCCGATTAATATTGTGGCGAGAGAAGTTGCAACCAAAGCGGCAATAAGATTAAACTGCCTATCAATGTGGAGGTACAAGAAATATGGTCACATGAGGATATCAAAGTGTAGTGCTATGGTAACCGACCGAGTGGACTATATACCAACTATGATTTCCGCCTGAGATGAATGGTTTGGAAGAATACCAAGTAATAGAAACCATTTCCACTTTTACACGGATGGTTCGAAGCTTGATGAAAAGGTCGGCTTCGGAGTACACTGTGCAGAGCTTAGTTTGGATATAGCTCACAGACTACTAGATACCTGCATTGTCTATCAAGCCGAAATAATGGCAATATGCGAAGTAGCCAAGTGGCTGAGTCGCAACATAGTAACCAACACTGGCGTTGTCATTTACTCGGACAGCCAGGCTGCCATCAATTCTCTGAAGGCAACATCCCTAAATTCACAAACAGCCCTCGACTGCCGCAGATCTCTTAACGAGATGGCTGAGCAGTTTAATATACACCTCATATGGGTGCCTGGGCATAGGGATGTCCCGGGGAACTGCAAAGCCGATGAACTTGCTAGGAAAGGGACGACATTACAAATTCTCGAAGAATTTGCATATACTCGTATTTGTGCGCCACTATCCACGTGCAAGCTTTGGCTTAGGCAAGAGTCAATCAGGCAGTCCAACGAGAGATGGGCAGAAATCGACACCTGCAGGGTAGCTAGACAAATCTGGCCAAGGTATGACCTGAGAAGATCAAAATATCTCCTCGCACTAGAGAGGCAAAGATTGTCTACGTTTGTATTAGTTCTGACGGGAAACTGCTTGATCGGCGAACACGCCAAAAGATTGGGTATTGACTCTAATGACCTCTGCAGAAGCTGTGGAGATGAGGAAGAAGTGGAGAGCATTGAGCACTTGCTATGCGACTGCCCCGCTCTGAGTAAACGACGACTGGACATACTGGGGTCGGCCTTTCTAGGCAGCCTAACAGATCTTTCCAGTACCGATTCTCGTAGTATAGATAAATTTGTATATCAAACAGGTTGGTTTCGATGAGGGGCATTTCAGCCCGTGGTAACGCTAGGGACCTAAATTGGTCTATGTGAGCTTGTATAAAAAAATACGGCTGTCACCCTAACCTAACCTAATAGGTAGCAGTTTGTTGAACCAAGAACAATACTTTGAAAAATTTAAGAAAATAGATTCAGATCTAGCACTGTAAAATATAAATTTTTTGAATAGTTCATTTGGAAAACAATGTTGATTGGCTACTTGGCAATATTTCTTCCTATTTGCTCATTTAAAATTGACAAGGGAATTTACAACAACCCGAACCGCATGAAATATCCAATCAATAAAAAATGAGTAAAAAAAGGCTTCTGTCGCTTAGTGTAAAAGTTTTCTTTTTAATTTTGTAACCCTACACCGCTTTACTTTTAGATAACATGAAAGTTATTACGCTACTTCTGTTCTTGGTATTATTTGGTATATTGAATTGCATTCATTATTGATTAAGCTGTCCGCCCAGGTCTTGTTTTGTTTTTTCATCTTCATCAAAATACTCATCATCATCCACAGCATAAATTATACTATCCGCTTTTAGAGAGCAAAAAAATTCTAAAAATGTCTTCATAATGACAACTTGATTGGATGTCGGCATGGTCTGTTGCTCCGTTTTGTATGGACGAGGCGAGATCAGAACCATCCAACGAAGATGACATGAAATATCCAATCAATAAAAAAGTTAATCTTTATTGATGAGTTTTGTGTTAATTGGCTATTACTTGTAACTTTTCCAATTCAGTTGTAGATTTTTTCATTGATGTAGAGGAGGAAAAGGTCTGAATAGGCACGAAGATGTTCGAAAAGTTTATGAATGAAGACGGGAAACATTTCAGGTATTGATGAAACAGCTTCACTGAGAATGACATTTTTATTGAATGAATTGCAATTATGACCATAGAAAAAAATTAATGCACGGCGAAATATGGATCTCTAAGAAAAAGAAGGGAGAGAATAACACTGTGCAACAGTGGAAATTACACAGACTTGACAGTATAGGTTCGATTCTACTACCAAAGGGTAGTATAACCCTATACTCGGTTTGGCGAAATTGGTGACCAATTTTTTTATGGGCCTCCAAAGTTTATGAAAATCAGTGGGCCCCTCGAAAAAGGTCTCATCAGCTTTTGTCCAACAACTAATTCAGACATGGTGATACCCCTTAAATATATTTGGCAATAATGTACCTAAGGATATGTTGAACAAAGTTTCTTAACATTTTATGCGAAAAACAATTTTTTCCGGTACTTTTTTTGAAAAAGTGAAGGAACATTTTTTTTCAGCAAAACTTTCAGGGACTCGTAATTTTTCACTGACAATGTTTGTAGCCAACGTAAATCTGAACAACTTTTGTGAATCAGAAGATTTTAGAATCTCTAGCTGGTCACATTCAAACGCAAGAAATCTCCGACCGCTTTCCTGAAGTGCGGCTTACAGCTCCCTGTGATTCGTTTGTGTCAGACAGACGCTCCTGGGAAAATGGAACTTTGGCCCATGTGCCAGTGGGAACCAACTGCTACACGGATGGGTACAAGCGAGGAGGAAGGACGGGTCTGAGACTTTTTATTGATGAACCAGAAGTGATTGGAAAAGAACGGGCAAACTGCTTGGCTTTAAAGGGCAGAGAACTTCGAGTAATAAACTGGGAAAATTGGAAACCTTTCGAAGCCACGAAGAATGAGTTGAAGCACTGGGCAGTGAGGCTCACAAAACTGTGTGGAATAGCGCAACAGCAGGAGCAACTGCAAAAATACTGTGGGGTGACCCAAATGAAAAGAAAACTAGAAGTTTTCTGAAACTAAACAAGATCGATATTAGTAAGATGATGAGTGTTCCAACGGGACACTCAAGCTTACAAGCACATCTTCATCGCATAGGACTAGTAGGAAACGACGAATGCAGGGCATGCAGAGGAAACATCGAAACGATGGAACATTTTCTGTGTCACTGCCCGGCTTTCACACATGCAAGATCCCAACATTTCGGGTCCGACATATAACCAGACTTGACTCATCTCAGAGAATATGACTGGAAGATACTGAGAAAATTCGTGTCTAGTACCGATTTTCTGTAACTCGTGAGGTATAAAAAGATCATAAATAAGGAGCGCACAACAGGCCGAACCACTGGCTTAAGTGTATGTCCATGGACATGAGACGCTTAAACGGCTCCTCTCTTCAACCTAACCTTTGTGAACATATCAATACAATCTGAAGGCGTCTAGGCACCCTAAATAGCTCAAAAAGACCACATTGTACCTCAAAAATCCATATAACTACTTACCTTTTGTATGTAGAAAATGTTGTCTACAGCCGTTTCTTCAATCTTTTTAAGAAAATAAAAAAATTTCGAAACATTTTTTTGTGCATTTTTTTGGCGAATTTAAACTTGTCTTATTTTCATTATTTTATCGTAAAGTCTGATCAGTCATGAATAAAATTAGACCAAAAATCTTTGAATTTTTCATAGTTTTTTTCTAATGTAATGTATACGGCTTAGATAAGCATATTCATGAGCGACCTTTGTAGGAGATCTATATTACAACATGTACCGATATGGTAAATTTTGTGCAGAATTTAAATAGATGTGAAGTACAATGTGAAGTGACGTCTACATGGGACTATAACGAAATATGAACTTATATTGAGAATTTTTAATGTGATAAACTCTTACCAACATAGAATACAAACTGCAAAGTGTCAGCAAAATTTCTTAGAACATGTGGTGTTTATGGGAGCGACATCTATAGGGGGACAAAACATGTACTGATTTAAAATATTTTTACTGTGATGAATTCTTGTCTTTATAAATTTCTTATAAAATGTGGTATTTATAGCTTAAAAAGCGTTTTTTCGAGCTACCTCTATAGAGTGACAGTAACAAAATATGAACCAATTTGTAAAATATTAGCTGTGATGAACTCTTGTCATAACAGAATAAAAACTGCAAAGTTTCAGTTAAATTCCTTTAAAAATATGGCATGTATGGCTTAAAGCTATATATATCAAAACATTAACCGATAATGTCCAATTGCAATCCCAAACGACATGCGAATATTAGAAGAATTTCTACCAAATTTCACAAACCTACGGACTGTGGCGTGATGTTAACAGACAGAGGGACATGGCTAAATCGTCTTAGAATTTTATGACGATCAAGAATATATATGGTCTCATATCAATGTTTCAAAGAGTTGTAAACGGTATGGCAATGTTAGTATACCCCCAAATGTAACATAACATTATGTTCATAACATAACATCACACTACTAAACCGAATATTCTATGTTTGTAGACATACTTAATTTTCTTCAGAATGGCCTCATTTTATTCATGACCGATCTGAATTTACGGTAAAATAATCCTGTCTATCTACAAGTAAGAAAGTTCAGTCGGGTAAACCGAGTTATGAATCCCCTCACCTTGAGTCCCAATAAAATATAAGTACATTTACTTATTTTTTTTGTTTTAATTAAATTAATATCAATTTAATATGCCTTTAATATCTTTAATGTATGTACTGGTATTTAAGTTAAAAGCTGTTTACTTTTGCTACAAAATCGTCCATTTGTGTGGGAGGATCCAAAAGGAGCTTCTGAATAACGGTCACTTTTCTCCGTACTCTAGGTACTATAACAGCATTACAATGTACAAAATTTCAAGTATTTATATTCAATGGTGTTAAAGTTAAAATCTGTTAACTTTTCGTACAAAATGTTCCATTTGTGTGAGAGGTGCCAAAAGCGTCGTGTCAATAACGCCAACTTTTCTGTGGACCCTGGGTATTTATATGTACTGGTATTAAAGTTATAAGCTGTTAACTTTTGGTCCCATTAACACCCATTTTTCTCTGGACTCTAAGTACTATAAAAGAATTATAGTGTAAAAAATTTCAGGTATTTGCATGTACTGGTATTAAAGTTATAAGCTGGTAACTTTTGGTACAAAGTAGTCCATTTGTGTGAGAGGTACCAAAAGCGTCGTGCCAATAACGCCCATTTTTCTCTGGACTCTCAGTACTATAAAATAATTATAATGTACAAAATGTGAAGCATTTGTATGCACTGGTATTAAAGTTATAAGCTGATTACTCTTGGTGCAAAATGGTCCATTTGTGTGGGAGGTACCAAAATGAGAGTGGCCACTTCGTCCATATTTCATGACGTGTTAGCGACTAACAAACTAATACTATGTGTGACATTTCAGAAGATTCAAATAAGTAGTATAGAAGATATTAATGAATCAATATTTCACTAAAAGTTAACCCTTTGTGGGTACGTACTAGAAGAAGTGGACCAATATGGCCCATATTCGAACTTAGCCGGAGATAGAGAATAATATTACCGTTTACCAAATTTGAAGTCAATCGGTTACTCCTTTCGAGAGTTATCGTGCGCACCAGCCAGCAGGCAGACAGACGGACGGACATCGCTCAAATTACGTAAAATGACCCAAAACGGATTTCCGCCAAACATACTCAGGGTCTTAGGTCACTCCTTCGATATGTTACACTTGTGGCTTGTATATAATGATATACTCGTAGGGTATACGACCACCTCACCTTTCTAAGGTGAGAGAATATAAATGGATATGTGTATGTGAATGTGTTTGTGTTACGTATGGACTCCAAAAGTGGCTGGACCAATTTTGATGACATTTTTAGGGAATCTTCAGATTAGCCTGGAGGGTGACATAGGCTATAATAGGCATGTTTTCGTTACAAGCTAGCGATTCTGGTTTAGCACTTTGCAACGAAAAAAACTGACTTCCACTTACTGGCGCATAGGCAATAAGTGGTGGATTTCTACTATCTGGTAACAATGGTTTCACGAATTGCGGAGAAAGAACAGTGCGAAACAGACAAAAAATTCGTGAAATGTATTTATAAAACATAAATTTACTATTATTGTTCAATTGTTTACGCTTTTTTTGCAAATATTGAAATAATTTTCCGTTTTTGTTCTTCTTCTCGCTAATTCATAATAATTCAAAATAATCTCTCCAATCTCGCCCATTCTGGCAACACCATACTCGATTAAGACATGAAGACAAGCACCAAACTTCATAGGGAACTCAGAATGCTTAAAAGTAATGGTGTAACGAAAACACGCCTAATATTTATTGATTGAAGGGGCGTGGAGTGGCTCCATTCACACAATTTGAACTGTGGTCAGTGCAGTAGTGACCAAATTAATAATTCTCAATCTTTAAAAAGTCACATAAGAGCTAAATATCTATAAATTAATGTTTATTCTGTTTTTCAAGGAGATGCGAATTCAACTATTTTATGTCCAGCGTGGGTTCAAATCTACTATAAAAACTAAACGGATTAAATCGAAAACTAAACCCATCATTGTACGAACTACGTAATAATATATCAAACCATTTGATTCTCTGAGACGTGTTTTTCGACCTCTGAGAGGTATTATGCCGAACGTTTGCACACATATAATTAAAGATGTGGCTGGAGTCATACCCTACTCAGTTTAACGAGAATTTAACAGTTGGGACCAAAATAATATAAACCTTTCCGATATTTAAAGGGTCGATCAAGTGTAAAAAAAAACAAGTAAGAAAGTTTCAGTCGGGTAAACCGACTAAGGTATACTCCCCTCTCTTTGTGAGTACTGTAATATGAAATACACGAATTAATCTGTCAATTTGTATGGGAGGTACCAGAGGGGGTTTAACAGATACTCCCAAGTATCGCTAAACAGTATGTGCACTGGTATATTAAAATTATGATCTATTCAATTTTGGTATGATTAAAATATCTTTAAGCCTACGATGTTTGAATCACACAATTAAAAGACTTCCCGTGCAGCACACAGAGGTATTTTGGATGCAAAAAGCAATTTTTCGACAACTACTTTTCAAAAATCGAATGTTAAGAAAAATCCATAATTTTTTCGTAAAAATAATCTTTTGTCGTAGAAATACTCTAGTGAAGTCGCCAAAATATTGTTAAGCTACAACTAATGAAAATTTGCATATAACACAGTAGCTTATGCATGTAAAATATGTTCACAGCTAAAATGTAAATGTCGTTATTATTGAAATACAGAATTTTCTTTTTAATTTAAAAAAAGTTATTTGGATTGCATATATAGTTTAGTAGATATGAAAGAATTAAAATTGCTTTATTAAATTCAGCGTTTGCAGTTTTCCTTGGAAAAAAAGAGGTTGGCTCGGTTGAGCTCGGTCTTCTGACTGCAATGAATTTAAATACGGGATACTATTCTTTAAATTTATGCAATTTTCTGAAAGAGGATTATATATTTTAGGAGAAAAAATCTATTTGAATTGTATTGTCGGTTGGCAGGGAGCGTGGCCAATTTCGATCAAACATGGCAGTCATATTCTGTTTAATCTAGGAAGTGTATGTACTAAATTGTAAGACTTTTCCTTGGATAGGACAATTTTTATGAGAAAAAATTTTTTTGGAATGTATGGGCGGGGGGCTTTTGTCGTTGGGCGTGGCCGATTTTGATAAAACTTGTTTTGCATATTTTGTTTATTCCAGAAAGTGTATGTACCAAATTTGAAAACTTTTGCTTGGATAGGAAAAAATTTATGAGAAAAAACAGATTTGGATTGTATGGTGAGCAGAGTGGGTGGTGAGCGTGGCCGATTTTGATGAAATACAATTTTTTCTTAATTTGTTCAATATATTACTCAGTGCAAACTTTCAATGGTCAAGGACCACTCCTTATATTTTTGCACAAAAATTTATGAAACCATCCCATTGTGCAGCGCCGGGTATTTATGTGATAGTAAATAACAGGTGGCGCAAAAGTAACCTTTCGATGTTTTTTGTGCCAAAGTCACCGACCGATTACACTATGCAACAAATGAACACTTTTTGAAAAATACACGAACCTGACTGTATAGCTTCGATTCTACTACCAAATGGTAGTATAACCCTATACTCAGTTTGGCGAGATTGGTGACCAATTTTTTTTTATGGGCCCCGAAAGATTCGGAAAATTAGTGGACCCCCTGAAAAAGGTGTCATCGGTTTTTGAGCAACAGCTACTTCAGACTTGGTGATAGCGCTTAACTATATTTGGAAATAATGTAGCTAAGGACACGTAGAACAAAGTCTGTTAACATTTCATGCCAAAAAAATTTTGTTTTCCTGCACTTTTTTTCGAAAAACATAGGATTAAATTTATTTTTTTTCACTTTTTTCGGCATAACTTTAAGGGATCGCTGATTTTTTACTAACAATATTTGGCAATATTGTAGCCACGGTAAATCTGAACAACTTTTTTGAACATATCAATACAATCTGAACGTGTCTCGGCACCTTAAATAGCTCAAAAATCCACATTGTACCCCAAAAATGTAAGTATTTCACTGTTATGAAACAAAAATATATTTTTCTGGTATAGGGTATGTTCAGCAATTTTATAGAAAATATTAAGGCCAATATTTTTGTGGAACATTTTAACCCTCTAGCTCCCCCACATAACTGTAATTTTTGGCCCCATTTTAACAAATCGTAAAAAACACCCCTTAAAAGGGGGAGGGCGGGGATGAAATGTTCTACAAAAATGTTCGCCATAAAATTTTACTATATGTGTGAGAACACACTAAAACCCAAATCTTAACACAAAAACCCAAAACACGGTCAACTTCCTGTCAACAACGTTATTTACTGGTATCTTCATTGCTTCAACCACTAGATAGTACGACTAACATTCCTACATGATCAGGAATTTGCCCTTTTTTGGTGTTTGTGTTATGTTTTGAGCTCTGGTGTGTTCTGACACATATAGTAAAATTTTATGGCGAACATTTTTGTAGAACATTTCATCCCCGCCCTCCCACTTTTAATGGGGGTTTTTTACGATTTGTTAAAATGGGGCCAAAAATTACAGTTATGTGGGGGAGCTAGAGGGTTAAAATGTTCCACAAAAATATTGGCCTTAATATTTTCTATAAAATTGCTGAACATACCCTATACCAGAAAAATATATCTTTGTTACATAACAGTGAAATACTTAAATTTTTGTGGTACAATGTGGTTTTTTGAGGTTTTTAGAGTACCTAGACACGTTCAGATTGTAATGACATGTTCACAAAAGTTGTTCAGATTTACCGTGGCTACAATATTGCCAAATATTGTTAGTAAAAAATCAGCGATCCCTTAAAGTTATGCCGAAAAAAGTGAAAAAAAAATAAATTTAATCCTATGTTTTTCGAAAAAAAAGTGCAGGAAAACAAAATTTTTTTGGCATGAAATGTTAACTGACTTTGTTCTACGTGTTCTTAGCTACATTATTGCCAAATATAGTTAAACGCTATCACCAAGTCTGAAGTAGCTGTTGCTCAAAAACCGATGACACCTTTTTTCAGGGGGTCCACTGATTTTCCGAATCTTTCGAGGCCCATAAAAAAAAATTGGTCACCAATCTCGCCAAACTGAGTATAGGGTTATACTACCATTTGGTAGTAGAATCGAACCTATACCATCAGATCCGTGTATTTTTTTCACTGTTGCACAGTGTTATTGGTCAAATAAATAGTCAGCAATATTCCGCGTTCTGGAGCAGTGTAGCGTAACATTGTTTATTAACGTGTATTTCGCATGTGTTTACTACACAAATGTCAAAACAGAACTGACGTTAGGGGCCAATCGCAAAATTTATAGCATTTTCTGATAGGAGGATTACTTTTGCGCCACCTTGTATATAATTGTGCATCATTGATTTTATTAAGAGGTTTTAATTACAAATTTATTAAAATTTTCTCAAAAAAATTAATTTTTCGCAACATCTTGTACGATATCTTCGAAACCGATAAGTGGATGAAAAAAATTATATTTGAAGAAGATGAAGGCTACATAATTTAGGATTATTTAAACCTTTCCGGAACCAATTAAGATAAAAACAATTTTTAATTTCTCAAAAAAAAAAAATTTTCTACATTTTTTATATTATTTATTTCTTAAAAAGATTGAATAAATAGCTTTAGAAAACACACACTATATAAAATCGACCCGGCCTACTATACAGTAGACCGGGTCGATTTGTGGGGAGGCAAAAAAAGTCGCCATTGCTCAGTGAAAATCGTATTCCAGGGATCAAAATAAGAAACTTTGCCAAAGGAACCATACCTCTAAAACGAATTCTGATGTCCCGGAATTTGGGTCGAACTTTTGGGTTGGGGCAAATTTTGAAAAATCCCACTTTGACCCATTTAGAGTGCTCCAATCGAGTCCAAATGTATGACCGACCCCCACTAACTTTGGAGGCCCGACCCACCCATGCCAGTGGCACACCCCCTGGAACCCCCTAGGGGTTCCATACATTTGGACTCGATTGGAGCACTCTAAATGGGTCAAAGTGGGATTTTTTCCGGGACATCAGAATTCGTTTTAGAGGTATGGTTCCTTCGGCAAAGTTTCTTATTTTGATCCCTAGAATACGATTTTCACTGAGCAATGGTCGATTTTTAAATCGACCCGCCCTACTATACAGGCTTGCAACAAAATTAGTGTAAATTTCTACAAAAACTCATTGGGGCCGGTACTGGTATATATCACATTTGAAGTTGTCTCGGGATATGTGAATTTATATTAATTTCCACCAATTTATCATAGAGTTCATCTAAGAAGCTTTTAATATATTATCGAAATTAAAGCAATTGTTATAAAGTTAAAAAAATACAAAAATGTTGGTACCGTGGGACTTAAAAAAGAACATTTTGTCCAAGCGAAAAGTACAAAAACAAAAATGCTATTTTACATCCCTGTAGGGAACTCATAATGCTTAAAAGTGTTTAGCCCCCCAAACAAAGTAAGCACCTATGGTGTAACGAAAACACGCCTAATATTTCTTGATTGAAGGGGCGTGGAGTGGCCCCATTCACACGATTTGAACTGTGTTCAGTGCAGTAGTGACCAAAATAATAATTCTCAATCTTTAAAAAGTCACATAAGAGCTAAATATCTATAAATTAATGTGTTTATTCTGTTTTTCAAGGAGATGCTAATTCAACTATTTTATGTCCAGCGTGGGTTCAAATCTACTATAACAACTAAACGGATTAAATCGAAAACTAAACCCATCATTGTACGAACTACGCAATAATATAACAAACCATTTGATTCTCTGAGACGTGTTTTACGACCTCTGAGAGGTATAATGCCGAAAGTTTGCGCACATATAATTAAAGATGTGGCTGGAGTCATACCCTACTCAGTGTAACGAAAATTGAACAGTTGGGACCAAAATAATATAAACCTTTCCGATATTTAAAGGGTCGATCAAGTGTAAAAAACAAGTAAGAAAGTTTCAGTCGGGTAAACCGACCTCACTTTGTGAGTACTGTAATATAAAATACACGAATTAATTTGTCAATTTGTATGGGAGGTACCAGAGGGGGTTTAACAGATACTCCCAAGTATCGCTAAACAGTAGATACTTTAAATATATTGCACTGTACCGAATTGTAAGCGTTTATGTGCACTGGTATATTAAAGTTATGATCTATTCAATTTTGGTATGATTTAAATATCTTTAAGCCTACGATGTTTGAATCACACTATTAAAAGACTTCCCGGGCAGCACACAGAGGTATTTTGGATGCAAAAAGCAATTTTTCGCCAATTACTTTTCAAAAATCCATAATTTTTCCCGTAAGAAAGTATCTTTTGTCGTAGAAATACTCTAGTGAAATACTAATGAAAATGTGCATATAACACAGTAGCTTATGCATGTAAACTATGTTCACAGCTAAAATTTAAATGTCGTTATTATTGAAATACAGAATCTTCTTTTTAATTTAAAAAAAGTTATTTGGATTGCATATGTAGTTTAGTAGATATGAAAGAATTAAAATTGCTTTATTAAATTCAGCGTTTGCAGTTTTCCTTGGCAAAAAAGAGTTTGGCTCGGTTGAGCTCGGTCTTCTAACTGCAACGAAATTAAATACGGGATACAATTCTTTAAATTTATGCAACATATAAATTTTCTGAAAGAGGATTATGAACTTTCTATTTGAATTGTATTATCGGTTGGCAGGGGGCGTGTCCAATTTCGATCAAACATGGCAGGCATATTTTGTGTAATCTAGGAAGTGTATGTACTAAATTTTAAGACTTTTCCTTGGATAGGACAATTTTTATGAGAAACCAGTAAGGAAAGGCAGAAAGTCGGGCGGGCCGACTATATAATACCCTACACCTCCCTAACAATGCGGTAAAGGTCATTGCGATAATAATTTGGAATAATTGGTAAGTCGGCAGCAACATATTATCTAATTCTGAGCCGATAATCGCTAAATTAAGCAATATTTGTTCCTAAATTGAGAAACATCTTTCCGGAAAATATTAATGATCGGAAGTAAGGTACAACTTCTATAGCGCTTTGATACCAAATCATTAGGAACATATATATGTAGGTTATATATAAATCTGAACCGATTTTCCCTGAATACTCATTCATGTAAAAAGACCTCTTTCTGTAGAATTTCGTACTGATCGGATATAAAATACAGTCTCTACAGCGCTTACTTGTCAAATCGGTGGTAACATATATATGGGGGCTATATCTAAATCTGAACCGATTTTCTCCGAATTTGGCAGTATTCCTTCGAGTAATAAGAAACCTCTTTCTGCCGAATTTCGCACTGATCGGATATAAAATACAGTTTCTACAGCATTTACATGTCAAATCGGGAGTAACATATATATGGGGGCTATATCTAAATCTGAACCGATTTCCCTCAAATTTTGCAGTGTTAACTCATGTAATGAGAAACCTCTTCTGACAATTTTTTTTACTGTACAGTTCTACAGCGCTTACATGTCAAATCGGGGGTAACATATACATATATGGGGGCTATATCTAAATCTGAACCGATTTCCCTTAAATTTGGCAGTGTTAATTCACGTAATGAAAAACCTCTTTCTGCCATTTTTTTACTGATCGGATATAAAATACAGTTTCTACAGCGCTTACATGTCAAATCGGGGGTAACATATATATGTGGGCTACATCTAAATCTCAACCGATTTCCCTCAAATTTGGTAGTATTAATTCATGTAATAAGAAACCTCTTTCTGCCGAATTTCGTACTAATCGGATTAAAAATACACTTTTTACAGCGCTTACATGTAAAATCGGGGGTAACATATATATGGGGGCTATATCTAAATCTGAACCGATTTCCCTCAAATTTGGCAGTATTAATTCATGTAATAAAAAACCTCTTTCTGCCGAATTTCACACTGATCGGTTATAAAATAAATTTTTTACGGCGCATACATGTGAAATCGGGGATAACGTATATATGGGGGCTATATCTAAATCTGAACCGATTTCTTCCAAATTTAACAGTGTTCATTAATATAATAAGAGATCTCTTTCTGCTGAATTTCATACTGATAGGATATAAAATAATGTTTTACAGCGCTTACATGTCAAATCGGGGCTAACATATATATGGGGGCTATATCCAAATCTGAACCGATTTTAACCAAATTAAATAGGGATCGTCCTTGGGCCAAAAAAAAGATATGTGTAAAGATTCGTCTATGAGAAAAAACAGATTTGGATTGTATGGTGAGAAGAGTGGGTGGTGAGCGTGGCCGATTTTGATGAAATACAATTTTTTTCTTAATTTTTCAATATATTACTCAGTGCAAACTTTCAATGATCAAGGACCACTCCTTATATTTTTGCACAAAAATTTATGAAACCACCCCATTGTGCAGCGCCGGGTATTTATATGATAGTAAATATATATTAATTGTGCATCTTTGATTTTATTAAGAGGTTTTAATTACAAACTTATTAAAATGTTCTCAAAAAAATTAATTTTTCGCAACATCTTGTACGATATCTCCGAAACCGATAAGTGGATGAAAAAAATGATATTTGAAGAAGATGAAGCCTACATAATTTAGGATTATTTAAACCTTTCCGGAACCAATTAAGATAAAAACAATTTTTAATTTCTCAAAAAAAAATATTTTTCTACATTTTTTATATTATTTATTTCTTAAAAATATTGAAGAAATAGCTATAGAAAACACTCTCGGAAAATTTTTCTAAATGCAATACAATGGTCCGTTTGACCAAAATTTCAAAATTCAATTCCGGTTGAAATTTTGTGTCATAATTACTATCCACTAGGACCAGGGACGTATACAGAGGGGGAGGGGCCCGGGGGTCCGGCCCCCCCGAAATGTTTTAAACATAGGCATAAACTGTTTACAATTTTCAAAATCACTCAAAAAAATACGAAAAAAAATTGGAAGGCCGTTAAAAAAGCAATACAAAAGCGTAAAAAATGGTTACAGTAAAAGTAATAACAACTAAAAATAAGAAAAGTGCATGGTTTCCTCACTATAACTTTTTACATTATGCATCGATTTTCTTCGGAATGGTCTCAATTTATTCATAACCTTTCAGAGTTTACGATAAAATCAAAAAAATATGACAATTATGCGTTTCTAGATGTTTTTATGAGGCTTTTATTTAAAAATTATTAAAATTTTCTCAAAAAATATGATTTTTTGCAATACTTTGTAAGATATCGTCGAAACCGCTGAACGGAGGGAAAATGGTATTGTGCGAAGTTGAAGTTGGCTACTTAATTCTGAAGTTTGTAAAGCTTACCTGAACCAATTCGGATGAATGGTTCTCTAGTTATGCCATAATATGTGGTTCAACCTCTCTTATTTCTTAGCCTAAAGGGTTGTCTCCTTAAATTCTCGCGATAAGCTGTGATATGGAAAGAAATTAGTGGTTGAATCACATATAGTGACATAACTCGAGAACCATTTATCCGATTTGGTTGAGGAAAGTTTTAAAGTATTAAATATTAAGTAGCCTTCAACTACATATAATACCATTTTCCATTCGTTCAGGGGTTTCGACGATATACGAGTATTACAAAATATTGCAAAAAATGTGATTTTTTGATAAAATTTTAATATTTTTAAAATAAAACTCCCATAAAACAATCTAAAAATGAACAAATGTTATATTTTTATGATTTTATCGTAAAGTCTGTTCGGTCATGCATTAAACGAGCCCATTCCGAAGAAAATCGATGCATAATTTAAAAAGTTATAGCTAATTTAGTAAGGTTTTAACTCACACTTCTTTACAAAAACGATTTAAAAAATTCAGCAAAATCTGTTTTAGCTGAAATAAGTATATGGATTGATTATTGGAAGCAGAAGAATGATAAGCCATCAAATTCATTACATGCTATTTCAGTTTGTGATGAGGACATGTTCCCAAGCGTTTTTACCCTTTTGCAGATACTGGCCACAATACCTGTGACAACGGCATCTGCTGAGCGGAGTTTCACGACGTTAAGAAGAATAAAAATTTATCTCCGGAACAGAATGGAAGGAGAAAGGCTATCTTATCTGGCTTTGATGTCTATATACAAAGATGAATTCAAAATCGATGAAATAATTGATATATTTCTTAAAAAAAGAAGATTACATTTTTAACTCTTACGTATTTTATTATAAAGAGTTTTACTGATCTCGTACTAAAGTACACATTTATATTTAGGAATAAAATTCGAATAAAAAACTAAGGAACTTAACTTCCACTACCTACAGAATAAACGCAATTTTTCATTGTTTATCTTTGTTATAGAAAAAAATTACAGCGCTCTCACAAACAAATAGTGCAAGATATCTTAATTTCAAAATTTAGCTTACGTCGGCGGGGCCACGCCCATTGGTCTGATTCCGGCCATGTTTGAAAAAATAACGTAGACTACCACCAGATACATATACACAATTACAGCACTCTCGCTAACAAATTGTGCAAGATATCTCAATTTTAAAATTTGGGGTATATGGTCGGGGCCACGCCCATTTGTCCGGTCCAGCCCTTTTTTCGACCAATTACTCAGACTACAACCAGATACAAAAAGTGGCTCGCTAACAAATTGTGAAAAATCAATTTAAAAATTTAGCTTGTATGGGCGGGGCCACACACATTGGTACGATCCCGCCCATTTTTGGACCAATCACGAAGACTACCACCAGATACATATGCACAAAATTATAGCACTCTCGCTAACAAGATATCTCAATTTCAAAATTTGGATCATATGGGCGGGACATTGTGCTTGTTGTAACTTAGTTTCAAATCGATACCTCCATTCTAAAACATGCTAAGTCGACTTAGCATAGTTTTAGGGAGATTGCATTTTTAATTTCCGAATATTCCAAATTATATTCAGTCAAAATTTGGTCTTTATCCGTCAACCCAATCAAATTTTATTCACAAAACAATACAGGTCTTTCGATTTGCATTATAAAGGAATTCCACACAAACTTAAAAAAATCATCAAACTTTGATCGCCTGTCCTGAAAAACGACTGAATGATGCATACGTCTTTTGGAATAATAGCATGGTAGAATGCAGTGTTGCTCTACCGCACCGATCATATCGATATTAAAATCGAAATATATTCTGTTACAATTTATGAATATGTTCACGAAATCTTACGATTGTATTTCAAAGATTTTCTTAGCTTTAGTTAAAGAACTCAAGAAAAAAATCTTTTGGAAACCTCAAGATGCAATAGCAGTGAAAGGCGAAATGTCCATTACAAAATTTCGCTGCACTTCAAAGAAATTTCTAAATAAAGTATTCAATGGTTCTTCAGAACTGCACGGGAAATGTATATCCAGGAGCAGTTTCAGCAATTCCTCACTGGGCAAAGCCCAAGAACTATCATATTTCTTGAAGTGCCCAATGGTTCAAAGTGTTTAGGCTAAACATGTTCGAATCCTCGAGTCATCGGGTGAGCTTTCTACGCAATAGTAGAAACTACCCAGGATTTGTTTTGCGCCTTTCTCAACTTTTGTTGTACTGCTTGGGTTTTTCCTTATAATATATCTCAGTCCTGTGGAGTTCTTGAAGCTTTTGCCTAATTAAAGAGCTTCCTCATCATAACTAATCGAGACGACCGGCGGTCGTTATTTGCCCCTTTGCACTAGTTTTGGACATGCAGCTTGTAACGAGCCATTAAAAGTTGCAATGACTCGTTCCACCAAGTATGCAGGCTCTACGTCTTCCATTACCTCTACCTTGAATCGCAAGTTCTCGCCACATTCAGATCTGACACTTGTGAAAAGGACAATTCATATTTATTTAGATTATAGATTGCAGTTGGCTTCAACGTTTTAAGAAAATTTAGAATGCGAATGCCATCTTAACCCACTTGAAACTAACAGGATAATGATAAGTATGGTTTTAAAACAAACAAGTAGCTGCATCCTGAAACAAGCCCGAAAAAAATTATTTGTGACACCAGCTAATGCTTGAATTAAATACATTTTCCAATAAACTAAATAAATGAAGTTTTATTATTTTCTACGTCTGACGAAAAAAATGTTAAAGAATGTCACTGCGGACATGGTATCATTACATTTCAGCGCCTAATCTTACAATGAAATTAATTGAATTATATTTTCTTCTTCGAAAAGTCTCATTTAATCCCTTAAAAACAACCTACAAAAATCCTGAGAAAAATTAAAACGTCTCTCTTACTAATAATAAAAATGATTTTGTAATTATTTCTGTAAGTGTCGTTGATTTATGTGCATTCCACGTTCGTTCTAAATAAACACCCAAACAAATATTTTCTAATACCCCCACATTTTATAAAATTGTGATACACCAAATTGACTGGGGAACACTCATAAAGAAACTTGAAAAATTACGATGTGATTAAGAACGTTCTCATAAACTAGAAAATGTCACAGCGTTTGACAGTTTCAAGCAGATGGTGTCAGAGGGCGTTTAACAATTAATTTAGTGAAAATCAGGGGGCCCATTCATTATGTTAGCAGAGTCCATTGAGTAACTAATTATGCGGAAATCATTAGCCAATTCGTCGAACTTTATTGGATTTCCACACTAATTTTAAATAAAATTCCAAAAGCTTAAATAGATTCTGGTGTATTGAATTATATGCATTCTTAATTCGAACGTCTAGTGCAAGTGTGCTAATAACACTATGCAACAACAAAAATTATTTGCAGTAGTCCATCATAGTGACAACTGCAATAATATTAGAGAAAAAAAACAACATTTTAAGTGGATTTTATGCATAATTATAACCAACACCACATTACGGTATGGTCTTATAAGATTGTTTTGAACCCTATGTCTGTTACAGTGGAGCTAGGCCCACCATAACGTATACCCATCGACTTAAAATCACTAGCAAGATTGAATGTATCCATCTTCCAAATTCAAAATATTTATCTGATGTCTAGAAAATGTTGTAGGCATTCTTTCGTTCTAGGGACGAAGATTGTCTCGAACTCTTACAAAATCATTTTGTTAGAATCAATCGAATAAACATCGCCGCCATGGTGCACGGTGGGAGAAACATCTAATTTAGCGCGAAAAAAAATCGAAATATGAACTTACAACAAATCCTAAAATATTGGTGCACCAATAAAACAATTATTTCACTCATGACGATATAACGGTTCATTAACTTTTGGGAATCTATAGGCCATACGCGATTGATATATTTTAGTTGTATAGTTTACATTCACTTGAACAGAAAAGTGATTGTTCTTGGTACAATTTATGATGATAAAGGTAAACAATTTCATTGAGTTGTTAATTGTTGAAGTAAAACAAAATTGTGGAATCAATTGAAATATTTTAATATATTATTTTTATACCCTACACCACACTGTGGTACAGGGTATTATAACTTTGTGTTTGTAACACCCAAAAGGAGAAGAAATAGACCCATCGTTTATTATACCGATCGACTTAGAATCACTTTCTGAGTTGATTTAGCTATGTCCGTCTGTCCGTCTGTCTGTCCGTCTGTGCATGTATTCTTGTAATCAAAGTACAGGTCGCAATTATGGTCCGATCTCGACGAAACTTTACAAATATCTTTTTTTGGCCCAAGGACGATCTCTATTGAATTTGGTTAAAATCGGTTCAGATTTAGATATAGCCCCCATATATATGTTAGCCCCGATTTGACATGTAAGCGCTGTAAAAACTTTATTTTATATCCGATCAGTTTGAAATTCGGCAGAAAGAGGTTTCTTATTATGAACACTATGAACACTATTTAATTTGGAAGAAATCGGTTCAGATTTAGATATAGCCCCCATATATACGTTACCCCCGATTTGACATGTAAGCGCTGTAAAAACTTTATTTTATATCCGATCAGTATGAAATTCGGCAGAAAGAGTTTTCTTATTATATGGATGAACACTTTTAAATTTGGAAGAAATCGGTTCAGATTTAGATATAGCCCCCATATATATGTTACCCCCGATTTGACCTGTAAGCGCTGTAAAAACTGTATTTTATATCCGATCAGTGCGAAATTCGGCAGAAAGAGGTTTCTTATTACATGAAGGAATACTGCCAAATTTGGAGAAAATCGGTTCAGATTTAGATATAGCTCCCATATATATGGTACCCCCGATTTGACATGTAAGCGCTGTAAAAACTTTATTTTATATCCGATCAGTATGAAATTCGGCAGAAAGAGGTTTCTTATTATATGGATGAACACTTTTAAATTTGGAAGAAATCGGCTCAGATTTAGATATAGCCCCCATATATATGTTACCCCCGATTTGACCTGTAAGCGCTGTAAAAACTGTATTTTATATCCGATCAGTGCGAAATTCGGCAGAAAGAGGTTTCTTATTACATGAAGGAATGCTGCCAAATTTGGAGAAAATCGGTTCAGATTTAGATATAGCTCCCATATATATGGTACCCCCGATTTGACATGTAAGCGCTGTAAAAACTTTATTTTATATCCGATCAGTATGAAATTCGGCAGAAAGAGGTTTCTTATTATATGGATGAACACTATTAAATTTGGAAGAAATCGGCTCAGATTTAGATATAGCCCCCATATATATGTTACCCCCGATTTGACCTGTAAGCGCTGTAAAAACTATATTTTATATCCGATCAGTGCGAAATTCGGCAGAAAGAGGTTTCTTATTACATGAAGGAATACTGCCAAATTTGGAGAAAATCGGTTCAGATTTACATTAAAGCTCCATATATATGTTCCTCCTGATTTGGTATCAAACCGCTATAGAAGTTGTATTTTACTTCCGATCATTAAAATTTTCCAGAAAGATGTTTCTGACTTTAGGAACGAATATTGCTTAATTTAGCGATTATCGTTTCAGAATTAGATAATACGTTTCTACCCATTTACCAATTATTCTAAATTATTATGGCAATGACCCTTATCGCATTATTAGGGAGGTGTAGGGTATTATATAGTCGGCCCCGCCCGACTTTCTGCCTTTCCTTACTGGTTTTCAATTGTTATACTTTCGGTAAGGTTTAGTTAGGAATGCTGTGTGATGCAGCCTAGATTTTTATTTTATTTTTTGCTCGCCTTATAAAGTATAACTTCCGAAAAGTTTGGCTGCCAAGATTTGCCTAATGATTTGTTATAATTATTTTTAGGAAATATGCAGATTAAGCGATGGGAAATTTTGATATTTGGTACAAAGCCAAAAAAAAATCGGAAAAAGTTCTTCGCAAACGCATTATGTTTTAGGGAAATTTGGACTATATATTGGTAACAAAATTTAACAAAAAATAATAAATTTGTTTAAAACACATGCATTAAATTCGAAGATAATTTCCATTTCAAATAAATATTTGTCAAAAAACAATTAAAATTGAACTTATAAAAAAGTTTTAAATGACACATTTTCCAACTAAAACTATCTAAAGCATGCGAGCCAAAACATGGAAAAATTATAATATATTTTTTTCGGGCTAAATTGGAGCTTTCTTGCACTGTGTGTTGGTAAGACTCCCAAATGAAATTAAGGTCATCGAGTTATCAGGTACTACAAAAACCGTTGAGAGAGACTCAAAATAAATCCTGGATAGATTTCTGTAATGGCGAAGGAAGCTACAAAGCATTTTACTATTGGGTACAACAAGAAAGATGATATAATTTGGATTACGTCCAGTGAGGAATCGCGAGGGTACTCCTGAATTTGAAGTAGAATTGAATAGTTGAACTATTGGGATTGTAACCGAATCTTTGGGTTATTAAAAGCTTTAAACCTTGTCGTAAATGTCGCCCTCTAAGTTACAGGCAGTGGCTGATAAAATTATTGCCTGGATCTGGGAGATCTGTACTATTTGTATGATAAGGCCAACAAATGGAGAGAAATCAAGATTGCTTTCATAAGAAAAGCGGGAAAGCCGTCCCATACATACCGGAGCTTAGGTCAATGCTACAACAACAGCATGACTAAAGCAAGTGCAAATCTGCCAAAACTGCTCTGCATGATCTAGATAAGTGTACAGGTTATTGCCTATGAAGATGTCGTGGCAATAACTATTAGACGGAAGTTTGTGAGTACTCTCAGAGACATCCTAATCTAAGTGACCCTAACGAAGACCGAACTAGTTCGTTTCAGCATGAGATTGAAATTCTCCTCTCAGAAAACACAAAATACTTAGGATGTTACTAAACAGGAAGTTACGAGGGTTGCTATTCATATTTCGGCTCCTGGCAATACTAGTATTGCCAGATGAGAACTGGAACTTCCATTGGAAAGTATGACATTTTGTAGCATAACTTCACTCAGAACGCTATGTCATTTGAGCGCGAATTGTTGTGTTTACAGTGTGAGAAAATTCCAAAACATGGTTTTTGATCGATTTAACAGCTGCTTCGGGCGTCGAAAATCGTTGACCAAGTAGCTTTTTCTTGATGTGAGCGAATAAGAAGAAGTCGTTGGGTTTCAAATCAGGGCTGTACGGCGGATGACCGATCAATTCGACATCTTGAGTGTTCAAATAGCCCACTGTTTCAACTGATGTGTGAGAGCTCACATTGTCGTGATGCAAAATTACCCGTCATCTCTTATAGTTTTTCCTTATTTCTTCGAACACTGTTGGCAAACAGATAGTTGTGTACCACTCAAAAATTGACTAAAGGCACGGTGGCCACATGACCGGTTATACCGAAAAAAGGCGATCATTTGCTTCGAAGTGCTTCTTCCACGAACAACTTTCGTTGGATTTGGCTCGTCTTCGAAGACCCACACGGTCGATTGCTGATTTGTTTCCGGCTCATACGCATAGATCCAAGATTCATCACCTGTGACGATCTTATAAACGTCTTTTGAAGCACCGCGATCGTATTTTTTCAAAATTTCTTTGCACCAATCGACACGAGTCTTTTTGAGCGATTGTCAAATTGTGCGGGATCCAACGAGAACAAAGCTTTTTTACGGCCAGGTGTTCATGCAATATCGAATGTATGCTGGTGGGAAAAAATGCCCAAGGATGCCTCAATCTCATGGTATGTCACATGACGATCATGCATTATCAGATCACGCACGGCATCAATGTTCTCTGGCACAACGGCCGTTTATGGACGTCCTTCGTCTTTGAGCGAGCGTCGGCCACGATTGAATTCATTGAACCAGTTTTTCACAGTGCTATAAGATGGTGTTTCATCGCCATACAAAGATTTAAGTTCATCGATGCACTCTTGTCGTGATAATCCACGTCGAATGTTGTGAAAAATTATCGCACGAAAATATTCACGAGTTAATTCCATTTTTTTGCAAAATTGATATTTTCAAGTCACTGAAAACAGCACAAATGATTGTCGTACGTCCAAACGTTCTGAGTACGTTTATGCTAAAAAATGTCAAACTTTCCAATGAAAATGTCAGATGGCGCCAGGCACCACTTATAGTTGCCTAGGCCATAAATATATATAGCAACCCTCGCAATCTTCAAACTCCCTGGTCAGGAAATGGCCACGGACATAGTGTCATTCTGGATACAATGCCTGACATCCCTAACATTGTTGATTACACTATGTCTGAATCACTTTTTAATAAGAAGTACCTCACTTTTATATCTGATAGATTAGAATGTAATGATCATATCCAAGGACATAGCATATTCGTGAACTTCTATGCAGACGGTTCAAACTCCACAACCAAGAAAGCTTTGGTGTCTATTCAGAAGATCTCGAGCTGTCCATTGTAAAAAGACTATCATAACACTGTAGTGTTTACCAGGCACACATGTTATCTATTAGAGAGGTATCTAAATGGCTGAAAATTAATGTTCTAACCAAAGTCCGAATTAATATTTTCTCTGATAGTGAGGCTACTATAAAGTTCCTGGAAACTATATTCCTGCATTTAAGAACTACCCTCGACTATCGCAGATCTCTTAATGAGATGGGTGAACAGTTCAATATTCACATAATTTGTGTGCCGGACCACATGGACACACAAGGAAGTTGCAAATCTGATGAAATTGCATGACTAGGAACAACCGTACACGCTCCAGGGAAACTTGAATGTGTAGGCATTCCTCTAGCGACCTGCAAGCTTTTCTTGAGAGATACATTCCAGGCTGATGCGACCCTGCCTAAACTCCAAACGTACCAACACACTGCAGTCGCTATCGAGACTGGCCGTCTCACTTATCGTGTCTGTCACGACGGGTCACTGCCTTATTGAACGGCACGTAGAGAGATTGAAGGTAGTGCATAATGACTTTTCCAAAAGCTGTGGAGACGAAGATCAGGATAAATCAACAGAAGACCTTCTATGTATGTGCCCCGTTCTCTCTAGAAGGAGGCATGCGACCGTAGGGTCTCATTTCTTTGGGAAGTTAACTAACATGGCTGACGTTGGAATCCGCCAACTTATGAGCTTTTTAAAGCAAACAAATTGTTCAATGTGAGGGCCTAGGGATAATGGACTGTATAGTCTAAGTGAGTCTATTTTACTCGTACAGGTTGTTGCTCTTCCCGAAGAAGACGGGAAAAAACAATAACCTCCCTGACCATTTCCGGTCTTACTAGGTCAATGGATGCCCAAAATCTTACCACAAATCAGCAATTCCCAATTCCACTAATGTAGGGAACTAAATAAAGAATGTTGTATAGCCTAAGAAGAAGTCCACCGCTGATTCATAAAGCAAATCCGTGAGAACATATTTTAGTTTCACCCAACAACGACAACAGCAAAATTTGGTTGGTTTAAGGAATGCAATACAAACAAAATGATTGAGACCAGGTTTTTTTTAACTACGATGGCACTCCAGCTCTCGTACACATTCACACAAGAACAATACGATCTACATAGACGGGTAGCTCCATCCGTAAACGCTGCAGAGGGGAAGTTACACCCTCTAAGCGAACATGATGTTGGCTATTGTCAGCGCAGACGCATTGCTTATTCAGAAACCTACACTAAGTCGTTGGTTCCCATTCACGCTACTTGAGCAGCTTTGGGTTCTGCATCAGCACCAATGGAATGTGATCTCGATCACGTCCACATAGTGAAAAGTAAGGGGGAAAAAGAGTGTTGTAAGGTGAACACTACACATACTCGAACAGGTAAAACAATAGCTAAACAGCCTACATGCATCCTCCGCAGCTTTAACACTCTACACTAGCAGCATGTTTATACATGAAATCTGCGTTGTCGTCTTCCACGCGGTATGACTGTTTTTCTTAATGGAGACTGTTGCCGGAGCATTTATGCCCTGCCGACGATGATCACAGTCCGAAGTCATCATCATTATGATCATCTGGTAGCGTAACGATTTTGCTTTATTAAGGAATGCATCGTTTTCATTACTCTCGACACATGTGATGTTTAATGAAGAGCCAGTCAGCGAAGCGGAGAGCATTCGAGCTATCCCAATATTGATATGGGGCTGGGTTGTGGTCGAGTGATGCCAATTGGGCCTGGTTGACGACCACTATGTTGGGAAATGAAAATATTTCAAAATTTCATCAAAAACGATATAGCGTTTAATAATTCGATTGGAGCTTAAATCGTTGATTCAGAGATAAGAATTCAATGTGATGCGGATATATAAAGGATAAGAATAAGATGGATAGAGGAGGTATGCAGATCTTTCCATAGGAGGCATTCATTGAAATCTGTTGCTTTTTTTGGTTGATAAAGAGATTATAAAAAATTTGCATGGTCAGAGATTTCCAACACTTATTTATAGAATACAGCCGCTCCAAAACGTGTGAATTAAAAATTATTTATTTAATCAACCAATCAAACAAATTTAAATATTGGTATGTTGCTTAATAAGGGGCTTCTGGTTATAAATGATGTTTTTTTAGACGTGTGGGTTTCAAGAAGAAATAAAACGCATATAATTTAATGTTATGGCCAAGAATTTAGCTTTATTATAAAGATAAGGGTTTGCCATTACATTTTAAAAATGATTTCGGGCAAGAAGTCGCCGCGGCTGGGTCGAATAAATTCCAGCCGAGTTTCCTTTTTGCAGCATTTTCGCCAGAGATGAATGGGTTGGAAGAATACCAGGTAATAGAAACCATCTCCACTTTTACACGGATGGTTCGAAGCTTGATGAAAAGGTTGGCTTCGGAGTACACTGTGCAGAGCTTAGTTAGGTTATAACTCACAGACTACCAGATACCTGCAGTATCTATCAAGCCGAAATAATGGCAATATGGGAAGTAGCCAAGTGGCTGAGTCGCAACATAGTAACCAACACTGGCGTTGTCATTTACTCGGACAGCCAGGCTGCCATCAATTCTCTGGAGGCAACATCCCTAAATTCACAAACATCCCTCGACTGCCGCAGATCTCTTAACGAGATGGCTGAGCAGTTTAATATACACCTCATATGGGTGCCTGGGCATAGGGATATCCCGGGGAACTGCAAAGCCGATGAACTTGCTAGGAAAGGGACGACATACAAATTCTCGAAAAATTTGCATATGTTGGTGCGCCACTATCCACGTGCAAGCTTTGGCTTAGGCAATAGGCAATCAGACAGTCCAGCGAAAGATGGACAGAAATCGGCACCTGCAGGGTAGCTAGACAAATCTGGACAAGGTATGACCTGAGAAGATCAAAATATCTCCTCGCCTAGAGAGGCAAAGATTGTCTACGTTAGTATCAGTTCTGACGGGACACTGCTTGATCGGCGAACACGCCAAAATATTGGGTATTGACTCTAATGACTTCTGCAGAAGCTGTGGAGATAAGGTAGAAGTGGAGAGCATTGAGCTCTTGCTATGCGATTGCCCCGCTCTGAGTAAACGACGACTGGACATACTGGGGTCGGTCTTTCTAGGCAGCCTAACAGATGTTTCCAGTACCGATATTCGTACAATCGATAAATATGTATATCAAACAGTGTTTCAGTTCGTAACATTGTCGCGCAACTTCCCCAGCTTGTGCATCTCCTTCTGGTGCTCTCCTTCGACTCTCTTGGGACGAATTCGCTCAGCACGGATCGTAGAGGGATTAAAGGCTGGGTTAGGCAAACTTAACCGTAACGCCCCCGTAGCGTAACGAATCAGCTGATTCAATCTGTCATATGGAAATCAGTGTAAACGATCAGCCATCGGAAACGAAACGTAAACGGACGGCTGAATCTGTTGAAATCAGAATTGGACGTTCCGTTTACATACAATTTGACAACAGCTGATACTACATGTTGTTTACAATTAAAAGTGTATGTTCACCGAGTTCAAACTACACAGATTACAGGTGGTTCTAGTAAGTTAGAAAAGTTCAAAGTCAGGAAAAGTTACAAGGACGTGTGGACAGATGGACAGACTTGGCAAAATATGGAGGAAGATCCAGTTTATCGACTCTATTATAGAAGAAGATCCTAATGGTGGACTCTGAGGAAAGCTCTAGTGGTCGGCTCTGGTCTAAAGTGAATCCCCAGTGGTCGACTCTAGTACAGAGGTAACCCATAATGGACGACTCTATTATAGAAGACTGCCCTATTGGTCGACAATAGTATAAAATAAGACCCTATTGGTAGACTCTAGAGTACACCCAGAGAAAAAGCTCCATTCCATCAATGAAATTTTACATTGTATCAATGAAAAGTTACATTGTTTTTGAACCAATGTAAGGCTTCATTGATACAATGTAAAATGTTACATTGAACTAGTAAATGTTTCATAGAAATTTGTTACATTGATGTCATGAAATATTACGTTAGTGTAATGAACGAGTTTCATTAATGTAATGAATAAGTTGCATTAATGTAATGAAAACGTTTCGTTGTTGTAATGAACATGTTTCATTGGTGCAATGAACATGGTTCATCGATGCAATGAACATGTTTCATCGATGCAATGAACATGTTTCATTGATTCATAGAACATGTTTCATTGATGCAATGAACATGTTTCATTGATTCAATTAACATGTTTCATTGATGCAATGAACATGTCTCATTTATGAAATGTACATGTTTCTTACCTTTGCTCTGAAATAAAATAGAAAATTAAACATAATTCTCCGTTTTTTATTGCAATGTTTATTGTAGTACATCAGTGTTTGTTCATAACTTTAAAATCATTTCAATCTGAAAATATAATATAAAAGATAAATAAATAATTAAAATTGTGGGTTTTGAGAAATTTTAAAATAAAAAGACAACTGAAGTTGAGAAAATAAAAATGAAACAAAAAAAATCACAATACAGTTTGTTCTTTTAAATTCGTTTTTAACTGCATTTGTGAATTCGTAAATACAATTTAAGTAAACACTTAAACCGCATTTTTACATACTTATTAATTGAAATCCATTCACTCGCTTGTACTGAGGCCAAAGTGAAAAAGCTTAATTAATATTTTTGCTTTTGTGCATAATTTTCGAAATTTGGAATAAGCAGTCCAGGCCAACCTAAAGTCATCTGCGGATAGATTGTCATATCTAAGGCTATGTGCGTACATTTCCGCATTTTCCCCAATTTCTAAACAAATAAAAAAATTATAAATAGGAGTGAATGAAAATATGTTTAGGACATAACTTGGTAGAAAGTACTTACTTAGTGTTTTTGGAGTGTTTCATCGTTGACTTCGGATATGGTTCTTGAAAATTGTTTCTTGTTGTGGCATTTGACATATATTTTCCAACTTCTGTTTTTTCGAACATGCCATTTCAAGCTTGACGTGTCTTTGTATGTACTTCCACAACATCCATAGTTGTCATTTGTTTTAAGAAAATTATATTATTTTAAGTGCTTAAATAGATTTCAATTCTTTCAAATGAAGTACCACACAAAAAACATTTCTCATTCAGTATTTGTTGACATTTTGTTTCACTTTTAATATTTTCACTTTTGAATTTCTTTATTAACGCGCACAACTACGTCCGTTTAATGTCTATTATAAACTAAATCAAAGGGCTGCTGCCAGCACTCATGCAACAATTGATTCTTCGCCACTGATTTGTTTTGACTCGCCAAACACACAAAAAAATAACTGGATATTTTTTTACGAAGAGTTTGCATAGCAAGGGTGGGTTGTTGTTGTAAGTTTGCCATAGAGAATTTATTTTCTGGTCGCAACAGCACACCTAATGCATTTAATATTTGTTTATCTATTGATGACAGTTGTGGCACAGTGGTTCAGAATAATTAATATCGTGCACTAAAAACTGTTTAATGTTCGAAATATATTGTGAATAGAATTCAGCTTCACGACAATAATCGATTCAAAAAAAAATTAGTTTACAAATTCGTAAACGTAAACAGAATGGATCATGAATACATAAAATTTGATAAAAAAAAACCCTTTTGACAATTTTGAATTAATGTACACCGACTGCTGTTTGAATAATAAAAATAATTAAATAAATATGTCGGTGCGATTATAAAAGTATAAAATTATTGCCAAAATGTCATGTTAATTGATAATACATCTAATAATATGAACACCTTGAAATTATTAGTGAATCATATTATTACCAACAAACCACCTTCATTCGACGTTAATGCCACTGTGCGGTGTAGATTCATAGAATTCCGCCTCTCTCTCCTCTCAAACAAATGTAAGAAAACTACGCCGCTCCATCGTTTTCATTGAGCTTGCACGACTCTGATTCACACATCAACATATTACATTTATTACCACACAAACACATTTGTGAAGATATAGGTATGTACATATGTATGTAATGTGACAAACACTTTGTTAGTATATTCACTGTTTAAATTCATTGCGGGAATGAAACTTTACATTTCTATCTATGAATTGTTACATAAATTTAATGCATCAGTTTCATAGACCTCCGTAAAATATTGTTGTTTAATTAACACCACTACATACTCCTAAAATGTTTATAAAATAGATAAAATATATATATAGAACATCAATATAAAGCTAATTTCATTGTTTATATTCTTCACCGCACCACTTCATTGCAGCAATGAAACTTTTAAACTTCTATGAAATGTTACATTAATATAAAGAAACAGTTTCATAGACCTTTTTTGAGAATAAAAAGCACATAAAAAATAGTAAATCTGTTGGTGTAGTATTATTTTGTTTTATTAATGTTAAAATCTTTACACCACTGATAATTTTTTTTGTTAATTTTATATAAGTCTTCCTTTTTTTTATTAAATGTAAACTTCATACCATCAATGTAAACCGTTTCATTCCATCAATGACACGTCATAAATTAGAAAAACGCTTTAAAGAAACATTTCATTCTCGTAATGGCATTTTCATTGCATCAATGAACACTTTCATTGTATCAATGTAAAATAATTAATGAAATGCGTTCATTGATGCTATGAAGCATTTTTTTTCAGTGTAGAAGAAGACCCTATTGGTAGACTCTAGTGGTCGACTATAGTATAGATGTAACCCCTATTGGTCGAGACTCTAGTATAGAGGAAGACCCTAGTGGTTGACTCTAGTATAGAAGTATACCCTAGAGTTAGATTCTAGAATAGAGGAATATCCTATTGGTCGACACCGGAAGACTCTACACTCAGAAAAATGGCAATCGTTTATTTGAGTAAAATCTATATTTCAGTTTAGTCCAAAATTTTTACTCATGTTTAGTTAAATTTTCCTCAAAACTGGGAAATTTTACTTTCAATGAGTAAATTGAACTAAATTCAAAGATATAGCAATTTGGTTACATACTCGGAAATGGGATATGATTTTACTTACTTAAAATTCCATCGACCAAGTAAAAATTTCCTACTATTTGGTAAATTTTGACTTTTACCGAGGAAGGATTTCCTAGCGTCGAAGAAACATTTACTACGCCTCGAAAATAAATCATTTTAGGAAATTTTAACTAGAAATATCCGAATTTCCTTAGTTCTAGTTCATGTTTTTCTGAAATTTATAATACGGTTTTCAAATAATCCTTGAATATTCGTTAAGCAAAAAATTCCCGTTCGTTTCAAGAGTCTTTCCTTAACTACTCAAATATCATTTCAAACAGCAGCTGCGAAGTTAAGTAATTTAACTTCGCAGCAAATATATAGGATTATATGTGAAATACTTAAGACATAAGATTGAGACATTGAATGAGAATTCTATTTGTTTCAGGTTTTTTGAATTTGTTTCAAATACATTGGAGCAAAATATTTATTGGAAAATTCCCGAGAATATTTTGCTGAATTATATTAGTAGTAATGAACTAAAATTTAGTTTACTTCTACAAGTTGCAAGTTCAAAAATTACTCATTTATAGTTAAACGTTTCTTACATTTTAGTTTAATTTTCGTATATTCAAGTAAAATTGAACTTGATTTGAGGAATTATTTTACTTCCATTTAGTAAAAATGTTACTTAATCTTAGTAAAAAAATTACTTGATTTTAGTTAAAATTTTCTTAATTTTTAGTAAAAATTTCCTGATTTCAAGTAAAAATGTACCTGATTTTAGTGAAAATGTAACTAGATTTTTTCCAAATTTCATGTAAATTTTTACTTAAACTGAGTTAATTTTTCCTTAATATGAGTTCAATTGAACTAGATATAAAGGAATATTTACTAAATTCAAGTTAGTATTAACTAAAACTAAGTTCAAAACATTTGCTAGTATTAAGGACAAATGTGAACTTGATTTGGGAAAAAATTGCTTTAGCGCCATATGAAGTTTAATTTTCCTGAAGTTTAGTTCATTTTAACTTATCTTTGGGTTCATTTTTTTCTGAGTGTAGTGACTATAGTAGACTCTAGTATAGAGGAAAACCCTAGTGGTTTACTCTAGTATAGAAGTAGACCCTAGAGTTCGATTCTAGTATAGAGGAATACCCTATTGGTCGACACTAGTATAGAAGAAAGCCCTATTGGTCAACTATAGGCCTAGATACCCTAGGTTCGATTTTAGTATAGATGAATGCCCCATTGGTTAACACTTGTGTAGAAGAAAGCTCTATTGGTCGACTCTAGTATAGAAGAAGAGCTAGAGACGCTAGTAGTCCACTCTAGCATAGAGATAACTCTATTATAGAGGAAAACACTTGTGGTCGACTCTAGTGTAGTGGAAGACCATACACTGATTTTTTTTATTGATTTTAAGTCGAAATATTCTTACTTCACGAATAAAGCGATTGGTTTGGGAATTTTATGGGATTGATTCGAGTGCCAAAGAGGCTTAAGTGAAAAAATTTTAGATATAATTAAATCTGATAAGTAATTGATTTAAGCCTGATCAATACTTGATTTAAGCCAGATCATACTTGATTTACTAAGTTTAGCTGAATTTATTCAATTTGAAATGCAGATGTTAAAGGAATAGCTTCATCGAAACGAACAAGAATTACTACTGAACTACATAATTCCAATTGGAAAAAATTACTCCAAATAATGTATTCTAAAAAACGCTTGCACGAGAAACTAATTGGATATCGTTGCTGCGCATAAGCCGACCCATCGGTACAAAGTCCCATCTTCCAGATGTGGCCACTGCTCCTCTCCAGAAATTACCATCAAAATGGGCCATTTTTGGAATGACGTTTTTGGGGACAAAGGGCTATATATGGGCATATATTTTCTTCTGAAGTTCCCTTGTTATCAAATATATTCGATTTGCCCTCAAGGTCAAATGATAATTTTTGTAAACAAAGTAATATGTTTTTACCATGGTTACTTAATTTCACTTTTTCGAAAAAATCCAAATTTTCCTCAAAAACACCTACTTTCCATTTTCATATTATGGTTTGTGTCTTCGCTTGTTAAATACGTATTGATCTTCACACACGTCATTTAGTATCAAATGCACTGCGAGAGTAAAAGTATTTTGGCTCTCCTAAACATTTTGATTTTTTGAGATGTGTTGTTATTCCAGAAAACCACAGATCTGTATGTTGTCAGCGAAATAAAAAATAATCGTAACAATATTTTAGTTTGGACCGATCCCGCCCATTTTTGGACCAATTACGTAGACTGGCATCAAATGCACATATACAAAATTACAGAACGCTCGCTAAACATTTTTTCAAAATATCTCCATTTCAAAACATGGCTCACATGGGCGCCATGGACCAATCATAAAGACTGCCACCAGAAATATATACACAAAATTACAGTAATCTCGCTGACAAATTGTGCAAGATATCACAATTTCAAAATTTGGCTTTTATGAGTGGGGCCACGCCCATTGGTCCCATCCCGTCCATTTTTTGAACCAATCACGTAGATTCGCATCTACTTCCAGGGATCACGGTGAAGCTCCAAACAGTAGAAATCTCGTTAATCCATTCGTAGGTGCGGAAATTAGGAATCTCTCAAAAAATCATAACTCCGGATTGGCTTATATGGATTATATTATTCCTTTCTACTTTCTGTTAATATTTTATCTATTATTATATATTAAATTAATTATAATTACAAATAAACTAGAAAATGTTCACCATTTTTTTTAGAAAAACAGTGATTTTATTTTTAAGGGGTACATCGTATTATAGTATCGGGTACATGTATCTTTAGTTAGCCATGTTATATACCGTTGGAAACGTAAATTTATCTAGTTTTTGGGTATGAGTTTCAATTTAAAATTTCACAAACACGTTGGCCACTTACGCAGCAATACCAAATAAATTGCAAAAACAAATTTAAAAAAAACGCGATTTCGAGATACCAAACCTTTATTTTGATATATTTGCAGGTCCCATCCCATAAATTCCTTTTAGGCTGTCAAAGCAAATGGCATAAGCTTTCGCCTGAGCTTTGACAAAAATGCAAAAACAATTTTTAATTTCGCAAAAAGAAATAGGCAAAAAAATATTTTTGCGAATTTGTTATCTTTTTTAAAAATATTGAAGAAAAAGCTATCGAAAATACTTTGGGTAAAATTTTCAGAATGCAATAGGTAAAAAGTTATTTCGATGGGACAAAAGGGCTGTGTTTACGCCGGCGGGGGTGTAGGGGAGCAAAAGACGAGTTTACACCGAGAGGGTAAATAAAAAGAGAGTGGGAGAAATAGAATACAAATAAAACACGATTAGTTTAATGTAATAATAACAGGCAAGGTACCTGAGGTTTATTGTTGTTTTTGATGCTTAGTGTGTGGTAACGAAGATTTGCCTTAATTTAGTATGTACAGCAAGATGTACTTAAACGAGCGATGTGTGTCGAGTGACGGTCCAAGATGGAGAGAGGTGGCGGAGCAAGTGTCAAAGAAAAAGAAACCGAATCGTTACTCGTTAAAATCTGCAAAAATAATACTGCAAGGATGTAGTAATGAGGAGTAGGCAGATTTTAACGAGTATGTATTCCCGATAAATTGGCCAATATATGCACCGAAAGAAATCAATGACATAAACGAAATTCGAAGGAACATTCTAACTTAAACAGGCTGTTTGACCAAAATGTCAAAATTCAACAGCCTCCAACTCGGACAACCCTTAACCGATCTGGTTTAAAATTTGTGTCATAACTGCTATCCAATAGGACTAAATTTGGTGCAAGTTTCATCCCAATTAGAAGACATCGATTTTAAAAATTCACTTACTTGATATGAAATCCCCCATATAGACAAAATTTACTGTCAGGCTCACATATTGTAACACCACAGGATCTAAAGGAAAAATATATGTTTTCCCTAACTCCTCACGTTTAAACAATGTGATAGCTTTAAAAAACTCAAGAAATGACGAATTTTAGCATCAGTCAAATTTATTAACTCAAAACAAAACATAATCAAGTTAGGGTAGTCCGACGCATTTGAGAGAGGGAGAAAGTCCTCTTCTATGTTTCCACAGTTCCTGAAAAATTCATTTGTCCCTCAATGTACCGTCCAACAAGGTAGTGACTCGTCATGATATACGCCAAGTAACAGGTTCGGTCCCCAAAATGACGGCAGGACCATCTATCCTGCATAAACCCCCTGTCATTTCTTACCATAATGACACTATCTCTCAAGTAGATTTGGTGGTGGCTAGAGGCATGCCCCGCATTCCAGTTCCCTTGAAGCATCTAAGACATTTCCCAGTCTTGCAGTATTATTTGCTATGCAGTTCTCTGGTATATATTGAATATTGAACTGTTCAGTCATATGGCAATATAAGTAATTCCCTTGACAACGATGCTTACGAGACTCTGAATACCTTCTCACTTGAAGAGTGGAACTGGGGTATAAAAAACGCCTTCAACTCTGTTAGACGTAGTGCAATATGGAATGCCTCATTAAAGCTATGTACGACAATGCATCAGAAGGTGCTGGACACCGATGGTATTTAGATGTCGTTCAATGAAATAAAAAACATGTGTCACGATAGAATATGATGGAATGAACTTGTGCATACGCTATCATCCCTAGTAGAATAAATAAAGGTAAAAACCAGTAAGGAAAGGCTAAAGTCGGGCGGGGCCGACTATATAATACCCTACACCACTCTCGTAATATTGATATAAAAATTTTGTAATTCATGTATAAATTGTTTACATAAATTTACTTTTGGGACATTTTATACTTAAATAATACCCTGTACCACAGTGTGGTGTAGGGTATAAAAACGATTGGATCTAAAGAGCCAAATCGGATGAAACATATATATGGGAGCTATAGCTAAATCTTAACCGATTTTCTTCAAATTCGGTAGTGTTGGTTCATGGATCAAGAAACTCTACCATTCTAAATTTCAAAATGATTGGATGTAAAATACAGCTTCTACAGGACTAAAGAGCAAAATCGGACGAAACATATATATGGGAGCTATAGCTAAATCTTAACCGATCTTCTTCAAATTCGGTAGTGTTGGTTCATGGATTAAGAAACTCTACCATTCTAAATTTCAAAATGATTGGATGTAAAATACAGCTTCTACAGGACTAAAGAGCAAAATCGGACGAAACATATATATGGGAGCTATAGCTAAATCCTAACCGATTTTCTTCAAATTCGTTAGTGTTGGTTCATGGATCAAGAAACTCTGCCATTCTAAATTTCAAAATGATTGGATGTAAAATACAACTTCTACAGGACTAAAGAGCAAAATCGGACGAAACATATATATGGGAGCTATAGCTAAATCCTAACCGATTTTCTTCAAATTCGGTAGTGTTGGTTCATGGATCAAGAAACTCTACCATTCTAAATTTCAAAATGATTGGATGTAAAATACAGCTTCTACAGGACTAGAGAGCAAAATCGGACGAAACATATATATGGGAGCTATAGCTAAATCTTAACCGATCTTCTTCAAATTCGGTAGTGTTGGTTCATGGATTAAGAAACTCTACCATTCTAAATTTCAAAATGATTGGATGTAAAATACAGCTTCTACAGGACTAAAGAGCAAAATCGGACGAAACATATATATGGGAGCTATAGCTAAATCCTAACCGATTTTCTTCAAATTCGTTAGTGTTGGTTCATGGATCAAGAAACTCTGCCATTCTAAATTTCAAAATGATTGGATGCAAAATACAACTTCTACAGGACTAAAGAGCAAAATCGGACGAAACATATATATGGGAGCTATAGCTAAATCCTAACCGATTTTCTTCAAATTCGGTAGTGTTGGTTCATGGATCAAGAAACTCTACCATTCTAAATTTCAAAATGATTGGATGTAAAATACAGCTTCTACAGGACTAAAGAGCAAAATCGGACGAAACATATATATGGGAGCTATAGCTAAATCTTAACCGATCTTCTTCAAATTCGGTAGTGTTGGTTCATGGATTAAGAAACTCTACCATTCTAAATTTCAAAATAATTGGATGTAAAATACAGCTTCTACAGGACTAAACAGCAAAATCGGACGAAACATATATATGGGAGCTATAGCTAAATCCTAACCGATTTTCTTCAAATTCGTTAGTGTTGGTTTATGGATCAAGAAACTCTACCATTCTAAATTTCAAAATGATTAGATGTAAAATACAGCTTCTACAGGACTAAAGAGCAAAATCGGACGAAACATATATATGGGAGCTATAGCTAAATCTTAACCGATTTTCTTCAAATTCGGCAGTGTTGGTTCATGGATCAAGAAACTCTACCGTTCTAAATTTTAAAACGATTGGATGTAAAATACAGCTTCTATAGAACCAAAGGGCCAAATCGGACGAAACATATATATGGGAGCTATAGCTAAATCTTAACCGATTTTCTTCAAATTCGGTAGTGTTGGTTCATGGATCAAGAAACTCTACCATTCGAAATTTCAAAATGATTGGGTGTAAAAAACAGCTTCTACAGGTCTAAAGAGCAAAATAGGACGAAACTTATATATGGGAGCTACAGCTAAATCTTAACCGATTTTCTTTAAATTCAATAGTGTTGGTTCATGGATCAAGAAACTGTACCATTCTAAATTTCAAAACGATTGGATGTAAAATACAGCTTCTATAGGACTAAAGGGCCAAATCGGACGAAAGAGATATTGGGAGCTATGTCTAAATCTGAACCGATTTCAACCAAATGCAATAGGGATCTTTACAGCTGCGAAATACTCTAAACTGCAAAATTTCAGAACGATCGGAGTGAAATTGCGACCTGTAGTCGACGAACAACTTTACATGGACAGACGGACGGACGGACGGACGGACAGACATGGTTAAATCGACTCAGCCGTTAAAACAAACTTATAATACCCTGTACCACTGTGTGGTGTAGGGTATAAAAAGTCTTATCGTTCTCGATCGATCTGCGACAGTTCTTGAATTCAGGAATACCCTTTCCAAGGCTTTATTAATGATTAAGTATCAGAGAAAATATTTATATGCCCTTTAGTTCGAAAATTCTCAGCTATTCTGCTATCCATCAATCGGCTAAGATATCTGTGGTCACCACAGTGGTCAGCTAGCATTTTTTTAATGAATAGTTCTAATAAATAGCGGCTTTTTGTAATGAATAGCTCTAATGAATAGTGGCTAAGATATCTGGCGTTTAAACATAACGGTAGAGGAATACTAAAGTGGTACTTAAAACCTGGTGACTTAAAAGCTTTACAGTTGTTTATAGCCCACAGAAATCAGTATCAGGCTACAATATCGTTGGCAACCTCTGATAGTGGCAATTCATCGAAATTTCAAACTGAAGAATGGAGTTGTCTACGACACTGCAGAACTCTGCAAACTTCTTTTGTACTGCTTCAGTTCTCAGCTCCTTAAAGCTCTGCTGGACTGTATTAACTTACCTTTGCAGTGAAATTAAATAAAACCACAAAAATTTCCAACATAATTTATCATAAATGTTCATTTAATTATGATTTTTAAAGACCTCGAGCTTGATTTAAAAACAAGAACAAAAACACATTTTTATATTTGTTTCCAGGGATGAAAATAAATAAATTGCAATGAGAATGAATTGATCTACTTACTTCTAAATAATCTATCAGATTAAACACATAGTGACAAATTAAATTTAAAACATACTAAGTAAAAAATTAAAGTTTTTCAGTAGAGGCGTTGAACGTTTTTTTAGAAATATTAAATTTTGTATGAAATTCATTTATAATGATAATTATGTATGTACACAAATTTCGATCGGATTAAAGGATTAGCAGCAAATAAAAAATAAATTGAAATATTTAAAACTAACATTTAGAATTGCGCAAAGAAATAAGAAAGGGAAGAAAGGGTATAACACAAAGTATTTATTTGTTCATGAACAACCTTCATGCAATTCTGCATTATGCTCCATTTGGGATTCGCCCTGTGACAATCTGCATAGCCAAGTATAACAGCTTATATCTAAGCACTGCTTTTAAATTTGTTGGATTTTCGCAGACATGACTTATATCACTCACTATCGGGTTTCAAATCTCCGCATGGATCGGTCATGTCCTCTTTCGTAATCCGGGAATATGATTTCTTACCTGCGCGACCAGAGTCTTTTTGTAACAGGCAGCCACATTTTGTGGCATTATCCTCTGGATGTCAAAACGTATTGTGGACTTATCGATACTCCTGCTAAAGCTCTGTATGTGACCTCAAAGCGAAATTTATCAGTCATGCAATTCTTTGAGGTCCGCTTTCGAAGCTATATTTACAATGTATAGTGCTACATACAGCCATAGCTACATTTACCCGAGTACGATAATATATTCTGCCACAATTCTGTTTTGACTTTGTTTTGTTTTTTGGAATGGACTTTCATCGCCTTAGCACAAACATTACTAATGGTATTAAATTCACGTATAAAGCAAAGCGTAAAGACATCTTCTCGATTCTCTCCGACCCGCTGGTTTGATCATCTTCGTCGTCGTGATGAGAGTCACCATCATCTTCATCCAGGTCATTGGTATTGTGAGGACTATAAGGTCTTGAGGTTTGCGTTTGAATGCCGCCATGTCCAATATGTGTGCGTTGGTTAATGACATCCTCATCGTCATCTTCATCATCGACACGGTTGCCATTGACTTTGGGACTTTCCGTGTGATCTGGTTTATGGATGGGTGTAAAGGGACTACCCAGACCAGAACCTTCTTCATCATCATCTTCGTCATCGACACCGGCGCCAGAACCGCTGCCAAAGAAGGGCTCTTCTGAAATGGTAAAAGACGATTTAGACATTAGTTTACATTTTAATGAAAATCGAAAATAATTTCAAAAAGGTTTTTCATAAAAATAATTAGGTTCAAGTCGGTTCCATCGTAACACCACGGTTGGTTGCAATGTAAAAGCTCAGAGATTTAAGATATCTAGGAAAGTTAGATGCCGATTCCACGCCGATTTCTCATGAACAGGTATGTATAACCAGCTAATCAGAGGAACTGTCCTCAAGACAAAGAGACAGCATAATCACGCATCATAGTTAAAATTACCATACAGGGCCTATTCCGGTGGTATGAGATGTGCGGACTTATACACTCGTGATTTCATAAATACTATATACTCGTAGTAATGCTCGTGGAATTGGCTTCGGGATTCACTTAAAAGACTAACAACTGCAGTATTATATACAGTTTCCAGTAATTCCGCAACAAAGTTGATCCAATCTTTTTCATTTTCCATACGCTTTTTAAGGACCCTACAGTTCTGATTTCGAAATCGAGCAGCCTTCTCCATGTATGGGCAGGTCTGTCAACACGTCCTTGGGGTTTCAATCGACGGCCCATTGGCGGTTCCAATCGACAGCCCAATCCAATGCCGATCTTCTTCAAATTCGGTAGTGTTGGTTCATGGATTAAGAAACTCTACCATTCTAAATTTCAAAATAATTGGATGTAAAATACAGCTTCTACAGGACTAAACAGCAAAATCGGACGAAACATATATATGGGAGCTATAGCTAAATCCTAACCGATTTTCTTCAAATTCGTTAGTGTTGGTTTATGGATCAAGAAACTCTACCATTCTAAATTTCAAAATGATTAGATGTAAAATACAGCTTCTACAGGACTAAAGAGCAAAATCGGACGAAACATATATATGGGAGCTATAGCTAAATCTTAACCGATTTTCTTCAAATTCGGCAGTGTTGGTTCATGGATCAAGAAACTCTACCGTTCTAAATTTTAAAACGATTGGATGTAAAATACAGCTTCTATAGAACCAAAGGGCCAAATCGGACGAAACATATATATGGGAGCTATAGCTAAATCTTAACCGATTTTCTTCAAATTCGGTAGTGTTGGTTCATGGATCAAGAAACTCTACCATTCGAAATTTCAAAATGATTGGGTGTAAAAAACAGCTTCTACAGGTCTAAAGAGCAAAATAGGACGAAACTTATATATGGGAGCTACAGCTAAATCTTAACCGATTTTCTTTAAATTCAATAGTGTTGGTTCATGGATCAAGAAACTGTACCATTCTAAATTTCAAAACGATTGGATGTAAAATACAGCTTCTATAGGACTAAAGGGCCAAATCGGACGAAAGAGATATTGGGAGCTATGTCTAAATCTGAACCGATTTCAACCAAATGCAATAGGGATCTTTACAGCTGCGAAATACTCTAAACTGCAAAATTTCAGAACGATCGGAGTGAAATTGCGACCTGTAGTCGACGAACAACTTTACATGGACAGACGGACGGACGGACGGACGGACAGACATGGTTAAATCGACTCAGCCGTTAAAACAAACTTATAATACCCTGTACCACTGTGTGGTGTAGGGTATAAAAAGTCTTATCGTTCTCGATCGATCTGCGACAGTTCTTGAATTCAGGAATACCCTTTCCAAGGCTTTATTAATGATTAAGTATCAGAGAAAATATTTATATGCCCTTTAGTTCGAAAATTCTCAGCTATTCTGCTATCCATCAATCGGCTAAGATATCTGTGGTCACCACAGTGGTCAGCTAGCATTTTTTTAATGAATAGTTCTAATAAATAGCGGCTTTTTGTAATGAATAGCTCTAATGAATAGTGGCTAAGATATCTGGCGTTTAAACATAACGGTAGAGGAATACTAAAGTGGTACTTAAAACCTGGTGACTTAAAAGCTTTACAGTTGTTTATAGCCCACAGAAATCAGTATCAGGCTACAATATCGTTGGCAACCTCTGATAGTGGCAATTCATCGAAATTTCAAACTGAAGAATGGAGTTGTCTACGACACTGCAGAACTCTGCAAACTTCTTTTGTACTGCTTCAGTTCTCAGCTCCTTAAAGCTCTGCTGGACTGTATTAACTTACCTTTGCAGTGAAATTAAATAAAACCACAAAAATTTCCAACATAATTTATCATAAATGTTCATTTAATTATGATTTTTAAAGACCTCGAGCTTGATTTAAAAACAAGAACAAAAACACATTTTTATATTTGTTTCCAGGGATGAAAATAAATAAATTGCAATGAGAATGAATTGATCTACTTACTTCTAAATAATCTATCAGATTAAACACATAGTGACAAATTAAATTTAAAACATACTAAGTAAAAAATTAAAGTTTTTCAGTAGAGGCGTTGAACGTTTTTTTAGAAATATTAAATTTTGTATGAAATTCATTTATAATGATAATTATGTATGTACACAAATTTCGATCGGATTAAAGGATTAGCAGCAAATAAAAAATAAATTGAAATATTTAAAACTAACATTTAGAATTGCGCAAAGAAATAAGAAAGGGAAGAAAGGGTATAACACAAAGTATTTATTTGTTCATGAACAACCTTCATGCAATTCTGCATTATGCTCCATTTGGGATTCGCCCTGTGACAATCTGCATAGCCAAGTATAACAGCTTATATCTAAGCACTGCTTTTAAATTTGTTGGATTTTCGCAGACATGACTTATATCACTCACTATCGGGTTTCAAATCTCCGCATGGATCGGTCATGTCCTCTTTCGTAATCCGGGAATATGATTTCTTACCTGCGCGACCAGAGTCTTTTTGTAACAGGCAGCCACATTTTGTGGCATTATCCTCTGGATGTCAAAACGTATTGTGGACTTATCGATACTCCTGCTAAAGCTCTGTATGTGACCTCAAAGCGAAATTTATCAGTCATGCAATTCTTTGAGGTCCGCTTTCGAAGCTATATTTACAATGTATAGTGCTACATACAGCCATAGCTACATTTACCCGAGTACGATAATATATTCTGCCACAATTCTGTTTTGACTTTGTTTTGTTTTTTGGAATGGACTTTCATCGCCTTAGCACAAACATTACTAATGGTATTAAATTCACGTATAAAGCAAAGCGTAAAGACATCTTCTCGATTCTCTCCGACCCGCTGGTTTGATCATCTTCGTCGTCGTGATGAGAGTCACCATCATCTTCATCCAGGTCATTGGTATTGTGAGGACTATAAGGTCTTGAGGTTTGCGTTTGAATGCCGCCATGTCCAATATGTGTGCGTTGGTTAATGACATCCTCATCGTCATCTTCATCATCGACACGGTTGCCATTGACTTTGGGACTTTCCGTGTGATCTGGTTTATGGATGGGTGTAAAGGGACTACCCAGACCAGAACCTTCTTCATCATCATCTTCGTCATCGACACCGGCGCCAGAACCGCTGCCAAAGAAGGGCTCTTCTGAAATGGTAAAAGACGATTTAGACATTAGTTTACATTTTAATGAAAATCGAAAATAATTTCAAAAAGGTTTTTCATAAAAATAATTAGGTTCAAGTCGGTTCCATCGTAACACCACGGTTGGTTGCAATGTAAAAGCTCAGAGATTTAAGATATCTAGGAAAGTTAGATGCCGATTCCACGCCGATTTCTCATGAACAGGTATGTATAACCAGCTAATCAGAGGAACTGTCCTCAAGACAAAGAGACAGCATAATCACGCATCATAGTTAAAATTACCATACAGGGCCTATTCCGGTGGTATGAGATGTGCGGACTTATACACTCGTGATTTCATAAATACTATATACTCGTAGTAATGCTCGTGGAATTGGCTTCGGGATTCACTTAAAAGACTAACAACTGCAGTATTATATACAGTTTCCAGTAATTCCGCAACAAAGTTGATCCAATCTTTTTCATTTTCCATACGCTTTTTAAGGACCCTACAGTTCTGATTTCGAAATCGAGCAGCCTTCTCCATGTATGGGCAGGTCTGTCAACACGTCCTTGGGGTTTCAATCGACGGCCCATTGGCGGTTCCAATCGACAGCCCAATCCAATGCCATCTCTGTCTGAATGGACATTTAAGAACAATCCCCAACTACCTCAACACCTAATATGGATGCCAGTCTGCAGGTACATTCCAGATGAGCTTGTAAGTCTAGGGACTATCTTACATACTCCAGAGGAATTGGCATATGTAGGCATGCTTATAGTAATATCCAAGCTCGCTTTCAGATAGATGGCCTTAAGGCAACAAACATCGGATGTTCACTGGTCATTCCAACTAATGTGGTCCTGCCTAAACTCGAAATATACCAAAGACCTGCTATCGTTGTATATACAGGTCTCACTGACATGTATTTCATGTCATGTCAGTATCTATCGGACGGCACGCAGAGCGGCTAAAAGTTTTGAGAAATTAATTTTTCAGGAGCTGTGGAGACGATGACATGGAGAAATCGAGAGAACTTCTTCTGTGTCACGTTCACCTTAAAAAGCGACAAGCTAGCCTAGGATCACATTTGTTTTGTGAGTAAGTAAACTTGGCTGATGTTAGAATCCGCCAACTGTCGGGCCTTTTAAAACTTTCGAGTAGTCGTTCAACGGACGGATTAGGACGGATATTAGAATGAATTGAAGTATATTGTTGGATAGTAAAGACTTCATAGGCCAAGTACTAAACCAGTAATGAAGGGCTAAAGTCGTGCGAAGCCGACTATTTGATACCCGACATAATCCAGAATTGGAAAAGAATATATTCAAGTTTTATACAAATTGTTCTCCAACGACAAAAACGTTTATTTCACATTCAACTTCAGAATATACAGGGTGGCTGATATGTATTGCAACCAACTTCAGGTTGCTATCATTTCTAAACCGCTAGTCTGATAGCTGACAGATTTATTTCAGTGACAGTTCATTTTATTGTTTACAAGCTTACAAACGCATTTTGATCTATTGCATTCAGAAAAAAAGTTATTCGTGATGGAATTCAAGCGTGATAGTGTGATTGCTTTATATTTGGGTGGAAAAACACAAGTGGCTATCGTCAGAGCCCTCCAGCATTTAAATGTGAATAAATCTTTTGTTTCTCGTGCCGTTGCTCGTTACCGTGATACTGGCAGTGTTGCATCGCGTCCAAAAAGTGGACGAAAAAAACGGTAACAACACCAGAAATGATCCGAAAAGTGAAGGCCAGATTTGATCGAAATCCACGCCGCAGTGGTAGAAAAATTGCTCGTGAGCTGAACATATCGCGAGAACGGATACAACACATATTTAAAAATGAGCTTGGACTAAAGCCATTGAAGTTCCAAAAAGTGCAAGAGCTCACCGATGCACAAAAAAAATTAGACTGGAAAGAGCCAAGGAGTTGCTTCGCTTGCACGAAAGTGGCCAGTTACCGAATTTGGTTTTATCCGATGAGAAACCATTCCAAATTGAGCAGTTTGTGAACAAACAAAATGATCGGGTTTACTTGCCAAAGAGGTCAGCTGAAAATGTACACCTTCGATTGGCCACCAGAACTCAAGCGCCGCCGATGGTAATGGTGTGGGCCGCCGTAACGGCCGATGGTCGCTCCCCGCTCGTATTCATCGACCATGGGGTCAAAATAAATGCCGAATATTATCGGGAAAATGTCATAAAGACAGTATTGAAGCCCTGGGCGGACAAACATTCATTTCATTTCTACCGCACAATGGCCACCAAGATCTCCGGATCTCAATCCGTTGGACTTTTGCGCCTGGGGCATTTTAGAGAGTAAGGTTCGCACTAAAAAATACCAAAGTATCGATCATCTCAAGACGGCGCTTCGCCGGGAATGGGCCAAAATACCGCAGAGCCACTTTCGTGCAGCGTGTGATGGCTTTGTCGGCCGTTTGAAGGCCATAATTCGTGCCAAAGGTGGCCAATTCGAACAAATCTAAACTGTTTCTAAAATTTTATGTTATTTCCGAAATTTTTTGCGTTTGAACAAAATTTAAAAAAAATTAAAAACATATAGCGCTTTACTTTGTTGCATTACATATCAGCCACCCTGTATGTTTACTGGTATACTGGGGTTATATCCAAATCTGAATAAAATTTCGTAAAATTAGACATTGTTAATTTTTGGATAACTAAACTGATATCTGTTAAATTTTATAAATATCTGTGAGAAATACGTTATTTATAGTAATTGGATTCAAAATCGGGATATAAGTATATATTTATATAAGTCTGAACCGATTTTTGTAACCGATTTGGAAGTATTCGTCCTTGATTAAATAAACTGTAATGCACCTAAATGTATGTAGATCGGATAAGAAATGATAATTCTATACAACTCAGACTCTAAATCGGCATATAAGAATATATTGGGGCTATATAAATCTGAACCGATTGTCTTCTAACTGAGTAGTATCAATCCTTGGATCAATAAACTCCACTTTTCTCAATTTTTAAAAGATTGTGTGTAAAAGATGCCGAATCGGAATAAACAGATGTATTCGACTTATATCCAAATCTGAGCCGATTATTTTGTTCAGCTAGGGACTTGGGCAAACAACATACTGCTCCTGAATCTACATTGTTACCGATGTAAAGCAATAAATAATAATAATAAATAATAATTTCCATACGGGAAGTACAGAGCCAATTACCCTGGATTATCAGATTTCAGGATTGATATAATCGAGACTAGCTCACTTACGAACTGACTGATGTCAATTTCTGGGTACCAAACCAAAATTCACCGAGGCGGTAATCATTAAACGAAAGATTTAGTGAAATATACTTTTCAAAGATTAATTGGTAAACATGTGATTGATTTTAAATAGGAATTCTCATACATATAACCCTTAGGCATTCCTTTAGAGCAGTAATCGGATATGTCACAAGTTTTCAATACCACTTCCAATGGCAAAGCCATATTAAACTTGGCAGTTGCATTCATACAAAACGGCCATTGTTTAAACCGGTCTTTATTCTGAAGGGACCTACCAGGTGTCTGGATTTGCACTGGTCCAATTTCCAGTAAGATTCCTAACATCCTGTTCATTTTACTTATTTTTGTATATCTTTGGGGCTCACTTCTACCTTCTGACTATTAGTTCTCAAATCTCACAATTTAACTTCCCTTTTGACAACGTCTCAATGGCCTTCGAGCGAACTAGCCTCAATTCGCTCATTCTGTTCAACCTATCCTAATATACTGGATAAACAAATCAAGAAAATATCATCCATGTGACTTGAAACATCAGTTAGAAAGCGAAATAAATAATGTCCTAATAGCTCTTGCGGTAGCCTTCTAGGATATGAGAAAGGAGTCAATTATCATCGGTGGGTTCCTTCTTTATTGCTCGGCGACCTTACGGACCTATTTTCTCCCAAAAATTGTAGGAGTGGCTTGGTTGAAGACAAATCAGTGGATCATTTGTAATTGCACATAACTTTTAGATCTCCTCTTTAGGTGACTTCATTCCTAAAGATCTGCCAATACTGACAAATGTATTTCAAAGAAAACGCTTTATAATAGGTAGACAAGTTAAATTGTTTGTTTTGTTTTTTAGATCTCCTCTTTAGGTGACTTCATTCCTAAAGATCTGCCAATACTGACAAATGTATTTCAAAGAAAACGCTTTAAAATAGGTAGACAAGTTAAATTGTTTTAAATAAAACTCGAGCTCGAGGTCTCGGGAGTATGACAACAGACGACAACGACGTCAGATCAATACTCATACAATTATTTAATTTCTCCCTGATGATGCCTTTCGATGAAAGGCGAAATATTGAATAAAAGAAAATAAATTTATAAAACCCAAGACCTCGAGCTCGAGTTTTATTTAAAACAATTTAATTAAATAACAATAAAGGTCGAATAAACGAAGATTACTCAAATTTAATAGTTAGAAAAGGCTAAATGGTTCCAAATAAAACGTCGCGATAATTTAATGTTGCCGTGGTAAACCTTTAGAAGTAAAAGAAGAAAGTTTGATCCGATGTATGCTCGCTGTGTCTTTCTATTGCCTTCTTCTAATTTTATAACTCAAAACCTCAATTATAAAGTGAAATAAATAAGATCCCAATATTCCTTTCTCTCGAACAGAGCAAGGAGTCTATTGCTAAAAGATATCATTGCAGCCCCTCACCTTTTTTTAACACATTTCTTCAGAAGCATTCACACCTTAAAATAACGAGGTGACGAGAATGATATCAGGCAATGGTAATGTAGGCTACTAACCTATATATTGAATATACCTTTCTGATTTCGCAATGTGGCAAACAGGTAAGGTTATATTATCCGACATTAAGACGGAAGAGTGAAATTATGAGGGATCTTCTGCGGCGAAGTTTGGATGAACTTTTTGTTACACTAGGTCCATGAATGTATTGTATTTATACTGAACTCGTATCATTGAAGCGTATGTATATATGCTTACAACACAGAAAAGAATATTTACTTAATATTAATGAAATTATCTATATTTTAAATACAAAATCTATTTATTTTAATGAATAAGGGCGTATTTGGTGCAAATCTTTAATTTTAAGACAAATTTTGTTCAGTGAAGGGATATCTGTTTTTAGCTAATGTTACGTATAGTTTTGCTAGAAGCTGCTATGGAGTAACAATCTTTTTTATGTAAAATAAACTAACTAAAATAAAAAAAATCTAGTGCAATTAGCCGCCGTCGCAGAGAGGTTTCAAATCGGTAGGAGCAGCAATGCATAAGATAATAAACTTGCAGAGAAAGTATTCCCAAAATGATGATATACGAGTATGCCGTTGTTGTCATAACGTTGATACTATGAAAGCCAGAGTGATCAGTGCAGAGTGCACTTTCACATAAATAAATAAAATAAGATACTTGACACATTTTTCGTTCAGGAATTGATCGATAATAATCCTAATCAGAATTTTATCGTTTAAAAGGCATCCTGATAGTATCACGTAAGAGTTAAACAAGCATACGGGGAAACAGAACGATGACTAACGGAAATGGATCAGAGGATGCATTGCCCTGTCGCCAAAAATAGTACATATACATAAAATACACATATAGCTCACCGATGCACAAAACAAAATTTGACTGGAAAGAGCCAAAGAGTTGCTTCGCTTGCACGAAAGTGGCCAGTTGCCGAATTTGGTTTTCTCCGATGAGAAGCCATTCCAAATTGAGCAGTTTGTGAACAAACAAAATGATCGGGTTTACTTGCCAAAGAGGTCAGCTGAAAATTTACACCTTCGATTGGCCACCGGAACTCAAGCGCCGCCGATGGTAATGGTGTGGGCCGCCGTATCGGCCGATGGTCGCTCCCCGCTCGTATTCATCGACCATGGGGTCAAAATAAATGCCGAATATTATCGGGAAAATGTCATAAAGACAGTATTGAAGCCCTGGGCGGACAAACATTTCGGTCGCAGACCATGGGCATTCCAACAGGACTCAGCACGCGTCAACCAAGAATGGCTTAAAAAGGAGGTTCCTCGTTTCATTTCTACCGCACAATGGCCACCAAGATCTCCGGATCTCAATCCGTTGGACTTTTGCGGCTGGGGCATTTTAGAGAGTAAGGTTCGCACTAAAAAATACCAAAGTATCGATCATCTCAAGATGGCGCTTCGCCGGGAATGGGCTAAAATACCGCAGAGCCACTTTCGTGCAGCGTGTGATGGCTTTGTCGGCCGTTTGAAGGCCATAATTCGGGCCAAAGGTGGCCAATTCAAACAAATCTAAACTGTTTCTAAAATTTTATGTTATTTCCGAAATTTTTTGCGTTTGAACAATAAAATTTAAAAAAAAAATTAAAAACATATAGCGCTTTACTTTGTTGCATTACATATCAGCCACCCTGTATGTTTACTGGTATACTGGGGTTATATCCAAATCTGAATAGAATTTCGTAAAATTAGACATTGTTAATTTTTGGATTACTAAACTGATATCTGTTAAATTTTATAAATATCTGTGAGAAATACGTTATTTATAGTAATTGGATTCAAAATCGGGATATAAGTATATATTTATATAAGTCTGAACCGATTTTTGTAACCGATTTGGAAGTATTCGTCCTTGATTAAATAAACTGTTATGCACCTAAATGTATGTAGATCGGATGAGAACTGCTAATTCTAAACAACTAAGACTCTAAATCGGCATATAAGAATATATTGGGGCTATATAAATCTGAACCGATTGTCTTCTAACTGAGTAGTATCAGTCCTTGGATTAATAAACTCCACTTTTACCAATTTTTAAAATGATTGTGTGTAAAAGATGTGGAATCGGAATAAACAAATGTATTCGACTTATATCCAAATCAGAGCCGATTATTTTGACCAGCTAGGGACTTTTGGCAAACAACATATTGCTCCTGAATCTACATTGTTACCGAAAAGAATTAGATCCACGCGTCCACGATATGGCGTAAAAGCAATAAATAATAATTTCCATACTGGAAATACAGAGCCAATTACCCTGGATTTCCAGATTTCAGGATTGATATAATCGAGACTAGCTCGCTTACGAACTGACTGATGTCAATTTCTGGGTACCAAAACAAAATTGACCGAGGCGGTAATCATTAAACGAAAGATTTAGTGAAATATACTTTTCAAAGATTAATTGGTAAACATTTGATTGATTTTAAATAGGAATTCTCATACATATAACCCATAGGCATTCCTTTAGAGCAGTAATCGGATATGTCACAAGTTTTCAATACCACTTCCAATGGCAAAGCCATATTAAACTTGGCAGTTGCATTCATACAAAACGGTCATTCTTTAAACCGGTCTTTATTCTGAAGGGACCTATCAGGTGTCTGGATTTGCACTGGTCCAATTTCCAGTAGGATTCCCAACAACCTGTTCATTTTACTTATTTTTGTATATCTCTGCAGCTCACTTCTACCTTAAGAAGTAAAAGAAGAAAGTTTGATCCGATGTATGCTCACTGTGGCTTTCTATTGCCTTCTTCTAATTTTATAACTTAAAACCTCAATTATAAAGTGAAATAAATAAGATCCCAATATTCCTTCCTCTCGAACAGAGCAAGGAGTCTATTGCTAAAAGATATCATTGCAGCCCCTCACCTTTTTTAAACCTATTTCTTCAGAAGCATTCATACCTCAAAATAACGAGATTACGAGAATGGTATCAGGCAATGGTAATGTAGGCTACTAACCTATATATTGAAAATACCTTTCTGACTTCACAATGTGGCAAAAAGGTAAGGTTATATTATCCGGCATTAAGACGGAAGAGTGAAATTATGAGGGATCTTCTGCGGCGAAGTTTGGATGAACGTTTTGTTACACTAGGTCCATGAATGTATTGTATTTATACTGAACTCGTATCATTGAAGCGTATGTATATATGCTTACAACACAGAAAAGAATATTTACTTAATATTAATGAAATTATCTATATTTTAAATACAAAATCTATTTATTTTAATGAATAAGGGCGTATTTGATGCAAATCTTTAATTTTAAGACAAATTTTGTTCAGTGAAGGGATATCTGTTTTTAGCTAATGTTACGTATAGTTTTGCTAGAAGCTGCTATGGAGTAACAATCTTTTTTATGTAAAATAAACTAACTAAAATAAAAAAAATCTAGTGCAATTAGCCGCCATCGCAGAGAGGTTTCAAATCGGTAGGAGCAGCAATGCATAAGATAATAAACTTGCAGAGAAAGTATTCCCAAAATGATGATATACGAGTATGCCGTTGTTGTCATAACGTTGATACTATGAAAGCCAGAGTGATCAGTGCAGAGTGCACTTTCACATAAATAAATAAAATAAGATACTTGACACATTTTTCGTTCAGGAATTGATCGATAATAATCCTAATCAGAATTTTATCGTTTAAAAGGCATCCTGATAGTATCACGTAAGAGTTAAACAAGCATACGGGGAAACAGAACGATGACTAACGGAAATGGATCAGAGGATGCATTGCCCTGTCGCCAAAAATAGTACATATGTGATTTGCGTATAGTTATAGATGCCGCCTCGGAGAATAATCTCAGGGCTACACTGTCGAGAATTGTGTTCAAAATGATAATAGATAAACATCACTTACCTTGTTCACTCCAATCCACATCTTGTCCATTGTAGGCATTTCGCAAATGACTAATAGCATTTTTCAAATAATGCACCTGTGTAGTCACCTGACTAATTTGTTTCGGAGTAGCCGGATTGCCAGGGAATTCAGGATTGGAAGTATGGTCCGTAGTTATCGAATGCATGTATCTGAAAGAAAAGAAAAAATGAGAAAAGATAAGCAAAAAATTAGTAAATATATTAGAATACTAAAAGACAAAAAAATATTAGAATACTAAAAAACAAAAAATATTAGAGTAATAAAAAGCTTCAAACAAAAGATTTATGCCGATAGAAACCGGCTATCAATTGTACAGTTCCTTTAGAGAGTTTTGTTATAAATTCATCTTGGTGACTAACGGTCATTTTCATTATCTCTGGTTAGAGCTAAGCAAAAGCTGACAAATTTTTTATATAGATGATCTAACAGCTAAGTAGGTTGGCTTATAACAGTAGGATCATCGGAGATCGTGAAAATAACCGTAAGAGCCTTATGCCTTTTTGAACGTTTGTTAGAATTATATTTTGGGATCATCAACTTACCTATCAATGGTATGACCATTCCAGCACAGACCATCCGCGTCCGATGAGGTTGATATATCATCGTTGCTGCAGATGTGATGTGGCAAATTCGACCAGAATTTCTTATAGTCCTTGATGCGTTGACGTATATCCTTGATGAGCCTGTCCAGCGCTGGATCACCACCATTGTAATTGTTATCGTCATTTTTACGATTCTGCTGTTTACGTTTGTTGTTGTTACGTCTGTTATTGCCGCCATTGTTATCACTTTCCTCACTATCATCATTGTCTGGTTCCGCAGCACGTTTCTCTCTCAATAAAATGGCATCATCCAAAGATGCATCAATATCCAAAATATCACTTTCCAATTGTCCAATATCATCGGCATCGAGACTGGAACGTTTCACAATAGGTTTGCTTTCTTCGTGAAATGGGAACTTGGGACTCACATTACGTTTGGGACGACCCAAAGTGGGACGACCACAGCCCTGGAAAACGCGACTGGTGATATCATGACCGGAATCCTACAAAAATTATAAAAAGAAGAGAAAAAACATATTGAAGCCATCTGATTTTCTATGTATCCTTATTTTCGCTTAAATACGGTGTAGTTGTGGCCCTTTCTACGGGTAAATGCGAACTCTTCATGAGAAATTTTATCGGATTCCATTTTACGGTTTGCAAGTTCTTCGATCAATACGTAATTATTTAAAATTAATTTTATTCAAAATTCGCACGTCTTTAGAGAGGCGATAATAACAACTTTACAAATAGAATTCGTCACATTTTTAAGTGATTACTAACATGGAATGATAATAAGAAATCAAGCAAGCACACGCGCAGAAGTGATAAAAAGAAACATAGGACGAGAAATGAACATGTTAAGAATTTTTAATAGAAATCATTTACGGATTTTCAAAAACCTTAAATTAGTGTTTTTAAGAGATTATCTGTAATGAATACGGAATTTCATTACAAAAAACAATCAACCTAACAATAAACGTTTGCCTCAAAGCACGTAACGTAAAAACGGGAAGCCATATACTTCATAAGCTCAAATTAGATACAAATATTTTACAAATGCCACTGTCATCAAATAAGAGAAATATGTAAAAGATCCATTTAAAAAATATTGTTTTTCTTTGGTTGGTTGTTGATGGAAAAAAGAAAACAGATGGTGAGTAGGTTGGATCTGTATATATTAATATGCAAATTTTGTGATTGCACATACACTGTCTTCTGCGTATCACACTTATCTTATGGAATTAATAGTTATACATTAAAATGTAGGTGTACGGGTTTGGAAATTTTCTCTGCCGTCAAATTAAATTAAGCCGTCATCATTTAATTTACTAACCTGAAAATTCATAATGGCTTCGGATATTTTAATATTTATAGGTTCCACAACCATAACAATATTAAAAGATCCCAATAAACGCTCCGACACTTTATCCATAGCTGCTACATAGTTTTCCCATTCCGTATCCAATTCATTGAAATAGTGTAGGCAACCCTTGATGACATTCACACAATAATTAGTGCAGGGTTTTTCGCCGTAGCCTTTGCAAGAACCACAGTGTTGCATTTTGGTGAGCGCAGAAGTACAGTCGGCATTTAAACGAACCTGCAATATATGGGAAAAAGAATTGAATGAATATAGATTAATTTTGAGGAACAAAAATAATAATGTAAAATATAAAATAATAATGAAAACCAGTAAGTATAGGCTAAAGTCGGGCGGGGCCGACTATATAATACCCTACACCACTCTATGTATAGGAGCTATATCTACATATGTATATGAGCTATAGGAGCTATATATGTATATGTATAGGAGCTATATCTAAATCTGAACCGATTTTCTTCAAATTTGGTAGTGTTGGTTCATGGATCAAGAAACTCTACCATTCTAAATTTCAAAATGTTGGATGTAAAATACAGCTTCTACAGGACTAAAGAGCAAAATCGGACGAAACATATATATGGGAGCTATAGCTAAATCTTAACCGATTTTCTTCAAATTCGGTAGTTTTGGTTCATGGATCAATAAACTCTACCATTCTATATTTCAAAACGATTGGATGTAAAATACAGCTTCTTCAGGACTAAAGGGCCAAATCGGACGAAAGATATATATGGGAGCTATATCTAAATCTGAACCGATTTCAACCAAATTCAATAGGGATCTTTACAGCTGTGAAATACTCTAAACTGCAAAATTTCAGAACGATCGGAGTGAAATTGCGACCTGTAGTCGACGAACAACTTTACATGGACAGACGGACGGATATGGTTAAATCGACTCAGCTAGTGATTCTGAGTCGATCGGTATACTTTATATATAGGTGGGTCTAGCTGTGTTATTTTCAGTGTTATTCACAGTGTGGTGTAGGGTATAATGAGAAAGGGCATTTAGTAGATAGATATAAATTTTAATAAAATAAATATAAATAAATATGCTTACATTAACTAATTTTTTGGCGATATCAGCTGCTGTACTCAAGGCTTGTCCATAGGTTCTTGTAGCCACAAAAGATCTTTTCACTTGAACGGATAATTTATCAGGTACATCGCCAAATGGCTTGAGTTCTTTCATATGTTCGCTGACACAACGTAAATATCTATAAATAAAAGGAAAATTAATCAGTTAGTTAAAAATGGGAATAAGAAGGAAAATTAAAAGAATTTGTAATAAAAGTCTCAGAGAGCTCAACAAAAACTAAGATTAAGATTAATGAAACCTAATACGAAAACATACGCTAACCTCAGATAATCAATTAGAAAAATGGTTATTTTCACTTGTGTGCAAAGCAGCGAAGCAAGAAGTTTCACTATGTGTATTTAAAAAAATTCCGCAGCGACGTCTTGCTTCTGAACAGTAACTGATTTGATTTTTTCTGAAGTGACACACCAGCATGAGATGGCACACCAGCTTCTTCTTGCGACACACGAAAAAGCTTAACGCGTTATCACCCATCAGATTTGAAAATTTACCTGCCTCTGCTTTAAAGCTCAAACTTAGTTATATTCGTCCTATAGCGGAATCGCTGTTTTTTGGACGTTTCGGTTGATCCCCTATTCCAGCAACTGAATGAACTAATGTCGTTATGACTTATGTACGATCCATTCCTACGAAAATATGTGTATGTGAGGGTCTTAATGGGATCATCTGATCCTATCAAATACATTACCAGAAGGTGGCCGAAGTTATCCCGTTGGATAACACCTAACTGGATATGTTAGAATTTGAGCCGAAGATTCGACCACAAGCATAGTCATGCGTTCTACAGATTCTAATGTGTACCTTCAAACCTTACTACGAAGATGGTCGTTGTTACACCGCAGAATAAGATCAGCAGATGTATGGGATGTTTTTGTATTTTGAGAATCAGACCTAAGCAGATCCTATAATTGCATTTATTTAGCAGACTATCTTCAAATTGGTAATCTTAATCTGTGAAATATTTAATATGAACGGGAATGGGATGTTCGATCTCTTGATGTCGGAGATTTTGGCTCTTAACTTATTCACTTTTGACTTATTAGCTCCTAATTTCACATATGAATATGAATGAAGCTGTACACCAATTGCATGGCGTTCATAAAAGTTCCCATTCAATTGTGACAACCAGGAAAATACGACCCGTCATCATCTGTAAGTTATCTCAACACATTTGAACTGACTGTATTAGACCTTTGCAGGAAATGATCTTAGAGAATAATCGTCAGGTTTGTAAATGTGATAGGATGGGTGAAGGCGACTCTTTTGAGCTTTTAGGCATTATTTTAGGTTAATGTATAGGATCAGAGCCGCAAATACAACCCAATTATTCTCTCTAATGCTATTTATTTTCTCCAGTGGGAACCTACACATCAAACCATATTAGGAAGATGAGAGAGGTTAACCTGCTTGAAAAAGACAAAAGGAAGGAAGTCCAATACAGAAATTTTATAATGAACTTCACATGGAAATATAACTAAGCAATCCACCTAAGTTCAGAAGGAATACTTGAGTCTAAGCAAATATTTTTAGCCTTCATTCACTGACTTATATTAGTACTTAGGACTTGTGACGTAGGCTCTACCCAAAGCGCATCTGCAATTTCTTATACCAAATGCGAATTTGTTTTCCGTTAAGGTCGAGGTTACACCATTGAATGAGATCTACGGAAAATGGATCCAATTGAGAAAAAATACTGTCCTTTGGTTTCTAAAATAAAAGGGTGCGTGTATTAGGGTGTGTCTTCCGCTGACCCTTCGAAGGAAACATAGTGAATATTAGGTTTGGGTTAAGGTGGCAGCCAGGTTTGCCAGCTCACAGAGCCCAATGTCCCTAGCGATACCACGGACACATATGCCCCTCATCGAAAACAACCGGTTTGATAAACAAAGTTAACAATAGTACGAATATCGGTACCGGAACTTCTTCCCCATGACCACAGCTCCTATATGTAGAAGTAATTGGATTCAATACCTATCCTTCTGGCGTGTTCACCGATCATGCAGTGTCCCTTCAGAACTGAGGATATAGTTTGACCTTCTCAGTTAGTATCCTGTCCATATTTGGACTGCCTGATTGCCTCATGACTAAGCCAAAGCTGGCATGTGGAGAGTGGCGCAACAATTGATGCAAATTCTTCGAGAATTTGTAATGTCGTCCCTTTCCTAGCAATTTCGTCAGTTTTGCAGTTCCCGGGATATCCTGATGCCCTGGTACCCACATGAGGTGTATGTTATGGTGATTTCGTTTCTGAAAAATAATGTTACCTACATTATGGCGCAGCCATTTGGTAGTGCATTAAGAATATACGCTTTCATTTAGGTTTGATGGACACTGATAGGTATCTGATAGTCTATGAGCTATATCAAGACTGAGTCCTTTACAGTCGGAATCAAACCCTATCATCAAGCTTCGAACCATCTGTGGAGATGTTTTCTTTTTCTGGTGTTCTGCCAGCCCCTTCCTCTCTGGCAGGCATCTTAGTAGTGAAGTTGGTCGGTTAGCATAGCACTACATTGTGATATCCTCATGTGAATATTAGGACGTGCCTCTCGCTAGCCTCTCAAAATAAAAATGTGCGTGTATTAGGGTGTGACCTCTGATGCTCGCTGGAAGTGAAACTTGGCGTATTTTAGGGTGTACCGTCCGGTACCATCGTAAACTAAACCTGAGCTGTCCCAGGAACCAGAGGCAAAAATACTTGACCTTAAGCATATATTTCTTTATATAATTGATAAAATTATTTACAATTTGCACAACAGGATGTAAGAATCTTAAAGATTTAAACAAATAATCTTGGTTTCTATAAGTAAATTGCAATAAGTGATTTTTCAGGGCAAATTTTGGTACAGCATTATTATTAATTAAAATTATTATTATAACTGCCAATGCACATTGAAAATGTGCTGTTTGTCCGGCGGTGTTGCCGGCTGGATCATTGTCCCGTACTTTTTCATAGACGATGATGGCTGCAACGTTACGATCAATGGAGCAAGGTACCGTTCAATGATCACTTACTTTTTTCCCAAAATGGACGAAATACACTTGGTTGACACGTGGTTTCAATAGGACAGTGACACATGCCTCACTACACGCGATACAATGAACTAATTAAGAGGCAAGTTTGGTGAGCAATTAATCTCAAGTTCATGCTGTTTAACCCCACTAGACTATGTGTAGTAGGCATAAGTTTATCACAGCGCTATCGTTAATTAGATTAGGTATTAAATATATCTGATGATTAAAGTCACTAACAAAAAAAGACTTTGTGTCTGATACATTACCATGTCTGACTCATCTCAGAGGATATATGTACTGAGGATCTGTAACGTACTGAGGAAATTCGTGTAAAGTATCGATTTTTTATAACTCTTGGGGTTTTAAAAATTGCCATAAATAACAGGGCGATGTGAGACGTTATAAAACATTAAATCGTCTTCTCTCATTCAACATAACCTAGAGGCGATGTGGTTTCAAATAATTTATTCTGTAACCGTAGTGGACATCAAAGTGAACATATAAGATTTTCAGAATCATATGTTTTTTCTTCTCTTCAGACTCCCGCAAAGTCAAAAAGGTTTTCATAAGGTAGGCAAAATGCTACATGTACTAAATTTTGTATAATGGTCAGTTTAAGACATCTTGGACGCCTGCTGTGAAAGGGGATTCCTACATATTACTCATTTGGTCGTCGCACTTGAATCGGTTCACAATGAAATCGAATCAACAAAAGTAAATACATATTAAAAGTAATTTATATGAATGGCCCTAAAAGAATGAATATTTAAAACAGAATTGTCATAAAACGTCATTTGACGCTGTTAGTTCTAGGGTAGATTAGGTTACATTTTTGGGATTGTTTTGTATTTAAATATCGTATTTCAGGGTTTTTGCTTATAATTTGGATTTGGATCGTATTTAGAAGATGGTTGTAACAATTTTAGGATGTGTTTAAAAACATACACTAATAAGTATAAGTGAAATACGAAGACAAATTATATCCGAAAAATAAATCCGAAGTAGAGAATTTAATTAAAATTCTTGCAAAGATTATGCATAATAAGGGAACAATTGGTACTTACTTGTCATCAAATGAATATTGCACATTCAAAACTTGAAACATTTTCTGATACAAAGTATTGAAAAATGTATCCATCACATCCATCAAATCCACCCGTCCACGACTGTAGTAGTTTTCCAATTCACTGAACAAATCGGAAAAGACATAAGCGTTCTGCTGGTAGATCACTCCGTAGGTACGTGTAAACATACTATGAAATTCAGTTTTGGATTCTTGCAAAAGTTTGCGTAATTTTTCTGCAAAGAAACAGTAGAATAGAAAAATATATTAAAATATTTATTTATATGAATAAAACTTTGACAAAAAAATATAAACAATACAAAGTAAATTTATAATCTAATTATACGTTTCAGGTAAAAGCCGGGTTACAAATACCATTTGCCTAGATTTCGCAGCGACAGACCAAAGCCTCTGGTGGGAATCGAACCCCCCGACAAAGAGAAAGACCTGAAATTTCTATCTGCCACTAGTATGAAAAGAGCCAACAGTAGTTTTACCACTCTGCAAAGACTTTTAAAATTTAGCAGCTTTGTCGATGAAATGGAACTTGTTTTGCAAAAACAAATGTTTTTTTCTTTTCAACGCCGACATGATTCTTTTTCGCATCGATAGGACATCTACATAGGCATCAAAAATGTCTGAAATTCACTTCATTTGCATCAATGTAAACCCCACAGTTAGTCTTAGATGACACTTCAGCACGATAACAGTGCCAGGTAGGATTTGCAACTACTTATTTTGTATACTCTTTGCACCCGACCTCCACGTTCACAGTTAGTCTTAGATGACACTTCTGCACGATAACAGTGCCAGGTAGGATTTGCAACTACTTATTTTGTATACTCTTTGCACCCGACCTCCACGTTCACAGAAGGGAATGCTAGCAACTCACATACTGGAGGTCTCAATGTTAAAATATATTTTAATACAAATACTTCAATTAACTGCTAATCTTTAAAGCTCTACGTGTAACTCAAGCATTCAAGGTTAAATTCGAGATCATAGTCGTCACTTTCAGCATTCAGTGTTGACTAGCATGGGGAAAACCATTGGTGCTTTATATTTACTCTAGCGCGATTACACTATGCAAATAATTAACACTTTTTGAAAAATACACGGACTTGACAGTATAGGTTCGATTCTAGGTTCAACAATTTTTGTTTATGGGCCTCCAAAGTTTCTGAAAATCAGTGGGCCCCTCGAAAATGGTGTTATCAGCTTTTGTCCAACAACTAATTCAGACTTGGTGATACCGCTTAACTATATTTGGCAATAATGTAGCTAAGCATATGCTGAACAAAGTTTCTTGAAATTATTTGCGAAAAAAAAATTCCGGTACTTTTTGTTGAAAAATTGAAGGAAAAAATATTTGTTTTCACTTTTTTCAGCATAACTTTCAGGGATTCATTCAGGCCAACATTATTGTAGAACATTTCATCCCCGCCCTCCCCATTTTAAGGGGTGTTCTTACGATTTGTTAAAATGGGGCCAAAAATTACATTTATGAGGGGGAGCTAGAGAGTTAATATGTTCCACAAAAATATTGGCCTTAATATTTTCTATAAAGTTGCTAAACAAACCCTATACCCAAAAAAAAATGTTGTTACATAATAGTGAATTACTAACATATTTGGGGTACAATGTGGTTTTTTGAGCTATTTAGACGCCTTCAGATTGTATTGATATGTTCACAAAAGTTGTTCAGATTTACGTTAGCTACAATTTTGCCAAACACTGTTAGTAAAAGTTACGAGTCCCTGACAGTTATGCTGAAAATAGTGAAAAAATACAGGAACAATTTTTTTTCGCTAAAAATTTTCAGAAACTTTGTTCAGCCTATTTTTAGCTACATTGTTGTCAAATATAGTTTAGTGGTATCACCAAGTCTGAATTAGTTGTTGGACAAAAGCTGATGACACCTTTTTCCAGGTGTCCACTGATTTTCAGAAACTTTAGAGGCCCATAAAAAAAAATTGGTCACCAATTTCGCCAAACCGAGTATAGGATTATACTACTCTTTGATAGTATAATCGAACCTATACTGTCAAGTCCGTGTATTTTTTTTCACTGTTGCACATTGTTATCATTGATCTCAACAACTGTACGAACGAATCATAGAATCTGTGTTTTGCTGCTAATGTTATCGAGTGGGCACCCAACCACAGCTACTTGTGGTGTCACAATAGTTTTTTTTTTTCGAATGTACAATTACATATTAATTCCACCAAAACTAATGAAATGTGGCATGTAACATTAAACGACTCTAAACTAGGACAAAAACAAACAACGAATAATTGAGGTTGAAACATTGTATTTTCGGAGTTTCAGTTGCTTGAACAATTTCTACTACTGGTGTTGATTTGTGGATGCTGATGATGACCAAATCTCAAGTGGGTGTTAAATTATCGGCTACAATTTCAGTTTTGTCCCTACATTTGTTGGTGGAGTTTATATCTGTGGGTTTTTGTATGAAGTACTCCAATATATTCTAAATATAAATAAATTATTACATGTTGCCGTTCTGCTTGAATCATTATTTAGGTTTTTTTTTCAAACAATTTTGTGGAGGAGAAGTGTGTCATTCAATATAGCGATTTTTTGATCAACATTGTTGTTTTTAGAGTTTTTTTGGAGCAGAAGTTGCAACAATGGGTCAAAACTAACCATTTTACTTCAATAGTAGTTGTAATATTCAGATCGGTTAATTATTATGACCTTTAGAACGTCAGTAGGGATTTTAAAAAGTCATCAATTCTAAACTTCTACGCAAAACGTATGACAATCAGGTCGAGCACATCACTAAATCATTCAATAGTAATCTTGAAGAAGTTTGACCAAAACCAAGGTAAAATGGTAAAACTGAATCACAATGGTGGACTTCTGTGCTAAAAGTTAAGAATGAGATATGCAAGAAGCTATTCAACAATGCCAAGTCTACAGGGGTCACTAACGACTGGATACCTATTAAGAGCAACTCAAAGTGTATAAGAAGGAGCTTTGGAAAGCGCCGAAACTTAGCTGGTAAACTTTCTGTGGAGAAGTGGAATATATCTCAGAAGCCTCAAGGTGTACAGTGGGTTACCTACCGGATGAGGTCAACAACTGGACAAAAAAAAGACAGCGAACAACACGAGAGCGGGTGGACTGCAAGCGTCGTTGCGGGAAGGATTAGCCTATCCTCCTTCCTATTGAAAGGTCTGGAAAGACTTTTCGATTCTTTCATTGGAGAACACCTGGATACAAAACACTATCGAATCGTCCCTACATTTCCAGGAATTCACTATGGTGGCCTTTCTTAACATAGAAGGGGCCTTTAGCAACATTCACTCAGATGCGTTAGTAGCGGCGCTGTCTCTTCTAAGAGTGAACTCTAGCTTCATTAGACTAATTGAAATCCTGCTCAACCTAAGGCGCTTAACAGCAAGTCTTGGGCCCACAACTCCAACAAGGTTTGTAAACAGAGGGGCCCCACAAGGAGGAGTACGAGTACTGTCTCCACTAATTTGGAAGCTGTTAGATCTAGAGCGTTGTGGCTGCAAAGTAGTGGCATATGTGGACGACTTGGCAATCGTACTTACTGGCAAATTCCCCAGCGTCCTCAAAGACATCCTACAGGCGGCTCTGAACTAATTGGTTAGCCAGAAGCAGCGACTTAGGCGTTAACCCAAATAAAACAATAATTGGTTCTCTTTACTAGGAAGTAAAATGTCCCTCATGAGGACCTCTATCGGATAAATGGAACAGATTTAGTTTTTTCTGACAATGCAAAATTTCTAGCAATAATTCTAGATAGGAGATTTGTCAATCAGACCTAATGTACTGGAATGTGTAAAGAAGGCCAACATCCCCTTAAATTCCTGCAGGAAAGTTCTAGGGTCGTGTTGAGATCTCTAAAAATCATCCATTGGATATATATAGCAGTAGTTCGCCCAATACTATTGTACGGTATTGTAGTGTGGTGGACAGCAACTGATAAACGATCCATTACTATCCAATTACACTGTGCTAGTTCAAAAATTTAACAGAAAGGAGACCCTATGGATATACCTATTTCGACATTGCTGAATCCAGTGGTGCTAATCGTTTTTCTAGGTTAGCTCTTGTTTTCGCTATATTCGACCTCAAAGTCTGCAATGAAATCAGTGATTTTGAATAGGCAAACTTTGGAATACAGCTTCTGCCCAAAAAACGAAATAAAGGGAACACTTGAAGAATTAAACCCGCTTCTCACCTCCTTATCCCTAAAAATTGCAATACAATCATATTATTGGTCAAAAGTCGTCCAAATTTTCGAAATTTTTAGTTGGTGTCTTTGAGAAAAAGATTCCGCGCGAAAAATACCATGAGTCCCTTTTCAACGTTTTTACGATAAGTAAGCAGATTTTGAGTTATTACATAATTTTTGTATTGTTCTACTCATAACAAAAAATATTTATTGATATTAGTTTTTGACTTAGATTTTTGTGATTTATTTTTCGGTTAGTGTTTATGAAAATTACAAAGCTATCCAACAAAACCTACTAAATTATTAAACCTGTTGATTTTTTTAAATGTATTGAAGGAGACCCATAGTAATTTTTCGCGAGGGATATTTTTCTCAAAGACTCCAACTAAAAATATCGATGATTTGCATGACGTTTGACATATGTTAAGATTTGATTGCAATTTTTCAGGGAAAAGGGGTGAGAAGCGTGGGCGGCTTCTCCGACATAGGTTTAGGTTTAGAGCTAACCTAGATAAAAGGCTAGCAAGGTCGAAACAGGTATATCCATAGGGTCTCCTTTCTGTTACATTTTTTAAGTGTCCATTTCGAGCACAGTGTTAAAAAATGGACAGACAACTGCCTGACTAAGCATATGCTGAGTGACTGAGTCTATACATGTCCTACTCCATTTACAGTCCATTAATATTGTGGCGAGAGGAGTTGCCACCAGGTCGCATTTCAGAGAAAAAACTGTTTACCTAACCTAACCTAGTGCAACGGCTTCTGCAAAATCTGTTAAACTGAGGAAGAAGTGGTCTGTCATTGAGCACCTGCTCTGTATCTGTTCCGCATTAAGTAGACGACATCTGTATAAACTGGATTACTTCCGATGAGAGGCAACTGCGCCCATGGTTGCACTAGGGTCCTCAATTGATCTACGTGAGCTGAAAATCCCACTGCCACTTTAACCAAACCAACTTACTTTAAAGAAACTTACCGTTAAATTTTTGCGATTTATCGCTTAGAGTTTTGGACATCTTTTGGATTTGATCTTTGGCATGTCTCTCTAGTTGAAGGCGTGATTGCAGGGCCATCTTCGTTTCCATGCTGTGAGTACAACATGTGCCGACCGAAGGTGATTCACAGTAACGCAGACCCATTTCTGAAAAGATAAAGAGAAAAATGGAATTAATTTAATGTTAATTCTTGATGTTTATAAAAAAAACCATAAACACATATATAAAAGGTTTTCCTACAAGGACGGCTCGATTTTGGTGATCAGTTGTGCTTATGTTGTTTTAGCTAAACCTGTTGAGATTGTTGTTTATTATTCAGTCACTGATGCTAAATCATTATGTCAAGTTATAAGATTCCGCAGCAGGTCCAGATGAAAAAATAATTATATTAAAATTCCAGAACAGCGGTTATCTATCGAGCAAAAGTTGAATCCGGTTGAACCAAAAAATATTCGCTATCCTATTTCTCGCAAACGAAATCTGAATTATCCACCAGAATCAAGCCATTTGATCCCGTCAGACATTTTTATTCATAAGTTTCTAAAGTCACAAGCCAACGCCAATAAACAGTTATCAATCATGCGATTTGACACCATCAGATATTTTCTTGCACGGGTTTCTGAAGTCTCAAGTTAATGCAAATATGACTGACGAAATAATTTTAAATGAAATCATGTATTATTTTAAATTCAATGGTATCGTGGGTACGTAGAGCAGTGATCAAAATAAATGCCAAAGTTCCAGTTCAAGTCCTCTGTCAAATTTAAAGTTGATTAGTTGTAAAATACAGGTTCTTCCATCTATATCTAAATCTGAACCGATTTATTTAAATTTTCACAGAGTTCTTTGCTGATATTTAAAAATTTTATATGATTTTGATTTGATTTGATATTTAAGAGTTTTACATAAATATGTATCAAATTAAGAAATTAGATGTACGGACGCATAACTTTCGATAGCCTGAATATTGGAAGCTTGAATTCCAGATGGGATCGTCTGAACATTGGAAACTTGAATTCCAGATGGGATCACACTTAACTGAATTTATTCAAATATTCTTTTCTTAAAAAATAATACATTGCATACTTCAATGCTAGTGTTTTACCTACTGCAACATAGGTAGGTCTCTCACAGAACCCAGATAAAGGAATACATAACTATTGAGCTCCAGCAGAGGAAGAAGGTATGTAAAAACTAACAATATTATGTTCACGTAGAGATAACACTCCACAAGTTACCGAACATGTTGCAGTCGATACTCGTACCTGACTATGACGATGGGGCGAAAACTCAAGCCAAGTACTTCTGAACAAATATGGACAAAACTTCGCCTGCTTATGCTTGTAGGTATACAAATATTGAACATCATGTATGGTTGGAAGGGGATAGAGAGATGGTGCCGGTCAACCACTTAAGTGGCTAAACACTCTGAACGTGTCTTCATGACACAATGGCATTACTGGAGAATTCTTCCCGTGGAGATGTGAGCGACCACACATACTGGCCAAGCAAAACCATGAAGTTGTGATGGTGACTTGGTGTTTCGAATTGAATTTGTTCATTGTTTATAGTTTTAAAGTGTCTCCGAATTCTTATGAGCAGAATCACGATCATGATGATCAGTTAACCTTTTAAACTATGTATATCACTTCTTTTTCTTTCCACAATCAATTCCCATTCAATCTATTGTGTACGTTGTATATCAAAATTCCAAGAGGAGAAGTGATACAGAACATTTTTCCACCTAGTAACTTTTTTGGGCTTTAGAAGAAAATGTCGTACTCTTTTGTTTCTTGAGTTTCATTAACACTCCATGATGTCGTCATGGAAGCGTCTGGTGGCGTCTTGTCTTGTCAGCATGATTCATTCTGAGAAGAAGTTTATTGGTTTTTCTTATTTTCTTGGTGTGTCTTAGGAATTCCAGAGTAGACAATCGTAAAGACAGACAAACGTACATTGAGACGGAAGCGGGTCGTATTCATTTGACAAACCCAATATTTTTAGGCATTTTTGGTACTATAATTTGTTTACTGACAGAATTACAGAATTTACCTACTTATATTTGCTACCTAAGGTAAGAACCCTCTACTCTTTAAGTAAAATTTTTGGAATTTTTTTTGGTTGATGGATGACAAACTGTGATGATGACATACTTTGGCATTAGAGTTGCAAAAGGTGTGGCTTAATTTCAGAAAATGGCTTATGACATAATTTGAAAATTACTTATTAAGTCTTCATTTGATTAAAAAACCAGCGAAGATATTTTGTCTGTACTTAATTGTATAATTATGTCGTTTGCGATTTCAGATAAAGAAGAGGATTGGGAATTTTATTAATCCTACAGATTCATTCTTTAGTTTGGATCCTCAAAAGCCCTTATTCTAAGAGTAATCCTAAGTGATTTCACGAAATGCCTACAAAATAATATACATATGTATGTATGTACACAATCTTCAATTTCCAGTGCAGAAGGTGAACGTGTCATGAAGATGGCGCTGCAAATCACTACAAATTAGTGCATTTCTTGAAATAGTTTCTGAGATTAATGTTAACAAATGATTTATATGTGAAAACTTAAGTATACACAATGACAGATAGTTTAAGTAATTGCATCCCACGTTCAATAGATATAGTTCTGCAGAAAGCTCATGAGACTGTATTAAGAGTATGATCGAACGATCGATATATTCCATACGAAGCCAGGTTGAAAAACGAACCATTTGTTTCATTGTGAAATTATACAGAGAGGCAAGAGATCGCTCATAATCCATTGAATGTCATTGTGAGCAGTTTGCGTCGACTTCTCTTAAATGTTATGACGTATGTTTCGTGTACCATAAGCACCTTAAAATTAAGCAAAGTTTGCTCCAAACTTCTAATAAATTCACTTATTCCCTCAATTGGTGAGAAAACACCAATTACACCTTATTTAACAAGTAAGAAAGTTTCAGTCGGGTAAACCGGGTAAACTGTCAATTTGTGTGGGAGCTACCAGAAGGGGTTTAACAATTACACCTATTTTTCGCTGAACAGTAGATACTTTAAATTCATTGCACTGTGCCGAATTATGTATAAGCGTTTATGTGCACGGGTATAAACGTTATGAGATATTAATTGTGGGCGTGGCAACAACACCCATTTTCCCTGGACTGTAGGCAATATAAAAGCATAATACTGTACAAAATTTCAAGTATTTTTATACACTGTTATTAATGTTATAAGCTGCTAACTTTTGGTGCAAAATGGTGCATTTGTGTGGGAGGTACCAAAAGGGACGTGGCGACTTCGCCCATTTTTCTCGAGTTGATAGCGACTAATAAGCTAATACTATGTGTGGAATTTCAAAAGATTCGAATAAGTAGTATAGCAGTTATTAAAGAATCAATATTTCACAACATTTTAACCCTTTGTGGGGGAGGTACTAGAAGGAGTGGACCAATATGGCCCATCTTCGAACTTAGCCGGAGATAGAAAAAAATATTACCACATACCAAGTTTGAGGTCAATCGGTTACTCCTTTCGAGAGTTATCGTGCGCACCAGCCAGCAGACAGACAGACGGACAGACGGACGGACCTTGCTCATTCGACTTAAAATTAACCAAAACGGATTTCCTCCGAACATACTTGGGGTCTTAGGTCACTCCTTCGACGTGTTACACTTTTTTCCGATCTGTCGCCATTAGAAGTAGAGTGGATCTGAAATAAGTATAAAGCCTCTAAGCAGTACCTACTCCCCCACCTATTACACAGCCATAGGGTATGTTGTTTTTAAAGCGGAAGGCGAATTGGATGCTTCTGGCTCTGAACACGGAATTCTCAACTGGAAGACTTGTATTCCGTGCCTAGTATAGGCTATTGCAGACTATGGCGATGTTTCCACCAACATTTATGATCATTCCAAATACTATTAATGAGTTTATGGTGCAAGGAAACATAACTCTTTGAAATACAGCTTCTATAGCGGCAAAAGGTCAAATCGGATGCAACACATACACAGGGAGCTGTATATGTAAATCTGAACCGATTTTGACCAATTGCAATAGGGTTCTTCCCAGGTGCGAAAGAATCCTTATTGTCAAATCTCAGCAAGATCTGAGTGAAATTGCGATCTGTACTTAACGATCAAATTAAGATGGACAGACGGACGGACAGGCATGTTTAAAACGACTCAGCTAGTGATTCTGAGTCGGTCGGTATACTTTAAGGTTACAGCTGTAGAATTTATAGGTGTTAAAAACATCTGCCGTAAAACAAAAATATAATATCCTGTATCGCAGTGTAATGTAGGGTATAATCATAATATAAAAATCAGAGGGCTCTGAGCAAGCCTAGCTATTAAAGAAAGAAAATACGATCAACTATAATTGTATTTGATGAATATAATGAATATTACTAATATAGCGAAACCGATGCAAAAAAGTGCGAAAACTACTAAGGGCAAAAGGAGCTCCATGTTTTCAAGTATTTCAATGATATCTAAACAAATCCCTCGGAATGGGACTCTACCCGGTTATGAAGATGTGGAACACATCCACCAATAGGGTAAAGACCACCGACTTATTCTGAAATAAGACAACCGAGACGATCTATGCTAAGGATGGGTCACCTATGGAAGTAATGAGATACAAGTTTTAAAGGGGTATAATGTTGGAGAAGTTAACCTCCCAACCATACGTCGGTGCTCTCATAAAACTAGTGGATATAATGCCTTCTATTTTGGTCAATGAAAAGCTGAAACTGTTCCAATGTTTCGGAAGAACATAACCAAATTCCTCGAAAAAGGGTCTCTACCCTGTTATGGAAACGCAAATACATCCACCAAGAGCGTAAGGAGCCACCGACTTATTCTCAAATAGGACAAGCGAGACCATCTATGTTACGCAATAATTGGTATAATTGGCGCATCTGACAAAATCCCTATGGTCAACAGAGTAATGTCGAAGATTTGTTCTTTGGAATCTAAAAACGGGTCACATATCGAAGTAATGAGCTGAAAGTATCAAAGGAACATTTTAAGTCCGAAAAATGTTCCTTTGAAACTTTCGGAGAAAATCGGTTCAGAATTAAATATAGTCCCAATATATATGTTACACCCGATTTGACATTTAAGCGCTGTAGAAACCGTATTTTATATCAGATAAGTACAAAATTTATACTACAAAATTCGGGGAAATTCAGTTAGAATTTAGATATAGCCACCACATATGTATATGTTTCACGCGATTTGACATGTAAGCGCTGTAGAAAGCGTATTTTATATCCGATCAGTACAAAAATCAACAGAGAGAGTTTTGTTATTACATGTATGAACACTGCCAAATTCTTATCCAATGCCCATTTTCGCATTGTTAGGGAGGTGTAGGGTATTATAATGTCGGCCCCACCCGACTTTCTGTCTTTCCTTACTGGTTCCAAATACGAAAGGCGCCGATTGGCGGGACAGTTAAATCTAGCACATACAAGGATATATCGGTTAATAAAACAAATCGGTAGTTGTAGAGGTTTTGTCTGAGATCATAAGGTAACATTACAATAATTGTTATGCGTCAAAAAAAAATAACTTGACTTATTTACTGAGTTCTAAAAAGTTACCTATTTGAGAAAGATACCTGTGGTAATCATAGTCCCTTACGGAGAACAGCGGTCATGGTTAAACGTTCTCTACTTCATAACAAATTTTTAAGACATCATCTAACACACAATTTCCAGTCGAAGCAATCTGTGTAATCTTTCTCAATTCCTTTTGATTTCTTCCGATCTTCACCATTATGGTTAGCCACATCAATTAACCAACATAGGAAAGAACAACACTGGAGAAAACATAACAAAAACAAATATTTAAATAACAATTAAAATCCAAAGAAACCAACAAACAAGGCAGTTTCCCAGAGTTTCACATCCAAACCTTTCAAGCAGACAAGAAGGAGAAAAGGGCAAACAAATTAATTATTCATACAGAATGAATGACTGAGCAACATGTCTGATAACTTGAGGAACTAAAATATTACCTATTCAAGAATTAAAGAAACTTTTCTGAAACTATAGAGGAATTTACTGCTTTGAATGGTGGAACAAAGTAGTTATTTACTTGTTAAATGCTACGAATCCGCATGAGAACGCAATGCAACCGAATCAAACTCTGAGGGAAAATGTTGCTCTTCCTATCAAGACCAACATAAAAGAAAAACTTGTTCTTAAGGAAGTTGCTGTCCCCGCTGAAATTGCCATACAAACTGGCACAAGTTTTTTTTGTAGACATCGCACCACCGAAATATACTCGTACATAATATTGGCGCTTACAAATATTTACATAATGGTCGTACCTTCCTTAATAAGTACCTACACCCATCATACGAGTACATACCATCCTATACACGCATGTATTTCTCGGTGGAGGACTCAATGGCATTCCATTTGTAAATATACATGAATCTTCATATACTCGTACTTGTTGACTCCCCTGCAGAAGCAAAGGTGTGTGGAGAAGAACAAAACCTGAACTCTGTTCGCAGATATGAAAAAGGCAAAAAAGCCAAAGACACCACCGACAAACATCTCAAGCCTTGAAGTGCAAAAGTAAGGATATCAACGACAAGTAGGTGCTCTACATAACAAAGGAAGAATTCACTTTATTCGATCGTTATGAGATCTACCAAAGAATAAGGTTAAATAGTCTTAAACTTTAAAAATAGCACATAGATCTTTCTTTCACTTTGGGGATTGGGAACGGATCGTTCAATGAAACCATTCTATCTGGCGATACAAGTCCCTCCGCTCCTTTTAAAAAGGAGGAGTTCTTCCTTAAAATAACGACCCAAACTGCTTGTGGCAAACTATGTTTTTAATGAATAAATGAGTATATTTTGGTTGTTGTTTGATGAGAGTAAATGTCTGTGCCACGGAAAAATAATGTCCTTAATACGCTCATGACGAGGAAGGATCATCGGAATCCTCATATAATAATTTCAGTCTTTTTGTACATCACAAAAGAATATAGGGTACAAAACGAAGAATGTTGTACGGCCTAAATACAAGTACATACAGGGCTGATTCATGACGAAGCAGATTCGTGTGAACCTACGCGAAACTTCAAGAACAACAACAATTTGTTTGGTTTAAGGAATGCAATGCAAACCAAAAAGATTGAGGCCAGGTTTTTTTTAAGTCCAACTCTCAGATACACTCACACATGAAATACGAGTATACTATTCACATGGAGGAGTGGGAGCTGCAGGTCACAGACACAGCAGTAATAAAGTAACACCCGCAAAGGGCATATTGCTGTCAATTCTTTTTCGAGAGCAAACGATACGCTTGTGTAAATGTCCTACACATACAGAGCGCGTGAATGTGAGCCAACATTAACGCAACCTGAGTAGCTTTAGATTCTTCATCATCATCAATGGAATGCGGCCTCGTCGTCCACACAATGAAAAGTAAAGCGGAAGAAGAGTGCATTGAATTCAGCACTGGGCGGGCAAACAAAAATAACCAGAATCCTGCATCTTCAGCAGTTGCCAAGCTCGGCAACGACAGCATGTTTAAACATGATCTCAGTGTTGCCGTCTTGAACGCGGTGTGATTGTTGTCTTCCTAATGGAGGCTGTTACCGGAGCATTTAAACCCTGGCAATGATGATGATGATGATGATATTCACCGTAGCCGTCATCATCATCTTCTTTTCTGCCGTAAAGATTTTTTTCGTTAAGGAATGCATCGTTTTCATTACTCCAGACACATGCTATGATTAATGACGATCCAACCAGACTAGTGAAGAGCATGGGAGCCCTCCGAATGTTGATTTCGAAGGCGATGAGTATTGGGCCAATTGTTGTCGACCAATTCTTTGGGAAATGGGTATATTTAAAATGTGATCCGAAACGTTTAATATTCTGGTGGGAAACCAAATTGTAGATTTACAGATACGAATTCAATTATCTGCGGTTGTAGAAATGAGCAACAATGAGGACGGAGGGAGGGATAGATGGTGGAAGGTTTTACATATATACACAATAAAGTGCTATTAATAGTTTATGGGTTGTTGCATTGATAAGTTCTTATTAAAAATATTGCATGTTTAGAAGTTGTTAACTGTTCAACACTCATTATCAGAATGTAGGGCGAGGAAGTAGATTCAATAATTTCCCAGCAGACGAAACAAATTGCAGCTTGGTTTTGTTTGCAATTGGAAGATAAGGCGCCATAATCTGCAACCTTCGCACTCTAGCAGATCTTTGAGAGATAAAAGGAAATGGTACTTCTGGGTGGATGACTCTATGACTTGGGTAACCCGAATGACTAGTTAAAATTATTCAAAGAGCTCATAACTCTAGATTCATGGTCCATTCTTTTTAAAATTATATGTCGCCAGAGGCAAGTTTACATTTTGGTCATTCGAGCCAACAGCCAGTAAATATTTTCGAGGAAGCCTACAGATATTTTCTTCATTTAAATCAACATTTAACTTAAATTTCTGAATAATTTATGCACATCAACATCGACGATACATTGAATACCATTTGTTGAATAAAATCGATAGTTTTCAATATTTATGAGACAATCTGATTAAAGCACTTCTTTACTCCTCTCATCGAAATCTTCCACAGGATCTGAATGGCAACTATGTAGAACTCATTCAGCAAAGCATGAGACAACCGGCCAACCGCCAATACAGTTCGACCACTATAATAAACACACGAACTGACTATGAACTAAAGCCTTCCCCCCAGACGAGCTATAAACGATTTCAATGACACCGTGATTAATATCAACAGCAAACATAAATCCTGGCTGCAAATGCCGATAGCTGCGAAGCACTGAAGCCAAGCGAAGCGCGACATTAGCAACAGCAATACTGACCAAATCTGTACACGAAGCAACTGGCTAAAGTCAGTAGAATGAGGAAAGTGAAGAGAGATAATGGACAAAGAACGTGGTTTCCCAAACAGGCCCAATGGTCGAACCAAAACCTGAGCTGAAAGTAAAAGAATAATTTCAATGTCAGACAATCGTGTACTGCCCTACGAGCAACAGAATGAAGGAAATACACAAACCCCCCGATGATGAACGGTGAGTCAAAGGAGCAAAGGCCGCGTTAAGCGACATGCAAAGGCAAAGGCAAACAGAAACCCAAAAGACTAAGGTAAACATCGTCAGCACAAGCAACACCACCAGCACCGTCGTCATCAATGCAGTTCTCTCTGTTGCCTGGACAAAAGCATTGTGTACATATGATTTACTTGGACCAGGTAGTCCCTGCCTGCAATGATAGTTTAAATGAATAGTCGTCATCCCTTTCCTTTCGTGGAAATGAATATTCCCGCCATTACATTAAACCAAAGATAGTCAGTCCGTCTGTCGAAGAAGAGATATGAAAAACAACTCACTGATAGCCGTTAATGACAACGGCAAAGGGCAGCGATACTGAGACGTAGCAGTAGAACAGGTAAAGACCAAAACCTACAAAAACAATTGAGACTCGATTTTCTTCGAAGGCCACAACGCATTAAAGCGAAGAGAACAGAACACACAGTAATGCAATGAGGACTTGAAATATGGTACATGCACACAGAATACAGTTTGGTTGCCTCAACCGAACTACTTGCCAACCGAATTTTGGTAGTTCTGTCTACTGTCATGAGATTCCATCAGGACAACAAACATTTTGGTTGTGGTATACTTCTGCTTCCATTTTGATAACAATCATATATGGTGGCTAAAATTTCTGTTGTATGTTGCCACAACAAACTGTTTTTAAAAATTGGTTGTTCTGACAATTTGTCAGTCATATACTACCGACAATTAATTAAAAACAGTTTTCATTAATTATTATTTTATTTATTGAACAAAAAACCAAACATTTCATAACAAAATTAAAAATCTCATATTACAAATTCATCACTATTTGAGATGTGGAAATATTTGACACACATTTTAGTACACGAGAGTACAAAACTTTTATCGCTTAACCCTGTGTTTTTAATTTCATGGTTGTTGCTTTTATTTTTTATTTATGTAAAACATTTTGCATTACACACATTATTATCCACACGAGATTATATTTGACTACATATACCGTTCTCGAACAAAATGTTGAAGATTTATTTATGTCGAATAATTTTATTTTTTGTGTGTCATATATCAGCAAAAGAACAGCAACCAATCTTTCGGTTGTATTTCCCAAAAAAACATTTAATTATTCTAAATTTGGGAAATGATTGGGATAACTAAAAAACGATTTTTATTAATATTTTTTCTGTTGTAGTAACCAATTATTCGTTGCAACAATAATCTTTGGTCTATTGATACACTTTCTGTTGTCAAGAATAAAACATTAGTGGTCACAACCAAATATCGATCATATGGTACTATAATGAAAGTAGTTACCACAACTAACCAAGTGTCAATGAAAAAAATCTTAATTCGATTGATACAACCATCGATTTAGTTGTAAGCATTTTCATTTGATTGTATCCATTTTATTATTATTCTTTCAAAAATGTATATATAAATACAACCGGCATACGGTGCATGCAATAGAATTTTTGTTGCTAGTACTATTTTTTTATTGTTACTATCGAATTCCAACCAATTATTTTCCTGTGGGTGTGCTTCGGGGTTACGGATAGAATACGGAATTTTATAAATTCGGAAATCATAAAATAAAAGCCATGTAACAGACTAAGTAGTAATACAAACTAGTATTGTTATCTTTCACTGTCAGTTGCAGTACAAGTAGTCATTTCTACATTTTTGTCCTTTGCTTCTACAGTTATGAAACTGAACTATTCCAATGATATGATAGGGAATTTTTGCAGGATGTGAGACTATTTTGAGAATTTAAAACATAAAACAACATAATACCTGATTCTAATGACAGAGAACTTGAAGTAAACTTGAAAAATGTCAAACCTTTCTATGTCACGAAAAAATAGGTAAAGCTTTGGGCAGACTCTAAGAAGTTACGCAAACTACGTAAGACGGAGACCCGGACACAAAAGCAGATAACGACACATGCCGATCAGGTTGGAAATACATCGAAGCGATGAAACATTATCTACATACAAGGTTCCAATACTTCGGGTTCGACGCATTGTTTCCCAGATTTATCTCAGAGGATATGACTTATTTCAGAGGATCTTACTTACCTCTTCAGTTTTTGCTGATAGAGATGTTGAGTTATTATCTGCCCTACCGGAAGTTATTAAATACTAATTATTCGATTATTGGAGTTTATTCGATTCAGTTGTACTTTTTGAAAAGACTAAAAATAAACTTAAGACTATTAAAGCTCTTCACGCAATATGCTCGCAATCTATACAGAGAGTTCTGAATCTTCCTGCTATTTGCTCGCTATCTATCCAAAGAGTTCTGAATCAAAAGATTTACTACTCGTTACTACGCAATCAGAAATGTAATGAGTTTACAGCTTAACCCAAAAGTTTAAATACTTTCCTCATCACATTACTGGTCCCTTTGTCCCAACATACACTGTCTCCGCGCCCTTTGATCCACAACCGATTGCATATTCACCTACGAAATCGTTACTCAGATGTTTCTAACTCAAGGGATTTAAATCAAAACCAAACCAATTCTTCCCAGTATGTATCATAATTTTTGTGCAAAGACAGAGGAATGAGCGAACATAATAAATGTGCCGTTAGTCCGAAGCAAAGAAATATTCCTTTTTTCTATTGCTTTTGTCTTTTATGTTCGCGTCAGTCCCATGCCAAGAGCCAAAGATATAAGATCGATCGAAGTTTTCCATTTATTACAAAATAAGATATTATTTGTTAATAAATATGAAAAAAAAAACAAAATATTATTTAATGCCTTCAATTCTTTATTAAATTCTATGCTAAGAGAATTCATTAATCTTTATACTGATCTCACTAGGTAGATTTCACTACTGAGGTAACAATTCCAATTACACTCCTGACTCGTTGGTCACAGTGACTACCTCCAATGACATCCCCATGTTAAAATCGCCACTCAAAAGCATTGCGGATAGTTTGACGGGCAACTAGTGGTAGTTTTTGGTAATTAATCATATCGCTAATCTAACGCTATTCTCAAGAACTGCAGGGTTGCATTCTAGCGGATGCATGATTGCGCATGTGTAAATTTTCACCTTAGGTTCTAAACGAAAATGAATACACACGAGAACAAACAAGTTCACAAATTCTTCAGATGATTTATGAAACTCTTGCACATGAAAGACATTCTTACTATTTTCTAACCCCGCCCGTCTCATCATAAATTCTTGCACAACAACCTTTGGTTTCACAAAAAATAAAACTAGCCTAAAACTTAAGAATCAACACAGCAACCATTCAGTTTCAACAATCATTGATAGTAGTCGTTATCGCTAACGTTGATGCAGTTGTTGCTCAATGGTGGAAAAGTAGTATGACAGGATTTTTTTTTTTTTGGTTATCTATAGACTAAAGGAATTTCTTCTTCATTTGGACTTTGCAACCACGATATGTCGGTGACTGCTTCGAGATGCCATGTCGTGAATTAGAATGGTGTGGGTAACAAGCGGACATGTGTCTGTATACGAGTACAGATATACAAAAATGATTGTGTTCTCATTCCGCTCTTTTCCACTTGGCCCTGCAATGAATGTTACTGAGCCATTCACAACAATGTCAGCAGAATTTTGACTAAAATGACTAAGCAAAAATATGCGAGAATCCGTAACACCCAACATTAGGAATGTGATTTAGTGAGGCAGAAATCAGAGGCCTATTCTTCTATAGAGAAAGACCTGAGTGTTCGACTCTAATGCAGAGGAAGATCTCAGTGATCCACTCTAATGCAAAGGAAGGCCTCAGTGATCAACTCTAATATAGAGGTAGACGACAGTGGTCTACTCTTATACAGAAGGAGACTACAGTGGCCGGCTCTCGCATAAAGCAAGTCTTCAGTGGTCTACTCTGTTATAGCGGAAAACCTCAGCAGTCGACTATGGCATAGAGGATGTCTTCAGTGGTCGACTATACATATAAGTAGTATAGAATAAGTCTTTAGTACTTGGTCGACTCTAGTATAGAAGAAGTCTTCAGTACTTAGTCGACTCTGTTATAGATAATGATCTCACTGATTGACTCTGTTGTAGATATAAATCTCAGTGATCGCCATTAATATAGAGGAAGATCTCAGTTTTAGCTTCGGCTTTTAGCTTCGAAAATGTGAAAGAAAAACTCATTGATCGATTCTGGTGTAGAAGAATACCTGAGTTTTCGGCTCTGAAGAAGACCAGAGTGATCGACTCTAATATAAAGGAAGACTTCAGTGATCGATTCCAGTGTAGAGGAAGACCTCAGTTGTCGGCTTTAGTACAGAGGGAAACCTTAGTGGTCGACCCTTCTACAGATGAAGATCTCAGTAATTGATTCTAGCGTAGAACTGTTTGATCGACTGTGGCATAGAGGAAGTCTTCATTAGTTGACTTTGTAATAGTGTCAACTCAGTGATTAACTCTAGTATAGAGGCAGATCTGAGGCAGAGACTTACGAATATTGGTTTCGCTTAGGTGGTTTAGAACTTATTCCTGTTTTCATCAGAATCGTTAAACATCGTTAAAATGTAACTCCAATATAAGTATTAAACTATGTATCATTCTAAACGTTCAAGTTTATTTGTAAGGAATTTTGCAGACGATTCTGATTTTGCCATTTTCACACTACATTTTTGCACAGTTTATATAATCTCTGGCATGACTGTAGAAGCCTGTTTCCTTGGGAATGTTCTTTGCTGCTACCCAAAACTTTATAACGAAAGAGGAAGGGAGACCGAAGGGCAGACCTAAATGATTCATAGCACGGTCGTTGTGATCATGATAATGGTTGTTGGTAATGTCTTTGTGTTGGTTTGAGTAAAGTATCATCATCATCATCATTAGGAGGCTGAGATCATTATTATCATCTTCACCATTGGGTTGTTGGTAGGGAATCTTGTTTGGCCTCTCAGTTCTGTCTTCAAAAATAGTTCATACAGAAAGGGAATAAGAACTTAAAAACTAAACAAGTTCACTTTGTCTTGTATGCAGATTGAAGAGCTCTAGGATGTATCTGAAGTAAAACTATAAAATGTGGAAATTTTAGTTAATTAAGTCGCAAGCTAAAATATGATATGATAAGTTATTGAGTTAATGAAATTATTTTTTAGTAGCAAATAACATCGAATATGAGCCGGAAAGAGTGTACATTCATTTATTGGCTCAGTTCTGAAAGAACGAAGAATCTGCTATACTCTTCTTGCATTTCCTGTCAGTCTGTGAAAACATAACTGCAGGTGTCACAACACCAGGCAGGTATCACTCCTGCTGCGCATGCGTCCCGTTTAGACTGTAGACGAGCAAGCGTGAGAGCGAACGCAAGGGTATATTTTGCGCTAACTAATTAATATTTAAGCGTTTATTAAAGTTGTCAATGGTAGCAAGCAAAATTTCCTTCATCCCAAAGTTTTGCATTTAAGGAATTTTAATCATTTATGTGACATTCTGCATCGTAAGTACTCAGCTCGTTAAGCTGTTGAGTAAGCGAGCCTACCTTCATTAGCAACATTTATTAGTAGGATATTTAGTTTCACAATTGCCTTTGGAAAATGTTCTTGTGTTCCGAAGATATTAAATATAAGCTGCAGTTCATTTTTATTGTGGAAATTACATTCTGATAATAAGGGAAACGTAGATATCCATTCTTAATGACAAATACAATTAAGAAATTTAAAATTTTTTAAAGAGCTGCAACATAATGGCATTGCTGTGGTTAAAGAATAACTAATGTATGAATAAAACATTACTTCATGTTTACCACTAGACTTCCTTCCTTTTATATTGGGAGTCCAAACATATTATTTTTTTTTATATTAAATATTATAGAAGGATAAATGACCCGAGAGACAAAGGTCATGGGCATAATTCACAACGATAGAACTTATACTCTGATGGAAATCGAACAAACGACACTCACGGTAATACTCGTATTTAAGATTTTTATCATCTCACTTATTCACAAAATGTACCGTAGTAATATCCAAGTCATCGCCTAATGGAGATACTTCTCAATGCAGTTAGGTCGGGTCAGAGTTTTCTATGACCAGGGATTGTATCTGGTTGGCGACAATGTTATACACTCACAACATCGATTAATTATTGTCAAGGGAATATCGTTCTGGGAGAACATCCTCCGTTAGTAGCTTCAGAAGAGGAATGTCTGCCGCCATAAACTCGTGTAGTTCTGGCACAGCTGAGTCAGGATTTAGTGTACATATGCAAAATCCTATTATTCATATAAGGAGCATAGTTTCCTAAGACACGAATACTCAACATTTTTAATGACACAATTAAAAGGAATTTAAAGAAGGGAACAAATTTGGATTTTCTATGTCCAGTAACCTCGGAAGAGGACTGTCGATACAAACTCGAGTAGTTCTGGCGCTGCTGATTCAGGATTGTGTAGCCGGTCAAATAGTATTCACAGGGCTCAAATTTACCGCATTGTGATCGATACCTGTCCAGTGAGTAATCAGGTAATATGTGACACGACGCACCTATTCCGGAACCCAGCTGAACCTACTCAGAGCTTTCTGGAGTCACCCCCTTCAGGTAGCTAATTTCCTGAACTTGGAGATCACATCTACATTTGAATAGCAGAGTAAGGTTTATAACTATGTTAGGGAAAGATTTGTAACGGTCAAGGAGATTAAGTGATGATATGTTCAGTAAGGGCGGAACAACGTCAGCAGGGCCGACTGTATGTACTTATAGATATGAATATTCCAGTTTTGTAAATTAACTATTAGCATGAATGTATGAAGTCGTAGCAACAATTAAGAACTATCGGGTGAATATCGTTCTCCACCAGCACTTATTTGGGGATAGAGCTTTCTTGTAATATAAACTGTATTTCAAGTTGAGAGCATTGTAAAACCAAATCTGCAGGGCGTTGGTTATAGCAGTGATATGATTCTAAACAAAGCGCTGCCCAGTGAAGTATATTTTTCTAATTTTCCATTGCCTTGAGAATATAGCTTTCTTGTTAAATATAATTTATTTCAAGTTGAGAGCACTAAATGCCCTGTCAAATTGATTAGAGCCTAGTGATATGGTTCTGTGCAAATAGCTTTCCAATAATATTTTAGGAGAAGATAATAATTATATACTTCTGCACTTCTTTGGGGATAGAGCTTTCTTATAATATAAACTTTATTTCAAGTTGGCAGCATTAACGGTCCTAAAATTGTGCCACAAAAATCTGCATGGCTTTGGTTATTGCGTGATATGATTCTAAACAAAGAGCCCTGTTATGTATAAATGACTATGACATGATAACTATATAGTTCTGCATTTTTTAAGGATAGAGCTTTCCTGCGATATATACATTATTGCAAATTGATGTCACTAAATACCTCAAAAGATCAGCAGCATAGAAATAGGAAAGACTGCCCTGACAAACTCGTGTAGTTCTGGTAATGCTGACATCAGGGTAGTGCATCCGGCTCAATTGCTACTGGAATTGAATTGACAGCAATATGACCGATATCTGTCTAGCTTGTAATCCAAATGACACCCCATACCTATACACCCTATCGTTACACAGCTAAAGCTACTTATGCCTTTATAGACGCATCCCATACATGTTGCCCATTTCCAGAACCAGAAAACTCCCGTAGAAGTTGAATAGCAGAGCGAGGATGTCTTAACACAATAATGGCTGAACCGATTAACATAAAATGTTCGCCATAAAATAATCGTCTACCCAGCAGCAAGCTCCGTATCTAAGCTAGGATCAGTAGTTAGGGATCAAGCGATGATGAGTGCGGTAAGAGCAGAACAATATCGGTAGGGCTGTGGTAGATCAAGTGCGTTAAATATCCTTCCTATTGTTTCTTCGATACAGATGAATCTTTCTTTCGTTAAAAAGATCTTGTGAAAAGATGCGAGAGGCTCAGTGTTCACTACAAACATAATTTTTAAATGGAATTGAAAAGTTGGAAGGTTATCGGGTTACAAACCGCCTCCATTCCAAAGAAAATATCTAAACAATTTCACACTTAACCACTGGTATTCTAATTTACTGAAAACTTGACAAATGTTTCAGCTGATGTGCGTGATTAATTAATTAATCACACAGCAAAGTTACAATTCCAGCCACGGCGGCTATTAATATCACACATAAACAAATTCAAAACACATTTATTAATTACTTTTTGTGGTGTTGTGTTTGAATATTTATCTTTGTTTTTTTTTGCTCCGACTAAACTAATAAATATTCTTGCGTCAATAAATCGGCATTAAACTTTTCATATGTTAATGGCTCGCAGTAGCTTTGGTCTTAGCTGCGAGTTTCATGAATAAAATATGCGCGTAATCACGTACTTGAGAGTCGGTGCTTTGGAATAGGTACATCAAACCATTAAGTCAAGTATTTATTGACAAACACTTAAATTTATGTTAACACACCAATGATAATTTAATTAACAATAGATAGAAATTTATTTTCTAGTTTATTATAAACAGAAGATCAACCAGTAAGGAAAGGCTAAAGTCGGGCGGTGCCGACTATATAATACCCTACACCACTGTCGTAATATTGAATAACTCTGATATATAAATTTTGTAATCCATGTATAAATTGTTTACATAAATTTACTTTTGGGACATTTTATACTTAAATAATACCCTGTACCACAGTGTGGTGTAGGGTATAAAAACGATTGGATCTAAAGAGCCAAATCGGATGAAACATATATATGGGAGCTATAGCTAAATCTTAACCGATTTTCTTCAAATTCGGTAGTGTTGGTTCATGGATCAAGAAACTCTACCATTCTAAATTTCAACACGATTGGATGTAAAATACAGCTTTTGTAGGAATAAAGGGCCAAATCTGACAAAACGTATATATGGGAGCTATAGCTAACTCTTAACCGATTTTCTTCAAATTCGGCAATGTTGGTTCATGGATCAAGAAACTCTACCATTCTAAACTTCAAAACGATCGGATGTAAAATTCAGCTTCTATAGGACTAAAGGGTCAAATCGGACGAAACATATATATGGGAGCTATAGCTGAATCTTAACCGATTTTCTTCAAATTTGACAATGTTGGTTCATGGATCAAGAAACTCTACCATTCTAAAATTCAAAACGATCGGATGTAAAATACAGCTTCTATAGGACTAAAGGACCAAATCGGACGAAAGATATATATGGGAGCTATATCTAAATCTGCACCGATTTTCTTCAAATTCGGCAATGTTGGTTCATGGATCAAGAAACTCTACCATTCTAAATTTCAAAACGATCGGATGTAAAATACAGCTTCTATAGGACTAAAGGGCCAAATCGGACGAAACATATATATGGGAGCTATAGCTAAATCTTAACCGATTTTCTTCAAATTCGGCAATGTTGGTTCATGGATCAAGAAACTCTACCATTCTAAATTTCAAAACGATCGGATGTAAAATACAGCTTCTATAGGACTAAAGGACCAAATCGGACGAAAGATATATATGGGAGCTATATCTAAATCTGAACCGATTTTCTTCAAATTCGGCAATGTTGGTTCATGGATCAAGAAACTCTACAATTCTAAATTTCAAAACGATCGGATGTAAAATACAGCTTCTATAGGACTAAAGGGCCAAATCGGACGAAACATATATATGGGAGCTATAGCTAAATCTTAACCGATTTTCTTCAAATTCAGCAATGTTGGTTCATGGATCAAGAAACTCTACCATTCTAAATTTCAAAACGATCGGATGTAAAATACAGCTTCTATAGGACTAAAGGGCCAAATCGGACGAAAGATATATATGGGAGCTATATCTAAATCTGAACCGATTTCAACCAAATTCAATAGCGATCTTAACATCCGCGAAATACTCTAAACTGCAAAATTTCAGAACGATCGGAGTGAAATTGCGACCTGTAGTCGACGAACAACTTTACATGGACAGACGGACGGACGGACGGACAGACATCGTTAAATCGACTCAGCTAGTGATTCTGAGTCGATCGGTATACTTTAAGGTGGGTCTAGCTGTGTTATTTTAAGGTGTTACAAACATCTGCCGTGAAACAAACTTATAATACCCTGTACAACAGTGTGGTGTAGGGTATAAAAATCGATAGACAATTGAATTAAACTGCCACTTGTCTTACTTGTTAATTAACCGGGGGAAACTGTAATACCGACATCTAAAGAATAAACCGAACAAAAAGGCAGAAATAACAATGACAACAATATTGTTAATTAAATAATATTGTTAATTAATCAATGGCTTAGATCATCAAATGCTTATATTATTATACAATGGGTAAGAGCGTCAGGTACATTTACAAATTATAGCAAAAAATAATAAAATTAATTTTAGAAATATTGGCTGCAAGGTCTGGAAACATTTTCTGCCCTAGCATAAAATCTGCCGACAAATTTAATACGAGTATAACCCCAAAAATATAGCTTTGAAAGCAACTATTACTAGTATGCTCTTAAAACGCTAGTGAGAAGATTTTTAGATAATCATCTAGAGTTAGCAGATGCTGCATATTGTCTGCAAACGTCTCTGGGATGTCTATAACTTACGCCCATGTTCTGTATTCCATAATTTCTGTTAGAGTACTTTTGAAGATTTTCCGTAAACGCAGATTGCCTTCATTTTCCCATTCGAACATATTTGATACATATGAAACATATTTGGGTCAGAAGTAACAAATTTAGAAACTCGATTCCGAGCGGAATATTCCGATTCAAGTCACATTTGGAATACAGAACAGGGGGGTTAAATTGTCTTATGGTGTTTTCTTTTCTAAAAAAAGATGTTGCCCTGTCAGAGAGCAGCATTTTAATAATGTCGCCTACACCCTCTTGTACTGCTGCATTTTTTATGGTCAGAATCGATAACAAAAATGCAAAAAACTAGCCTTTTAACTAACTAAAAGTAAACTAAAAACAAAGAATACTCCACGGCGCCGCCTAAATAAAGCATCTGACCAAACTTCATTATAAAACAGCACGCACGGACACACGCGGTTATTTAGGCTATTCGCTCGACACCGAAAAACATCTGTTTTGTAGGGCAGCGTCCACCCCTTCGATTAAATACAGGGCTGAAATGTTGCATTTTTGCCCCGTGCAAGTGCGACATTTTTCACAAAAGAAAACTAAACCCTTTCACAGTGCAGCATTTATTTTACAATCGAAGACAAAAAGGCATTTTTGGGGCGAAAGGCATAAAAAATGTAGCATTTTTTTGGCACAAAAGAAAACAACATTAGTGAATGTTTTCTGTCAGCTGTTGTTGTCTGTTGTTGTCTTGTTTGTACTAAATTGACAATTTACAACTATTTTTGCGAAACATATCATATAGACTTCATTGCATGAAAACTTAAATTAAAACCTTTCCCATCATGCCGTCCAGTAAATCGAGATGTGCTGTGATGTGGGGTCAGCACACTGCGGCAAACAATGGGAAACATGCAATTTGCTTTAAGATCAACAATAAAATACAAGTACAACGGATGGCAAAAGTTGGGCGATGGAAATAAGAACAAATAATACAAACGCTATTAGTGATGAAGTTAAACAAATGAAAGTGTTAACTGACAGATGCAAACACAGATGGATAAACAAACGAACGGTCGGTCAATCGGTTCGACAGTCTTAATAATGTGTACTCGTATGTACAAATTACACCCTGAAATAAAGGCTATGATGTGGGGTAGCAAAAATTTCGCCATTCAGCCAATTTACTTTGTGTGTTGCACTTGTGTTTATTTAATAAATTGTTTCTCGGCCGTACGTCTTTTCATGAAGAAAATATAGCTGTTTCCAAATCCATCCACTCATTCCAACAACACTATGCAACAAAATGATAAAAATATCATCCATAATTAAGAATATTTCGTAGATAGGTGAACAGGGTTCAATTTCCAGCGCGACACTGGTAAAAGTCACCATCAAACACTTCATGTTTTCATCATAAAGTTTATGCAGCTAAACATAACTCATACGATCGCAATTCCACAAAATAAGCTTTTGATTGCCCAAAATAGAGGGAAGCTAGCGTTGACATCTTGAAAACTATTAAAATAGATGAGATGCAATCTAGTGGAGATTACGATAAAAGTACTCAATTCAAAGTTGTACACCTTTCAAAGGCATATTTTTTTCTGTTTTTTACAAAAACACTTAAGAGTAAAAATATTTCTTTCGATCTTTTGACTTTATTGCTATTTATGGCTAATTTCAAATTACAGTTTTTCACTCCAGAAATTTAAAGTTGAAAGAATTTTTAATACTTTTGTTCATTCAATTACTAATCTTTTATACGACGAGATATAGAAATATTTTTTGACTTTATTAAAAATTTAATTCATTATTGTATTTTATTGATCATTTAAATTTAGACCTCATCCAAAAATTTCGACTAATCATTATTCTTCCAGAGCACATGTTTTGTTTAATTTGTATACCCTCCGCCATAGTGGTGACACTCATTTTTTAAACCCGAAACCATTCACACAAACAAAGGTCGTCATGGGTTCCTGTTTTGAAATTGCGCACATACAAAGTTCCTTCCCTAATTCAATTTAGAAGCTACATGTCTTTAAAATGTTCTTTAATTGTCGTATATAATTTATACAAGTTCAAACCAATCAAGACCCTAGCACACCAAAATCTGCAGAACTTTCACTGAAGCAGTAATATGATACCGACCAAATAGTGTCCTGTAGTATACGAGTACAGTAGAATATGACGTGATAATAATATTTTTCTGCATGTCTTATTGTATATAAATTGTTTCATGTTGACAGCACTAAAGTTTCCACATGTGTACCACAAAAACTGGTGTAGGGTCTTAAAAAATATCAGTGATATGGTTTTGTGTTGAGTGAAACATGAAATTAATTAGTTTTATTTACTTCATAACAAATAATCTGACCAAGCATAATATATCTGACTAAACAACATACCTATTTAAAAACAATAAAGTTACTACAAAATCCATGTTGCTGCAAATAGATAATCTCCAATGACAATATCTCTTTCCCTGGACGGTTCGTCTCCTCTCTGCTGGCATGGTTGGACACGTTCCATTAATTGCGACAAATATACGTTAATTATTATTACACGTCTTACTCTAATAATATTACTCTTTCTTCCATACAACATGGAAAAAAAACAAATCAAACAATGGCGATGCAAAAATTGCAAATTTATGAATTTGGTAATGATTCCGTGTAACATTAAGAAATGAGCGAAGAAAATAAAATAAAGAACTGTCGTTTATACATACTTGAAAAAATTAATGTTGGCTAACGACATCTTTTGCAAATGTTTAACAGTTTTGTATATTCCTTTTCGACCCTCACTTTAGTTGAAGTGGAAATCCGATTCAGAGCATTTTCAATCATTTGAGCAATTGACAGATTGACTTCAAATTTTGTTCGTGATAGTATTCCCTCTTATCTCAGGCCAAATTAGAAGTTGGACCATATTGGTCCACTTCTTCTGGTTAAAAATTGCACTTAAACAAAATCGGAAATCGGGTTTTAACATAAAAGTTTGTAGAATTTTCTAAAATTATCCATAGAATTATTTTTTTTTACTTTTTAATTTTGACACAATACGAGTATACATCAAAAACTATAGTGGTTTTTAGGTTTAGGTTTAGGTTAGGGTGGCAGCCGTATTTATTTTACAAGCTCACATAGACCAGTTTAGGTCCCTAGTGTTACCACGGGCTGAAATGCCCCTCATCGAAACCAACCTGTTTGATATATAAATTTATCGATAGTACGAATATCAGTACTGGAAAGATCTGTTAGGCTGCCTAAAAAGGCCGACCCTAGTATGTCCAGTCGTCGTTTACTCAAAGCGGGACAGTCGCAAAGCAAGTGCTCAATGCTCTCCACTTCTTCCTCATCTCCACAGCTTCGGCAGAAGTCATTGGAGTCAATACCCAATCTTTTGGCGTGTTCGCCGATCAAGCAGTGTCCCGTCAGAACCTGTACTAACGTAGACAATCGTTTCCTCTCTAGTGCGAGGAGATATTTTGACCTTCTCAGGTCATACCTTGGCCAGATTTGTCTAGCTACCCTGCAGGTGCCGATTTCTGTCCATCTCTCGTTGGACTGCCTGATTGCCTCTTGCCTAAGCCAAAGCTTGCACGTGGATAGTGGCGCACCAATATATGCAAATTCTTCGAGAATTTGTAATGTCGTCCCTTTCCTAGCAAGTTCATCGGCTTTGCAGTTCCCCGGGATATCCCTATGCCCAGGCACCCATATGAGGTGTATATTAAACTGCTCAGCCATCTCGTTAAGAGATCTGCGGCAGTCGAGGGCTGTTTGTGAATTTAGGGAGTGGTTAGAGGAATATAAATTTATTTATAAATTTCGTACACATTTTAAGTTCAGGAAAAAAGTTTCATAAGCTAAAATGTTTGATTTTGTAAAGAAAAAATCTAAAAAAATGCTAGTACTTTGTAGCTTTATTATCTCAGGTCTAAATAAATGAGTCATATCCTAAAAACTATAGTTAAATTACAGGCATTTTAGTAAATCTTTTCCAGCCGAGTGACTATTTTATACACTATATATTTTAAGCAGTTACTATAGCACATAAAAAGGTTTACCCAATATTAGAGATACCAGAAAAAAGTTCAAGTTATTCAATTTCAGATTTTTGAACAAATACAAACGAAATCATATTCATAATTTTCGAAATATAAAAACTTATGAAAAAAGTTTTCTTAAATAGCAAAATGCACTAACATGGGATTACTACCTTATACTCGTATTTGCTTATATGAGACTTAGTAGAACCATTCGATACGGCTATATTACTAGCATTTTTTTAATGCAGTTTTAACATTTTAGAGCGAATTATGAATATCATCATGAGTCGCATTGGAGTCGAGTAGTTTAGTAAGGCGATTCCGCAGTCGGAATTGAGCTAGTTTCGGCTTAACACTAAAGCCCTGTAAGGCACCACGCAACCTCTTTTCCATTAAAACTCACGACTAAGATCAGAGACGCAGATTTAGATTGGGAAAATATAACGATTCTCCTCCTAAACTTACCATTACTGGGTTTCTGTGGTATCTCCGCCGGATCAATGCCACGACTTTGGAATATATGCGAGACAGCACTGCAATTCGGACTAAACTGCTCCAATATCGAAGATCCACCAGGTGAGGCCAAAGCGGCGGCTATAGGTGAGGCCGCAGCGGCATCTAAAGCATCTGAAGATTTAGCCAGTAGACAAGAAACAACGAACAACGTGAGAAATAAGCGACGGTAAATATTTCTAAAATGTTGACATTTTTGTTGAGATGACGCGGACTTTTGTAATGAACTGTGCTTGGTGGAGCAGGGATTGACACGGTTTAAAGAGGAACTCATTTTGTTGGTGGAATTAATTGGGATTTTTGATAAGAAAAAATCACTTGATTTTGTTTTCTTTTAAACTTTAAATTTGAGTGTTAAATAACAATAATCAACTTTGCATTTTTATTCTTCTCTTTTCTCTGTTTTTTCACAATTTTGTAGTTTTTATTGCTTTTGTGGGGGCCGGTAATTTGCTCTCGAATGTCCTTTGTTGTGTTATAGCTTTTATTGCCCTTTTATGGAGCTCACGCCGTTCTTATTGAATGAGGTTAACAATGTTTTGTTTGTTGTTGTTGTTTGCATTCGTGCTTCGTTTAGATTTGCCGGCAAACTGCGGTTAACTAACAAGTGTTGCTAAATAAAGCAACAACGAAAAGACGAGGAAAGCACAAAACACACAGGTTTGTGATGACAATAACACTCGTTGATATTATCCTTGTATTCCGTATTGGCTGAATAATCCCTTGAAGTTTAAATCTGAGTTATTTTTTGTTTGGTGGAAGGTTGAAGAAAGAAAGCACTTTTCTAAGTGAGATTACAAAATATTGACTAGGACTGGACAGCTGTTAAAAACCACAGACATTCGGTTGATTACTCCAAAATCTCATACGTTGTTTTTGAAAAGCTATGATATTTTAAGCTTATCTACTTTATAATTTGAAGCTATTTTATTTTTATATTTTCTCACTCCCGCTTCATCTGTTTTATCTTTTTCTAGCACTTGTTAGGCGGTTTTATTTAAACACATATCCGATTTCAAATTAATTTTATTCATATTCCGTCTTTATTATTAAATCAAATGAATTTCCACGAATAATTAATCACCAACTGTATATATTTCATTTTTTATTATTAATTCTTTCTTGATATCTTTATTTATTTTTAAACAATTCCATAAACGTTTTTTATTGCGGCAATTCGTTTATTTGTTTACATTAAGAACACCGGAAAAGCACACAGCAGCGAAAAGACGAGACGAGCTAACTCAAAAACCCCAAACAAAACGAACCGCACACACCGAACAACGAGTAAAGACTGGCCGTTGTGTTAGAAACTATAGAAGCCGAAGCAAAATTTCGTTGATACTTCGGAGCCTAAACACATTCGATAAGACGGCGTTGCCGAGCATTGGCAGGTACTTTAATCAACATTCACTGTTGTGCTGGTTGCCGGCATTCTTCGTACACGTGTGTATGTAACTATGTATTAGTTACGAAAAGATTAACAGCAACAATGCTATAACAAAATTTGTATGTATGTTGTTTGAACTGGTCGTGTCGATGACATCGTGTGCGCTTTTCCATCAAGTGTATTGCCTGCCCTGCATTAGCATAGAGTTATCGACGTCAACAAGTCTTGGTTATCGATTTTTAAAACAATAAGGTGGCTCAGAGAAGGGAACAGCGTTGCCGTTTTGGTCATTTCCGACCAAATTTGGTCGGATGGATTTGAAATTTTTATATTTGGTCGGATGGTCGGACCAACTCCATTTTGGTCGGTTTTATTCTAGAAAATTTAATTCGTATTATAATAGAGAATAATTTTAAGTTCAATATCAAAGTAAATTACTGAAAGTTAAACCCTCAAATGACGATTGTGAATTCCAATATTTATTTTGATCGCTGAAAGCAATATAGATCGAAATTGTAGACAAAAATGTTGTAAAAAAAATTAGTTTGAAAGTATTTATTTCAGGTCAGACAAATGTGTTTTGTAATTTGTTTAACTTTTAAAATCCTACAATTAACGAAATGCGTACTTTAGTATTATAGAACTTATAGGCATTCGTCATAAATTACGTTTTAACGTTGAAGTCTGCTCAAGAAATCGTAATTTGTTATGCCTTTTTATGTAAAGTCCTTTTGTCAAACTAGGTCATACCACTTCAGCGTTTTCATTGTTTTCAGGCGTCTAAGTTAAATTAAAGAAGAACTCAATACAAATTTCGAAAGACACGTTCAAATTTTATTATAAGTTTTACAAAAAAATATATAAATAGACTTCTATCAGTTTTATTGCACACTCTATATTTATATAGGGATGCAATGATAACACAAATGTGGAAACAATCACAACGAAAATATATTGAAAACTTAAATGCAAAATTCCTTTTTATTTATACACATTTTTTTGCTATTTATAAATTGACTTTTTGCCACATTCGGACGAAAAAGACTATCTTGGGAATTTGGCGAAGATACCCAGCCAGAAATTTACGACGGTACCACGAAAAATGCGTTGTGAAAGCACTGTTTTGGGACGCTTTCACAACGCTTGCTTAAAATGTCTTAAAAGCGCTGTTTCATGATGGATTTAAAATGCTTTGAGAACAAATAATTGAGAAAAAGAAACCCTTTTGAAAGTTAGCCATTAAATCGGTACCTCAATTCCAAAACATGCTAAGTCGAAACAGTTAGGTTTTTAGTGTACTGTGTATAAAAGCAAAAAATCTAACTTAATAACATTTTTAAAGTAACGTCACCAGCATACAATAAAACATTTGAATTGTGCGTGGCTTTCCAATTATTTTATAATAAAAAATTAAACGATTTTCTATGAAACATCTTTTCCTGCAAAAAATAGGCCCAACTCCGAAATAAACGAAAACTTTTTTTTTAAAAAACCATGTGAAGTAATTCCTCACATAAGCATTTCCTAAAAACGTACGATTTTGTTATCAAAATTTAGAAATTCCTATAAGGAACTGTTCTTTTTGTTAAAGTGGAAATTGTCTTTTCTTTAAAAGACTGCATGATTCGCTTTCACAGTGCATTTTTGACATGCGAAAACCCAGTGCTACCTTTACAACATCTAAAGAATGAACAAGCTGGCATGTTGCTGGAAAAATTTAACATTATAATTCATTTAAATGAATACCTTAAAAATAATATATTTCATTTGATTCATTGATTTGTAAATAAATTGGAAAAATTTATTGGGAATTATTACCTTCAAACCATTTGAAAAGCGTCATGAATTTTGTTTTTACAGCGTTGTAAAATACCGCCGTCACACCGTACATCGGTGTTATCATTTTGACGCTTTTATAACGCTTTATCCCACCGTGTGATGACAGTGCACAGTGCTTTCACAACGCTTTGAGGATGGTATTTTTCTGGCTGGGTATTTATTCTTAAAATACAAAAAATATCAAAAAGCAACAATTTTACTGAATGATGATATATTAATGGTGTTTTCTTTTGTGCCAAAAAATGCTACATTTTTTATGCCTTTCGCCCCAAAAATGCCTTTTTGTCTTCGATTGTAAAATAAATGCTGCACTGTGAAAGGGTTTAGTTTTCTTTTGTGAAAAAAGTCGCACTTGCACGGGGCAAAAATTCAACATTTCAGCCCTGTATTTAATCGAAGGGGTGGACGCTGCCCTACAAAACAGATGTTTTTTCGGCGTCGAGCAAATCGCCTAGCTAGCCGCGTGTGTCCGTGCGTGCTTTTTATAATGAAGTTTGGTCAGATGCTTTATTTAGGCGGCGCCGTGGAGTATTCTTTGGGCCTTATTCATAAAAAGTTAAAGAAGGTTTGAGGAACGCTTTAGAAGTGTTAAATCGTTCTTCAAACCTTCATTAAATTTTTATGAATAAGGGCCTTTGTTTTTAGTTTATTTTTAGTGAGTTAAAAGGCTAGTTTTTTGCATTTTTGTTATCGATTCTGACCATAAAAAATGCAGCAGTACAAGAGGGTGTAGGCGACATTATTAAAATGCTGCTCTCTGACAGGGCAAAATCTTTTTTTAGAAAAGAAAACACCATAAGATTTAGCCACGTTCCCCTCATTTAGATAGATATTTTCTATATTACATAATTTATTGCGATCCATGATTTTGGGTATATGTATACGATTCTGACGGGCCACATTTTTACTTGTTTTATAATACATTCAATACTAGAATTTTTTATGTTAATTAATTTTTCGAAACATTCCAAGTTTCTTCAAAACCTGAAAAAGTTGTCACCAAAATTTTGAATATACCAACAACTTTAATTTTTTAAATTTGGTCGGTTACAACGGATTTTGGTCGGTTTTAAGGACAATTTTGGTCGGAAAATTGTTTTTCCAGTGGCAACACTGGAAGGGAACTCAAAAAGAAAGTAAAAAAATCTTATATATTAGGCGTGTTTTCGTTACACCATAAGTACTTAATTTGTATGGGGAGCTAAGCACTTTTAAGCACTATTAGTTCCCGATGAAGTTTGGTGCTTGTGTTCATGTCTTAATCGAGTATGATGTTGCCAGATTGGGCACCCTATATTTAGCAATATGGCATCCCATTTTTGGAGAGATTTTATCAATTATTGTGAATTAACGTTAAGAAAAAGAACAAAAATGGGAAATTATTTTAATATTTGCAAAAGAGTGTAAACAATTGAACATAGAATAGTAAATATATGTTTTATAAATACTTTTCACGAATTTTTTGTCTGTTTCGCACTGTTCTTTCTTCGCAACTCATGACACCATTGCTACCAGATAGTGAAATTCCGCCACTTATTGCTTATGTGCCAGTTAGTGGAAGTCAGTTGTTTTCGTTGCAAAGTGCTAAACTAAAAGTGCTAGCTTGTAACGAAAACATGCCTATTCTAGAATTGAAATGCTATCAACGCGAAATATAAGTCCTCGAAACTTGAGATGTTTTGTTTGTTTGTTTGTTTATTAGAATTTTCAGTACAACAAGATTTTATCTTATAAATTACAGTACTGAAATTGCATTGTTACAAATTTGACATAAATAGGTTATTTAGATATTTTAAGTTGATAGATTTAACAATATATGTATAAAAAATAAATAAGTAAAATATTAGCAATAACTATATTAGTTTACAATTAATTTGGTCGTTGTGCAAAGTATTCAAAAACACATCTCTTAAAACATATTGCGTTGCGTTTGCATTGTATATCATTAGGAAGTAGATTCCAGAGACGGATAGTTCTAATAAAAAACTGTTGTTCTGATATGTGTCGCCTGTGGACAATTTGGTTTATGTTATTTCCTCGATTTGATCTGGAGAATATAAGTTTTTCGAACAAGTAACTTGGTTCGGCTGTATATATGAGTTTATGCAAGAAGATTATTGATTTGAATTTTAAGTAGTTCTCTAGTGGCATTTTTAGTATTTGTATTGAATATTGGGATACCCTATCGAATTTTTTTAATCCATATATGTATCTTCCCATGTTATTTAATGTGGCCTTCAGTTTTTTCTTGCTGTCAGCGTTACATCCCGAAAATATTTCAGCTCCATATAAGAGCACTGGTAGAATGTAGGATTTCACGAGGAGTAATCTTATGTGAACCGGGGTGAAGTGTTGGGTGATCCATAAATTTCTGAGCATGCTATAGACTTTTCCACAAGTTGCATTTATGTGGTCAGACCAGGTTAACGATTTGTTAAAAATAATGCCAAGATTTTTAGCTTTGTCAACTATTTCAATGGGAATGCTGCCGATGCGAATTGGAACTTCGTCCGTTACGTTTATGTTTCGATTACGTATCATGAGCGCTTTTGACTTATTAGGATTAAGTCGTAAGCCATTATCCGTGGCCCATTTTGAGATTCTTTTTAAATCTTCATTTAGTTTTGTTGTGCAGATGTTAATAAGGTTGGCGTGACAGGTAAAATATAATTGTACGTCATCAGCATACATTTGTATCTGTGTAAAACGTAATTGGCTTGGAAGGTCGTTCGAGTATATGGAGTACAATAGAGGACCCAGTATAGATCCTTGCGGAACACCTCGTTTTAGTGGCAGCAGAATATGCAAATGACTTTCAACATGAATATAATTTAAAACCAGTAAGGAAAGGCAAAAGTCGGGCGGAGTCGGCTAAATGACACCTTACACCATCGTATTAGAGCAGAATAAGCACAAATATTGTTCATCTAAGTCCGGAATTATTTCGGGTTAGATTTTTTAGAAATTAGACCCGCTAAATCGAATACCCTATTATGTTAGTTATGGCCCTATGCTCCACAGCCCTATGACACTCCACCCTGCTAAATTTCAAAATAATTTAATGTGAAATACATCTTCTATAGTGCTACATCGTCATCAGAAAAGAAAAAAGGACTCGCCCTTAGTTTTTGAAAATTTTACAGGAGAAGCAAAAAACTAAATAAATGAAAAATTTTGTCGTTAGAAAAACGGGGATTTCAGAATAATACCCAAACATAATGATGCATATACATATTAAGAAGCACAAAATATTATTATTTATAACTTGTTTGTGAAAATTGCGTGAAATATGAATTTTTAACTGTGAAAAAATAAATCATTTTTTGTTAGATCCTTTTGAATTTCGTTAATAAATTCGCAATTTTTGATAAAAGGGTACAAAATATTGGTCAGGATGTGTATTTTGATTTATTTTACAAAAGAAAAGTCTCGGGGTCCTTTCCCTGAAAGTTGTTTTAGATAATATTATTTTCTCTCAATATATGTTAAACTTATGATACTTTTGTGCTTAATTACAGATTGGCAAATAAAGCCAGGTAATTATACAATTTTATATGAAATCATATCTAATTTAAATGAATGTGTCTTGGCTTTATGAAGGGAATGGTCATGCACGCTGAAAAAAATTGCTACTACAGTATATTGTCGCAAACATATTCAGCTGGAAACATAAATATATTTAGCACAAATATTGTTGATATATATAATATTTTTTACACACAAATACATTATATGTTTGGGAGGATGTTGTTCTAAACAAGAGTATGTTTTCATCCAAATATATTTTTATTTGGAACTAATATTTCCGAAACAAAGAATAAATTGTATTTAAGTATTTTGGCTTTGTTTTTCAGAAGTTAAAAGGGCAATTTTTTAGAAATGTTATATGTTTATTAAATTATACATTGGAAAAAATTTAATTTGAAAATTTATAAATTTAAATTAGCGCTGTAAAGCCAATTGTAATGCTGCTTATGATATTTTTAACTGTAAAGTATAACAGAAGATCTAGGAAAAATTTCATCTAAAAATCAAAAGTCAGCAAATTTTAAAAATCTGGTTTTTAAATAAAATATATTTGGAAAACTTCTTAAACCATAACTTCGTTTGTGTGTAAACACGTGTTTTATTTATGAAAGCCAGTTCGCAAATATATTTTGTTCTAATATATTAATATATCGTCATCAGAAGCGAAAAGGGCTTATCATCATACTTGTAAATTTTACAGGAGAAGCAAAAAATTAAACAAAATGAAAAGTGTTAGAAAAACGGGGTTTTCAGGATAATATTTTAACATAATCATTCATATGGGTGATTCCAACGGAACGGGTGTGACATTGTTACTGAATATCTTCCTAATTGTGGTGTATATAATTTATAACAACAATTCACAAAGGGTTTTTTATGTAGATAAGATATAAAGAATATAAATATAAATAATATTAAAAAAAAAATATGGTTGATATATCACCGTAACGGGTGTGACCTTAGGTTTTGATAAAATCTTGATCAGCCGCTTTCTTTATTACATACCGTAAAATTTGTGTATGTACTGCCAACAAAAAAATGTTTGTTGGTATCTCGAGAGTATAGGGTATATTGTAGACTTCATTCCAAATAATTTAAATTATTATTTCATAATATGTAACGGGTGTGACATAGTCTCAATCTGGAGGAGTAATAAGTAGAACGAAATAATGTCCAGTATTTGTTAGCCAAGATGCATCTATTAAAGTAGTTTTTTTCTGCGAAAAACAAAATCGAAGACGTTTTATTCACTAAATCATATTCAAATTGCCGACTCTCTTGATCACATAGAGTAAAAACTTACAAACACAAAATTCGTTGCCAAAAACAAGTTTTGACATCTTAAAAAGGCTTTCTCTTTTGTATCAATGTTTATGACAATTAAATTTTTTCAATTTCTACAAAAAATTAATTTCCGAATTAGAATACGTCCAGCAGAACTGCTTTCAAAATAATGTTTAGGTCGGGAATTCTTGATTTACCTATTTTCTAAAATATTATTTTGATATTCATTAACTCCATTTGAGATATATACATATGCCTTTTATTCCAGAACCAATCAAAACCTTGTAAGAATGAATAGCCTGATTTAAAATGACCTTATGGACCTTCATAGTTCTCTTAATTATTGCCCCTATTGCATATATTTATTTTTTCAATTTATACCGCAATTTCGGCATTTTATTTTTTAATTTCATACTTGAAATAAAATTAATTAATATACAATATTTTTAAATCGATTAAAAAATATTTACGGCCTCTGCGTAACGGGTGTGACAAATCTAAGAATGCAAATTCTAGCGTAAATATTGCAATGAAACATTGGATTTACTTTATACTATATAACCTTGACCTAACTTACACAAAAAATGATATATGGGCATTTCCGCCGAATGGTCAACCAGGGCCGAAAAATAAAATGTTGGTAATCATCGTATTTTAATGTGAATAATTATAATAAAATGACTACAAAATGTATACATTTTTAAAATATTACGGTGTCATAGCATATCTCATTTGTTTTTATGAGAAAATTTGCATAAAAACTGAAAATTACCAGACGAATATGCCTATTTTGCGCTGCACAGTAGGTACTTCAAAGACATTGCACTGTACCGAATTATAAGTGTTTATACCCTACACCACACTGTGGTACACGGTATTATGACTTTGTGCATTTGTTTGTAACACCCAAAAGGAGAAGAGATAGACCCATTGTTTATTATACCGATCGACTTGTAATCACTTTCTGAGTCGATTTAGATATGACCGTCTGTCTGTCTGTCTGTCCGTCTGTCTGTCTGTAGATGTATTCTTGTAATCAAAGTACAGGTCGCAATTATGGTCCGATCTCAACAAAACTTTGCACATATCTTTTTTAGGCCTTATCCCTAATTTGGTTAAAATCGGTTCAGATTTACATATAGCTCCCATATATATGTACCTCCGATTTGGCATATATGAACTGTATAAGCAACATTTTGTAACCAATTTGTACAAAAATTGACAGAGAGTAGTCTCGTGATACACTTAGATACAATACAAAATTTGGGGGAAATCGGTTTAGATTTAGATATAGCCCCCACATATATATTGCACCCGATTTGACATGTAAGCGCTGTAGAAACTGTATTTTATATCCAATCAGTACGAAATTCGGCAGAAAGAGGTTTCTTATTACATGAAGGAATACTGCCAAATTCGGAGAAAATCGTTTCAGATTTAGATATAGCCCCCATATATATATGTTACCCCCGATTTGAAATTCAATAGCTGTAGAAACTGTATTTTATATCCGATCACAGCGAAATTCGGTAGAAAGATGTTTCTTATTACACGAAGGAATACGAATATTGCTTAATTTAGCGATTATCGGTTCAGAATTAGATATATCCACATATATATGTTCTTACCCATTTACCAATTATTCCAAATTATTATCGCAATAACCCTTATCGCATTGTTAGGGAGGTGTAGGGAATTATATAGTCGGCCCCGCCCGACTTTCTGACTTTCCTTACTGGTTTATTATTATGGTATTAACATTATGAGCCATTCGATTTTGGCTATTTTACGTGGGAGGTAACAAAATGGACGTGGCCCATTATTACAAGACTGTAGGTCCTATGAAAGCACTACACTGCACAAAATGTCAAGTATTTATACGCACTGGTATTAAAGCAATAATCCGTTAACTTTTTTTACAAAATGGCATTCGCCCATATTACAATCATTCCATATTATTATCACAATGCCGTTTTCCCATTGTTAGGGGGGTGTAGGTTATTATATAGTCAGTCCCGCCCGACTTTCTGTTTTTCTTTACTGTTTTCTTTACCGTCCAAATCACTCAATTTTTTTTGTGTGAATGCAGTTGACAACACAGTGCATTAATCAACAAAAATTGGGAGATATCGGATAAGCGGGAGTTGCCCTGACCACACAAATTCAGTATAGAAAACGAAAAGTCTGCAAAACCATTTCACTAATTGTTTTCAAATTTGATATGGATGTATTTAACACTCAAATAAACAAGTAAGAATCCCCTCACCTTGAGTTTTAAAAAATATTAGTAAATTTATTTATTTCATTGTTTTAATTAAATTACTATCATTTTAAATCGCCTTTAATATCTTTAATGTATGTACTGGTGTCAAAGTTAAAGCTGTTTACTTTTGGTAAAAAATGGTCTATTTGTGTGGGAGGATCCAAAAGGGGCTTCCAATAACGCCCACTTTTCTCTGGACTCTAGGTATTATAAAAGCATTACACTGTACAAAATTTCAAGTATTTATACGAGTATGCACTGGTATTCAAGTTATAAGCTGTTACCTTTTGGTGTAAAATGGTCCATTTGTGTGGGAGGTACCAAAAGGGGCGTGTCAATTACGGCCACTTTTCTCTATACTCTGGGTACTATAAAAGCATAGCACTGTACGAATTTTCAAGTATTTGTACAGGGTCCCCCATATTCGACGGACCCATCTGGCAACGCCATAACTTTTGACAGAGATGTCAGATCGCTTAATGACATACCGCGTTTGAAGCGTCAGTCCAAGCAGATTTTTACCATGGAACAATACACGCCACGCGAGCGCCTGAAATAGTTGAAATTTACATTCAACCGAAGAAGTCAATTGTGAAAACTCAACGTGCTTTTAAAATATTAAAAAATGTGGCCTTCTAAGAACACCATTAAGCGTTTATACGAAAAATTTTCGACTGGTGAGGCTCTTTCTAATCCGAAGAGGCCAAATAAAAGTCGACCAAGGCGATCGGCCGACAATATCGCTGCCGTACGAGCCAGTGTTGAGAGGTCCCCAAGAACATCCCAAAAACGCCGTTCTCAGCAGTTGGGCATGGCTCGGTCCACTTTACAACGGATTATTCGCGTTGGTTTGCATTTGTTCCCGTACAAAATTCAATTGACGCAAAGATTGTTGCCTGCGGACAAGCCTCGTCGATTGGAATGGGCCCAAAAAAAACATGGGTCCGTCGAATATGGGCAACCCTGTACACGGGTATTAAAGTTATAAGCTGGTAACTTTTGGTACAAAATGGTCCATTTGTGTGGGAGGTACCAAAAGGGGCATGGAAACTTCGCCCATTTTTCTCAGACAGACGGACGTTTCTCATTCGACTTAAAATGACCCAAAACGGATATCCGCCGAACATACTTAGGGTCTTAGGTCACTCCTTCGATGTGTTACACTTTTGTCTCGTAGCAAATGATATATACTCTCCTCTCTAAGATGAGGGGACAAAAATGGGAGCTACTGGATTAGTGATTGTGGTTCCGCCAATCCTCGTACGACTGCAATTTTCAGCCAGGTAAATTGAAAAATGTGTAGAGGGTTTGGAAATTACATCGCAGGTGGACAATATGAAAACATTAACCGACATGCCCCATTTGTAATAGTAAATATAGCTTCATATTTGCGACCTACACTTTGAACACAAACAAGTAAAAGCGTTAAATTCGGCCATGCCGAATCTTATATACCCTCCACCATGGATTGCATTCAATTTTATTACTGGAAAAATCTTTGGATATGGAGCAAATCATGAAACGATCCTTTTTGTTTAAGTTAATTATTAAACCAGTAAGGAAAGGCTAAAGTCGGGCGGGGCCGACTATATAATACCCTACACCACTCTCGTAATATTGAATAACTCTGATATAAAAATTTTGTAATTCATGTATAAATTGTTTACATAAATTTACTTTTGGGATCTAAAGAGCCAAATCGGATGAAACATATATATGGGAGCTATAGCTAAATCTTAACCGATTTTCTTCAAATTCGGCAATGTTGGTAATGGATCAAGAAACTCTACCATTCTAAATTTCAAAATGATTGGATGTAAAATACAGCTTCTACAGGACTAAAGAGCAAAATCGGACGAAACTTATATATGGGAGCTATAGCTAAATCTTAACCGATTTTCTTCAAATTCGGTAGTGTTGTTTCATGGATCAAGAAACTCTACCATTCTAAATTTCAAAATGATTGGGTGTAAAAAACAGCTTCTATAGGACTAAAGGGCCAAATCGGACGAAATGGGAGCTATATCTAAATCTGAACCGATTTCAACCAAATTCAATAGGGATCTTTACAGCTGCGAAATACTCTAAACTGCAAAATTTCAGAACGATCGGAGTGAAATTGCGACCTGTAGTCGACAAACAACTTTACATGGACAGACGGACGGACGGACGGACAGACATGGTTAAATCGACTCAGCCGTTAAAACAAACTTATAATACCCTGTACCACAGTGTGGTGTAGGGTATAAAAAACGAACGCTGCAATTTTTAGGCCACAAATTCTTTAGCAAAACTCTTCACCTGAAAAATGTGTTGTTTTTGGCTTGAAATGGCTTTTTTGGGAGCTACATGTACACGGGGACTACAACAAAATAAAATGTTATTTGTATAGATTTTATTGAGATAAATTCTTGCCTGAAATAGAATACAAACTGCAAAGTTTCACCTAAATTTCTTAGAAAATGTGGTGTTTATGGCTTAAATAAGCCTTTTTGGGGGCGACATCTATAGGTGGACTATAACAAAATATGAACTGATTTAAAAGATATTTACTGCGATGAATTCTTGTTTTAATAAAATACAAATTGGAAAGATTCAGTTGAAATGCTTAGAAAATATGGTATTTATGGCTTTAATACGTATATTTGCGAGCGACCTCTATAGGGCGACTATAACAATATATGAACCGATTTGTAAAATTTTTTCTGTGATGAATTCTTGTCCAAATAGAATAGAAACTGCAAAGTTTCTCTATGGGGGAGCTAGATCAAAACATTGACCGATATGGCGCATATGCAATCCCAAACAACCTGCAGCTGTAAGAAATATTTCTACAACATTTGATCAACCTAGCTATGTTATTACGGACTGTAGCGTGATTACAACAAACGGACATGGCTAAATCGTCTTAGAATTTTAAGACGATTAAGAATATATATACTTTATGGAGTGACAAACAATTTGTACTGCGATGAATTCTTGTCAAAATAGAATAGAAACGGCAAGGTTTCTGCTAAATTGCTTTAAAAATGTGGTATCTATGACACAAAAACCGTATTTTGGAGCGACCTCTATAGGGGAGCTAGATCAAAACATTGACCGATATAGCCCATTTGCAATCCCAAACAACCTGCAACTATAATAAATATTTCTACCAAATTTGATCTACCTAGCTCTATTATTACTGATTGTAGCGTGATTACAACAGACGGACATGGCTAAATCGTCTTAGAATTTTAAGACGATTAAGAATATATATACTTCATGGAGTGACAAACAATTTGTACTGCGATGAATTCTTGTCTTAATCAAATACAAACTGCAAAGATTCAGTTAAAATGCTTAGAAAATATGGTATTTATGGCTTAAATACGTATATTTTGGAGCGACCTCTATAGGGTGACTATAACAAAGTATGAACCGATTGGTAAAATTTTTGCTGTGATGAATTCCTGTCAAAATATAATACAAACTGCAAAGTTTCTCTATAGAGGAGCTATATCAAAACATTGACCGATATAGCCCATTTGCAATCCCAAACAACCTGCAACTATAATAAATATTTCTACCAAATTTGATCTACCTAGCTCTATTATTACTGATTGTAGCGTGATTACAACAGACGGACGGACGACAGACAGACGATAAAGAATATATATACTTTATGGGGTCTCAGATCAATATTTAGAGGTGTTACAAACGGAATGACAAAATGAATATACCGCCATCCTATGGTGGAGGGTATAAAAATATGGGCCGACGGACATTGCTACAAACAAATGCAAAAAATCACAATATCCTGTAGGGTGTAATGAAAAGCAAAATACAAAATTTCTTCCCCAATTAGTTGAAATATGCGACTTAAAGAATATATACAAATGAAATGAATGGATGCCATTGTATAGGGCAATATTAAAGAATTGACCTAACTTGGTTTATGCCTAATTTTATAAAGATTGGATTGCGATTGGATTTGTCTTATTTTGCTCAAAGCTGATAATAAGGATATTGATAACGAGGTGGTTCTCGAAATAGATCCGTCTGTCACACCATTACAGCAATCCGCAATGCATGCCACTACTTCTATAAATTAAAGGTTGTTTTCTTTTACTCCTGGTTTACCGTAAAATGTTGTATATATAATATTCTAAAACCGTCAACAATATTTGTCTTAATTAATTTCGCTCCTCTTAATGAAAATAATGCATTACTATGTTTCAAAAAACAAATTACCCAAATATGCGAATAAGATTACATACGAGTATCAGTTTTGAAGGCGACCATTAACAAATGGACAGCAATCAAGAAGAGATATAATCTGGCTAAGGCTGTCCCTATTAGTATTATCTGCGACGAAAGAGTAAAGACATTGACTAATTGTGTTACGCAGCGAATGGGTCGCAAGGATTTCTCTGGTCGAGAATATACCATCACTCTGAAGGATTTAAAGCCATGTGCGGCTGTCGTAAACGGATTTTCCGATGTGCGACGAAAAAGTGTACCTGCAAACCACAGGACAGAGCATTGACATTCTTGTACAGTATTTTAATTCCTGCCTGGCGAAAGTCCTTTTGGGGTAGGGCATTTAGGCTGTACAAAACATGTGTTTTATGATTTTCCAGATATTAACATTTAATGTCTTGCTTACTTTTTTACTACTACAGTAGGTGTTTTACGTAAGGCATCGTAACTTCCCAGCAAAATTTCTCATTATCAAATAATCCGACGAGTAAGCAAAGTTCGATAATGGTAAGTACTTATTATTTAGCCACTTTTCTCATTATTTTAACATGGGGATGTCATTGGAGGAAAGTACTTCCCAAAAGCATACAATAAAGTAGCATAATAAGTACTTATTTGTAGCATAGGCATACCACATTTTAAGTACTTGAGCATTACCAATATGTCACAAAATAAGTAGCAGATATGAAGAAATGGCCATTTAAAGGTACTTATTGCAAATTGTCGCGCATTTTTCTTGAAACAAACAATTTCATCATGCCAGATTCGAATTTCTGAATGCAAACCTCCATGTAAAAAATTCTTAAGCGGTATTTTTATTCAAATCTGCAACATGCAAACATGTTGAAAAATAAATAAATCTTGTACAATAACCTACATACATATAGCCAAAATTGCATTATATCAAAAATTGCCAAAATGATTTTGATAGCAAAAAATCACTTATTTCTGTTGTTATTGGTAAGTCATTATTAATAAGCCGAAAGTAATGCAGCGAATAACGAGATGTCATTATTTGGTAACGCAGGAAATAATGACAGGTACTTACCAAGATTTTGCTGGGTTACTCTAACATAATACGGGGCTATACTAACTTTATCATTCCGTTTGCAACACCTAAAAATATTGATCCCAGACCCTATAAAGTATTCTTTATGGTCATAATATTCCAACATGTTTTATCCATGTTCGTCTGCTTGTCTCTTGATAGCACACTACAGTCCGTAATAATATCTAGAGCTAAATTTCTCATTACCAAATAATCCGATGAGTAAGCAAAGTTCGATAATGGTAAGTACTTATTATATAGCCACTTTTCTCAATATTTTAACATGGGGATGTCATTGGAGGAAAGTACTTCCCAAAGGCATACAATAAAGTAGCATAATAAGTATTTATATGTATTCATATTTTAACGATTTTAAGTACTTTAATAATGCATTACCAATAAGTTATAAAATAAGTAGTAGATATTGTAGATATGTATAAATGGCCATTTAAAGTGTTTTGTTTTTCATATTGTCGAGCATGTTTCTCGAAACAAACTATTTCTTCATGTCAGATTCGAATTTCTGAACCCAAACACCCATGTGAAAAATTTATGGTATTTTCTTCCAAAGCTGCACGAATTTTTTGAAAACATAAAAAAATAAATAAATCTTGTACAAAAACCAACATATAGCCATAATTGCATTATATTAAAAATTGCCAAAATGATTTTTGATACCAAAAATCACTTATTTCTGTTATTATTGGTAAGTCATTATTAATAAGCCGAAAATAATGCAGCGAATAATGAGATGTCATTATTTGGTAATGCAGGGAATAATGACAGGTACTTACTAAGATTTTGCTCGGTAGTCTGATAACAATTTGCAGACCACTTGGCATTCAAAATTGTCCTTATCAGTTAATGTTTTGATATAGCTCCCCTTTAGAGGACGATCCGAAATATATTTCTTTATGTCATAAAAAAACATTTCTAAGCAATTTACTGAAATTTTGCTTATTACTTATATTTACTTTGGCAATCCCAATACAAATAAATAGGTTTAGCATTTTCAATCAATCTTTATGAACTCAAATTGGGATTTCAAAGAACAGACGGACATGGCTAAATCATCTTGGAATTTTACGGCGATCGAGAATATATTCACTATATGGTCCCAGATCAATATTTCAAGGTGTTGGAAACGAAAAGACAACGTTAGTATACTCCCATCCTATGGCGGAGGGTGTGCAACCAAATGTAAAACAATATATTAACATTTTTTAATTATCATTAAAATGTCTTTAATTATCCTTAATATTTTTATTTGCCAGATATAATAAGTTTAGTTTTTGTTGCAAAGTGTAATTGTACGGTCGTTTTTAATTAATTTAATGATTTAGATAGAGTAGTATCAAAAAATAACCAAATTCAATGTCATACAATTTCGTAACGTTTTTCATCCCTTAGAAGGAGGCGCTAAATTAGGACGAAGCCCTGGCAATTTTTACAATCGCACATACTTTTATAACGGTTTTTTTGCTTGTTAGCTGTGACGAAAATTTAAAGACATTGACTAATGACATATGCGGCTCTCGGCGATGGACTTTCCCAGACATAAGCAGAGACCGTTTTTAGATGGCTGTCTACCTGGTGTCAACAGAACTGAGCATTGCCATTCTCAGAAACGCGAATTTGAGATGGGATAAATGTCCATCCTCATTTCTTGGAAATCAATCATGAAAAGGTATTCTCCTCAATCTTTATTTTTCTTAATAGAGATTTTCCTAAATCTCTATTTTTCTTAGTTTCGCAAAGAACAGTACATCATTATTACTATTTTAGGGGATATGCAACTTAACAGGACTATTGAGGCGTCTGTTCTAATCATGTTTGTTGTCAGTCCTTGTGTGATTCCTCTAAGTATTTGCTCTACTCGAACGAAACGGTGTGTGATTGCTTAGACCAATAAAACAAACAAATGGTTAGCAAATACGCAGGTAGAGTAGATGTTTTCCACGTGTTTGGACTTGGATTCTTACTGCCAGTCTGTTTTTTTGTGGAGAGATTTGTGTTTAAAATGTTATTCTCATTGACAATATTTTGAGTTGTAGCGAAACAATTTTCTTAAGATTTAAATTTATTTAATGACGTTTTTTCTTGAACAAAGAAACTCATTCGTTTCAAATTCCGTCCATATTGGTTAGTGTTGAAATAAACCAGTATGTAAAGGCTAAAGTCGGGCGGAGCCGTCTATATGATACCCTACACCACCTTGTTAGTGCGGGAGGTGTATATATATATGGGGGATATACATACATATATACATATTTTGAATGATTCGTGGCTCGAAATTAATTTTTGAGCTATGGTTTCCTCGGCATATTTTCTTAAAATGACCAATAGAACAAGAACATAGATGCGCATTGGTAAATTTTTCGACCTTCTACAATACTTGAGCTATTGTTTCATCAGCAAAGTTTCTAGGAATGATCCATAGAACAAGAAACGCGATGCACCTCTATGCATTTGTTCTCTATTGTTTAATATTTTGGGAAAAAAACCTATTTTGAAAGATCCGATTTCATTTTTGTGCAAAGTTTCTTTAAATGACCCATAGAACAAGAATTGCAATGTATCTTTGTCGCAAAAGTTTACCCTCCGTAATGATATATATTGTGAATATACCAAAATCTGCATCTATTTCTTTGAAACACGACAGTAATCATGCTTAGTTCATGAAACTGCTTTGAGTTCAATTTCATACAAGTTGGTTGTAAATTGAGTTTCATATAGCGCTTATACATATTTCAAATCGGATTAATAAATTGCGATCTGTACCTTGTTTAGAAAAACATATACAGACGGACATAGCTAAACTGATTTAGCAGGGTCTATTTCTTCTCCTTTGGGTGTTACCAACAAATGATCATGGTTATAATAAACACTACCAACTTTCAGGGGGTCGAATTGTAATGAAATGAGGTTTCCATTTTCCTGTTACGATTAAAAGGTCATCAATTGGTCAATTGTGAGCAGGTTGTTTCTAATGTCATTACCGATAAAAAAAACGATTACAAATTGCGCAAATTCATTTCGAAAATCGTGTTTTAGTTCAGAAATGCTACATGGAGAAATATCGCCGTTTTTGATATGTTTGAATTTAAAGAAAATATATTTGGTACACAATTATTTGAATATTATATATTTGTGAACAAATAAATTTTATTTGAAAATCAATTAAACTTATTTGGAGCGCATATATTAATATATTACAACAAAATATATTTGCGAACTAATTTTCTCAAATAAAATATGTATTTATGTACAAATAAAACGATTATTTAGGAATATCGCCAAACATACTTTATTTAAAAAATATGTTCTTTGGTAACTTTCGAATTTCAATTTAAATTTTCCTTGATTTCAAGTTACACATTATAGTTAAAAATGTCATATATATGTATAATTAGATTTTGTCTTAAAACACTTATTTTTAATTTCTAAATATTGCAAATCATAATTTGTTGTCAAGCCATGCAGCAATTTACCGTTATGCAAGATTATATCGATATATCCATTCTAAAACATGCTAAGTTGACTTTTAGGGAGATTGCATTTTTAATTTCTAAATACTCAAAATTATATTCATTCAAAATTTGGTGTTTATCCGTCAACCCAATCAAAAGTTATTCACAAAACAGTAATGGTCATTCGATTTCCATCATAAAGGAATTCCACATAAATATAAAAAAATCACCAAACTTTGATCGCCTCTCCTGAAAAACTAACTGTTTGCAGTTAGCATAGTTTAGAACGGAGGTATCGATAAGGAATAAAGGAATTTTAGGAAAATTTAAAACTTCTAAAGTTTGACCTTTGAATTACCGAATTACTTTTGCTTACAATTACACTGATCAAAATTTTTCATAATACAGTTCTTAGCCTAAAAGGTAGTTCCTTTGAATTACCTCCAGTTCTCGCGATAAATCGCGATTTCCAAAAAGAAAGAGGTTGATACACATATTGTAGCATAACTCGAGAACCTCTTATCCAATTTAGTTCAATATAGCTTCAAAGAATCCAAAACTTAATTTAGTACCATTTTTTAATCCGTTCAGCGGTTACGACGATATCTGAAAAGATAGTCCCCAAAAATTATATTTTATGAGAACTTTTTAATAATTTTTAAATAAACGCGTAATAAAAACATCGACAAATTATCAATTATTACATTTTTATTATTTTATCATAAAGACTTATAAGTCATGAATAAAAGGAAGTCATTCCGTAGGAAATCGATGCAAAACTTCAAAAGTTGTAGGTAAATTAGATGAAAAGATAAACTTTTTTGTGAGATTTTCTGTGAAATTTTTGATCGGGACAGTGCCTTCGATGCCAGTTAAGGTGAAAATAATTTTGGAGAAGATTTGATTATTTCGCTACAACTTTTTCAGTTATGCATTGATTTTCTTCGGAATGGTCTCATTTTATTCATGACTGATCAGACTTTATGATCAAATAAGAAACATTTTATAATTGAGTTTTTTCCCATGTTTTTAGTACGCGTTTATACACATGTTTTTAAGATTTTCTCAAAAAATAGGATTTTTAGCACTATCTTGTAAGATATCGTCGAAACCACTGAACGAATGAGAAATATGTATTAAAAGAAGTTGAGAGCTACTTAATTTTTGATTCTTTAAAACTTTCCTAAAGAAATTCGTATAATTGATTTTCGAGTTACGCTATAATTTGTGTCTTAATATCTCTATTTGTGCCAATCGCGATTTATCGCGAGAACTAGAGCTGATTTATTATCTCATATATCCAAATCGGCTGCGAAAACATATGCCGCAGCAAAAACTAATTTTTTGTTGACCCTTGTTTAGTGATGTCAAACGGAAATCCCGATTCCGAAAAATCCCGAATCCCGGTATTTTTTAAAATGAATCCCGGGATATTTTAATAATAATATATTAAGCTGTCTCGTATAAAATATTAAGTGAAAGATAGATAATCTCTGTCGAAAATGTTCGAAAACATTGACATAATCCGGTGAAAAAATTAGAAATTTGGAGAAGAATTATAAAATATATCATAAATGTAATTATATCGTATAATATATATCATATAATCGTTTTGGTCCCATAAAAACGGAATTAGTCAAACTGATTTCTCAAGTTGAAAAAAATATTTTTCGTGCTTTAATGAACGAAAATTATAACATTAATAAGAATTCAGACGACGAACTGAAATTGGACTAAAATTAGTTCATAGCTAAGATGTTGTGAAATATTAGGCGTGTTTTCGTTACACCATAAGTGCTTAATTTGTATGGGGAGCTAAGCACTTTTAAGCACTATTAGTTCCCGATGAAGTTTGGTGCTTGTGTTCATGTCTTAATCGTGTATGATGTTGCCAGATTGGGAACCCTATATTTAGCAATATGGCATCCCATTTTTGGAGAGATTTTATCACTTATTGTGAATTAACGGGAAGAAGAAGAACAAAAATGGGAAATTATTTTAATATTTGCAAAAGAGTGTAAACAATTGAACATAGAATAGTAAATATATGTTTTATAAATACTTTTCACGAATTTTTTGTCTGTTTCGCACTGTTCTTTCTTCGCAACTTATGACACCATTGCTACCAGATAGTGAAAATCCGCCACTTATTGCTTATGTGCCAGTTAGTGGAAGTCAGTTGTTTTCGGTGCAAAGTGCTAAACTAAAAGTGCTAGCTTGTAACGAAAACATGCCTATTATAGTAAAAGTTAGTATTTTTAACAAATGTTAATGTATGCGTTAGGTGTTTTTATCCTTATTTAAATTAATTAAAATTAAATTAAAACTGAACTAAATTGTTTGTATTCCATTTCGAAATATCACATTATTAAGAATGAAAAAATCCCGATTTATACGGAAAACCCCGAAAATACCGGGATATCGAACAATTTCGGGATTACGAAAATCCCGATTTATCCCGAAAATCCCGGGATATCGAACAATTTCGGGATCCCGAAAAAATCACGGGATCCCGGGATTTGCAATTTAAAAATCCCGAATCCCGGGATTTGTGAAAACCAATCCCGTTTGACATCTCTACCCTTGTTATTATTATTAAACGAAAATAAAATAATATTAGAATGGAAACAAATATTTCTTTAGTACAACATCTTCTCAAACATATAATATTTGTGTTTGCCAAATATTATATATTTGGAGTATACTCTAAAGATATATATATTTCAAGCCGAATATGTTTGGGACAATATACTACAGAAGCGATTTTTTACAGCGTGTACTGTATGTCCACTCACTTTTTGGTTAGCTTTATGGTATAGTGGAATCGTTTGTCCTTGCTTCATTAAAACTGAGAAAGGCGAGAAAGTAACCGTCAACGGCGCTTTTCTGTGTAGAGTGATATTGGACTACTTCAAAAAATATGTTTTTTGATTGAGCTAGGAGTGTGCCTACAGAATTATTGTTGAACACTGTCTGGCAGACTATTGATTGGTCTGTCTGTTCTGTTCATCCGTCCTTCTGTCCGTCCGTCCATCGTATCATTTTCCTGTCTGCCAATTTTGTGGTTGTAGGTTGGCTTTTGGGTGGCGTCAACCCCCTTTTTGCAAACGATTGTATCAATTGCAGGAAATTAGCAAAGTTACAATTGATGTTTATTGCATACACATACTGACTGTCGCGTCAAATGGAGATAATTCTATGACAAAACCAGAATATCACCATATCTAGATGTTGATGTTGGCATTATGCCATCCATAAAGGTGTTGGGGCCTATGACTACTTAACCCTGGAGATAGGAAGCCGATACCTCACACATTTGAGTGTGTAATTAGTCGCAAATAAACCTATCTAGACAAATAAAAGTAGATATAATTATTTCTTTCATTGCTTCTAGCAGCTCAGTCCACGAGATGTCTCTGATGTGAGATAAAAATTATTTATATGTGCCAAAACAAACAGTGGAGCACTGTGGTACTAGGCAAACATACTGAGGGAAAAACTAATTATATGTATGTGCAAATCAGTTAGTTAGGGTTTAATCACAATCACATGATTTACGTAGGTTAAGTTAAGCAGTTATACTGTATGTATATCAGGCTCACATACACGGGGCAAAATCGACTTTTTTGATATGTTTGAATCGAAAGGAAATATATTTGTAACACAAATTTTTAAATATTATATATTTCTGAGCAAATAAATTTTATTTGAAAATCAATAAAATATATTTGGAACGCATATATTAATATATTACAACAAAATATATTTGCAAACTAAATTTCTCAAATAAAATATGTGTTTAAATACACATAAAATTATTGTTTAGGAATTTATCCAAATATATTTTATTAAAAAAATGTTCAAAACTTTTGCTGACTTTTTAGAATTCCAGTTTAAATTTTTCCTTAGTTTCGACTTGCACCTCCCAGTTACAGTACCATATGCAGCATTAACTTCTGTTTAAATCAATTATTTCAAATTTCTGAGTTAGTATTATAGTCATAATTTTTTGTCAATCCTCGAAGAAATTTATTTTGATGATTATACCACTTTAATTATTATTATTTTTACAAACATTACAAATTTCTAAAAAATAATACCTTTAAATTGGTAAAAATTTTGACACAACTAACGTATTTTCTGAATTTTTAAGTGCAAATAAATATTTGTTTCTTAAATACTCGTAATAGTCCCAAATAAAAACATATTGGGATGTAAAAAAAGAATTGTTTAGAATAGTATTTTCCCAAATTTATACTTTTTGTGTGTACCCAATATTATATATTTACAGTGTATCCTAAGCATATATATATTTCAAGCCGAATATGTTTGGGACAATATACTACAGAAGCGATTTTTTTCAGCGTGTAGAATATGTAATCCATAGTAATACCACTTGGCATAAGTAAAAAGATTAGTTTTCCTAGTCACTCCTGTTGAACCAGTTTGATTGATTTAAAAGCGCTAAACAGTTATCGAATGGTAAAATCTGCCAATTTGCCAAACCTCAAATGTAATGAGAGTTTGAGTAATCTGCCGCTTCTTAGAGCGTGTGGGGCACAAACGCATAATGTGCACTGTTGATTCCTTCTCATCTTCGTCTCCGCAGCTTCTGCAAAAGTCATTCCGCAAGACCTTCAATTTCTTTGCTTGCCATCCCATAAAGCAGTTCCCCATAATGACGGACACGATGTGTGGGGCGTCACATCATGGGAAAATATGACGAAATATGCGCGCATAGGTCTTTGAAAGCAACTAACAAAAATCAGTTTTTTGGGAATGCTTTTTTCTGCATTTCTCAATTTCGACTAACTCAATTTGAACAATGGCAAGATAAACAATCGAGCAACGCGTTAAAGTTTTTTAAGCCTTTTACGAAAATAGGCGTTCAAATCAAAATGCATTTCGTGCACTTCGTGATGTTTTTTTGATCAGCATAATCGACCAAATGTGTCCACAATCGGGAGAATTGTGCGCAAATTTCAGCAAAACGGGCCTGTAGGAGATGTGAAAACACCAGTGCATGCTCGTTCAGTTCGTTTAGTGCGGCTTATGGGCTGGCGACGTCATCGGGCCATACTTCTTCGAAATGAGGCCGGTCAGGCAGTTACTGTGAATGGTGTTCGCTATCGTGAGATGATAACGAACTTTTTATGGCCCGAATTGGAAGATATGGATGTGGACAATATGTGGTTTCAACAGGACGGTGCCACTAACGAAACAATGTTTCTTTTACGCAACAAATTCAATGGCCGTGTTATCTCACGTGGTGGCGATGTCAATTGGCCGCCAAGATCATGTTATTTGACACCGTTGGACTTCTTTCTTTGGGGCTATTTGAAAGAAAATGTGTACGTCGATAAGCCAGCAACAATTCAAGAGTTAAAGGATGAGATAATTCAGCACATTAACGGCATAGAACCTCAATTATGGTTCAGCGTCATCGAAAATTTAGACCATCGGATGGAGGTGTGACGCCGAGGTCGCGGTGGCCATTTGGCCGATATTTTGTTTCATACATAATTTTGTTTCATTCATAATAAAAAGAAATGACAATAATTTCGTAAATAATTTGTGTATTACCCAAAATCAACATCGACCCTGAAAATTTAACCACCCTTTAGTAGACAGAGATAAAAATGTAAGCGAGCAAAACCCGTTGTTGTGAACTAATTTAATTAAGGGACGCCAAAGTTATTATAAAATGCATTTTTTAGCGGAATTAAGAACATACAATCGTAGACCATTCTTATTTCTATCAGCATCCCAGCAAAATTTCTCATTACCAAATAATTCGACGAGTAAGCAAAGTTCGATAATGGTAAGTACTTATTATTTAGCCACTTTTCTCATTATTTTAACATGGGAATGTCATTGGAGGAAAGTACTTCCCAAAAGCATACAACAAAGTAGCATAATAAGTACTTATTTGTAGCATAGGCATACCACATATGTATGTATATATGTGCTTATATTTTCACGATTTTAAGTACTTGAATAATGCATTACCAAAAAGTTATAAAATAAGTAGTAGATATGGTAGGTATTTAGAAATGACCATTTAAAGTGATTTTGAGCATATTTCTCGAAACAAACAATTTCCTCATGCCAGATTCGAATTTCTGTACCCAAACCCACATGTAAAAAATTCTTCAAAGGATTTACATCATGTGATATACAGGGTTGCCCATATTCGACGGACCCACGGACTCGTTGGGCCCATTCCAATCGACGAGGCTTGTCCGCAGGCAACAATCTTTGCGTCAATTGAATTTTGTACGGGAACAAATGCAAATCAACGCGAATAATCCGTTGTAAAGTGGACCGAGCCATGCCCAACTGCTGAGAACGGCGTTTTTGGGATGTTCTTGGGGACCTCTCAACACTGGCTCGTACGGCAGCGATATTCTCGGCCGATCGCCTTGGTCAACTTTTATTTGGCCTCTTCGGATTAGAAAGAGCCTCACCAGTCGAAAATTTTTCGTATAAACGCTTAATGGTGTTCTTAGAAGGCGCACTTCTCACATTTTTTAATATTTTAAAAGCACGTTGACTTGACTTCTTCTGTTGAATGTAAATTTCAACTATTTCAGAGCGCTCGTGTATTGTTCCATGGTAAAAATCTGCTTGGACTGACGCTTCAAACGCGGTATGTCATTAAGCGATCTGACATCTCTGTCAAAAGTTATGGCGTTGCCAGATGGGTCCGTCGAATATGGTATACCCTGTACGTAAATATTTATGGTATTTTCATTCAAATCTGCACGAATTATTTGAAAACATGTTGCATTATATTTTAATTTACCAACATGATTTTGATAATAACAACTTATTTTTGTTATTATTGGTAAGTCATTATTAATAAGCCGAAAGTAATGCAACGAATAATGAGATGTTAATTTTGCAAAGTGCATAATTTGAACAATCACCAAAATAAAATGTCGCGCCTCTGATTTCGGAATAGATCGTTAAAAATCCTTTTAATTCATATGAACTTCCGCCATATCCGTACCGCGCACTAGGTGTGCCTTGATGATCATCGCTGAGACAAAAGTGTCTCGTTCTTCGCATACAAGACTTCAATCTTGAAATACGTATCCAAGGTTGTTAAGTGCACCTCAGCAGTACCCCCAAAGAACATAGAAATGACTTTAAGAACTTTATACCATAAAAATTGTCAAGAACAAAATTTGCAATTTTTTGCAAAATTTGAAAAAGGTGAATACAATTTCAGTGATTCATTATTTTGTTATGCGCCCCTGATTTTAGGATTCGCAATGTAAAAAACCTAGGGACAATAAATTCAGATTAATCTATGAAAAACTGTCGATGTGCCCCGCGAAATACACTATCAAAAAAAATTCACGGAAGTTTAACTAAGGTTTGAAGCACATCATCGACACCTACAGGGTGGCTGATATGTATTGCAACCAACTTCAGGTTGCTATCATTTCTAAACCGCTAGTCTGAAAGCTGACAGATTTATTTCAGTGACAGTTCATTTTATTGTTTACAAGCTTACAAAAGCATTTTGATCTATTGCATTCAGAAAAAAGTTATTCGTGATGGAATTCAAGCGTGATAGTGTGATTGCTTTATATTTAGGTGGAAAAACACAAGTGGCTATCGTTAGAGCCCTCCAGCATTTAAATGTGAATAAATCTTTCGTTTCTCATACCATTGCTCGTTACCGTGAAATGATACGAAAAGTGAAGGCCAGATTTGATGGAAGTCCACGCCGCAGTGGAAGAAAAATTGCGCGTGAGCTGAGCATATCGCGAGAACGGATACAACACATATTAAAAAATAAAAAATGGGCTTGGACTAAAGCCATTGAAGTTCCAAAAAGTGCAAGAGCTCACCGATGCACAAAAAAAGTTAGACTGGAAAGAGCCAAGGAGTTGCTTCGCTTGCACGGAAGTGGCCAGTTACCGAATTTGGTTTTCTCCGATGAGAAGCCATTCCAAATTGAGCAGTTTGTGAACAAACAAACTGATCGGGTTTACTTGCCAAAGAGGTCAGCTGAAAATTTACACCTTCGATTGGCCACCAGAACTCAAGCGCCGCCGATGGTAATGGTGTGGGCCGCCGTAACGGCCGATGGTCGCTCCTCGCTCGTATTCATCGACCATGGGGTCAAAATAAATGCCGAATATTATCGGGAAAATGTCCTAAAGACAGTATTGAAGCCCTGGGCAGACAAACATTTCGGCCGCAGACCATGGACATTCCAACAGGACTCAGCACCATCGCACTCAGCACGCGTCAAGCAAGAATGGCTTAAAAAGGAGGTTCCTCGCTTCGCTTCTACCGCACAATGGCCACCAAGATCTCCGGATCTCAATCCGTTGGACTTTTGCGCCTGGGGCATTTTAGAGAGTAAGGTTCGCACTAGAAAATACCATAGTATCGATCATCTCAAGACGGCGCTTCGCCGGGAATGGGCCAAAATACCACAGAGCCACTTTCGTGCAGCGTGTGATGGCTTTGTCGGCCGTTTGAAGGCCAAAATCCGTGCCAAATGTGGCCAATTCGAACAAATCTAAACTGTTTCTAAAATGTTATGTTATTTCCGACATTTTTTGCTTTTGAACAATAAAATTTTAAAAAAAAATAGAAAAATATAGCGCTTTACTTTGTTGCATTACATATCAGCCACCCTGTATATGGATTTGTAGGTACTTCCAGCCACTATAATCGCTTCTTCGGCGATATTTGTGATTTATCTAATTCCATCAACTTTTGCACCGAAATCTGTACACAACGTGACAACTAACACAGATTACCCCTATATAAAAATTTTGACATTTGCCCATATATTTTTTGAAATAGTCCCAGTATAAAAATCTTCCCTTAGTTTTAAATATTTTTAATGTAATTTCCAATTTTTTCTATTTTACTGGGGTATGCTATCCATCGCAGAGAGTATATCGCGACCTAAGAGAGAAAAGGCGCTAAGTCCACTTTTTGCCTAAATGTATTTTTTGAAGCGAAATGCAAGGTGAGTTGAATATACATATATATTGGAAACAAAAAGTCTAAGAAATCATGCTCTGTCATCTTTAATATCTGAATCGTAAAAGCGCTAAGTCCATATATCAGTTATAAAAACATAAATATAGTTAAGTATTTTGCCTCTCCTGTAAAATTTTAAAAATTTTACTTAGCGCCTTTACACTCTTTGGTCGCGATGTATGATTTGGCATGAATTTACGCCGTCTTTACTTGCTTAAATATGTTAAGTTTCTTGAAAGTTCTACCGTTCGTGTGTCTGCTATTATGATGACCACTTGAGACTTAGAAGCGAACTTAATTTGACAAATCTTCTCCGTCATCTCGATCATCATTAAGAAGATGGAAAGACTGGTACAATAATATTCAAAGAACACAAACATAAAACGGAAGTCCGCATGCGTACGTACAGCAGCATAGCTCTTGGCGGGCAGAAGCATCCACCGTTGCCTACGAGTACCACTGATGACAAACCACTTGAACATAGATATCCTGGCTGATATTTAAGTCGACATCGGCGGATGGATCTTGAAATCTGTGTTTGTTTGCTCATGATGGAAGGCGACTGCGTCTAACCGTAGCTATTTTTGGTGTCACAATAAATTGTTGATTATGGTTTTGAATGTACATACAATTACAATTTCACGTCAAAAGCTGATGCCAACATGACATGTTCCATTAAACACCTCCGACGCTGGGCAATTTTAAAATTCCTTTCATTCACTCATTCAGAAGAAAACGAAAAATTGAGGTAGCAACCTTTCATTGTTATAGTTTCCGCTACTTGAAAAGTTTCGCTGCCGCTGGTGTTGTTTCGTTGGTGCTGCTGGGTGGGTTCAAATCTCAAGTGGGTGTTAAGTAATTGTAGGCTATAATTTGATTCTTTTTTTCTTCATTATTTCTTGTCTCTATGTGATGCTGTTTGTTGATTGCTTTGTGGGTTGTATTTTTTCACAAGTACTCCGCTGGAAGACAAATGTCTTCTAATTATAAACAAAAATGTGCATTTAAATAGTAATATATGCATTTGAAACAAAGCCAGGGGAGGAAATCCTCATCTTCTGATTTATATGACGTCGTTTGATTGTAAACATAACTCAAAGGAAATTTTGTTTAAAAACAATTTCGTGATTTTTTGTAAATCCCGTAAATGTATATTCTTCATCGTCGTAAAAGTCTAAGACGAATTAGACATGTCCATCCGTCCGTCTGTCTGTAGAAATCGCGCTTCACATCGATTCATGTTTTGATATAATCACCGTATAAAAGGCGCTTTCAAATTTGCTTATAAAAAACCAGATTTTCCAGTTGATTTATCTGAAAATTTTCAGATTATATCAAAATTCTGCACGAAAATGTATTACATCAATCTATGTTTTGATATAGTCCCCATATAGAGGAAGTTCTTTAATATCTTCAAATCTAGAAGCTTTCGTTTTATTAAAACAAATGTCTAAACAAAAAAGAAACGTTTCGGTCTATGATTTATTTATTTTCCACTTCATAGTTTTTCCAGTTGTAGAATTAAATAGAATCTAAGGTGGAGGTAAGAGTAGTGAAAAATTCAGCCCGGCCGCACTTGTTTTTTCTCTATATATTTTATGATAATACTAATTTCAAACTAATTAATAATGTACAGTATTCCGCTTTAAAATAGATGCATTCCAAAGTACCCCCTAAGGTTACCGGATAACCAAGTGTTGACCGTGTCTCAAACAATTAACTTGTTTTCTATCACTTTCCACACCTTATGACAATTTTGCTATCGTGAGAAAATAAACAAATTTCAATATTTTCAACATGACTTGCGTATGTCCAAATGCAACTGATCAAATATTTTTCATCAAATTTGTTTGAATATTAATATTTTAATTAAACTGTAGAGCGTAGAGTGTTAATGAAGAGAAAGTGAAATATAATTCTAACTCGTAGATGTGGGAGCGAGAAACCGAAAACAATAAATATTTAATGAAGATTACATCGATGATCAGGCACACTCAACTCAGGGCCAAGAAGAGTGGTGGTGGCAAACAAATGATCATGAGTCATGGGGAATGATCAATAAATTTACTAATGAACCAAGTCATTGCTTTCTATTCTCATAAAAACTGATTTGGAAGTCATGTTTGCCTGAAGATGTTAATATAGAATAAACAGAAAAATATCTGAGAGGGTTTAGCAGTGACCTTATTAACTGATAAGCATTTGTGATCAGCTATGAGCCAAATTAGATGTAGAATGGAATTGAAATGCTTTTGTATATGGTAGATGTCCAAGATCATTTTCAATATGTGCGTAATTATTGTATCAGTCGTAATTTATTCCTATACTTATATATCGAATTATTGGGTGAATGATTGACTTCTCAAAGACCTGACTAATTTCTTAAAGCCATAATCACGATAATTTGCAGTGGGGGTAGGCCTTGGGACATAGATCCACGAAAGGAAGACTGATTTTTTTCCAAATTGGTATTCAGGGGAATTTTAAACAGTCGTTACGAGATCTGTGACAGTTGTGGACAGTTTTTTCCTGGGTTACCAGACAAAATATAGATGCCAACTCTATTAGAACGTTAATTTTCAGTCATTCTGCTACCTCTCTAATAGCTATGCTTTCTGCCAGGTAACCTCTACAATGGATCCCCTTTGCAATATATTGTTCAAGTTCTTTGGCGAAGACATCAAAGCTCACAGAAGTTCACGAATATCCAATGTCTTGGGATACGACACTTTCATTCTGAACTATCTGGTATAAAAGTAAGATACTTTTTGTGAAATAGTGGTTCAGATATAGTGTAATCAACAAAGCCTGGAAGGTCAGGCATTGTGTCTAGAATGATACTGACCAGTGTAACCATTCTCTAACATAGTACAACATTTTTCAGTTCATTAATTTGGGGCTCAATTCTGAGAATTGGACGTGAAAGTAACCACAAAAATAAGAACTTCTGCATCATTCGTTTAGTCAAGTTGGCTCAGTTAATAATTTAATGACCAGCTAATTTTTTTGCTCAAGGTGGATTTTTAGCAATTTTTCTATATTTTTTTTCTCTTTTGTGTCTTAGCAAAGTTAGATTTATTGAATAGGAGAGAAAAAATGCGGAACAAACCTACCCGAGAAAATTGCATCCAGTGCCTTAAAAATCGGAACCTGATGATCACTCTACCTTCGAAAATGACAAGAAGCAATAATGACTCCATTAAGAGGACACCCACCAAGCCCTTCAAATAAGTTTAGAAGGAAAGTCAGTTAAGGCAGATAGTAGTGAGACAGAAGTAGTGAGGATGGTACCACCCCCAAGGATAAATGGAGCCATGTGCAATCGGCCATTACGGATCAATACCTCGCTGTCCCCAGTGAGATGCCGGACACATCAGGGGAGAGTAAAGATCTTAGCTTTCGGTGATGCCAGATAAGTAGAGCTGTATAAGGAAGCTTTGAGTCGAGTGTGTGTGATCTAGCCGGGCGCCCACTTCGATGTTGTCGAAAAAACAACAACCCTAGTCACCATCCAACTCGGCTGACATACTTCAGATTATTGAAAATTCCAATCCTGATCTGCCTGCCCATAATTGGAGAATTAGTAAGAAAACTAAGGTGGACAGTATAAAACGGCTGGTCAATTTGATGTTTAATGCTGAACACACTACTAACTTACAACGGATAAATGGAACACTACGATATGGCTTCGAGAAGCTATTCAAGCAGGATACAGCTCCCATTGCGGAAAGGTGAGGTATGCACCGTGGTCGACACCTAGCCCTCCGGAAGTGCAGAGCTCATAATCTCTGAAGCCTCATATCCTAGCACAAAGGCTGTAGCACCTTTATCTGAGGACGAGAGAACTACTTCGGACACTGAGGGGCTTAGGAGGATTTGTGGACTTGTTGTTGTTGTTGTAGCCATGGTTGCTCCTTTGCATATGGAGGTTGCAGTCCTTGGCCAGAATTTGGGGTTCTGAATCTCTCCGGTGCAGAGAACCGACTGCTGAGTGAGAGCGTTATGGACTTCTTGAGGCATCTGCTGGGGACATGATCCTCGATGATACAAAAGAGGAGTTCGATAACACACTTTTTGGGGAAGAGTTTTATCTGTCGGGTACCAATGAGTTAAAAATTCTAAAGATTAACCTCCATCATGCTAAAGCAGGTTCAGCAGTTCTATTGCTGCGCCATACTGTTATAGGTCATTATGGTGTGGTGGACGGCAACTGATAAACTATCCATCACCAACCTTCTATCAAAGGTTCAGAGAACTGCCTGCCTATGCATAAGTAGAGCTTGAAGGACTACAGCGACTGTGTCTCTACAAGTCCTACTCCACTTAATATTGTGCCAATTACTATTGTGACGATAGAAGTTGCAACAATAGCGGCACAAAGAATAAACTGTACAAATTTCCAACTTCGTTCATGATTCACAGCGTCCGAAAGTTGGTTTCCTCTCAACTTTTTTCTTAAAGAATACAGAAGTCACCAATTCAAATTAACTAATATTAACAAACTAACTTTTTTTTTTTTTTTTTTTTTTTTAATTCATTTTTATTTCATAATAATATTTACAAATTATGAGTGTCTCCGCGCCAATAGGCATTATTGGAGACTAGTTGGCAAAAGAAAATTCCATAAAATTACAATTAAGGTTTTAGTATTAATTAAATGGTGGTAGTATTAAAGATATTATTCAATCATTGATATTAAATGGCAATTCAATCTTAATGTTATTTAGAGAAGTGTTTCTAGCCTTTCCAATAAATATGTTTTTATATTTCTTTTGAAACCCGAAATCGTAGCAAAATTTTTAAGAGTCTGTGGCAATGCATTGTATTCATGAGGTCCAGCATATTGTATTCTCTGCTTGGTCAATTCAAGTCTGCATCTCGTAGATTTCAGATTGGCTTGTTGACGTGTGTATCTTTGCGATTCATCAAAATGTTGATAAAATTGGATAAAAGTATTACCAAGTTGTTTCATAGATTTAAACATGAATACTAGTATGTTCTGTTTGTATATTCCTCTCACAGGGAGTACACATCCAGCATTGTCTTTAAATAATTGCACTGTAGAGTAATCCGATGGTAAATTATACACAACTTTCAAAGCTTTGTTCTGGGCAGATTGCAATGACCTTAAGGCAACGGTATTTTTGTATCCATATACAATTGGAACATATGTAAGGTAGCTATGAATTAATGCATAATATAGTTGAAGCTTAGTTTCAGTTGATAGTTTTGTCTTAAACTTTCGCAGAATTCCAGTTGCTCGTGATATTTTTGTCTTCACCATTTCAATTTGCTTATCCCAGGAAAGGTTATACGATAGGTTTACACCAAGATATTTAGCAGATAGCTTTTCTAAAATTAATTTACCATCTATATAAATTGCCATTTCCGGATCCCTTTTCAAAACATAGGGTCGAAATCTCACAAATTGAGTTTTTTCAGCATTTATGGCTAATTTATTAAGCCGAGCATATTCAAATAACATAGAGGCATCATATTCGATTTGTGTTCGCAAGACCATTGGGTGTTTGTAGTTGTACAAAATACATATGTCATCGGCAAACATGTATAATTTTCCTTTGAAAGGAATGTTTTGTATATCATTGATATACATCTTAAAAAGCAGGGGACCAATGATGCTTCCTTGTGGTACTCCACACTTCACCGCTTTTAAGCTGCTTTTACTGTTACCAATTTGTACATAATGCTCTCTATTACTTAAATAACTGTTTATTAGCATTAGAGTTGGTTCTTGAAAGCCGAAAAATTTCAATTTTTTTATTAAAACTGCATGATCAACAAGGTCAAAAGCTTTGCTCAAATCAAAAAATACCGCTGCCACTCCATTAAATCCATTGTCAAGACCATCACATATATCATTAATTAAGCTTACTACAGCTGCCTCCGTACCAGATCCTTTACGAAAACCATACTGTCTGCTAAATATCATGTTGTTATTTTCTATATAGTCAGACATTTGGTTGAACATAACTTTCTCAAATACTTTGCTTACAGTTGACAACAGGGATATTGGACGATACATATTGACGTTACAAGCACCAACATTTTTAGGTATCGGTATAATCTTGTGGATTTTTAAAACATCGGGATAACTCGATTTTCCAACAATGCTATTAAATATTCTTGTCAAGATAATCGATATAAAAGGCTTGCGCATTAATAACATCTTCATGGTTATGCCATCATGACCGGATCCTTTATTTTTTGGCATGCTTTCCAGAATCAAATCCACAGTTGACATATCAACATTACGAAAGCTAAAGGTTGTTCGACAGGATGATAGTGTACGTAGCTTGTTTATATTGTCATCAGGATTTATAATAATATTACCACGCATTTCATCTATTGTATCATAGAAGTAGTTGTTGTGAGCAATTGCCTTTTCATCATCAGACAATATTTGGTTCCCTCTCTCGTCTCTTAGCAGGTTCATTTTAGAAGAGTTTCTTCCCAACTCGTTATTTAAAAAGCGCCAAATTTTTTTAGGGTCGCTTTCGCAGGATGCGATACAGTTCTTGTAATATGAATCAACTAAATTTCTTTTAGCACATTTGATGACATTACTAATTCTCTTAATCTGATCCGATAAGAGGTTATTGAGTTTGTTTTTCTTCCTTTTTTTCAACAAATTATTTTTAAATTTAATTAAATCAAACAAGCTTTTGGTCATCCATGGCGTCAATTTATGATGCAGATCTTTGTGGATATTTTTCCGTTCAGAGCTGAATGCTATTGCATTCTTAAAACAATTGACCAAATCGTTACACTGTTCTGATGGATCACTTTCATTAACATTTAACTTCATATTCTCATCAAAGTATTCTCCAAGCTTGTTGTAGTTAATTCTATAAACGTATTCCTCAACTTCGTCATTTAATGCAATTTCAGTTCGCACAATACAGCTTAGATAGTTATGATCCGTGAATTGATTTTCAATAGAATGTACAACAGTGTCATCTTTTAAGTTGCCAAACACTCCATCTATCGAAGTTCCGCTAATTGGTCTTGTTATAAACTTGTGATGTGCGTACATATCATATTCACTAAACAAATTACTCAGTAGCGTAGCATTCGAATTATTAGTATTCATATCCACATTGAAATCACCAACAACTAGACATTCGCCGGAGCCAATTCCCTCCAGTATATTTTCAATATTCTTAAAAAACGATTGATAGTCACACTTCTGGGACCTGTATAAGTTTACCAAATGTAACGGTTTATTGTTGAATTTTATTTCTGGCAATAACATTATTATGCAATCCATAAAATTCTCACTTCGCTTAGCAAGTACCTCATATTTCATATTTTTAGATAAATATAGTGAAGTTCCTCCATAACCATCACTCCTACAACAATGTATCGCTTCATAACCAGGAATATTGTACAGCTGCACGCACAGCTCATCGAACCACGACTCTTGAATTGCTATAATATTCGGTAATTTTGTAAAATTGCTTAATTCTTCTTTAAATTTATTAAATTTTGAAATTGAAGAAACACTTCTAGTATTAATTGATAAAACATTTACAAAATCATAATTAATATGTTTAATATATTCATTATAAGATTTATAATCATGAAAATACTGATTGTTCATAAAGAAAAAAAGATACTTTGCCACTGTATACAATCAACTCAACTCAATTATGTTGACATGTTAGAGTTGTCCTCCGCTTCATCATCATTAGAGCTTTCATCATTAGGGATAATCACACGTCTCCGTCCAGATTCACCAGTTGTCAAACTCATCAGCAATTTGTCTACATCTCCTTTTGATCTGATTAAAAATTCACGAGTTTTTTCATTTTTCTTTGCAAACACCTTGTTTCCCTTGCAAAAAACATATTTGTATCCCACAGCTTTGACAGATTTTGCATAGTTGAATAGTTCTTGGGTTTCCTTTGATAGAAAATCATTTATGTAAACATTCTTCATTTCTTCCTTCTATTTCAGTTTCGCTTTATTATCCATAAACACTCTCTTATTTTTCTGATTGGAAAATTTCACCACAATTGATTTGCTCTGGCCAGCCTCTTTGTTTTTACCAATAAAATACGCCTCTTCGATATGGCTTTCTGAAGTAGAAGATCCAATTTTCTTTGCGATGTCCAGCACAACATTAACAGCAGGCTCATCAGATTTAACACCTCTTATTACACAGTCATTTTGGACTCTTGCATCATTTAAAAATTTGATTGAAGATTTCAAGTTCGTTACTTCTTCTTAGGTTAGGGTGGCAGCCGTATTTTTTTTACAAGCTCACATAGACCAGTTTAGGTCCCTAGTGTTACCACGGGCTGAAATGCCCCTCATCGAAACCAACCTGTTTGATATATAAATTTATCGATAGTACGAATATCAGTACTGGAAAGATCTGTTAGGCTGCCTAAAAAGGCCGACCCCAGTATGTCCAGTCGTTAATTAAATTAAATTAAATTAAATTAAATTAAATTAAATTAAATTAAATTAAATTAAATTAAATTAAATTAAATTAAATTAAATTAAATTAAATTAAATTAAATTAAATTAAATTAAATTAAATTAAATTAAATTAAATTAAATTAAATTAAATTAAATTAAATTAAATTAAATTAAATTAAATTAAATTAAATTAAATTAAATTAAATTAAATTAAATTAAATTAAATTAAATTAAATTAAATTAAATTAAATTAAATTAAATTAAATTAAATTAAATTAAATTAAATTAAATTAAATTAAATTAAATTAAATTAAATTAAATTAAATTAAATTAAATTAAATTAAATTAAATTAAATTAAATTAAATTAAATTAAATTAAATTAAATTAAATTAAATTAAATTAAATTAAATTAAATTAAATTAAATTAAATTAAATTAAATTAAATTAAATTAAATTAAATTAAATTAAATTAAATTAAATTAAATTAAATTAAATTAAATTAAATTAAATTAAATTAAATTAAATTAAATTAAATTAAATTAAATTAAATTAAATTAAATTAAATTAAATTAAATTAAATTAAATTAAATTAAATTAAATTAAATTAAATTAAATTAAATTAAATTAAATTAAATTAAATTAAATTAAATTAAATTAAATTAAATTAAATTAAATTAAATTAAATTAAATTAAATTAAATTAAATTAAATTAAATTAAATTAAATTAAATTAAATTAAATTAAATTAAATTAAATTAAATTAAATTAAATTAAATTAAATTAAATTAAATTAAATTAAATTAAATTAAATTAAATTAAATTAAATTAAATTAAATTAAATTAAATTAAATTAAATTAAATTAAATTAAATTAAATTAAATTAAATTAAATTAAATTAAATTAAATTAAATTAAATTAAATTAAATTAAATTAAATTAAATTAAATTAAATTAAATTAAATTAAATTAAATTAAATTAAATTAAATTAAATTAAATTAAATTAAATTAAATTAAATTAAATTAAATTAAATTAAATTAAATTAAATTAAATTAAATTAAATTAAATTAAATTAAATTAAATTAAATTAAATTAAATTAAATTAAATTAAATTAAATTAAATTAAATTAAATTAAATTAAATTAAATTAAATTAAATTAAATTAAATTAAATTAAATTAAATTAAATTAAATTAAATTAAATTAAATTAAATTAAATTAAATTAAATTAAATTAAATTAAATTAAATTAAATATACATTAATTGAGATCTGCTTACAAAGAATTGGTAAAAATTAAAGAAAGAAAATAGCAGTATGGTATATATGGATAAATATATAAGTTATTACACATATTGTAAAAAAGGTAAGTTAAAAACAAGTATGAAAGTTTCAGTCGGGTAAGCCGACTAAGGTATACCCCTCATTTTGTGAGTAATGTAATATGGAATATTACACGAATAATCTACCAATTTGTGTGGGAGATACCTGAAGGGGTTTAACAAATACACCCATTTTTAGCTGAACAGTAGATACAATAAATACATTACACGGTGCCGTTTATGTGCACTAGTATATTAACGCTATGAGCTATTCAATTTTGGTTTAATTGGACCATTTTGTGTGGGAGGTTTAAATCGTTACACTGTGCACAATTTTGTAGTATTTTCGAGCATTAGTACTCACGCTATAAGCTTTTAGCTTTTTGTACAAATGGTACATTTGTGTGGGAGGTACCAAAAGGGGCGTGGCAATAACGCCCATTTTTCACTGGACTGTAGGTACTATAAAAGCATTACACTGTACACAATTTCAAGTATTTTTATGCACTGGCATTTATTTTATAAGCTGTTAACTTTTTGTACAAAATGGTCGCTTTGTGTGGGAGGTACCAAAAGGGGCGGGGCCACTTCACCCATTTTTTCATGTTGATAGAGACAAATAATCTCTTACTATGTGCGGAATTACAGAGGATTCGGATAAGTAGTATAGACGTTATTAGATAATCAACATTTTACTAAATGTTAACCCTTTGTGAGGGAGGTACTGGAAGGAGTGGACCAATATGGCCCATCTTCGAACTTAGCCTGAGATAGAAAAAAATAGAATAGGAATTTGAAGGCAATCCGTTACTGCTTTCGAGAGTTATCGTGCGCTCCAGCCAGAGAGAGACAGACGGACAGACATACAGGCAGACAGACGGACGGACATTGCTCAAATGACTTAAAATTACCCAAAACGGATTTTCGCCAAACATACTTGGGGTCTTAGGTCACTCCTTCGATGTGCTACACTTTTTGTTCGTAGCAAATGATATATACCCTCGTCACACTATAGTGTGGGTATAAAAACATTTATCATATTTTTTATTTTGACCATAGTGTTTAGGAGGTACCAAAAAAAAACGCAAATTTTTCAATAGACTATGGGTACTATAATCGCATTACACTCTACATATGTATTTGGGGACCCCAACTGAAATTTTCCGGAAAAAATTTCGTAGAATATTCGAAAAATTTCGAAAAAAACATGAACCATTAAGAGGGGAGCTAGAGGGTTAAGATCTATATATATAAAAGAGAATGTCTGTTTGTGGGTTTGTTTGTTTGTTCCGTATAGACGTCTAAACGACTGGACCGATCATCTTGAAATCTTCACAGAATATACATGTGTAGGGGTGCTGACATTTTCGATATATCAAGTGGGCGTGGACCCGCCCATATGGGTCCAATTATGATATTGAGAAAATTTTTTAGCTAGAGTGGTGACATTTTGCGTATATGTATCTGGTAGCAGCCTGCTGGATTGGTCCAAAAATGGGTGGCATCGGACCAATGGGCGTGGCCCCGCCCCTATAGGTAAAATTTTGAAATTAAAATATCTTACACAATTTGTTAGCGAAAGTGGTGAAATTTTGCGTATATGTATCTGGTAGCAGTCTACGTGATTGGTCCAAAAATGGGCGGGATCGGATCAATGGGCGTGGCCCCGTCCATATAGGCCAAAATTTGAATCTTACACAATTTATTAGCGAAAATGCTGTAATTTTGTGTACAAATTTTGAAATTGAGATATCTTGCACAATTTATAAGCGATAGTGCTGTAATTTTCTGTATATGTGTCTGGAGGCTGTCTACGTGATTGACACAAAAATTGGAGGAATAGGACCAGTGGGTGTAGCCCAGCCCGCACGCTGAAAAAAATCGCTTCTGTAGAATATTGTCCCAAACATATTCGGCTTGAAACATATATATGTTTAGGGTACACTCTAAACATATAATAATTGGTACACACTTAAATTATATGTTTGGGAAGATATCGTTCTAAACAAATATTTGCTTACATCCCAATATATTTTTATTTGGTACCACTATTCCCGAAACAATTAGTTATTTGCATTTAAAAATTCAGAAAATACATAAATTATGTTAAATTTCTCAGTAATTCAAAGTTAATTTTTTAGAAATTAATAATGTTTGTAAAATAATAATTAATAATAATTGAAATCTTATAATCTTGCATCAAAATAAACTACTTGGAGGATTGACAACTAATGATGGCTTAGAATACTCAGAAATTTAAATAATTGATTTTTAACCGAAGATAATGCTGGGAGGTACAATTCGAAACCAAGGAAAAATTAAAACTGAAATTCGAAAAAGTCATCAAAAGTTTTGAAAATCTTTTTATAAATAAAATATATTTGGAGAAATTCCTAAACAAATATTTTATTTGTAGTTAAACACATGTTTTATTTGAGAAACTTAGTTTGCAAATATATTTTGTTGTAATATATTAATATATGCGTTTCAAATATATTTTGTTGATTTTCAAATCAAATTTATTTGCTAGGAAATATATAATATTTAAAAATGTGTGTCTCAAATATTTTTTCTTTCGATTCAAACATATTGAAAAATGCGATTTTGCCCCGTGCGTATAAGCCAATATTTTAAATTGATGTGCCTTGCACAATTTGTTAGCGAGAGTGCTGTAATTTTGTGTATATGTTTCTGGTGGCAGCTTAGGTTATTTGTCCAAGAATGGAAGGGATCGGAAAATGGGCGAGTTCGCACCAATGGGCTTGGCCCCGCCCATATAGGTAAAATTTTGAAACTGAGATATCTAGCACAATTTGTTAGCGAGATTGCTGTAATTTTGTGTATATTTATCTGGTGACAGGCTACGTGATTGGTAAAATTGGAGGGATTGGACCAATGGTAGTGGAGGGATTGGACCAATGGTAGTGGAGGGATTGGACCAATGGTAGTGACCCAGCCCACATGAGCCATGTTTTGAAATTGATATATCTTGAGAAATTTGTTAGAGAGATTGCTGAGTTTTGTGTATATGTATTTGGCGGCAGTCTACGTTATTAGTCCAAAAATGGACGGGATCGGAAATCTGAAATCTGGGTCAACGAAGTGGACCGGGTCCAGCAATCTTCCACAAAAGTGATCCTCATAAAATTCCACTATATAACTCTGTCAATAAGACATTAACATACAGCTTTTTTTAAAGCATTTTTTTCCACTGTAAAAAAACTCAGACCAGCTGGACCTTTAGTTTCTTCTACAAAAATTATCTACTATTCTATTTTTCTAGTGTCTGACGTTGAGCCATAGACCATTTACAATGACACCAACATTGTTGAAATCGGATAACGCGTTCTTATGTTATACCCTGGTGAATTCAGTATCCGTAAAGAACCAGTAAGGAAAGGCTAAAGTCGGGCGGTGCCGACTATATAATACCCTACACCACTCTCGTAATATTGAATATCTGATATATAAATTTTGTAATTCATGTATAAATTGTTTACATAAATTTACTTTTGGGACATTTTATACTTAAATAATACCCTGTACCACAGTGTGGTGTAGGGTATAAAAACGATTGGATCTAAAGAGCCAAATCGGATGAAACATATATATGGGAGCTATAGCTAAATCTTTACCGATTTTCTTCAAATTCGGCAATGTTGGTTCATGAATAAAGAAACTCTACCATTCTAAATTTCAACACGATTGGATGTAAAATACAGCTTTTATAGGACTAAAGGGCCAAATCGGACGAAAAATATATATGGGAGCTATAGCTAAATCTTAACCGATTTTCTTCAAATTCGGCAGTGTTGGTTCATGGATCAATTAACTCTACCGTTCTAAATTTCAAAACGATTGGATGTAAAATACAGCTTCTATAGAACTAAAGGGCCAAATCGGACGAAACAAATATATGGGAGCTATAGCTAAATCTTAACCGATTTTCTTCAAATTCGGCAATGTTGGTTCATGGACCAAGAAACTCTACCATTCTAAATTTGAAAACGATCGGATGTAAAATACAGCTTCTATAGGACTAACGGGCCAAATCGGACGAAACATATATATGGGAGCTATAGCTAAATCTTTACCGATTTTCTTCAAATTCGGCAATGTTGGTTCATGGACCAAGAAACTCTACCATTCTAAATTTGAAAACGATCGGATGTAAAATACAGCTTCTATAGGACTAACGGGCCAAATCGGACGAAACATATATATGGGAGCTATAGCTAAATCTTAACCGATTTTCTTCAAATTCGGCAATGTTGGTTCATGGATCAAGAAACTCTACCATTCTAAATTTCAAAACGATCGGATGTAAAATACAGCTTCTATATGACTAAAGGACCAAATCGGACGAAAGATATATATGGGAGCTATATCTAAATCTGAACCGATTTTCTTCAAATTCGGCAATGTTGGTTCATGGATCAAGAAACTCTACCATTCTAAATTTCAAAACGATCGGATGTAAAATACAGCTTCTATATGACTAAAGGACCAAATCGGACGAAAGATATATATGGGAGCTGTATCTAAATCTGAACCGATTTCAACCAAATTCAATACCGATCTTAACAGCCGCGAAATACTCTAAACTGCAAAATTTCAGAACGATCGGAGTGAAATTGCGACCTGTAGTCGACGAACAACTTTACATGGACAGACGGACGGACGGACGGACGGACAGACATCGTTAAATCGACTCAGCTAGTGATTCTGAGTCGATCGGTATACTTTAAGGTGGGTCTAGCTGTGTTATTTTCAGGTGTTACAAACATCTGCCGTGAAACAAACTTATAATAACCTGTACCACAGTGTGGTGTAGGGTATAAAAAAGTTGATCGGACGCTGTATATCAAGAACCATAGCGAATTTGGACCGAACATAGACTATCATACACATTCTACGCACTAGGAGATTACGTGTGCCAAATTGTATTGAAATCGGAGAGGGTCGTGTGAAAAAGTGGGTCGACTACATTTAGAATTATACAACTACGCCAGTGCTATATGGTAGTATATTTTTCTAATCCCTTCCCTTATAGCATTTGTATACCTAAAGCCTGGTTTTGTGGAATCCATTTGCTAATATGCTATCGGACTTGGCGAGGTGGAATAGAGACTCGGTATTCAGAATAAATACTGCGTTCCCCGAGATCAACCATCCACTTGCCTGTTGGAAGACCGGGATTGCAGACCTTCAGCATTCTGCATCATGGACGTACCCTGGGACAAGACGGGATGTCCTCTTTGTTGACAACATACAGTGGCGCACCCGCACAGATTTCTGTTAAGCCGGACCCGGCAGCTCCTCAGAAAACAAAAACAGAAAAGAAAACAGAACAGTGTGTGCTCTCTATCTTACACAAAGGGATAATTTTGCACAAAAAGTTATCAGCTTATAACATTGAGTCCAGTCCATACAAATATTTGAAATTTTGTGCAGTGTAATGTTTTTATAGTACCCACATTTTCGTGAAAAATAGCCGTTATTATCACACCCCTTTTGGTATCTCCCATTCAAATTTCACCATTTTGCACAAACACTTAACGGCTTCTAACTTTGATTACAGTAAATAATTTTATAAGTAATTAAAATGTTGTGGAGTTTAATGCTTTTACAGTATCTATGGTCCCGTGCAAAATGGGCGTTATTGCCACACGGCTTTTGGTACCTTAAAAAGTTAATGGTTTTAATTTCGATTCCTGCTCATACAAACATTAGACGTTTTTTACAGTGTCCATTGGTACCTCCCAAGCGAAATGGCCAAAAAAAATATAAACAAGTAAGAAAGTTCAGTCGGGTAAACCGACTAACGAATCCCCTCACCTTAAGTCTCAAAAAATATTAGTTAATTTATTTATTTTTTTTTGTTTTTTTTTTTAAAATTATTATCAATTTAAATTGAATTTAAAGTATGTACTGGTATTAAAGTTAAAATCTGTTTACTTTTGGTACAAAATGGTCCATTTGTGTGAAAGGTACCAAAAGGAGCTTCCCAATGACGGTCACTTTTCTCTGGACTCTAGGGACTATAAAAGCATTACACTGTACAAAATTTCAAGTATTTTTATGCACTGGTATTAAAGTTATAAGCTGGTTACTTTTGGTAAAAATGGTCCATTTGTGTGGTAGGAACAAAAATGAGCGTGGCAATAATGCCAATTTTTCACTGTATTGTAGGTACTATTAAACTATTACACTGTACAAAATTTCAGACAGACGGACGGACGGACATTGCTCATTCGACTTAAAATGACCCAAAAGGGATATCCGCCGAACATACTTAGTCTCTTAGGTCACTCCTTGGATGTGTTACACTTTTGGTTCGTAGCAAATGATATACGAGTATACCCTCCTCTCTAAGGTGAGGGGATAATAACTATTTTTTGAGTTTCTCCTACTTTTACAATATGGGTCAACATTCAGACATTTCCCGATAGATAAAATTGCTTCCTTCTTTGGGATGTTAGCTTTCAAAAAATGGCATTAACAATTTTATTCTATTTTTTATGTTTTTTTCGTGCCAGCAAAAAATGATTTAAATAAACAAATCGTCGGTTTAATGTTATTTTATTCCATATCCCATTTTGTATGATCGAAGAACACGCAATTTATTGCTTGAATAAAAACGGGACTGAAGAGTTACACACTTTTTTTATTCCATAGTGTTCCCAACAGTGTTTGTAAGATTCTCACTTCATTTCTATGCCATTACATTCAAAAATAAAAAAGTTATAACAATTTTTTACATGGTATTTTGGTCCATATCCACTTTTGTTTTAATATGTTTTCGGATTTGTATTACATGGACCACAAAGAGGGTCGGTGTGGAAGGAGAGTAATTTACATATTGTGTTCGAAAGAACGTAAAATAGTGAATCAAAATATAGGGCGAAATAATATAAAAATGATGTCCCGTGAAACAGAGTTAAATCGATTTACCCTACCAATATATCAAAAACAAGACGAGATAGGAAAAAATGATTGCAGATTCTGAAAGAACATGCTTGAAACCCATATTATCAACTCCCAGCTCAAAAAATACAATACAAATGGCGTATGGATCAAAATATCATTAAACCGACGAAATGTATCTAATTGTTTTAACGACAGTTTCTAAACTCTTGACTCTACGTGGAAGTGTTGTTTTCAGCATTGGTAGCACTAATAATTTCCTTTAAGTGATATCTAGGCTTTGGTCCAAATACTAAAGATACACTCGTTTGGAATTTCAGAAAAAACTATTTTAAATTAAATTCAACAAAAAGTTTTTTTGTTGCTTGCTTGCTTGCTTGCTTTTATTCGGTCTGCAAATCTTTGTGATTCTAACTAGGATACTCTCCCGGCTTCAAGTTTTTTTTTGTTTAATTTTATAAAATCGACACAAAAAAAGCTTTTAAGTCTCGGACACAAACACCAATTTATTTTACATGCACAGAAATGTGTTACTTTGAATGAATATAAGGTAGGTAAGCAAATAAAATACTCTACAGTGCAATTACAATGCATATATTACTGTGAACGACTTGAGAATGAGAAATGAACCTCAAATTTTCACCTGGACCCGCTGTGTCATATGCTTTCTGGAGCATACAAATACAAAACTTTTGTGGAACTATGAAGCACATATCAAAATTAAATTTAGTTTGAGAAATGCTCTTTGTAATTTTTCACTGGACGATGTGCATAAGTGGGCACAGGAAAGCAAACACTTCTGGAAAAAGGTCATTTTAATTCACTATGACAATAATAAAATCAAACAAATATACACAAATATTTCATAGACTCATGTTACAAAATAATCATAAACTCATGGTACAAAAGAATAATCTATGAATCCAAAAAAGGTTGTTATCACCTTAACAAAGTTGCTAACTGAACAGGTCCATCCATATCTACCTGCCTCACTATGTACGAGTACTTCAAGAGTACGTGTACTTCGATAGATTGTACTTCACATTCCACAGAATGTACTAGTGCATTCTAATTATGGATTGTGTAGTTGTCCGCTTGAGACGATGTGAAATGAAATCACCTCAAATTTTCAGAATTCCATGCTATTGTGGAGATGGAGAGCAGCGAACTAAATAAATATTGAAATGTATACTCGTATCCAAGTGTGAGAGTGCGAGTGCTGTGAACTATTTTAGAAATGTTTGGACTGCATTCTTGGTGAGGTTTCCAGGAAACATGTGGCATGAACGTATGGACATGACTAGCTAGCAGTAGCCACAGTGTGTAGCATGGCAACTGGAAACACTTAAGGGGAATTTCATAGATTTCTAATGAAAAAACAAATAAAGCACACAGCAAGCAAGTCAAGCGGATAAAAAATCAGCTCCCCAAATGGAATATTGAAAGAATAAAAAGATGGAAAATGCATTGGAGCGTGCTATTAACAAACTCGTATATGGTACACACTACACCTCTCTAGCAGGAGGAGCAAGAAGAACAGCAGCGGAAGATGAATAAGGTTGGGTGGAAGCAGATGAGTTGTGCTTTCAAACAATATGTGGCATGTGCTATCGTATACGGCAGAGCTTCTTAGACGTTTTGACTCTGCGGCTCCCCTGAAGCCCTGCCAATTGGTTGAACAATGATTCTCAAATAAAGATGCGCTACAAATAAAGATGCGCCAACACTCAACAGCTCCTCTGGTGTAGGAATAAGACTTCCTAGAGAGCAACTGCTCTTCATTTGAGAAGCATTTTTAAACTTATTTTATCTATATCATCAACCCATAATCTCCTGCCCTTATTTGCTCTCACACTGATCGCTACACCAAGGCCTTGGGTTAGTGAGACATTGCTTTATGAAGTCATCACCCCTAGTGCACAGACAAAAATGAATCTATTAAACTATGGAATTTTTAATCAGATTTACTGATCAATCGGTATTTTAATAACTAAGTGTGTTGAAGATCTTAATGAAGTTCTGAATAATATAATTTTGTTTACATATTCAATATAAAACACATTTTTTAATTGACTACACACAGAATACAGTTTGGTTGCCTTAACCGAATTATTTGCCAACCGAATTTTGGTAGTTCTGTCTACTATCATGCGATTCAATCAGGACAACCAACATTTTGGTTGTGGTATACTTCAGCTTCCATTTTGATAACAATCATATTTGGTTGCGCCAACTAAGAAAATGGTGGCTAAAATTATTTGTTGTATGTTGCCACAACCAAAAGTTTTTAAAAATTGGTTGTTCTGACAATTTGTCAGTCTAGTATATGACAATTAATTAAAAACAGTTTTCATTAATTTTTATTTTATTTATTGAACAAAAAACCAAACAATTCATAACAAAATTAAAAATCCCATATTACAAAAAATTATCACTATTATGAGATATGGAAATATTTTAGTACAGGAAAAAAAACACAACTTGTATGCAAATATCACTTAACCCTGTGCTTTCAATTTCATGATTGTTGCTTTTATTTTTTATTCATGTAAAACAGTTTGCACAACATATTCTACATTCCACACATTATTATCCACACGAGATTATTTTTGACTACATATACCGCTTTTGAACAAAATGTTGAAGATTTATTTATGTCGAGTAATTTTATTTTTTGTTTGTCATGCATCAACAAAATAACAGCAACCAATCTTTCGGTTGTATTTCCCAAAATACATTTAATTATTCTAAATTTGGGAAATTATTGGGATAACCAAAAAACGATTATTTATTAATATTTTTTCTGTTGTAGTAACCAATTATTCGTTGCAATAATAATCTTTGGTCGATTGATACAATTTCTGTTGTCAAGAATAAAACATTGGTTGCCACAACCAAAAATCGATCATATGGTACTATAACGGAAATTTAAAATTGGTTACCACAACTAACCGAGTGTCAATGAAAAAAACAATCTTAATTCGATTGATACAATCATCGATTTGGTGCAAGCATTTTTAATTTGATCGTATCCATGTTATTAATGTTGTTTCAACTACATATTTATATATAAATACAACGACACACGGTGTAGGCAATATACTTTTTGTTGCTAGTACTATTTTTTTATTGTTACAATCGAATTCCAACCAATTATTTTTCTGGGTGTACACAAATTTCGTAATTGAATTCCCTTTTTCTAATTTTTGTGCCATTTTCCGACTCACATTATACCCTTCGCCCATCTGGTGACTGGTGCGCACGATAACTCTCGAAAAGGGTAAGAAATTGACTGCAAGTTTTGTATGAGGTATGATGAGGATTGATTTTGAAATAAAATTTATTTAAAAATTTGTGTTACAAATATATTTCCTTTCGATTCAAACCTATCAAAAAAGTCGATTTTGCCCTTGTGTTCGGATGCTGCTAGAAACGTTATCCACGATATAAATCAAACTGAAGAAAAACGGCTTCTAAATAAATATGGGCCTTTGTAGCGCCTTTGCTACACGCCGAAAAAAAACGCTTCTGTAACATATTGTCCCAAGCATATTCGGCTTAAAACATATATATATTTAGGGAACACTCTTAACATATAATAATTGGTACAGTCAAAATTATATATTTGGGAAGATGTTATTCTAAACAAATCTTTGTTTACTTACATCCCAATATGTTTTTATTTGCGACTATTATATCCGAAACAAAATTGTATTTGCATTTAAGTATTCAGAAAATAACTAAATTGTGTTGAATTTGTCAATAATTTAAAGTATTTTTTTTTTGAAATTGGAAAGTACAGAACTTACACTGACGCGACTAGCTCAGCAGAATCTTCTGCTAGGAAACATTTGTAGACATACTCGGATAGAAGACCTTTCCCTGGACTACATCGTGACTGACTACATGATTATTCACGATTTGGTAGAACAAGTTGTAAATATCAAATCTCGTACATTTTTTGGACTATCAATGGCTATCAATAGCCCACTATCAACTAGCGATCTTGCACTTGGCCTCTCTTCGCCTACGTAAGGAAATATATGCAATTGCTAAAGCGGCTGAACTCATTTCGTTGAGGCAAATATCGATACCTCCATTCTAAAACATGCTAAATCAACTTAGCATGTATTTAGGGATATTGCATTTTTAACTTCTAAATATTCTAAATTATATTCAGTCAAAATGTGGTGTTTATCCGTCAATCCATGAATGGCACGTTCAATATTGACTTGTAACGCTTGAAGAGAGTCTGGTTTATTTCGAAAGACCAATGACTTCAAATAACCCCACAAGAAATAGTATAATGGTGTTAAATCACAACTTCTTGGAGGCCATTCAATATCACAATTTCTTGAAATAATCGAATCTCCAAACTTTTCTCGCACCAATTCAATTGTTTCATTTGCTGTGTGGCACGTAGCGACATTCGGTCAATGGCAAAAAGATAGCTGTTAACGAGAGCTAAAATATTGCTCATGGGTGTCAACGTCGTAGGTCGACTGGAAAGTGTTTTTTTGGATTGTAAAAAAAAGACAGCATCATTTTCAAATGTGAACGTAAAGTTTATTTTTGCCCTAGCTCCTTAACGGTACGTCGCATCGGGAATCGGTCAATGGCAAAAAGATAGCTCTTAACGAGAGCTAAAATATTGTTCATGGGTGTAAAGGTCGTAGTTCGACTGGAAAGTGGTTTCTTTGGATTTAAAAAAATGGAGTTTGGATTATTTTGATAATTAAACTGAATAATTTGTAAACGATGTTCTTGCGTGTATCTGTCAATGATGAAATTGTAAACACTACTGAATACAATGAAAAACAAATGACAGATCATGACATATTACAAACGGCCGAAACGTCACTTCAAAACCATATCATCCCTATAGGAAAACCCGTTATAATACTTTCATTTGAAAGGTCTCAGTCCAACCAATATTAAAACTGACTAGATTCTACTTTGGGGGAGTCTGTTTTTTCCTTTACAACTAAAAAATATTAGGTGGCAAGGTTTAAACGGGACCGTACGAGCTGTCAAGACGAATACCGTACTGGTCGACCAAATGAGGTGTCCACTCCAGAAATGGATAAAAAATCCACATAATTTTATTGGATGACCGTCGGTTGAAGGTTCGTGAGCTAGCTGAAGTCATAGACATTTCAAAAAGTGCTATACATCGGATATTGATGGAAAATTTGACGATGAGAAAAGTGTGCACAAGATAGGTGCCGCGTTTGCTCACAATCAGGTTATGCAGCAGTTCACACATCCACTATTGCGATGAATTAAAGTTCGAATTTCTTCAACACTCACCTTATTCGTCAGATTTAGCTCCTTCCGATTATTTTTTGTTTCCAAACTAGAAAAAGTGTCTCGATCTAAAAGGAGATTATGTTGAGAAATAAAGAAAAATTTTCTCAAAATTGTTGTGTTTTCTTTGTTAGGTTGGCTAATTTTGGAACCTCCCTCGTAGAAGAAACAAAACACTCGGTTCCTTGTTCTTTCAGACACCTGACGAACTAAAAGTTTTGGATCTTTTAGAATTCAGCAAGGCATCACATCGTAGCTCTAGACTCAACTGAGGGATTGGAGAAGAAGAATTATGAGGAACTACAATGGATCAAGCATGGTCCCAGTGGGCGCTTGGTGATATCCTCATATAACGTAATCTAAGTTCGAAGATGGGCCATATTGGTCCAATATCACTCGTAGAATAAAAGTTATAAAAATGCAAGCAATTTTCGAAATTTATGTCCAATTTCTAATGTTTAAACGTGCATATCTCCTATACTCCCTTCCTAAGAAAGAAAGCCACATCTCCATTTTAGTAGTTTTGAGATATTTTGCTTTTACGTTCTTTAATTTTCGCGCCTTTAGGTTTAGTTTTATGTTAGTGTGGCAGCTGGTTTTATCAGCTCACATAGGCCAACTTTGTTCAATAATCAAATCCTAAAATTAAAATAAAAGGTAGAAGTTAAATATTTCAAAAGTACTGATGTGACTTTCTTTCTTAGTATAGTTTTCGTGCGAAGTTTTTACGGTTCTCACATCGAACGCCTTTCCTGGTGTTGGATAGGGAACGCTCACCAAATGTGGTGGGTACTGCAAAAATAAAATATACGGGGCGAACCAAAAAGCCAGCTTTGTAGCGTCTGCCAATAATCGCCGGCTACAAACAGCGTTTGTCTTGTAATAAGCGACTGGAAAAGATATACATGGCAGGTTTGGAGGCCGTGCCAAAACTAAGGTATCAGCCCTACCTACCATCGAAATAGGTAGTCAAAGAATAATCCTCTATGTTCTGTCGAAAAGAAAAGGTTACGAAATGGACACTGGAATGTCAGAACACTATTTCAATGTGGGACATTTGACCAATTATAAGTTGAATGAGAAAGACTGAAAATGGACTTGTTCGGCCTAAGTGAGATGCGGTGGAATGGAAACGGGGAATTACCTAGTGAAAATGGAGGTTTCCTTCTTTGTTCGGGAATGCCCAATGACAGCGATCCCCATATAAGAGGAGTCGGAATTTACATACCCAAAAATGTGAAGATGGCCTTATTGAAATGGAAACCTGTCTCGGAAAGGATCATTTGCGGGGAGGTTGGCGGCGAAACAAAAGAACATGACAGTGGTTCAGGCCTATGCGCCCGCAATAGAGAGTGAGACGTCAGAGATAGTGGTCTGGATAAGGTACTAACGGATGTGCCGAAAGGGGATATAACAATATTATTGGGGGATTTCAACGCCCAACTAGCCGAAGACAACAACGGGTACGAACATATAATGGGAAAACATGCTCTCGGCATATGTAATGAGAATGGCGAACTATTTCTGGAAATATGCAATAACAATGACCTGAGGGTGGCTGGATCATTTTTTCCCCATAAGCGCATTCACAAAATAACGTAGCAATCACATTCGAGTTTCAAATAGATTATATTTGCATCTCTCGCGAATGGTTCAATATATTCTGCTGCACGCAATAGTAGGAGTGCTGAAATCTCCAGTGATCACTATATCATAGTGAGTAACGTAAAGCTAAATGTAAAACCAAAACAACGCAGAAGCAATGGAAACAGAAATAGATTGGATATGAACAAGTTTCAAATCCTGCCACCAGGAATGAATTGGAAACAAAGCTAGATGTCATAGAAATCAACTATGGAGGAAAGATCGATGAGATCTGGGAAAGCATTACAAAGACAGGGCTAAAAAATGCCTGTGAAGAGACGCTCGGATATGTTAAAAAACAACAGGATTACGAAAGTCCCAATAAAATAATCAAACGACAAGTAAAACTGGACAAAAACTGCTATCTAACACTCTTGCAACAGAAGCTGAAGACGCAGCTTCCAAATGGAATACTAGAGACATTTTTAAGATCACTAATGCTATATGTGGAACAAACGGCACATGCGTAACTACTGTCACTGACGACAATGGAAATCTTTTAACAGAAACGATCAATTGGCTGCGTGGAAGCAGCATTTCGAACGCACATTGAATATTATTAACAACGAAACATTAGATTACATTACATTTATTTAATCAAAATACCCCTAACCTTGACATTTCTTCTGTACCAACAACACATACCGAAATAATAGAAGCCATCAGGCAAAGCTCCAGGCCACGACTCAATTCCTACCGAATGCTTCAAGGCAAACCCCAGGAAGATGGCAGCTATTTTTCTATCTCTCTTTCTTAAATTACCAATAAAAAGGTTGACCTGAGAAAGGTTGACAATAATTCCGTCGGTAACCAAAATATTTAATCATGCACAGACCACATAAACACAGTACGAACAGTCTGTTGAACTAAATTCGAGTCTATATCTAACGTTTAAAGATTTCTAAAAAGCTTTTGATTCTTTGGGAAGAAATTATATATGGAAAGCCAGAATCCAAAGGAATTCCCATAAAAATAATAGAAAAATGTTATGAAGGAGTAGTTTGTAGAGTGGTTCCCCTCACTAAGTGGAATATAGCAAGGATGTGCACTATCGCCGCCAAGGATGTGCACTATCATGTATGTGCTGATTATATTCGACTTCTGTTCAACAAATTTCAACATTCGCACGCCCACAGGCATCGGCCCTCGAAAATTAAGCTATAAAAATAGGGCTAAAAGATAATATCAGCTAAACAAAAGCATTGTTCATTAACAATAACCAAATCCAACAAGTCGAGAAATTCGAATATCTTAGCATTGTGGAGGACTTAAACCAGTCTGTTATGCAGACGACGTTGTGATTAGAGTGATCAAAAAACCGTTTTTTTTTGAAAAAATAAAAAACCGGTGGATGGTTTATTTAAGTTATAAAAAACCGGTGGACGGTTTTTTTTTCTTCGAAGAAAACCGGGGAAACCGGTAGAACCGGTTTTTTTCGGCATAACAAAACAGTATGAAAATTGCCGTTTGAAAAAAATTTTCCTTTTTAATAACAAAAAAGGCGATTTTTTAATATTACATTTTTAAAAGCGATGTCTTCTGATCAGGAATCTTGCACCAAATTTAGTCCTGTTGGATAGTAGTTATGAGTTGGATTGTGATGAATATTGTCATTTGAGTCAAACGGTCCTTTTATCTCATACTTATAACTAATTAGCTATTGTATTAAAAAACATTTTCCAAAAGTGTTATCGAGTCTTTTCTTCAACCTTTTAAAAAAATTAGCAAATATATTTTCATTACTTTTTTTCAAAATTAAACTTTTTTGAAATTTTGGTAAAAACCTATGTTTTAATTTTTGATTTTTTTGCTCAAAAGAAAGCTTAGATAATTTTCTTTAAAAGCTTTGTGACCTATTAATGGGATGGGACCTGTTGATCTATCAAAATAAATATAAACCTCTGAAAAAAAATTAACGTTCAACCAAACATTTTAGCATTTCAGATGGGAAAAACAACCGTTTGACAAAAATGTCAATATTTGACACCGTCCAACTCGAAAAGTCCTTAACAGATCTCGTTGGAATTGGGTCACATAACTACTATCTGATAGGGCTACTTGGTGCAATTTTCATCCAGACAGAAGACATCCCTTTTAAAAATTAACCCACTTGACATGAAATTCCCCTTATGTAGTTCAGTCAAGAAAATATTAATATTTCGAGGTATTAAATAGAATATTTAATAGAGGTACTAAATCTTTATACATATATATTTTATATACACACTTTAGTGCAGGTGGGTATATACGAGTATATAAATATATAAGAGTATACACTAGTCGGTTTACCCAATTGAAATTTTCTTACTAGTTTTTGTTTCGGTTTGGAAGTGGGAGAATGCGTTTACTTTTCACATAACTTCTGCGCGTATAAATCATTTATTTTCTTTTAATTTTTGTAATTTGTATAGAAATTGGTGAATGGCTTCGTATTCTAGCAAAGTTGCCGAGTCTTTTTAGGCCATATAAGGAGATCTTTCATATTATTATCTTAATTTGTGATATTTTGTATATAAAGTTGTAAATAATTTTTAATATTTTAGTGATAATAAAAAACCCGGAAAACCGGTGGAAACAAACGAAAAAAACCGGTTGCACCGGTTGTTCCAAATTCATGATTTTGAGAAAAACCGGGGACGGTGGAAGCAAAAAACCGGTGGGCCGGTTTATTTTAAACCGGTTTTGATCACTCTAGTTGTGATACTTCTAAGGGGCTTTCAGGGGGCTGAAGAGGCACTTAACATAGCATATAACTGGGCACAACCAAGGGGATTAAATGTTAACCCAGACAAAACAAAAATATGTTTTGTATGTACGTTACAAAGAAAACGAAGATCAAACGTTTTACCCGGCCTCGATTCCTGAATAAGACAATTGCTATAACTAAAAATGTAAAATACTTGGGAGTAATCTTGGATCAGAAACTGTACTGGAAAGATCATCTTGAAGAAAGAGTTACAAAGGCCCACAGATGTTGGTCGTTGTGCAGAAGAGCTATAGGTTTAAAATAGGGACTACGTCCAAATATGACTCACTGGCTTTACATGAGCGTGATTAGACCAATAATCACCTACGCCTACGCTCCTGGGATAATGTAACTTTGGCCAATGTGCCAGTGGAACCAGCTGCTACACGAATGGGTCGACGCGAGGAGGAAGGATGGGTCTGGGACTTTTTATTAATGAACAAGAAGTCGAACTTCACTTCCGCCTCCCTGACCATAACACGGTATTTCAAGCAGAAGTTCGAGCAATCACGGAGTGTGTGAACTGGCTCAGGACCACCACTAAGCCTAAATATGCCAACATCTTTACATATAGCCAAATGGCGATTAAAGCAATAACATCGGAAAGGGTCAAATCCAGAACTGTGTTGGACAGTAAAAGACCAATAAATGATTACTCAGCCCATGTAATTGCGTATATTGCTGGGAACCAAGACACAACGGAGTGATTGGAAATGAACGGGCAAACAGCTTGGCTTCAAAGGGCAAACACTTCGAGCAATAAACTTGGAAAATTGGAAACCTTTCGAAGCCACGAAAAATGAGTTGAAGCACTGGGTAGTGATGGCTCACAAAACTGTGTGGAATAGCGCAACAGTAGGAGCAACTGCAAGATACTGTGGGGTGACCCAAATGAAAAGAAAACAAGAAGTCTTCTGAAACTAAACAATATCGATATTATTAAGATGATGAGTGTTCTAACGGGACACTCAAGCTTACAAGCACATCTTCATCGCATAGGACTAGCAGGAAACGACAAATGCAGGGAAAACATTGAAACGATGGAACATTTTCTGTGTCACTGCCCGGCTTTCACACATGCAAGATCCCAACATTTCGGGTCCGACATATTACCAGACTTGATTCATCTCAGAGAAAATTCGTGTCTAGTACCGATTTTCTGTAACTGGCTTAAGTGTATGTCCACGGACATGAGACGTTTAAACGTCTCCTCTCTTCAACCTAACCTAACCTAGCATTGTGGATGACGTCGGTGCAACACTAGCCGATATTGAAAATCGCTTGCGAAAAGCCAAAGGTGCTTAAATCGCCTGTAGAGATGTGGAAATGTCCAACAATCTACAACAATAAAAATATATAACGCCTGCCTAAAATCAGTGTTGCTATATGGAAGTGAAACCTGGTTCCTGGCGAAAGCAACCACGCAAAATTTGCAAAGATTCGTAAATAGATGCCTGCGGAATATATTGCGAATCTGGTGGCCAACGACAATTATCAACTAACGTTTATTGCAAATAGCAAATCAAGAACAAATTGAAACTGAAATACGACGCAGAAAATACCGATGGTTGGGTCATAGCCTAAGAAAGGACGACAATGATGTGACCTATGCTGCTTTGGAGTGGAACCTACAGGGTAACAGAAGAAAGGGGCGTCCCAAGTCATCGTGGCGCAGATCAATAGCGAAGGAGACATCTAAATCAGGGATGTAAAATAGCATTTTGGTTTTTGTACTTTTCGCTTGGACAAAATGTTCTTTTTTGACTCCCACGGTACCAAAATTTTTGTATTTTTTTAACTTTATAACAATTGCTTTAATTTCGATAATATATTAAAAGCTTCTTAGATAAACTCTATGATAAATTGATGAAAATTAATATAAATTCACATATCCCGAGACAACTTCAAATGTGATATATACCAGTACCGGCCCCAATGAGTTTTTATAGAAATTTACACTAATTTTGTTACAAGCATTACACTCGTATAATAGATCCCTTCAGTATAGGGGCCGGTTTACCGACTGCTCCTTTTTTATGTAAACAAACGTAACATATTCGTGTCCAATTCTAAGAATATCTATATTATAATATCATTTACAGTATAATTGCTATTTAAAACCAATTAATTTATCATATAATTTATTTACCATTTATTCTTAAACTTCTAAAAGTATATTTCACTGGAAATTTTTGTTTGGTACGTCCAAATTTGACAATTGACATCAATCAGTCCGTTAGGGATCAGATCAGTACCAGGTCTTGATGTAATCAGTCCTGGGATTTGTAAATGGAAATTTAGAATATATTTATTTATATGTCGAGTCATGAGTGATTTAAGTCATATTGTTTGGGACTTTTCCTCAGACAGACATTGTACGATAGTTCAAATACATAATACGCCTTCTGAGGTGTGGTCCCAGACATGTCCTAGGGAGTTAATTACCACATCAGAAGACAAAACGTTATAAAAGGGACATGTCCCTACTATATATTGGGACCGAAACTGTGACCTTTGATTACCCACCAGGGTCCGGTCACAGAACTAATTTCTTGAAGTTAATTATTCCATGAAGAAATTCTTTGGGAAATAAGGATTAAACCTGTATAATTTCAGATTTTATAATCCTCGTATTATTTCAATTATTGGTATCTTTTGTTCATTCCATCCGTACATAACATCGACATTCATTTGATGAACAAAAAATATAAAAATTTACCAAATTGGTCGCGGTAGTACAATGGTACTTTCGAAGCTCAAAATGTACCAAAAAAGTACAATTGTACCAACTTTTGCAACCCTGATCTAAATCTTTAAGCGAACTAAGAACTACTTATAGTTAGAGGTAGAAACCAGTGGAAGATATAGAAAAATAATAATCTTTGTGAATAGTCTAAGTTGGAATACATATTGTACTACAACATGCTAAATAAATCTCCTATAGTTTTGAAGATTTTCCAACAAAATTGTTTCCCCGTTATTAGAGCACCATACTTAACATTTCCACCAAGTTTCATCAAAATCGAAGATCATCAGCAATTTTCCTTGATCACTTAACGTGATACCCGTCAGCAACCAAATTAACCTAATCTCATATTGCAGGTCAACCTTAATATATCTGTTTATACCGATTTTGCATGTATAACCACCAAATTTAAGCCACTGTATTCCGAAGAGATGTCGATTTTTAATGGTATTTAATACAGAGAAATGTTCTGGGTCATGGTGTGAATACAACTTTCGGTATCAGATTATCTATGGGCATTCAATAAATAAATCATTTTATTCATCATACGAGTCTAATTGTTGCAGAATAGTTTAGAAAAACCACCCAATTGCTAAATATTTTGTTACTTCTCTTTATCCTGTTACTAATATGGAAATTTAGGGTGTTATATTGTCGGCTTTGTCCGACTTTTGCCTTTCTTTACTTGTTTTTTTGTTTGATTATTTAATAGGTTTTTGGTGTGAAACGCAGTGTGTCTTTCCCCCCTGAGACTCCAAGATTAAGTCATGGCAACCTTAAATTTGCAAAGAGAAAAGCACATTATAAATGACACTTCAATGAGTATAAAACAAGTAAGAAAGTTCATTCGGGTAAATCAACTATTGAATCCCCTCAACAAAATATTAGTAAATTTATTTATTTTTTTTTGTTTTATTTAAATTATTATCAATTTAAATTGCATTTAATAACTTTAAAGTATGTACTGGTATTAAAGTTCAATGCTGTTTACTATTCGTACAAAATGGTCCATATGTGTGAGAGGTACCAAAAGGGGCGTCCCAATAACGGTCACTTTTCTCTGGACTCTAGGTACTATAAAAGCATTACACTGTACAGAATTTCAAGTATTTATATGCCCTGGTATTAAAGTTATAAGCTCTTAACTTTTGATGTTAAATGGTCCATTTGTGTGGGAGGCAACAAAAGGGGCAAGGCAACTACGGCCACTTTTCTCTAGACTCTAGGTACTATAAAAGCATTGCAATGTACGAAATTTCAAGTATTTCGTATTAAAGTTAAAAGCTGTTAACTATTGTTACAAAAAGGTTCATTTGTGTGGGAGGTACCAAAAGGGGCATGGCAATAACGCCTATTTTTCTCTGGACTCGAGGTACTATAAAAGCATTACACTGTACAAAATTTCAAGAATTTTTATGCACTGGTATTAAATTTATGAGCTGGTAACTTTTGGTACAAAATTGCCCATTTGTGTGGGAGTTACCAAAAGCAGCGATGCAAAAATGCCCATTTTTCACAGTGTTGTAGGTACTATTAAACCATAACACTGTACAAAATTTCAAGTCTTTGTATGCACTGGCAATAAAGTTATAAGTTATTAACTTTTGGTTCAAAATTGTCCATTTGTGTGGGAGGTACCATAAGGGGCGTGGCGAGGTAATAGTGACTAATAAACTAATGCTATGTGTAGAATTTCAGAGGATTCAAACAGGTAGTATAGAAGTTATTAAATAATCAATATTTCACTAAATGTTAACCCTCTGTGGGGGAGGCACTAGGAGGAGTGGACCAATATGACCCATCTTCGAACTTTGCCGGAGATAGAAAAAAATAGTTCCACATACCAAATTTGAAGTAAATCGGTTACTCCTTTCGAGAGTTATCGTGCGCATAAGCCAGCAGACAGACAGACGGACGGACATTGCTCATTCGACTTGAAATAACCCAAAACGGATATCCGGCGAACATAGGGTCTTAGGTCACTCCTTCGACGTGTTACACTTTTGGTTCGTAGCAATTGATATACACCCTCCTCTAAGGTGAGGGGATAATTACATTGATTTCAGCCCAGTTATTGAGAGAAGTACATTTATTTCTCACCAGACAAATTCTACCATTTTTGCTCGGGTGTAGACAATAACATAAAAAACTGTGTATGTCCTGAATGTGCCGCTGATTCCCTTCTCATGCTGTTACTGCTTCATACAACACAAAAAAAAGAGAAATACAAAAAATACAGCACATGAAGCAAATGTTACATTTTTACCCATTTTTTACGAAAAAAGTAAATTTTCACAATCTTTGATGTGTGTCTCCTGCTCCTGCTGGCTGTCATTGATGACGACGACGATGACAACGGGTGTCATAAACAACTTAAACAACCCCCAAATGGTTTAGCTATTCCGGAGGTTTTCAAGAGAGTGTTTGTCGGATTTGTTGTTTCACAGCAGCTATTCATTCAGCCAACAGCTTCTGAGTGTCCTTCAGACTTGAAAATTACACGAACGCATAAATGCATGTGTCGTTGTTACTGCCGTTACTTCAGCAGCAGACTGTTGTTGTCCTTCTTCTACTTTAATTGCCGTAATTCCCCTCAGACAGACAGACTGTCTGTGTCTGCTGTATTAAAAGCTTAAAGTGTGAGCAGCACGTCTGCGAAAAGTTGAAAACATTTGTAACAGGCCTTCAGAAAACAAGGACGAGAATAAATTGGTACAGAGAGAGAACTTCCACCATTCCATTCCATTCCGTTGGCTCAATCCTGACAACTTTGCCTTGACTGGCTTTGGCCTGCCGACTGAAGGGTCCTTGCCTCAGTGGCAGCTCTTTGTGAATATGATTCGGGGGATTTTTTTGTATTTTATTGCACCAACAATTTCACTTTCACAATGTCTGCAATGTTTTACACTAAGAACGAACAGATAAAACTTACTTTGTATAAGCAAAAAGGGCTTCTTGGGGAAGGACGACTAAAGACTTTAGGGAATCCTCGAAAAATGGCAAAAGTTATGTAGCACTGAATGAGTTCGTTTTGAGGGTGAAAGAAATAAGTTATTTCTTCGGGTATGGGTTAGTAGTTGCTGTTATCTGATAAGACCCTCACATAGACAGACTTTGCAAACATGGAATTAAATTGCATTAGGTTGTGAACGTAATTTAAATGTAGTCTGTATCGACTATCAGGATCCTTAGCCCAAGAGTACACTTGGAAAATTAGAAAGTGTGCGCGAAATGTAAATTATCTTTTAGAGAACCATTGCAGAGGAATTACGAAAAGTGTTTATTTACTTATCAAATTTTATTAAGGTGATTTTGCTTTTACCAAAGAATGAATTCTGCTATTAATTACTTTACCAATTTATCTCAGTGTAATACCCAGTAGTTCTACTTGAAATGTAAATAAGACCCTTTTCTACTTAAGACGATATCTAAACTGCAAATTTCTTTTTGAAGTAGGAAATTAAATTCGTTTTTAAATGAGAGCCAAATGTCAGTGGATAAGTCTAAACCCCAATACAATTTAAGATAATTGTTTCAGAGAAAACATAAAATGTAATAAATATGGATTATGATTGACATACTGATTGAATGTAAGTCTATTGGTTGGAGGAAGAGAACTGACTTTTTGAGATTGATTTCATAAAAGTTGGTGTTCCACAAAAGTAAATCAGATGTGTATAACCTACGATATAGGGTATTCTTGTTTTGTGCATTAGTTTGTGACACAAAACAGCAGAAAAAGAAGTAGAAGAAAATTTAAGATTAAATTTTAAAAATTAAAAAATATTTTAAAAAAATCTGATTTTTCGACGTAGTAAAGGCTGGGTCATTTAAATTTTTAAATTTGAAACGTCTATAAAAAAATACTGATATCTTTTCAAATTTTTGGATTTATTGGAAAGTTTGAACTTTGTCATTTAATAATGGAACATAATATCATTCATATGATTACCACGACTGGCTCGGCAGTATCTCATCCGACCAACCAATATTTTCAGTACATTTTCGATTGTTATGGGTCGAATCTCTTCATTGGCTACTTCGATTTCATGTTTCAAGGCTTCTATTGTCTCTGGATGCTTTACGTAAAATTTATCCTTAATGGCTCTTCACAGAAAATAATACAAAGTGCTCAGATCACAAGTCAAAGTAATCGGTAGTTCAAATTAAACATTTTAAGTGGCCCACCCTTTACGTATTGATTTATTCGAAAGAGCAAACATTCCCATTATTTATGGAACACGATTTCCCATGACCTTGGTGACGGTTTCTGGCTCTGTCTTGCAAACGTCTTACTCGGTATTCGCCTTAAGCGCCTAACTCGTTAGGGAATTGTTCGCATAATATCGGAACTCCACAGTACGCCACGAAAAAAGTCCTGCTGAAACCAAAGATTGTGTTCAATCTCCGGTCACAAAAAGTGATTTCTCATGCCGTTAACCGGTGACCGGTTTCAACTATCCGCTCTTTGATATACACGTCCGTTCACTACGACTGATCAGCGACGAGTCAAATTTGCAGAAAGAAATACTGCTTAATTTGGTGATAATCGGTTCAGATTTAGATAGGTTTTAGGATTATCTTTAGGTTAGGGTGGCAGCCGTATTTTTTTTATACAAGCTCACATAGACCAGTTTAGGTCCCTAGTGTTACCACGGGCTGAAATGCCCATCATCGAAACCAACCTGTTTGATATACAAATTTATCTATACTACGAATATCGGTACTGGAAAGATCTGTTAGGCTGCCCAGAAAAGCCGACCCCAATATGTCCAGTCGTCGTTTACTCAGAGCGGGGCAGTCGCATAGCAAGTGCTCTCCACTTCTTCCTCATCTCCACAGCTTCTGCAGAAGTCATTGGAGTCAATACCCAATCTTTTGGCGTGTTCGCCGATCAAGTAGTGTCCCGTCAGAACTGATATTTTGATATTTTGATCTTCTCAGGTCATACCTTGGCCAGATTTGTCTAGCTACTCTGCAGGTGCCGATTTCTGTCCATCTTTCGTTGGACTGCCTGATTGTCTCTTGCCTAAGCCAAAGCTTACACATGGATAGTGGCGCACCAATATTTGTAAATTCTTCGAGAATTTGTAATGTCGTCCCTTTCCTAGCAAGTTCATCGGCTTTGCAGTTCCCCGTGATATCCCTATGCCCAGGCACCCATATGAGGTGTATATTAAACTGCTCAGCCATCTCGTTAAGAGATCTGCGGCAGTCGAGGGCTGTTTGTGAATTTAGGGATGTTGCCTTCAGAGAATTGATGGCACCCTGGCTGTCCGAGTAAATTACAACGCCAGTGTTGGTTACTATGTTGCGACTCAGCCACTTGGCTACTTCCCATATTGCCATTATTTCGGCTTGATAGACACTGCAGGTATCTGGTAGTCTGTGAGCTATATCCAATCTAAGCTCTGCACAGTGTACTCCGAAGCCAACCTTATCATCAAGCTTCGAACCATCCGTGTAAAAGTGGAGATGGTTTCTATTACCTGGTATTCTTCCAATCCATTCATCTCTGGCGGGAATCATAGTGATGTAATTTCTCTCGAATGTGTACACAGTTTGTATATAGTCCACTCGGTCGGTTACCATAGCACTACACTTTGATATCCTCATGTGACCGTAGTTTTTATACCTCCACCTTGATAGGCAGTTTAATCTTATTGCCGCTTTGGTTGCAACCTCTCTCGCCACAATATTAATCGGCAGTATATGGAGTAGGGCTTGTAGAGACTCGGTCGATGTAGTCCTTAAGGCTCCGCTTATGCTCAGGCAGGCTGTTCTCTGAACCTTTGTTAGTAGGTTGGTGATGGTTAGTTTGTCAGTTGCCGTCCACCATACCACAATGCCGTATATCAGTATTGGACGAACTACTGCTATATATATCCAGTGGACGATTTTAGGAGAGAGGCCCCACCGCAACCCTACAGCCTTTTTGCAGGAATATAAGGCGACGTTGGCCTTCCGCAAACGTTCCAATACGTTAAGTCTAAATAACAGTTTTCTATCTAGAATTATTCCTAAAAATTTTGCACTTTCATAAAAGACTAGACTGTTCCGTTTATCCGAGGTGGAGGGTCCACATGTGGGACTTTATTCATCCTAGTAAAGAGAACCAATTCTGTCTTGTTTGGCTTTACGCCCAAACCGCTGCTTCTGGCCCATCTAGCCAATTTGTTCAGAGCCACCTGTAGAATGCCTCGGAGGACGTTTTCGAATTTGCCACTCACTGCGATTGCAACGTCGTCCGCATATGCCACGACCTTGCAGCCACAACGTTCTAGATCTAGCAGGATTTCATTCACCGCTAGGTTCCAAATTAGTGGAGACAGTACTCCTCCTTGTGGGGTCCCTCTGTTTACAAACCTTGCTAGAGTTGTGGACCCAAGACATGCTGTTATGCGTCTTCTGTTGAGCAGACTTTGAATTAGTCTAATCAAACTAGAGTTAACTTTTAGATGTGACAGTGCCGCAATTACTGCATCTGAGTGAATGTTGTTAAAAGCCCCTTCTATGTCAAGAAATGCCACCATGGTGAATTCCTTGAAATGCAGGGACGATTCGATAGTGCTCACAAGTTCGTGCATGGCTGATTCTGTAGACTTTCCCTTATTGTAAGCATGTTGGTTCACCGACAGGAGTTTTGTATCCAGGTTTTCCCTAATGAAATAATCTAAAAGTCTTTTCAGACCTTTCAATAGGAAGGAGGATAGGCTAATTGGTCTGAAGTCTTTTGGCCTAGTGTGTGATATCTTTCCCGCTTTAGGTATGAATACCACTTTGGTATCCCTCCATCGATTCGGGATGTATGAAAGCCTGATACAGGCTACATAAATTTTCTCCTACAAGGGGATAATGTACTTCAACATTTTCTGCATTTCTGCTGGAGTGATGCCGTCTGGTCCAGGTGACTTGAAGGGCTCAAAGCTATTAATAGCCCAGCTTATTCTGGATCTCTCAGTCAACAAGCTAGCGACGCTCGCAGTCCACTCGCACTCTTGTTGGTCCTGCTGATCCTCTAGTTCTGTTAGAGAGTTCCCCGGGAAATGTGTGTCGAGCAGTACATTGAGCGACTGCTCGCTGTTTTTGGTCCAATTATTTGCCTCATCCTGCAAGTAACCCACTGTACAGGGTGAAGCTGATAGTATTTTCCTCAGCCTTGCGGCGTCGGAGACCTTTTCCACTTCGCCACAGAAGGTATACCAAGAACGTCTTTGCGCCTTTCTAAGCTCCTTCTTATAGATCTTGAGTTGCTCTTTATAGGCATCCCAAACATTAGCGACCCCCGTAGATTTAGCCAGATTTAGATATAGTCCCCATATAACTACATCGACCTAGTGTGTGCCCCACATCGACCGTTCCTGCCTATTTAGTATAAAAGCGATCCGCTCTTTATATAAGTTGGCAGAAATGAGGTTTTTCAAGTTGATAATTAGATTATGTGTAGTCCTATCTATTTGATCCCACCGATTCTTGATCGCATTTTAAGGTTATCGATTCAGATTTAGTTTATTATGACCAACATCTTCATATTATAGTTGGGCCTTTAAGGCCCAACCATAATATGCTTAAGCTAACTTAAGTAATTCCGTACGGAATGTGCGTTCAGTTTCGCACTTTGCTTAAACAAATGGGTACTGAGAGAGAGCTGAGAGAACTTAACGAAAAGTTCACGTAAGTACATTATGGTTTATCACATATGATTTGTATGTCCTCGCACCGTTGCTTAAGTTGGCTCATGCATATTATGGTCGGGCCTTTACACTTTTGGAAAAAGGGTTCATGTCAAGACTTTGTAAAAATAAAAGGGTGTTTATATGCCCTACACCACAGTGTGGTGCAGGGTACTCGTATTAAAAGTCTTTTTCGGGTCCGATGTTTTTAATTACTATAGCCAGTGCTGCTAGATCCACCTTTAATTATACCGATCGGCTCAGCATCACTAGCTGATGTACGTATGTGCAACTTAAGATGGTCAGACGGACAGACTTGGTTAAATCGAATCAGCTACTGATTCTGAACCGATCGGTATAGTTTGAAGTAGTTCAAACTGAAATATTTTTAGGTAATACAAATCTCGCATTTCGACTCTTACAGTCACATAGTCACTTATCTGGGCTAAGAACGTGATGGATTCTTCTGAAGCAAATGGGAAGGCCTCAACTTCTGCTGTGTTAAAAAGTCTAGACGTCATAACGTCACCATCAACAGAATACACTCTAAGCCCTTCACTGAAGTGACATAGGAGAACCTAGTGATGGCCGTTATAGACAGAAGTGATTGAGAACATCATCCCTACGGACAAGTGGTGTCGTGTAGATCGCCCACTATTGCTAAATGACTCGCTATACTTAGGAAGAAACCAGATACACCACCAATCTGCAATGATGCCGGGTAGCTTTAGGGGAGAGTAAATCTCATAGCTTTCGGTGAATGCCCGATCGGTAGACCTGTATATGGCTGATCTGAGTCTAATTGTGGGGCCCAGCTGTATGTTGTGCAGAACTCCGTCATCGGCCCATAGTCCTCACCTGGGTTACGTACGAACCATTCGATATGCCTGACACTCTGGAGCTGCTAGGAGATTGATTGATTGAGCCTGGTCTGCACACACGTGATTAGCACGACTGGTAAATCGAATAACTATGGTTTCGGGACAATATTTTTTAAGGTATACAAGCTGAATGTAGCACACAGTACAGAATGTGAAGTATCAGCCGTGGTTTCCTCCCAAATGTCTGAAAGTTCGGAGCCATCCATGCCAGTTATTTCTACAGCTTGAGGTTCTGACGATGACATACTTCTCGAAGAAACGGACGAGGAGTTCCATAACACCCTTGTTGGGTGAAGGTTAATCAGTCGGCTGCCAATGATGGTAAAAATTCTATAGATTAACCTCCATTACAAAAAGCAGCCTCAGCTTCACTAAGCTGCGCCTACCTGTAAGTTGATAATTGGCGCAGATGGTAACGTTTATTATCTTATTTGGGGTAGAACGGATGCAATCAGTAAAGGTATGCCACTTCTTGACTTCGTTATAACTACCAACATGACAATTTGGAACAAAGGCAATAAACCGACCTTTACCCTGTCAGACAAAATAGTTAGATGGAATATATTTGACGACCATTCATTTTTATCCCCTCACCTTAGAGAGGAGGGTATATATCATTTGCTACGAGCCAAAAGAGTAACACATCGAAGGAGTAACCTAAGACCCTAAGTATGTTCAGCCGATATCCCTTTTGGGTAATTTTAAGCCGAATGAGCAATGACGGTCCGTCCGTCTGCTGGCTGGCGCGCACGATAACTCTCGAAAGGAGTAACCGATTGACTTCAAATTTGGTATGTGGTAATATTTTTTTCTATCTCCGGCTAAGTTCGAAGATGGGCCATATTGGTCCACTCCTTCAAGTACCTCTCCCACAAAGGGATAACATTTAGTGAAATATTGATTATTTAATAAATTCTATACTACTTATTTGAATCCTCTGAAATTCTAGCCATAGTATTAGTTTATTAGTCACTATTACCTCGAGAAAAGTGGGCGAATTTTCCACGCCCCTTTTGGTACCTCCCATACAAATGGACAATTTTTTTTACCAAAAGTTACCAGCTTATAACTTTAATACCAGTGCATACAAATACTTGAAATTTTGTACATTGTAATGCTTTTATAGTACCCAGAGTACAGAGAAAAATTAACGTTATTGGTGCACCCCTTTGGGTACCTCCCACACAAATGGACCTTTTTGTACTAAAAGTTATCAGCTTTTAACTTTAATACCAGTGCATATAAAGACTTGACATTTTGTACAGTGCAATGCTTTTATAGTACCAAGAGGCGCTATTGGCACGCCCCTTTTGGTACCTCCCACACAAGTGGACCATTTTGCACCAAAAGTTAACTGCGTATAACATTAATACCAGTCACACAAATACTTGAAATTTTGTTCAGTGTAATGCTTTTATAGGACCTACAGTACAAAAAATTAATAAATTTACTAATATTTTTTGGGATTCAAGGTGAGGGGATTCATAATTCGGTTTACCTGACTGAACTTTTTTACTTGTCAGATTATCATTATATACAATACAAACTCGCTGAAAAAGCACCAAACCTGCCGTCCACAGAAATGTGAGGAAGACAAAGTGGCAACGGTATGAGAAAATATTTAAAAAAAATCCTCTATTCTAAAATTCTGTACGAACCGAATGACAAATTTGGTATGGATAATTCAATTCCTTCAAGAATCCTGCCCAAAACAAAGGTACGAGGGTAAATCTAAAACACAATGGCGGACTTCTCAGCTAAAGGCTACGAAAAAGACTTGCAGCAAGCTATTCAACAAAGTCAAATCTATTAGGATTTCGGACGTATGCTCCCTGGAGGAGTAAAATGAACATATACATTAGGCCGGGTCGATTTGTGGGGAGGCAAAAAAAGTCGCCATTGCTCAGTGAAAATCGTTTTCTAGGGATCAAAATAAGAAACTTTGCCGAAGGAACCATACCTCTAAAACGAATTCTGATGTCCCGGAATTTGGGTCGAACTTTTGGGTAGGGGCAAATTTTGAAAAATCCCACTTTGACCCATTTAGAGTGCTCCAATCGAGTCCAAATGTATGACCGACCCCCACTAACTTTGGAGGCCCGACCCACCCATGCTAGTGGCACACCCCCTGGGGGTTCCATACATTTGGACTCGATTGGAGCACTCTAAATGGGTCAAAGTGGGATTTTTTCCGGGACATCAGAATTCGTTTTAGAGGTATGGTTCCTTCGGCAAAGTTTCTTATTTTGATCCCTAGAATACGATTTTCACTGAGCACTGCACTGAGTGGGGGTCGGTCATACATTTGGACTCGATTGGAGCACTCTAAATGGGTCAAAGTGGGATTTTTTCCGGGACATCAGAATTCGTTTTAGAGGTATGGTTCCTTCGGCAAAGTTTCTTATTTTGATCCCTAGAATACGACTATCACTGAGCAATGGGCGATTTTTAAATCGACCCGCCCTAATATACATATATATATAAATCCATTGAGATCAATAATGACTGGGATGCCTATAAAGAGAAACTAAAAAAGAAACGAAGGAGCTAAGGCAATCGCAGAGCCGATCTTTCTGTGGAGAAGTGAACCCCTATACAGTGGATTATCTACAGGATGAAGCAAATAAACGGACAATATACAGCGAATATACTGCTCGACACACATTTCCCTTGAACTCACTAACAAGAGAGCGGGTGGACTGCAAGCGTCTCTATCTAGTTGGAGAAAATGTGTGAAGGCTGTATCAAGCTCTCATATATCCCCAAAAGCGGGAAAGATATCGCGCACTCAGCCAAATGACTTCAGAGAAATTGGACCTAGGAAAGACATTTAGATTCTTTCATTAGAGAAAATATAAATACAAAATTCCTGTTGGAGAACCAAAATGCCTACAAATTGTAAACAGAGGGACCCCACAAGGAGGTGTACTGTCTCCAATAATTTGGAACCTAGCGGTGAATGAAATCCTGCTAGATCTAGAACGTTGTGCCTGCAAAGTCGTTGTATATACGTACAGACAACGTAGCAATCAGAGTAACGGACAAATTCTCCAGCATTCTGAAAGACATCGCACAAGTGGCTCTAAATAAATTGGCTAGATGGCCCAGAAGCAGTTGTTTGGACGTTAAACCAAACAAGACAGAAGTGGTTCTCTTTACTAGGATGTTAAAGGGTCTTATCCATCTTTGCATAAGAATAGAGCAAGCCTTTACAAAGTGCAACATTTCTAGGTTTAATTCTAGATAGGACATTGTCATTCAGACTTAATGTTGTGTAAGGTGTAAGGAAGGCCAATGCCGCCTTATATTCCTGGAGGAAAGCTATAGAGTCGCGCTGGGGTCTCTCTCCTAAAATCGACCATTGGATATATGTATTTAGCAGTAGTACGCCCTATACTGTTGAACAACATTATGGTTGTGGACGGCAACTGATTAACGTTAAACCTGCCTAATCATAAGCTGAACTTTAAGGACGACAGCGACTGAGTCTCTTCAAGTCCTACTCCATCTACAGACCGTGGTTGTACTGGGGCCTCAATTGTTCTATGCGAACTAGAAACTCCGACTGACACTCTAACCTTAATCTAAATTATTCACATTGTTTTTTATGGAAACTTACACTAACAACATTTAAAATCTCCATTTTATTCGCTCCGCATTAATTACAATCAGGGAGTAGAGTTTGATATGCGTCGCGCTCTAATCCCAGCATGAGGCGAGACACCAACGAACTCAACAATTACTGTTCTCTACGGAATTTTCAAAATCTAAAAAATTTTCAATTTGAAAAGGCAGACAGGTACAACAAACAAACATTTTCTAACACCTTGCTATAAAAAACAACAATAAAATCACATTAGATGTCAAATTAATATACAGCTCAGGGGAACAAAATGGGCAGACAGACAGACAGCCATATGGCTGTGGATGTGGAAAAAGATACACAGCATCGCCTGATTCAACCTCATCAACAAACAAATAAACAAATCGCACCAAATGTGCAACAAGCATTACAAAAATAGAGGCGTAGAAAACGCATTGCACTGAACCTAAACGAAGTTTGACGTGATAATGATGATGATGTGTCTGCAGTTGCTATAATTACGCTAAAAGTCTTCCACGCACACCTAGCCTCCCATACCCAATAGAGACTAGGGGAAGATATGCAACCGGTTGATAGTCTTTCGAGTTCCATTGTTGCTTCATATTGCATGGTTTCCTCTGTGAAAGGATAAGTCTGTAAAGACGACGAGGGCAGTTGGGAAAATATAAGAAATCACATTATATACGGTGTTTGTTCAATAGAAAAGGTGAAATTTAAAATTTCTCTGGCTACGTGCATTTGATTAGCTTTTTTTATACCCTCCACCATAGGATGGGGGCATATTCATTTTGTCACTCCGTTTGTAACACCTCTATATATAGATCTTCTTAATCGTCTTAAAATTCTAAGACGATTTAGCCATGTCCGTCCGTCCGTCTGTTGTAATCACGCTACAATCTATAATACTTGAGCTAGGTGGCTGAAATTTGGTATAGATACTTCTTATAGCTGCAGATAACTTGGAATTGAAAATGGGCGATATCGGTCCATATTTAGATATAGCTCCCATATATAGCATCCAACTTGTTCTTATTCCTACTGTTCACATCTACAATATTTTTTTGGTGTTTTTCGGTGTTATTATACCCTCCACCATGGATGGGGGGGGTATATTTATTTAAGACGATTTAGCCATGTCCGTCTGTAGTAATCACGCTACAGTCCGCAATAATAGAGCTAGGTTGATCAAATTTGGTACAAATACTTCTTATAGTTGCAGGTTGTTTGGGATTGCAAACGGGCCATATCGGTCAATGTCACTTGCTATCCATGGTGGAGGGTATATAAGATTCGGCATGGCCGAACTTAACGCTTTTACTTGTTTTCTTTAGGTTTGAGTTATTTTGTGAGGTCACATGCTAGCTGGTGGAGGATATATAAGATTCGGCATGGCCGAACTTAACGCTTTTACTTGTTACTTTTTTATGTTGGCACACTTGTCTTGAACAAATGTTCTTAGTTCAGTTTGTTTGTGTTTAGTTTGTTAGTGAGAGACATTACATTTAGACGTGTTTTGCTTGTTCGGCGATTTTCTGCTGTGGAAAAAATGGATCAAAGAATTTACATCAAATGTTGCGTAAAAAATGGAATTAAGTGCTCAAAAGCACTTGAAATTTTCGGTGTGGCATATGGTGATTGTACTCTGAGTCCGAAAAATATTCACAACCTGCACAAGCTTTTCAAAGGAAGACAACGCTCGTCCTGGAAGATACATCACATCAAAAACCGATGAAAATGTTGAGAAAGTGAAGAAAATTGTTATGGAGTATCGTCGAAACTCTATAAGAAAAGTTGCAAAGAATGTCGGCATATCAGTTGGCATGAAGCGTGTGGCAGCCAAGTTCATTCCAAAATTGAAACATTTTGAACAAAAACAAGTAAAAGCGTTAAGTTCGGCCATGCCGAATCTTATATACCCCCCACCAGCTAGCATGTGACCTCAAAAATAACTCAAACCTAAAGAAAATAACACCGAAAAACACAAAAAAATATAGTAGATGAGAACCGTAGGAATCACAACAAGTAAGATGCTATACATACATGGGAGATACGAGTATATCGAAATATGGACAGATATTGCCCATTTTCAATCACAAGTTACCTGCAGCTATAAGAAGTATCTATACCAAATTTCAGCCACCTAGCTCAAGTATTATAGATTGTATCGTGAATACAACAGACGGACGGACGGACAGACGGACATGGCTAAATCATCTTAGAATTTTAAGATATATATACTTTATGGGGTTTCAGATAAATATTTAGAGGTGTTACAAACGGAGTGACAAAATGAATATACCCCCCATCCTATGGTGGAGGGTATAAAAACCATCGCATGTTCGTAATTTTTCGCCGAAAAGAATACCGAAATCATGGCTCTACCACCGTATTCACCCGATTTGCCCCCCCGCGACGTGGTCCTGTTCCCAAAATTATGTTGTAACGGAGTTTTGTGACGATTGAGGAGATAAAAACCGAATCGGCGAACAATCAAAATACATCTAACTATTATGTCTATCACAACCATACTAATCTTAACACAGACAAACCTAATTAAGAACATATCGCCCACTCACTTCAAGAGTGACATAACTCAAAATTTAAAATTGCCAAGTTGTAAAAAAATAAGTAACATGAAATAGTTGTTAAAAAACGCTTGAATAATCCGAAATATGATTGTTTACTTATAGACCAAATTTCGCTGAGATTAATTTATGGACATTTGCAAAATTCGCATTTTTGTAATGCAACCTTAAAAATTTTATATTTTGAGTTATGTCACTCTTGAAGTGAGTGAGCGATATATTCAAGACAAGTGTGTCAACATAAAAAAATAAAAAAACGCTATTCGAATGCACGTACGCTAATAGAAAAACCGTTCGTCACCATGACGAATTTGTTTCGTCAATATATCTTCGTACTGGTGACGAAAAGTTTCGTACATGTGATGTTTTTGTACGTCAATACAATGAACACAATCTTCAACTCAAGTTTTTGGTGATTTCGAAATTCGCCGAGGGAACGATAAGGTTCCATTCCCATGACAAAAATATTTATTTGACCATTTTGCTGAAAATATCAAAAAACGAAGCAATCAATTTATAGTTTGTGCTTAATTGTACTGTTCTAGATGCGTTCCGATTACCTTATTGAAATAATTTGTTGTAAAATTTAAATGTTAAAATTTAAAAAATCTAATAATTAATGACGATCACCGTTCGTCAATAGATTACTTGATGAGATTCTGACATTTTGATTTCAAATGTCAGAAGTAATGAATACTTCTCGTTCGTTTTCTTTAAGCCTTTCCTGATAAGAACTGCGTTTTGAACTGAGTAATCACAACTCAACCTGGCAATGCAGTCAAGTAATTTTATTTTCCATTAGGTTTAGGTTAGGGTGGCAGCCGTATTTTTTTTACAAGCTCACATAGACCAGTTTAGGTCCCTAGTGTTACCACGGGCTGAAATGCCCCTCATCGAAACCAACCTGTTTGATATATAAATTTATCGATAGTACGAATATCAGTACTGGAAAGATCTGTTAGGCTGCCTAAAAAGGCCGACCCCAGTATGTCCAGTCGTCGTTTTCTCAAAGCGGGACAGTCGCAAAGCAAGTGCTCAATGCTCTCCACTTCTTCCTCATCTCCACAGCTTCGGCAGAAGTCATTGGAGTCAATACCCAATCTTTTGGCGTGTTCGCCGATCAAGCAGTGTCCCGTCAGAACCTGTACTAACGTAGACAATCGTTTCCTCTCTAGTGCGAGGAGATATTTTGACCTTCTCAGGTCATACCTTGGCCAGATTTGTCTAGCTACCCTGCAGGTGCCGATTTCTGTCCATCTTTCGTCGGACTGCCTGATTGCCTCTTGCCTAAGCCAAAGCTTGCACGTGGATAGTGGCGCACCAATATATGCAAATTCTTCGAGAATTTGTAATGTCGTCCCTTTCCTAGCAAGTTCATCGGCTTTGCAGTTCCCCGGGATATCCCTATGCCCAGGCACCCATATGAGGTGTATATTAAACTGCTCAGCCATCTCGTTAAGAGATCTGCGGCAGTCGAGGGCTGTTTGTGAATTTAGGGATGTTGCCTCCAGAGAATTGATGGCAGCCTGGCTGTCCGAGTAAATGACAACGCTAGTGTTGGTTACTATGTTGTGACTCAGCCACTTGGCGACTTCCCATATTGCCATTATTTCGGCTTGATAGACACTGCAGGTATCTGGTAGTCTGTGAGCTATATCCAGACTAAGTTCTTCACAGTGTACTCCGAAGCCAACCTTTTCATCAAGCTTCGAACCATCCGTGTAAAAGTGGAGATGGTTTCTATTACCTGGTATTCTGCCGACCCATTCATCTCTGGCGGGAATCATAGTGATGTAATTTCTCTCGAAGGTGTACACAGTTGGTATATAGTCCACTCGGTCGGTTACCATAGCACTACACTTTGATATCCTCATGTGACCATAGTTCTTGTACCTCCACATTGATAGGCAGTTTAATCTTATTGCCGCTTTGGTTGCCTCTTCTCTCGCCACAATATTAATCGGCAGTATATGGAGTAGGGCTTGTAGAGACTCGGTCGCTGTAGTCTTTAAGGCTCCGCTTATGCTCAGGCAGGCAGTTCTCTGAACCTTTGTTAGTAGGTTGGTAATGGTTAGCTTGTCAGTTGCCGTCCACCATACCACAATACCGTATAACAGTATTGGACGAACTACTGCTATATATATCCAGTGGACGATTTTAGGAGAGAGTCCCCACCGCGACCCTACAGCCTTTTTGCAGGAATATAAGGCGACGTTGGCCATCCTTACACGTTCCAATACGTTAAGTCTAAATAACATTTTCCTATCTAGAATTATTCCTAAAAATTTTGCACTTTCAGAAAAGACTAGATCTGTTCCATTTATCCGAGGTGGAGGGTCCACATGTGGGACATTATTCATCCTAGTAAAGAGAACCACTTCTGTCTTGTTGGGGTTAACGCCCAAACCGCTGCTTCTGGCCCATCTAGCCAACTTGTTCAGAGCCACCTGTAGGATGTCTCTGAAGACGTTTACGAATTTGCCACTCACTGCGATTGCCACGTCGTCCGCATATGCCACGACCTTGCAGCCACAACGTTCTAGATCTAGCAGGATTTCATTCACCGCTAGGTTCCAAATTAGTGGAGACAGTACTCCTCCTTGCGGGGTCCCTCTGTTTACATACCTTGTTAGAGTTGTGGACCCTAGACATGCTGTTATGCGTCTTCTGGTGAGCAGACTTTGAATTAGTCTAATCAAACTAGTGTTAACTTTTAGATGTGAGAGTGCCGCAATTACCGCATCTGAGTGAATGTTGTTAAAAGCCCCTTCTATGTCAAGAAATGCCACCATGGTGAATTCCTTGAAATGCAGGGACGATTCGATAATGCTCACAAGTTCGTGCAGGGCTGATTCTGTAGACTTGCCCTTATTGTAAGCATGTTGGTTCAATGACAGGAGTTTTGTATCCAGGTTTTCCCTAATGAAATGATCTAAAAGTCTTTCCAGACCTTTCAATAGGAACGAGGATAGTCTAATTGGTCTGAAGTCTTTTGGCCTAGTGTGTGATATCTTTCCCGCTTTAGGTATGAATACCACTTTGGTATCCCTCCATCGATTCGGGACGTATGAAAGCCTGATACAGCCTACATAAATTTTCTCCAGCCAGGGGATAATGTACTTTAACATTTTCTGCATTTCTGCTGGAGTGATGCCATCTGGTCCAGGTGACTTGAAGGGCTCAAAGCTGTTAATAGCCCAGCTTATTCTGGATCTCTCAGTCAAGAAGCTAGCGACGCTCGCAGTCCACTCGCACTCTTGTTGGTCCTGCTGATCCTCGGGTTCTGTTACAGAGTTCCCCGGGAAATGTGTGTCGAGCAGTACATTGAGCGACTGCTCGCTGTTTTTGGTCCAGTTATTTGCCTCATCCTGTAAATATCCCACTGTACAGGGTGAAGCAGATAATATCTTTCTCAGCCTATCGGCGTCGGAGACCTTTTCCACTTCACCACAGAAGGTATACCAAGAGCGCCTTTGCGCCTTTCTAAGCTCCTTCTTATAGATCTTGAGTTGCTCTTTATAGGCATCCCAATCATTAGCGACCCCAGTAGATTTAGCCTTATTGAATAGCTTGTTGCAGGACTTTTTCATAGCCGTTAGCTCAGAAGTCCACCATTGGGGTTTAGTTTTACCCTTGTACCTTGTTTTTGGACAGGTTTCTTCAAGGGATCTATTGAATGATATGGTGATATGATCGACCAGATTATCCAGACCGGCTTTGTCATTCGGTTCGTACGGAAGTTTAGAGTTGAGGACTTTCTTGAAATTCTTCTCATACAGATGCCACTTTGTCTTCCTTACATTTCTGTGGACGGCGGGTTTAGGCGCTTTTTCCGCGAGTTTGAACTCAATATAATGGTGATCTGAGAATGAGTGGTCGTCCAGTACATTCTACCCAATAATTTTGTCTGACAGCCGGTCAGTAGCAAACGTTACGTCGAGTACTTCTTGTCTGTCTTTAATTGTGAAGGTCGGTTTATAACCTATGTTACAAATACTAAGATTAGTAGTTAGAATAAAGTCAAGAAGCGAATCACCCCTATTGTTTATATCCGTATTGTTTATATCCGCTCGTAGCTCGAGCTCGTCAGACGTTGCTTCTTCTACTACTTCCCTGAATAGAGCAGTCGGTACTACAGATTAATAAGGCAAGTAGCTGGAGACCACCCAATATATGCGATTACCGATCTCCAGGCTAGCAGCTGTTTGGTCTTTACCACTTAAATTAGTCAGGAGAAAGATACTTAGATCTTTCCTGGCCAAAATGCAGGTTCTTGGAGTGCCACAGTTGGCCACAAGCAGTTTAAAGTTGGGTGTCCTAATACACACACCCTTCCTCCCACTACGTAGGGCTCCTGTATCAGGACGATTTCTACGGCGCAGCAATAGAGCCGCTGAGGCTGCTTTAGCGTGATGGAGGTTAATCTGTAGAATTCTTACCATCATTGGTAATTGACAGATTAACATCCACCCCGACAAGGGTGTTATCGAACTCTTCGTCCGTATCGTCGAGAAGCATGTCCCCGCCAGATGCGTCAAAGAGTCCGGAGACTCCCCTCAGCCCTTCTGTGTCAGAAATAGAGCTTTCGTCCTCAGAGTAGGACGTTACTGATCTTCTGTTAGAGTTGGAGTCACCAGAAATAATAGGCGTGGGAACCTCCGCACCTCCAGAAAGTGCCACGTTGGACGACTCACCTTCTGCAGTGGGAGCTATATCCTGCTTGTATATCTTCAAGACTATAGTCTCGAAGCCATATTGTAGGGTTGCACTCGCACTTTGTATATGGGAGGTGGATTCAGCGTTTAGGATAAGATTGACCTGCCGCTTTTTACCATCCGCCTCACCCACCTTGCTGATTCTCCAATTATGGGCCGGCAGACCAGGATTGGAATCTTTTATTATTTCTAAGATGTCAGCCGGGTTGGAGGGCTCTTCTGTAACCCAGGTGATGGCTCTAGGGTGACTAGAGATGTTGTTTTTTTCGACAACATCCAACTGGGCACCCGGCCACACCTCACCCGCTCGACTCAGAGCAGCCTTATACAGGTCTACTGATCTGGCATCACCGAAATATAAGAGCTTTACTCTCCCCTGATGCCATCCTGCATCGTTGCAGATTGGTGGTTTGCCCGGCATTTCTCTACGGACATCGAGGTAATGAGCCATAATGGCTGATTGTACATGACTCCATTTGTCCTTGAGGATGGATCCATCCTCACTACTTCTGTCTATAACAGCCATCACTAGACTCTCCTTCGCCACTTCATTGAAGGGCTTGGTGAGTGTCCTGTTGATGGTGACATTAGGGTCTCTTGCCTTTTTCAAAGGCAGGGGTTCATCAGGTGATCTGATTCGTTTTACTTTATTAGCCGTTAACACAGCTGAATTTGTGGCTCTTTCAGCCGACTCATTGGCCTTAGAAGCATCTATGACGCCTTTAGCCCAGGTAAGTGACTCTTTTTGTTTTTCGGTAAGAGCCGAAACCTCAACAGCTTCCAACTTCGTCAAAACTCTGAGCGCTACACGATGCTCATTGTGCTTCCGTTTTGACGGTCGGACATGACGTTTTCCCCTCACCGCACCACCTGTTGTGAGTACTTGGGGGAGATTTTCACCATTTTTGGTGTGGTCGGCTTTGGCTAAGACCAACGGACGGACAGTCGGACGATTGGGGAACCGCGCTCCATCGGAACACGAAGGCATCCCCGTCAAGAGAATTTATTTTTATTTTGTCGGTATTAGACCGTAATAGGTACTACGATGTAGGCCTAACAGACTTTGTACAGATTTTTGCTATTGCGTAATAGGTACTGGTGATAAACACGTCCGTTCACTGCGAATGATTGGCAAAGATTTTTATTTTCCATACCGTTTTAATGTTCTAAAACAAGAAGAATATTTATTGAAATTTTTAAAATTAAATTGTCGGGAACATGAATTCATCGTGGTGATGAATGGAGTTCGTCGTGCTGATGCCTGGAGTTCGTCGTGCTGATGAATGCCGTTCGTCGTGGTGCTGAATGGGATTCGTCGTGGTGATGAACTCGGTTCATCGTAGAGATGGATAGTGTTCATAGTGGTAATGAATGGGATTGGTCGTGGTAATGAACTCGATTCATCGTACGGATGAAATGTGATCATCCAGTTTTTGGAAACAGAGATTCGTCATGGTGACGAACAAATTCATCAAGAGGATTATTCCCTACGCTAGCTTACTTTCGACGAAAACATAATCGTGATGATGTACAAATTCGTCGTCATGACGAAGCGTTTTCTTACAGTGTAGCTTAGAAATTCCGGATTTCCGGTCAATTAGTCTATCGAAATTTCTCCATAAAACCCTACTGTTCACTCAACAGCATGCTTACGGTAGGGGCAAGTCCACAGAGACGGAAAATAACAAGTGCCCAAATTTGGATGATTTGCTACGTTTGGGGCGAGTATCGTCCCCAAGATAGGCAATCAGGATCGAAAAAACTTGTTTACTGAGGAATTCAAAACAGCGTATTGTCATTATTTTGATGAAACCAATTTAAGTTGTGCAAATTTTACGCCGAACACAGTGTGCAAAAGTTGTTATAATACCCTTATAATGTGGATACATGGAAAGGTGTACAGTTTTCTTTTATGAAGCCATTAATTTGGGTGCAAGGCCTAACTGGATATGATGAATCAGGTGCTACGCAAGCATAAATTCTGGTTATGGATTGAAAATAAAAATTATTGAAAATAAAAGTATACATTCCCGCTTTTACCGCCACTCTTCCAGTACAACGCGATGCTTATACCGCTCCTCCTAAACCTCCGAGTGTGGATTAGGCATATGACCTTTGCAACTTTTTTCAAAAAATTAGAAATTCATTGTCGTACGTGATGAGTTTTTGATAGAAAATTATAAAAATTGTAGCAGTTTGCCAGTATTTTTCAAAAACCAACATAAAGGTTGTCAACATAATAATTATTAGGAATAACTGGGAAATCGAAGTGGTAGTCAAAGATACTGATGAAGCTTATGACTGCTTGAAATCCGTCTTTCCAAAACTCAGTGAAGCTAAAATTAGAAACAGTACGTATCGTTGTCGGTATTTAAATATTGTCAAAAAAGCGAATCTTTCACAAATATGCTTTTGAACCATTATAACCACCTATGTGCATGGGACGCATTGAAACAAGTCATCGAAGGCGTTTTAGGAAAGAACCGTGTACAGCGAGATGACATACAGACACGATTGGACAAATTGCTTTATTTATAGATTTACAGCTATATAGCAGCTGGTGTATAAAATACAATGCTTACAAATTTAGTACATTTTAAAGTATAGGATGATCCAAGTAGCCTTTTTTGACAGATCACGTGTAAGTCGTGTCATGCTGTCATGTTATTTTTGTTAAGTATTGTTTGGCATTTCATCATGGAAAGACTTAGCAAATGAAGAAAGAATATTAAAAAACCAGTAAGGAAAGGCAGAAAGTCGGGCGGGGCCGACTATATAATACCCTACACCTCCCTAACAATGCGATAAGGGTCATTGCCATAATAATTTGGAATAATTGGTAAATGGGTAGAAACATATTATCTAATTCTGAAACGATAATCGCTAAATTAAGCAATATTCGTTCCTAAAGTGAGAAACATCTTTCTGGAAAATTTTAATGATCGGAAGTTAAATACAACTTCTATAGCGGTTTGATACCAAATCAGGAGGAACATATATATGGAGCTTTAATATAAATCTGAACCGATCTTCCCTGAATACTTATTGATGTAAAAATAGCTCCTTCTGTCGAATTTCGTACTGATCGGATATAAAATACAGTCTCTACACCGCTTACATGTCAAATCGGGGGTAACATATATATGGGAGCTATATCTAAATCTGAACCGATTTTCTCCGAAATTTGCAGTATTCCTTCATGTAGAAAGAAACCTCTTTATGCCGAATTTCGCACTGATCGGATATAAAATACAGTTTTTACAGCGCTTACATGTCAAATCGGGGGTAACATATATATGGGGGCTATATCTAAATCTGAACCGATTTTCTCCGAATTTAGCAGTATTCCTTCATGTAATAAGAAACCTCTCTTTGCCGAATTTCGCATTGATCGGATATAAAATAACATTTTTACAGCGCTTACATGTCAAATCGGGGGTAACGTATATATGGGGGCTATATCTAAATCTGAATCGATTTCTTCCAAATTTAATAGTGTTCATCCATATAATAAGAAACCTCTTTCTGCCGAATTTCATACTGATCGGATATAAAATAAAGTTTTTACAGCGCTTACATGCCAAATCGGGGCTAACATATATATGGGGGCTATATCTAAATCTGAACCGATGTTAACCAAATTCAATAGGGATCGTCCTTGGGCCAAAAAAAAGATATGTGTAAAGTTTCGTCGAGATCGGACCATAATTTCGACCTGTACTTTGATTACAAGAATACATGCACAGACGGACAGACAGACAGACGGACAGACAGACAGACAGACAGACAGACAGACAGACAGACGGACAGACGGACATAGCTAAATCAACTCAGAAAGTGATTCTAAGTCGATCGGTATAATAAACGATGGGTCTATTTCTTCTCCTTTTGGGTGTTACAAACAAATGCACAAAGTTATAATACCCTGTACCACAGTGTGGTGTAGGGTATAAAAACTTTGACATAGTTAGATATAATACTGAGGAAAACTTTTTTATTTTTATTAAAAAAAGGAACGTCTATATTATGTAATAAGAACACAGAAATATTATATTGTTAACAGGAAAAAAATATTATGAAAACATTAACATTAGAATTTAACAGCAGTTGCAAGCATTGGAACGATAGATCTACTGATGGTAAAATAAGCGAAGTAGCTGGAACAAAAAGTAGACGAGGGCAGGAACACCATGAACAGGAGCTGGGACAAAAAGTAGACAGGAACAGAAGTAGAATCAAAAACTAGATAGGAACATCGGGAACAGGAACGCCAAGGGCAGTGACATTCAACGGTAGCAGCAAATAATGCACGACCTGGAGCAGCAACACCGGGATAGGAACACCAGGAGCAGCATTTAATGGCATCAGCAAATTTTGCAGGAGCGATGATGAATTCATATGTGGACAGGCGAACGACGTTAGTTTGCAAGTCGAAGCATATAATATTTAAAAACAAGTAAAAACGTTAAATTCGGGCATATTACAAAATTTCACCCGATTCGTTGAAATTTGTGGTTTTTGTTGCTTTAAGAAATAAAATCTAGAGGGACCTTTGTATGGGGGCTACATCAAAATATGGACCTATGCCTAGAGTTGTTCGTGTGAAGGTGCGGGTATAAATTAACCCCAGTTACCAATTTTCAGCCCGATCAGTTGACATTTGTGGTCTCTATGGCATTAAGAAGTCAAATCGGACAGATGCTATACATGGGGGCTATATCAAAATGTGGACCGATATGCCCATTCCCAATCTCAAGTTACCTGCAGGTATAAGAAGTATCTATTAGGGATGTAACGAATATTCGCATATGCGAATGCGAATTATTCGCATCATTTTAAAATTCGCTTTCGCATTCGCAAAAACCATCTTTGGATTATTCGCATTCGCTTTCGCAAAAATATATTTCAGTATTCGCTTCCATTTATTAAAGTGTTAAATCTCCTTATTCCCTTCACACAATTTGAAGATATGCGTGTCCTTGTGGTAACAGGAGGTAAAACTATGGAAAACAGTCTTAATACTTAAATATCCTGGAAAAGTATCAATTCAGTTCCTTAAATTTGTTGGTACTAAAGGCTCAAACTATTATTCGCATTCGCTTTCGCGAAAATGCATATTTCACTATTCGCTTTCGCATTTGCATTCGCAAGAAATATATTTCAATATTCGCTTTCGCTAAAGCCACTTTCGTTACATCCCTAGTATCTATACCAAATTTCAGCCACCTAGCTTAAGTATTATGGATTGTCGTCTTAGATTTTTAAGACGATTAATATACATACTTTATGCGGTCTCAGATCAATATTTAGAGGTGTTATACCCCCATCATATATCGAAATATAGACAGATATTGACCATTTTCAATCCCAAGTTACCTGCAGCTATAAGAAGTATCTGTACAAAATTTCAGCAACCTAGCTCAAGTATTATAGATTGTAGCGTGATGACAACAGACGGGCGGATGGACATGGCTAAATCGTCTTAGAATTTTAAGACGATTAAGAATATAAAGAGTCCGCCATATAACGTTTTTTTCAACTAGTGCTTATTTCGTGAATGGTAACACTTAGCTCATGTCTGATTTGACAGATAATTAGTTTTATCCTTCCGCTGAACGAATATGGTTGTGTATACGCTTGAACTTTGAAAAATACGCTTGAATGCGATCGACTTACAGAAGATGCCGATTTTGCCAAAAAAAAATCATCTTTTCAGATGAAGCTCATTTTGATCTTGGCGGGTATGTAAACAAGCAAAATTGTCGCATTTGGGGCACAGAAAACCCGCACGCATACATTGAAAAGCCGATACACCCAAAACGAGTCACTGTTTGGTGCGGATTTTGGTCCAGAGGCATAATTGGGCCATGAGCAAGGAGTGGCCGTTACAGTCAATAGCGATCGTTATCGGGCCATGTTGAACGAATTTTTGTTCACAAAAATTTAAGAGGAGGATATTGGCAACATTTGGTTTCAACAGGACGGCGCTACGTGCCACACGGCCGAAGCTACACTCGATGTTTTGCGCGATGTTTTCAAAAAAAAAAAGTTGTTTGGCGGACCCTGTATATACTTTATGGGGTCTTAGATCAATATTTAGAGGTGTTACAAAAGGAGTGACAAAATGAATATACCCCCATCCTATGGTGTAGGGTATAAAAATCAATGCAACCATGAGGTTTAAATTACATTTCATGCCTATCCACCTTAATACCTTTTTGGCACAATTACCTCAGGAATAGGACGAACAAAGAGAAAGGTTCAGCCAGGTGACCATGCCAATGGAAAAGCAATTCAAAGGCAAAAAATTACATGCATTGCCTGCGGAGGTTTGTTAGTGGAGTTCTAAAATTATGCAGTTTGAAGATGATGACACTGAAATTGGTGGGCACACTGAACAAAATATGCCCTTGAATATTATGTCTAACTCGGACGATGATGCAGACTCAGAACAAGAATATGAACAACCTACGAAGAAAGCAAGATCATCAGAACCACAAGCATCAACTTCAACGAGGATGGATATTGACAATAATTGGAAATGTTCTAAATTTTGTTTCCATGCATAGATAACATATAAAAATCTCATATTTTCTGCTTGCTTCGGTTAGGTTTCTTCCGCATTTTTTTTCCTCATATTCAAAATCTAGAACTTTGCTTCAGACACAAAAGAGATATTCCTTACGGTATACCGAGATATAACCGTATTAAAATATAGAAAAAGAGCTAAAAATCCACCTGAGAAAAAAATTCGTATGGTAATTAAATTATTAATTGAGCCAACTTGACTAAACGAATGATGCAGAAGTTCCTATGTTTGGGGCTACTTTCACGTCCAGTTCTCAGCATTGAGTCCAATGAGGTGAAAATGCTGTACTGTGTAAGTGAGTATGATATACAGGCTGCCACTCTTACTATAAGCTAACCTAAGTTCATCTGCTATGCAGATCTCTGGTATGTTCCAGATGCCCCCCTCCAATGAAATTAGGGGTATATTCAGCTGTTCAGCCATCTTGTTAACAGTTCACTTACCTCTAACCACAATTGACGTGTTATTTGAAGGAAGACAGTTAAAACCAGTAACAGCACTCCTGAAGATCATAAAGTGATGTTTAGTGGAATGAAGTGGAGAGCGTCTTTGGTAGTGGGAAGGCTGTAAGATGGTAAGAAAACCTTCTGCAAGTTGACCCAACAAGCTCTGCAACGAGGGGAACTATATTTTTCATTGTGAGGAACGCTACAAGTCACTGAGTAAAATGTTGAGTGTACGACTTTTAGAAACTCTTCAATATGAGAACCTTAAAGACCTATTAAGCGAAATGCGATGGACACAAGGGAAATACTCTTTCCACAAATACCAACCGCGTTTTTGGTTGGCAGATTTTTAACGCGAAAGGTACTAAATTCCACTAGAAGCTACTTTAACATAAACGAAATTTGAGGATATGAGGACAAAAACACGTTAGAATCTCTTCGGTAAGATAATCTTGACATTTTCCGTATAAATTTAAAAATTCTATAACAAGAAGACCTTATCACGGGATTAAATTACACTAGCCAACAGTCGTTTTGTTATTTGGTTCTAGCATAGTTTTTCTCATTGATTTTGACCTACTGAACACGAAAATGAGTTTTAAAAATTTTTCTGTCGATTGGTTTTCGAGATACAAATTTTTGAACTTTTTTTTTTAAATTTTTGGAGGTACACTTACAATTTTGAGCATATCTTTCGTCTTCTTTGACGTATTTGATCCTACTACTCTTCAAATTAAAGAAAATTGAGCCGTCTACAACTTTCTCAGAAAATTTTCAAATCGGATGAGTAGTTTTGATGTTGGCGGCTTAAAAAGGTTAAAAAACTGCGTTTTTTTAGTAAAAATGTGGCAGAAAAATTCATATAAAAATTCATATAAAATATAAAACGCGATGCTAACAGCGATTTTGGTTTTTTTACGTATAGCTGGCAAGAAAATAAGCACTTACTCAACAAAATCTGACAACAAATGGCGGACTTATAATTTTTTTGGTATAAGACCGAAATTCCGCTATTTCACGATATTTTGATTTTCATTATTTGCACAGCTAACCTACTAGGAGGGATAGAAAAAGCAAGTTTTTTATAATCCTTTTGGAATAGAACGGAACAGTTGCTCCTATACATAAGTTACTTCTGTTCAAAATTTCACCACCCTGGGTTAATGTCTTTTGTTCTGGCAAGGGACGTGAAATTTAAAAAATTTAGTGAAATCAGCAATTTTTTTTTGGAAATTTTTTTCAAATGTCACAGCACTTTGCAGTTTTGATAAAATTTTTAAATTAATATTAATAACACAAATATTTTATAATTGTAAAAAACCGTAGGGACGTTTCGTCGAAAATGGTATAATGAAAATGCAGAACATAGAAACACAGGTGCATTTTACGATACGAATTTTGGCAAACCCACTTTACATGTACAAAATTGTTTGGAAAAAACGTTTACGTAATTTTTATGATTCTCAGAATTAAAAAAAAAAATAAGTAATACACAAATAGTTATTTAATTTTTATGATTGTGGTTGCAGAGTAATATACGCTTCTGAATGTGCGTGGACGCTCTTCGTGTTCCTTTATGACTGCTACTCCGTTCACAGTCAATTAAAGGGAAAAACGGGAATTACACTTTTTTTATTGATGTGTGTTTTCCCGATGGCTACCTGTATCGGATTTTTTTTACAGAAATTCCCCCCACATTTGTGAGTGGTCATTATTTGGAAACTTTTCCACAATTTGAAACGCACACTTGATGAATCAGGTATATAGCCACCCTTAAAAGATGCGCCCATTCATAAGTACCTGTCAGTAAAATATTGTAACATACTTAGTATTTATAGGTGTTCATTTATCGTTTTTTGTCATTCAACAAGTGTCTACTAACGCGAGTAGTACGAGTAAAAAGTGAAACACATTGAATTTAAGTGCATATAATACCTACCCAACAAGTAAGACAATGAGTAAAAGACTACGTGTGTTCGAGTGTTTGAACAATCCAGACAATTTCTGCAATGTTTGTGGCGAGTTTATAAAGAATAATCACGCAAACACGTTTACTCCAGCAGTGCAATTGCACTATTTGAATTATTTTGGTATTTCACCAAATATCACAGAACCGTGGACACCTAAGTCGCTATGTGATCTTTGCTATATAATCCTAACCAACTGGGCAGCTGGCGGAAGGTAAGAATTTTTATTTAAACACATTAAGCAAAGCAAATATAGTAATTTATTTTAATTTTAGGCGCCATATGAAATTCGATACACCAATGATGTGGAAAAAGCCGCTATGCCATTCCACAGACTGTTATTTTTGCCTCACCACAAACAGTGGGGTAGGGAGATTTTTAAAATGGAACTACGCTCAAGTGGGATCGTTTGCACTTCCAGTACCACCTTCGAATGATGTACCATATCCAGTGTGCCCTGGTGCATCTCTTCAAAAAGCAGAATCGTCAGATCAAGAGTCCGAGTCAAGTGCAAGCGAATTTGGGGCGTGCAGAAAGCGAAAATTACTGTCACAGGCCGAACTAAACGATTGGGTGCGCGATTTTGGTCTCACTAAGGAGAAATCCGAACTTTTTGCGTCTCGGATGGTACAGTGTGGATTTGCGGATTCAGAAGTGAAAGTAACAGCGTACAGGAAGCGTCACCAGCAGTATGCAAAATTGTATACAAAGAAAGACGAAATATGTTTTTGCAGCGACATTTCCGGCTTGTTCCAAGAGCTTCACCAAATTCACAACCCCAATGAATGGAGGTTGTTTATTGACAGCAACAAAGAGAGCTTGAAGGCAGTTCTCTTACATAATGGGAATGAAAAGCCATCTCTTCCTATTGCTCATGCGGTTCATTCAAAGGAGAACTATGAAACTATGAACATTTTGCTGAAATGCATAGAGTATTGCAAATATAATTGGAAAATATGCGCCGACCTCAAAGTTGTGGCCATTCTGTGTGGACTCCAAGGAGGCTATACGCGACATTGCTGTTTTCTGTGCCTTTGGAATAGCCGCGCTGATGATCAGCATTATATTCAAAAAAAAAATGGCCGGAACGAACGAAACCTGTAGTTGGAGAAGCGAATGTTCAGCGCAAACCACTAATAGAGAACCGTGAAAATATAATACTTCCGCCGCTGCACATAAAATTGGGTTTGATAAAAAAATTTGCCAAAAAATTGGACAAAGAAGGTGAAGCTTTTGCCTATTTACGGTCAATTTTCCCTTACTTTTCGCTGGCAAAAATTAAAGAAGAAGTCTTCGCAGGACCCGAGATAAAAAAAATGTTGAAAGATGAAACATTCCCGAAGCTGTTATCACCCATCGAAGCCGTAGCATGGAATTCCTTCAGGCTTGTTGTGGAAAACTTTTTAGGAAACAACAAAAGCGATAATTATAAGGACATAGTTGAGGATCTGGTAAAGAACTATGAAACAATGGGTGGGTTTTTTTTGAAACAAATGTTAATTTAAATAGCGTTTTAATTCTCGTTTTTTTCATTTTTGGGTAGGAGTGCACATGTCACTTAAAATACACTTTCTGCATTCTCATTTGGATTTTTTCCCTGAGAATTTAGGAGACGTGAGCGACGAACACGGCGAGCGCTTTCATCAGGAATTGAAGGCTATGGAACGACGCTATCAGGGCATCTATGACACGGCTATGATGGGTGACTACATTTGGACCCTAATACGTGAGACCAATTGCAGCGAATACAAAAAACAAAGAAGAAGTCAGCTGTTTTTCCACATGGCATAAAATGTACAGTTACAGTGGCGGACACAACTGGATACATAATTGAAAATTTTTGGTAAATTAGTTATAACTTTTTTTTTATTCGAGATAATCAAGAAATTATTTTTACATTGTATACTTTAAACTCTGTTATTAAATTATAAAAAAATAAAGAATGTCGTTTCATATAAAAAACAAAAAAAAAATTCAAAATTCTTCATTAACAGCATTTATCCAGTTTTGTCCATTTTAGTGGTTTGACAAATTAGTACCTTTGTTTTCTAAATTAGTACTTTGTCCATAGTCCTTTGTTTGCTAAAACATTTTCAATTCGTTTTGGCATACTTTCTACTAAATTTTGTATTGTTTGGGGTGGAATTTTCGCCCATTCAGTGTTAACTCTTTCCCAGAGTTCGACCATATTAGTTGGAGCACGTTCGTAGTGAGAAAGCATTCTCTTTACAATAGCCCACAAATTTTCTATGGGATTTAAATCCGGGCTTTGTGCAGGCCACTGCATAGTTTGAAATTGTTGGTCAGCCAACCATTTTTTGACAATAATCGCTGTGTGCTTAGGGTCTCCATCATGTTGAAACACAATCTCATCTACTGGATAAGCGCATTCATCGACAACGTCAGGTAAATTGTCACGCAAAAGGCTAAGGTAATCTTCCTTTTTCATAATTCCATCGATCTTCACCAATGGGCCAAGGTTCCACCATGTGAAGCAGCCCCACGCCATTAAATGCCCACAGCCGTGCTTCACTGTTTGTTTAACTTGGTGCCTTTGAATCCTCTCATCAGATCGATGCCAAAAATGTAAAGGCCAGGCTTAAATTTTGCAAAGACCATAAAAATTGGACTATTGAAGACTGGAAAAGAGTAATTTGGTCAGATGAGACCAAAATTAATCGATTTCAGTCGGACGGTAAGGAGTATTCTTGGCACCGATCTGATGAGAGGATTCAAAGGCACCAAGTTAAACAAACAGTGAAGCACGGCTGTGGGCATTTAATGGCGTGGGGCTGCTTCACATGGTGGAACCTTGGCCCATTGGTGAAGATCGATGGAATTATGAAAAAGGAAGATTACCTTAGCCTTTTGCCTGACAATTTACCTGACGTTGTCGATGAATGCGCTTATCCAGTAGATGAGATTGTGTTTCAACATGATGGAGACCCTAAGCACACAGCGATTATTGTCAAAAAATGGTTGGCTGACCAACAATTTCAAACTATGCAGTGGCCTGCACAAAGCCCGGATTTAAATCCCATAGAAAATTTGTGGGCTATTGTAAAGAGAATGCTTTCTCACTACGAACGTGCTCCAACTAATATGGCCGAACTCTGGGAAAGAGTTAACACTGAATGAGCGAAAATTCCACCCCAAACAATACAAAATTTAGTAGAAAGTATGCCAAAACGAATTGAAAGTGTTTTAGCAAACAAAGGACTATGGACAAAGTACTAATTTAGAAAACAAAGGTAATAATTTGTCAAACCACTAAAATGGACAAAACTGGATAAATGCTGTTAATGAAGAATTTTGAATTTTTTTTTTGTTTTTTATATGAAACGACATTCTTTATTTTTTTATAATTTAATAACAGAGTTTAAAGTATACAATGTAAAAATAATTTCTTGATTATCTCCAATAAAAAAAAAGTTATAACTAATTTACCAAAAATTTTCAATTATGTATCCAGTTGTGTCCGCCACTGTATATCTTTGTTTCTACTCATTTTTTTTGGGCGTTGATTTGGTTAATTTCGTTAGTTTAGCTAACCTGGCACATCCATTTCTAATTGTGCCATACATTGAGTATGTAGTGCTCTAAATAAATTAAAAAATAATATACTAAGACTAATTTGTTTATTTTAAATTAAGTTCAAATGTATTTATTCGTTTGCGTTGGGTAGGTAAGCTGTGCAAATAATGAAAATCAAAATATCGTGAAATAGCGGAATTTCGGTTTTTTCCCAAAAAAATTATAAGTCCGCCATTTGTTGTCAGATTTTGTTAAGTAAGTGCTTATTTTCTTTGGAAAAATGCCAGCTATACGTAAAAAAACCAAAATCGCTGTTAGCATCGCGTTTTATATTTTATATGAATTTTTATATGAATTTTTCTGCCACATTTTTACTAAAAAACGCAGTTTTTTAACCTTTTTAAGCCGCCAACATCAAAACTACTCACCCGATTTGAAAATTTTCTGAGAATGAGTTGTAGACGGCTCAATTTGCTTTAATTTGAGTAGTAGTAGGATCAAATACGTCAAAGAAGACGAAAGATATGCCCAAAATTGTAAGTGTACCTCCAAAAATTTAAAAAAAAAGTTCAAAAATTTGTATCTCGAAAACCAATCGACAGAAAAATTTTTAAAACTCATTTTCGTGTTTAGTAGGTCAAAATCAATGAGAAAAAGTATGCTAGAAACAAATAACAGAGAAAATTTTGTTATTTGTGACCTAGTGTTATCAGCCTTTTCAATATTTATATAAGGCTTCCGTTTTTTTAAGAGTATAGCAACTTCAACCGAAATCTTAAATGTAAATATTCAAGTATCTTCAAACATAATTGATGTCATAACATATTACCGAAAGCGGTCTATGTAATTGTACTTTTACATTTACCCTCGTTCCTATTGCATGCTCAATTCCCGTCAGAGTTTTATTTTATTTTATTAAAAAATGTTTCCATTAATTCGACTTCAGTGCTGTTTATGCAATGTGCTGTACCAGGAGTAGATAATTAAAATTGTTTAGTAAGCATCGGAATTGAAATACTCGGAGGTACCGTAACAGGAAGTAAGTGAAATTAAATGATATAATACAAACATCTGAGTGAGACAACAAATACCAATCAGTATGATTGTTTGTCTTCTAGTCCGGCCGTATGTCTGTCTATATCAAAATAAATAAATTTAGATGTGTTAACATTTGTGACTGTTGCGATGGAATCAAGGAATAATCTAGACTAGATGCACAGAAATAAAGCGGAAATAATAGCCATAGTTCATGGAAGGACTAAATAATACTAAATCCATTCCGAAAAAAACACATTAATGGTTACCGAAGGAACTATTTATAAAAATAATCAATTTCGACAGATGCGCAAAGCTTTTAGTTCACACGTATAGAAAAAACGGTCCTTCGAGGTGGTATCAGATGTGGCAGATTTTTATAATATTTTGTCTGGCTCAATAAAAACACTAACGTGTTTATAATTGAAAAAACATTTTAAATCAAAAGGAAATATCTGTAAGAATAAATCACTTTGAGTTGATTGTACAGATGATATGATCATTCGAAATGACATTAGAATCATCATATATTTTTTGACAGTCTTTAATAGTATTGCGACCAACTGTCTTAAGACACTAAGACCTTTTTATTAAAAACTAGCCTGTCAAAATTATATTATAATGAATTCTTGCAGAGTACTCGGAGAATTAGTATATTCTTGTATCATTTAAGGAAATGAGTATCTGACAAACGTTTAGTTCAAACGTGAACATTGTTCCTCTATCCAGACGGACATAAGCACATGTGTATGTTCATCACTTTCACCATCTGCCACTGCCAATAGGCTGTCTGGCTGACTGCTGGAATGTCACGTTCTGTGTATACGTGCAACAGTTCTGACAAAATGCACAAACCACAGTACCAGAAGTATACATCTGTACCCTGAACATCGCAGTCAGTATACGGAATGAGTTTACGGTTGCATTTTGTGGACCATTCAGATTTTCCATTAGAATAATGCAGTGTTTATATTTCTAAATACTCACAGCTCCATGAAAGATATGCAGACATCAACCCTACACTATAAATTCATGATATATGACAGCTCGGGAAACATTGCATAAAAGGTATTATGTATTGCAAAGTGAAGTTCTTTGGGAAGCTACAAACAAATAAAGGGCGTTTTTTAGACGTGTGGTTTTCAAGAGATATAAAAGATATAAATTTAATGCTATGACCAAGAATGTAGCTTTAGAATAAAGATAAGTTTTAACAAGTAACAAAGTTCAGTCGGGTAAACCGACTTATGAATCCCCTCACATTGAGTCCCAAAAAAATATTAGTAAATTTATTTATTTTTTGTTTTAATTATATTATTCTCATTTAAATTGCCTTTAATATCATTAAAGTATGTACTGGTATTAAAGTTAAAAGCTATTTACTTTTGGTACAAAATGGTCCATGTGTGTGGGAGGTACCAAAGGGGGCGTGCCAATTACGGCCAATTTTTTCTAGACTCTAGGTACTATAAAAGCATTACACTGTACGAAACTTCAAGTATTTGTATGCACTGGTATTAGAGTTAAAAGCTGTTTACTTTTGGTACAAAAAGGTCCGTTTGTATGGGAGGTACCAAAAGGGGAGTGCCAATAACGCCCATTTTTCTCTGGACTCTAGGTACTATAAAAGCATTACACTGTACAAAATTTTAAGTATTTCTATGCACTGGTATTAAAGGTATAACCTTGTAACATTTGGTACAAAATGGTCCATTTGTGTGGGAGGTACGAAAAGGAGCGTGGCAATAATGCCCATTTTCACTGTATTTTAGGTTCCATTAAACCATTACACTGCACAAAATTTCAAGTCTTTGTATGCACTGGTAATAAAGTTATAAGCTTTTAACTTTTCTTTCAAAATTGTGCATTTGTGTGGGAGGTACCAAAAGGGGCGTGGCAACTTCGCCCATTGTTCTCGAGGTAATAGTGGCTAATAAGCTAATACTATATGTAGAATTTCACTGGATTCAAATAAGTAGTATATAAGTTATCAAATAACCAATATTTCACTAAATGCTAACCCTTGTGTAGGAGGTACTAGAAGGAGTGGACCAATAAGGCCCATCTACGAACTTAGCCTGAGATAGAAGCAAATATTACCACATACCAAATTTGAAGCAAATCGGTTACTCCTTTCGAGAGTTATCGTGCGCACCAGCCAGCAGGCAGACAAACAGACAGGCGGACGGACGGACATTTCTCATTCGACTTAAAATGGCCCAAAACGGATATCCGCCGAACATACTTAGGGTCTTAGGTCACTCCTTCGATGTGTTAAAATTTTGGCTCGAATCAAATGAAATATTTCGAGTAGTGCGTGCACCATGCTGTGCTCTTTTCTTACTAATAGGCGTCAATTGGTATGTATTGATGGTAGACGCAGTAATATTCTTCCCGTTAAAAGTGGTGTTCCGCAGGGATCAGTGTTGGGACCCTTGCTATTTATAATTTATATAAACGACCTTTTCACCCGTTTACAAAACTGGTGTGCTTTTGCAGATGATATTCAGTTGCTATTTAAGGGTCACCATCGTTTTTCTGAAACTCTTCAGTCTGTAATTGAATTAGTTTTAGAAACATTAAACGCTTGGATGTTACAGAATAAACTCTGCGTAAATCCATCCAAAACTAAGGCGCTATTGTTTTCTTCCAGTGCCTACAATAATATCCAGATAATATATAATAGCACACGTATTGAATTCGTTAACCACATAGAATGTCTAGGAGTTCAATTAGATGATAAGCTGCGTTTTGAACAACACATTAATAGGGTTGTTTCAAGAGTGAATTTTTCTTTAAAAAATCTATACGGTACAGATTTGTCTCTGCCCCTTTTTGTTAGGGAGCGTCTTGTGCATGCCCTGGTTATGCCAACTGTGTTGTATAGCTTGGAGGTATATTCTGGGACTACGCAGAGAAATATGAATCTAGTACATCTGGCTATTAACAGAGCGGTACGGTTTGTGTACAGTTTAAATCGGCGAGTTCATATAACCCCTTATGTTGTAAAGTTTCTGGGGTGTAATTTCTCCACTTTCTTGAGTTCCCGGTTATTAGTTTTTTTTATAAGCTAATTAAGAATCAGTGTCCGAGTTTCCTGGTGAGGACATTTGAATTTTGCCATTCAACCAGAAGAAATCAATTATTAATACCTAGGGTATTTCATCTTTTGGATGATGCATTCCTTGTACGAGTGGCACGTTTGTATAACGCACTGCCTATTGAATTAAAACATTTTAGCTTGTCAATTACAGCTTACTCTAACAGGCTTCTTCAGCATCTTGAATAATCTTTTTTTTCCTTCGATTATTTCCTTAAGTGCACTTAATGGACGTAATAGATCTGTTCCTAAATATTTTTATATAAATTGTTCTCATTTATTATATTTTTTTATATTTCTTCATTATTATATTTGTTTAAGATTTCTCTCCTATTGTTTTACTCATATTTCATAGCAATTGGAAAATTTTTTATCTGCGCGGTTTTATTCTATTTTTTTTTTGGTTGTTCTTACTTACACACCATTATTTGTTTTTATATGTACTAAAAATTATAAAATCAAAACTTATTTGTATAGTGGGAGTAGTTTTCGTCAGCGCTGAGAAAAAAATGTTTATGCTATTAATTTTAAATAATACCCTACTATATTTTAAGACTAAAAAAAACAAAGAAAAACAAAAAATTGTAATTATAATAAGATAGAAAAAAAATGTTTACAATAATTCCTTATAAGGCAGAGTAGTTTTAACTCATGTTAAAGGTTTTCATTTTTAATGCATATTGTAATTTGTTTTTAATTGGCCTGATGGCTTTTTATTACATGTTAAGGAGAATAAATGAAATGAAATGAAATGAAATGAAATATACCCTCCACTCTAAGGTGAGGGGATAATAATCGGGCATTTCGGGCAAGTGGCCGCCGCGGTTGGCTCGAATAAATTCCAGCTGAAAGGCCCAATTTTCGTTGGCAGCATTTGGTGCTTGTATGTCAGCAATAACGCGCCGAATATTCTCTTCCAAGGCGTCAATCGTGTCGGACTTATCTGCGTAGACAAGCGCCTTCACATAATCCCAAAAAAAATAGTCCAGCGGTGTTAAATCGGACGATCTTGGAGGCCACGACGCGAGATAATGCGCTCACCAAAGGTCGTCCTCCAATTCAGGCACGAAAAAGTCACTAATCATGGCTCTATAACGTTCCCCATTAACTGTAACATTATAGCTGCCTTAATTTTTGAAGAAATATGGACCAATGATTCCCTCTACCCATAAATCACAACAAACAATGACTTTTTGTGGATGTAACGGCGTCTGAACTATGGCTTGTGGATTATCATTACTCCAAATGCGACAATTTTGTGTATTAACATACTCATTCATCCAAATGTGAGCTTCATCGCTAAACAAAATTTTCTTGGAAGAAGCGCGCGATGCGTCGCGCGAACTGAACCATTATTTTGGTAATAAATTTGCACGATTTGCAAACGTTGTATGCAAACGGAGTATTGTTTTCAAACGGAGTATTTCTATTCATTATGAAATGGCAAACCAAACTGAGCATAAATCAAGTGACACCTGTCGAAAGGGCCAACTTCGAAAAAAGTGTTGCCATATTAAAAACCACACGTCTAAAAAAAACACACCTTAGTTTATCCACAAAAACTCTTCTGTTCACAGGGATAGAGTTTGGATATTGCAACCGAAATTGTCTCATCCCTATTTTTGTTGTTGACTCTCAGTCGCCTCTGAGGAAAACAAACTTTTTGGGCTCCGTGAGAAGTATGGTTGCACAGCAGAAGTTAAAGGAAAGGAAGGGATGTGCACCAACCGGAGTGGAGCCTGCGCCTTAATTTAACTCGACACCAGAAAAATACCAGATCCGAACAAAAGTGTGTAAGACAGTTTGATAGATCTTTCTCGTACCTATATATGTCGTTCTTTATCCGATTCTTACAACGACTGAGACCCAAATATATTAACATAATTGGAGGTATTAACCCCGAAATCCTCTCGCAGTTCTACAACAGAAATATCAGTGCGAATATCTTAAAATACTTCCAAACAAAAGACCCTGATAGTACGAGCACTTTTCTTGTACTTACTTCAGCTAGTAAAAACGTTAGCTGATCTGGGCAGATATTCAGAGTGTGGAACGCTAAAGTGAAGACCATGGAAAGGGGTTCAGCAAGAAAGCACGAATCGAAAATATTACATTTATTATTCGGAATGAGTTTTTCTGATTTTACGTTTGAATCTATTCAAATTTTTAATTAATACGAGTATAACACCTTGACATATAGTCAGTAGACATCAGTGTGAATATTTTAAAAGTTTTTCTCATGGGGAACCCATGAAAACTCTTCAGCAAAAAGGGGATTTGAAGGTTCTTCGGAAAAAACACTGCATTACCACCGAAGAATTATGAACATGTCTTCAGACTCCACCTATGAAAGAAGCTTAAAAAGTCTGCGAATGAAAGAAGAAATTTGGCATAAGGATCATTGAAAGCCCTTAGAAAAGCCTTCTTCCCTTGACTAAGGAACTCTTTAGTAAAGAGGTAGTTAAATGACGTCGGATTATCTTCATCAAATGACCTATAAGATGTCTTCGGTATGATTGTTTGTCTAAGGTCTTCGGTAGAAAATCCATTAGAATGTCTACGGAAAGAAACCCGTTGAAATTCTTTTTTAAGACCATGTATCTCCTTAGGCTATACAGTAGAAAGAACATAAAAAGTCTTAAATTTAAAAGATATTGTTTGGTATTTGGTGGGATTTTGTGTAGAAAACTCTTCTGCGGTTTAACTTCGAGGTGAAGCCCGTTAGAATGTCTTTGGTGGTAATACGAGGGGTGCTATTTATATTTCGGGTCCTGGCAATACTAGTGTTGCTATATGCAAACTGGAACTTCCATTGGAAAGTTTGACATTTTTATACCCTCACTTTAGTGATATGACGGTATATATCATTTGCTACGAGCCAAAAGTGTAACACATCGAAGGAGTGATCTAGCTAACGTACGTAGGGACGTTCGGCGTATATTCGTTTTAGGTCATTTTAAGTCGAATGAAAAATGTCCGTCCGTCTGTCTGTCTGTTGGGTGGTGCGCGCGATAACTCTCGAAAGGAGTAACAGATTGACTTCAAATTTGGTATGTGTTAATATTTTTTTTCTATCTCCGGCTAAGTTCGAAGATGCGCCATATTGGTCCACTCCATCTTGTACCTCCCTCACAAAGGGTTTTACTTTAGTCAAATAATGATTCGCTAATAACATCTACACTACTTCTTCGAATCATCTGCAATTCCACACATAGCATTATTTTATTAGTCACAATAACCTGGAAAAAAATGGACGTTATTGTCACGCCCCTTTTGGTACCTCCCACACAAAGGTACCAATTTGTACAAAAATTTAACCGCTTATGCACGAAAGTACTACAAAATGTAGCATAGTGTATCGCTTTTAATGTACCTATAGCCCTTTTTGTACCTCCCACACAAAATGACCAAATCATACCAAAATAGAGGCGTATTTGTTAAACCCCAGTGCAATGTATTAAAAAATCTACTCTTTGGAGGTGTATTTGTTAAATCCCTCCTGGTACCTCCCACCCAAATTTACACATTAATTCGTGTAATATTCTCCATTACTCACAAAGTGAGGGTATACCTTAGTCGGTTTACCCGACTGAAACTTTCTTACTTGTTTAGCATAACTTCACTCAGAACGTTTTGACATTTGAGCGCTAATTCTTTTGTTTACAGTGTGTTGAAAAATTCATATCGGTCAACAAATGGAATTAACACGTGAACATTTTCGTCGTGGATTATCGAAACAAGAGTGTCTCAATCAACTTGTTTCGACTTTTGGTGATGAAGCACCATCAAAAACCACTGTAAATCGCTGGTAACAAGAGTTCAGTCTCGGACACCGTTCGCTCCAGGATGAATTTCGTGAAGTTCGTCCAACTTCGGTCGTTTTGCCGGAAACCATCGATGAAAAAATACAACCGAGGTATATCAACGGCAGTGTATAACATCGTGACAGGTGACGAATCATGGATCTATGCATATGGGTCTTTCAAGACGAGCCACATCTAACAAAAGTTGTTCGTGGAAGAAGCTCATCGACCCTCCACCTCGGATAAATGGAACAGATCTAGTCTTTTCTGAGAGTGCAAAATTTTTAGGAATAATTCTATATAGAAAACTGTTATTTAGACTTAACGTATTGGAACGTGTAAAGAAGGCCAACGTCGCCTTATATTCCTGCAAAAAGGCTGTAGGGTCGCGGTGGGGCCTCTCTCCTAAAATCGTCCATTGGATACATATAGCAGTAGTTCGTCCAATACTGTTATACGGCATTGTGGTATGGTGGACGGCAACTGACAAACTAACCATCACCAACCTACTAACAAAGGTTCAGAGAACAGCCTGCCTGAGCATAAGCGGAGCCTTAAGGACTACAGCGACCGAGTCTCTACAAGCCCTACTCCATATACTGCCGATTAATATTGTGGCAAGGAAAGTTGCAACCAAAGCGGCAATAAGATTAAACTGCCTATCAATGTGGAGGTACAAGAACTACGTTCACCTGAGGATATCAAAGTGTAGTGCTATGGTAACCGACCGAGTGGACTATATACCAACTGTGTACACCTTCGAGAGAAATTACATCACTGTGATTTCCGCCAGAGATGAATGGGTTGAAAGAATACCATGTAATATAAACCATCAATTTTATTTCAACCTCAAAAGCTATAGAGGTTATTTCGATCGCAATCGCAGATACGAAATATTTTGGGAATATACATAAAACGTACAAAATTTTCATATAAGCCTTGAACATCGGCAACATTTTTTTGAAGTCATTCTATTTTATAGTAGTCATAATAATCCATCAGAGCTGCTAATTCGAATAACCATGCATCGTTATCGCACCACGTTTACTCTTAATGATAATGTGCATCCCGTAAGACGCCAAATAGTGTACCCCAAAGAATCTAGAGCCGATGTACTGTATAGCATCAGTAATTTGTATGTGTCCATCCACTTTAAAAATCTGTTGAGCGGCCACTAAGATCGTGTGATTTAACACATTGGATTATTGTACCCTACATCACACTGCGATACGGGGTATTATAAGTTTGTTTTGGTCAACATTTTTGTAACGCATTAAAACGGATCGACTCAAAATCACCAGCTGATTCGATCTAGCTTTGTCTGTCCGTCTGACGTCCCTGTAAATCAAAGATCGTTGTGAATTTTGGTATATTATAACGTATATTCGGCTCCGCCCCACTTTAGACTTTCCTTACTGACTTTCTTTGGGGTTATGTATAGACAATCGTACACAAACCAGAGGAAATAGAGCACCTGGAAATACACATTCGACGAGTTATTGGTGAAATACGGTCGCAAATATTGTGAAAATTGGAGTTCCATATTGATCCATGCACGCGTCAGTCGTGGCAAAAGATCTACCAATATTCGGAGAGAAACTGAAAAGGGACCTGCGTTGTTTATGTTTATCAATGCTTTTTCGCAAAATATTATGATAATATTTTTTCGGTTCTTTATTTCAGCTGTTGTTCATTTTATAGAGTAGATTGCAATTATTTTACTATTTCCTGGTAATATTTAAATTCTCTTGAACAGCGCATTTTTTCGGATGATGAAGAATGCAGCACAATGTGAAACTGACAGATACTTTGTGGTTTTACTTGGATGTGAAGAATTGTGATTAGTTTTTGCTGTATTTGTATTTAATTTGCGGTTTAAACATATTTATAATATACTTAATGTAAATATTAGCCAAATCAATTATGCGTTACAAATTCATAATTACCCAGAAAAATTAGGGAACGCATGACAAATCACCTCGAAGTACTATACCGAATATATGTATACGTCCAAGTGGTAGTTCGTCTTTTCTGCTATGAAATGTAGTATTCTGCATTCCCTGAAGAAGATGGCTTTTAAGGTTATTGTCTATGCAGACGTCGTGACAATGCTTAGAGGGAAGTTTCCAAGTACTCTTGGAAACATCTTGCAATAGGACCTTCATACAACCCCTTGATATATTTGCGATAATGGTTTTGGTATGAACCCGACAAAACAGAACTGGTCGGCACAGGCCATTGAATTTGTTGCGCAAAAGAGCCATTGTTTCGTTAGGTGTGGCAAGTGGCACCATTCTGTTGAAACCACATATTGTCCACATTCATATCTTCCAATTCGGACCATAAAACGTTCGTTATCATCTCACGATAGCGAACTCCATTCACAGTAACTGCCTGACTGGCCTCTTTTTGGAAAAAATACGGCCCGATGATGCCGCCAGCCCATAAACCACACCAAACAGTCACTCTTTGTGGGTGCATTGGTTTTTTGACAATCACTCTTGGATTACACTAGGCAACAAAAAAACATTTTTTTTGTGTCCTAGACCTAAAAATTTTTTGTATATAGATTGTGGCATACTGTTATATAAAATCAAAACCAAAAATTTTTTTATGGATACATTTTTTTACACTAATTTTTATTAACAAGTAAGAAAGTTTCAGTCGGGTAAACCGACTTAGGTATACCCTCACTTTGTGAGTAATGTAATATAGAATATTAAACGAATTATTCTGTCAATTTGTGTGGGAGGTACCAGAAGGTTTTTAAAAAATACACCTATTTTTCGCTGAAAAGTAGATACTTTAAATACATTGCACTGTGCCGAATTATAAGCATTTATGTGCACCGGTATATTAACGTTATAAGATATTAAATTTTGGTATAATTTGGCCATTTTGTGTGGGAGGTACAAAAAGGGGCGTGGTGATAACGGCCATTTTTTACAGGGCTATACGCACTTCAAAAGCGTTGCACTGCGCAAAATGTTGTTGCATTTTCGTGCATTGGTACTCCCGCTGTAAGCTCTTAACTTTTTGTGTAAAATGGTACTTTTGTGTGGGAGGTACAAAAAGGGGCGTGGCAATAACGTCAAATTTTCACAGGGCTATAGACACTATAAAAGCATTACACTGTACAAAATTTCAAGTATTTTTATACACTGGTATTAATGTTCTAAGCGGTTAACTTTTGGTGCTAAATTGTACCTTTGTGTGGGAGGTACCAAAGGGGGCGTGGAAATAACGCCCATTTTTCACTGGACTGTAGGCACTATAAAAGCATTACACTGTACAAAATTCCAAGTATTTTTATACACTGGTTTTAATGTTATAAGCTGTTAACTTTTGGTGCAAAATGGTGGTACCAAAAAGGGGCGTGGCAACTTCGCCCATTTTTCTCGAGTTGATAGCGACTAATAAACTAATACTATGTGTGGAATTTCAGAAGATTCGAATAAGTAGTATAGCAGTTACTAAAGATTCAATATTTCACAACATTTTAACCCTTTGTGGGGGAGGTACTAGAAGGAGTGGACCAATATGGCCCATCTTCGAACATAGCCGAAGATAGAAAAAAATATTACCATGTACCAAATTTGAAGTCAATCGGTTACTCCTTTCGAGAGATATCGTGCGCACCAGCCAGCAGACAGACAGACGGACGGACATTGCTCATTAGACCTAAAATGGCCCAAAACGGATTTCCGCCGAACATACTTGGGGTCTTAGGTCACTCCTTCGATGTGTTACTATTTTTTTCGTAGCAAATGATATATACCCTCGTCACACTAAAGTGAGGGTATAAAAATGCTATTATCGTCGAAGGTACCCTTAGGTTTAGGTTTAGGTTAGGGTGGCAGCCGTATTTTTTTACAAGCTCACATAGACCAGTTTAGGTCCCTAGTGTTACCACGGGCTGAAATTCCCCTCATCGAAACAAATCTGTTTGATATATACATTTATCGATAGTACGAATATCAGTACTGGAAAGATCTGTTAGGCTGCCTAAAAAGGCCGACCCCAGTATGTCCAGTTGTCGTTTACTCAAAGCGGGACAGTCGCAAAGCAAGTGCTCAATGCTCTCCACTTCTTCCTCATCTCCACAGCTTCGGCAGAAGTCATTGGAGTCAATACCCAATCTTTAGGCGTGTTCGCCGATCAAGCAGTGTCCCGTCAGAACCTGTACTAACGTAGACAATCGTTTCCTCTCTAGTGCGAGGAGATATTTTGACCTTCTCAGGTCATACCTTGGCCAGATTTGTCTAACTACCCTGCAGGTGCCGATTTCTGTTCATCTTTCGTTGGACTGCCTCATTGCCTCTTGCCTAAGCCAAAGCTTGCACGTGGATAGTGGCGCACCAATATATGCAAATTCTTCGAGAATTTGTAATGTCGTCCCTTTCCTAGCAAGTTCATCGGCTTTGCAGTTCCCCGGGATATTCCTATGCCCAGGCACCCATATGAGGTGTATATTAAACTGCTCAGCCATCTCGTTAAGAGATCTGCGGCAGTCGAGGGCTGTTTGTGAATTTAGGGATGTTGCCTCCAGAGAATTGATGGCAGCCTGGCTGTCCGAGTAAATGACAACGCCAGTGGTGGTTACTATGTTGCGACTCAGCCACTTGGCGACTTCCCATATTGCCATTGTTTCGGCTTGATAGACACTGCAGGTATCTGGTAGTCTGTGAGCCAGACTAAGTTCTTCACAGTGTACTCTGAAGCCAACCTTTTCATCAAGCTTCGAACCATCCGTGTAAAAGTGGAGATGGTTTCTATTACCTGGTATTCTACCGACCCATTCATCTCTGGCAGGAATCATAGTGATGTATTTTCTCTCGAAGGTGTACACAGTTGGTATTTAGTCCACTCGGTCGGTTACCATAGCACTACACTTTGATATCCTCATGTGACCGTAGTTCTTGTACCTCCACATTGATAGGCAGTTTAATCTTATTGCCGCTTCATTGTAACTTCTCTCGCCACAATATTAATCGGCAGTATATGGAGTAGGGCTTGTAGAGACTCGGGCGCTGTAGTCCTTAAGGCTCCGCTTATGCTCAGGCAGGCAGTTCTCCGAACCTTTGTTAGTAGGTTGGTGATGGTTAGTTTGTCAGTTGCCGTCCACCATACCACAATACCGTATAACAGTATTGGACGAACTACTGCTATATATATCCAGTGGACGATTTTAGACATTCTGTTATGCGTCTTCTGGTGAGCAGACTTTGAATTAGTCTAATCAAACTAGTGTTAACTTTTAGATGTGAGAGTGCCGCAATTACCGCATCTGAGTGAATGTTGTTAAAAGCCCCTTCTATGTCAAGAAATGCCACCATTGTGAATTCTTGAAATGCAGGGACGATCCAATAGTGCTCACAAGTTCGTGCAGGGCTGATTCTGTAGACTTGCCCTTATTGTAAGCATGTTGGTTCCCCGACAGGCGTTTTGTATCCAGGTTTTCCCTAATGAAATGATCTAAAAGTCTTTCCAGACCTTTCAATAGGAAGGAGGATAGGCTTATTGGTCTGAAGTCTTTTGGCCTAGTGTGTGATATCTTTCCCGCTTTAGGTATGAATACCACTTTGGTATCCCCCCATCGATTCGGGACGTATGAAAGCCTGATTCAGGCTACATAAATTTTCTCCAGCCAGGGGATAATGTATTTTAACATTTTCTGCATTTCTGCTGGAGTGATGCCATCTGGTCCAGGTGACTTGAAGGGCTCAAAGCTATTAATAGCCCAGTTTTTGGTCCAGTTATTTGCCTCATCCTGTAAATATCCCACTGTACAGGGTGAAGCAGAGAACATAATTTCCGCATTTGGAAATTATGTTCTCTTCAGGCAACCAGTTTGTTCATTAGTTACACAGTGCAACAACCAAAATGGGAATAGGATGAAACCAATTGCAAATGAAAGTTGACATTATCCATAACAAAACCTTCAAGGGGTTTTCAGTTCAGTGCGAGATTTTTTTTAACGCATTTGAAGTTGGTGATTTTGAACCGTTTTCTCTATGAAAATCGACAAGAAATAGCACCATTTGTATGACAGCGCCATCTAGCGTTGGTTATACGTAAAAATAAATATCAAAAAATAATTCCTCGACCCCAAAAACAGCAAGATACTTCCTCTTAAGATATCAACGTGAAACTTTTGTCACTGCCTAACAGAAACATAAGAACTAATTTGTGAAAAAATGAATGTAACTTTACAACTATACAAGCCAACCTCCTGAAAAAATTAGAAAATTGTGCGCAAAAATTGTTTTAAAAAATTCGTATAATGTTTTTAATTAAATGTATGTAGTTTTATAATGGTAATTAAAAATCCAAATTTATTGCGACTATATTTGAAAATAATAAACAAAAAAGTTTTGAAAAAAGATTTCAATGTTATTCCAGCAAATCAAAAACATAATTTTCGCTGCCCCGTAATAAATGGATTCGAGCTTAAAAGTATTCGATTAAACAAATCCGTATTTGCCGAAACGCGTGATGTTTTACGCGTATGCTGCAGGCGGAACCTTTTTATATTTTTATTTCTAGCCTCAGCAGCTTCCTCCGAGAGCTCTCCAATCGATACCAAAGCATTTTGTATAACGTCAGGAGCGTGAATTAAAATTTTGTGAACTGAGGGTGGAAGATAGTACCATGAATACTTCGTTGTTAGCTCCTTAGCAGTGTCCAGCGCATATGTTCGAAATTTGTCTACATTAATGCTGTACCCTGAGGACATAGCCTGTAATAATGTTCCACATCTCTCAAATAAAGCTTTATCAAGCCCCGTTATATCAGCAGATAAGCTGGCGTTTTTGAAAAATTCCCTTGCAGTGTTTCCGTCATTAGAAGATCCAATGCCTCCAGTTTTCGGTTTATCGACAATTACTCCCATTTTTACTCGAAATTGCGATTGAATATTACTTTTTCTTTCCTGAAATTGAGCTTTTCCTTCTTGGGACCTAATTTGCCACACTTTTAGTTCAAGTCTATATGATAAATGAAGAAAATATTCAAAAAATCGAATATATGCGTGCTTAGGTGACAACCCAAATTCAAAGCTATTTTTTAGAACTTCTCTTTGCAAACATGTTTTAATATTGTTCATTTCTGTTGGTTTTGCATTACATATGTAACATTTTGCAGATGAAGTTTGAGTTAAGGCATTGCATACTTTACCATCCACCATTGTAAGTTGCAAAATATGTTCAACATGTATCAATTTCTGAGCTATATTGAAATGTGTGGGGATTAAAAGACCAATTTTCTTCTTAATATACATCTCCTCATTAATGGACCATTGATTGGACTCTTTTTTGAACTGAAACCTGATAGGGCGACAGTAGCGGGTTGATGATGGTCGCGGATTTTTCCAAATTATTTTGGTTCCATTATTCTCATCTGGTTTTGTTACATGTTGGAGTGGGACATATGATGTGACAAATAAATTGCTGTCTTCAAAATTATTATCAACAATAAGTGTAAGCTCGTTGTTTGGCTGGTCTAAAAATTCATTGACTACATCGCTCTGGAGCTTTAGTATTCGAGTAGCGGTATGGTCCAATAAACTTTGCAACTCAACTTCAGCGTGAGAATCGCTTATAGTAATTTGTTCCGGGTAACTTTTCTTTATTTTTTTTTTTAAATATTGTCGTAGCTGGATAATAAATCAGTAGAAATTTTGCTGTTTACGATGGTTCTTATTAACAAATACTGATGCTTTGTTAAATTTGTTTCCATCGTAAGCGATACTACTTCATAAATTTTTGGTGCCGAAACGGATGGATTCGTTTGTAGGGTAGCAAAACGTAAGTCATCAGCAGCGGAAACGTTAATATCTGCAAGATCAGCTATTCGCCGTCGCTTTGTTCTTCCGGAAGACTCTGCGAAACTTTTTCTAGGACGTCCACGATCTTGACTTGTATCAGGTGTTTCTGAATTTTGTGTTAGCAAAATCGATTCCTTTTGTGCAAGCCAATCAGAATGTGTTTTCAAAACATTTAAATTTGTTCGCTGGCATTTTCGCCAAAACTCTAAAATTTTTTTGCAATTGTAATTCGCACAGCATTCGATTTAAATTGGTTCAACCATGTAACCCTCATTTTCGATACTATTTGCCTAAATATCACATACGTTTCTTGCCTTTTCAGCATTTTGCACAGCCGAAAATTGAAGCAAAAGCAAAGAGATCACTTTTGTCTACGGAAGATAACACAAAGACGGGCACTTGATGGCAGCTGATATGAGCAGTTTATAATCCTTAAAACGTTGATGAATATTAGGAAAAAATCCCAATGAAGGAATAAGGGGGGGGGAAACAGCCAAAACTTTACCTGACATTTTATTAGGTGGGCTAATGAACACTGACTATGGTACCAAGAAAAAATAAATTTTACAAAAACTACTAAACTCTTTAAGATCATTGAAATTCTTTCAGAATGAAGTTAATACCTTTCTTTTCAATATTCATTTTGATTTTTTCCAAAATGTAGTTGATTTGAACACTTTTTATTTTGTTTAAGTTTCAATTAACTTTTAAGCTGCACTCTCAGCAAAAAACAAATAATTATATGCTCTCTTTTTTGGAGTTATTCTTATAGAGTACAGTTGAAATAAAACAAAAACAATACTGCTTTTGAAATCATGGTTGTCATTCGAGATGGTGATGCCACATTTGGTACCAAACGTTTGACATTAATTTTTTTTATTTTTGACCTATGGCACCGACCAGTGTGCTATGGTACAGGGGATTATAATTTTGTTTTTTTGTGGCAGATTTGTAATAAATACTACCGATAGGCCCTCCTTAAAATACATATGTATATCGTTTGACTCAGAATTACCAGCTGTCCATCGTAAGTTGTTCGTTGAGTACAGGTCGAAATTTCACTCCGATCCTGGTGAAATTTGGCAATAACAACTCTTTCACACCAAGGAGGAAAACTATTGGAATTGGTCAAAATCGCTTCAGATCGATATTGCCCCCAGATATAAACGTTTCTTTAGATTTGGCTTTGTAGTGCTATGGGAGCTGTATTCCACATTATATCATTTTGAAATTTAGTATGGTAGAGTGTATTTATGCAAGAACGTGTATTGTAGAATTCAAACAAATTCTGTTTAGTTTTAGATTTAAAATGTAATTATTTCATATTTATATTTAATATATCAAAGCTTATTTTTCTTCTGTACAATTTCATATAGTTGGCTTCATCAGTCATTGGCCTTTCCTTAGGAATAACGTATAGTCTTGCAGAATACTCTTATTCATCTTGCTTAATTTATCACATATATAATCAGAACATTCCTAAAACTGTCTTTACATAAAACGTCGATAGTTAGGTTGACTTTAAAAATATTTTGGGCATACAAAAAAAAACAAAATTGTTTTCCTAAAAATTGTTGAGTGCAAAAATTCTATCACATAAATTGTACTTTTAATTTTTACACTCCATCGGAGTTGACTATAATTTTTCGACTTCGGGCAAATAACCCGACTCCGACTCCACACCCCTGATGTCGACAGAATGAAGTGTAAAGATGATTTTTATCTGGCCGCCGAAAACCTAACCATATTTGGAGCTTTGAAAAATAAATATCAAAATTCTTTGGGAACCTGTGGTGGGAATATTTCTCAGACATTTCGCGTATTTTGTTGTGTTGGAAAATAATTGTTACTCAGAGATTCATTAATAACTTCTATATAATGGGAACCACACTTAATTATTGATTATTGCTTGAATAATTTACTACTCCCCAAATCTATAGCTATCCAATGATAATTAAGTTTCGTTTGTTTTTGTTACCACACACATGCTATCGGAGGTTTTTTTCTAAATAGTAATATTTAAACACATATAATTATGTAAATGGCCGCCCATGAGTGGCATTTGAACCCGGCCTATGCTGTTTATACTATGGTCTTTCCTTCATAATTATTTCATGGTACTTAATGGTTGGTATTTTGTTGTATATTGTTTGTGTTGCTACATGAACATATGACCATCACTATTCGCAGAAAATCTGGAGATCTCAGGGAATATTTTAATATTGGAGCTGGCTTATGGCCTTAGAAGTGCATAATAATGATTAAAATAATAGCCACAAAATAAAAATTATTTTTTCTGCACAAATAAAATTATGAACAACAATTCAGATGTAATATGGCAGGACAATTTGTAGCCTCAAGAAAATTGTATACTTTTGATTTGTCGGCAAAATCTTTAACTTATAATAATTAAAAAAAAATTAATTTTGTTTAAAGTACTGAAAATTGGGAGAACAAGTTAAATATTGCTGAAGCAAAGTACACACGGTTTGCAGATCGGACAATATTGCCAGAAAAATGGCCGAAAAATGCAACCGTGTGAACATTTGAAACGTTAGCAGAAAAGTCATTGCGAGATAATTTGCAGATTTTTAGATGTGCCACGTTTATGTATGTGACAACGACGCCATTGTCAGAAAAACATTTTATTGGCAACACTGTCTATAAAATATTTTTATTGGCAATCCTGCATATAAATATATTGTAAATGTGTGAAATTCTAAGGTTTTCTTGCAATCGTCTAAACTGTCAATTCACCTTTGCCTAACAATCTGTCATTGTCCGTACATTTGCAGCACTTTAACAGGGTTGATAATGTTGTCCGATCTGGCAATCGTGTATACTTAGCTTGAGATGCAATGGAATGCGATTGAAACTGAAAATATAAGTAGTTTTGTTTGTATATAATTTGTTATTATCAACTGACTGTAACCCGGAGCGCTTCACAGGCCTGGGCATTCATTTAATGAAATATATACGATGTACCACCCGAATTTTTCAGTTTTCGTCCATTTTTGGCAACACTACACACAGTTCAATTATAATAGCTGTCATATGACTCTATATAACCGTTTCGTATTTTCATATCTCTACCATAGTCACTCTGTCACTCCATTTACAATACCTCGAAATATTTATTAGTGACCCCATAATAATATAGTTTTTTAATCGTCGTAAAATTCTAATTCTATATTGTAATAACTCTCCAATCCTCAATAACGGATGAACTGGGATGGACTGGAATTTGATATCTAATTCTATATTGTAATAACTCTCCAATCCACAATAACGGATGGACTGGAATTTGATATAGATTCTTCCTACAGATATAGATTCTTCTTCTTCTTACTGAAAATGGGCAATATCGCTCAATTTGTTGATATTATTATTATTTCCTTTGGACCCTATTAAGATCATAGGGCCATTACAAATTGATCCCATTTCAATATATATAATGCTAATTGCTTCAGCAGTGTAGCAGATTCCTTCTCAATCTGTCGTCGCCACGTGTGGGCCGGTCAACCTTCTCGCCTGCTCCTTTGCGGATCGCATTGAATTGCTGGTTCGGTGATATCTTCATCGGGCTTTCTTAGCATATGCCCAATCCATCTCCATTTCCTTCTTTGGATTTCGACTTTGATTCGGGTTTGATGTGTTCTTTGTCATAGACAGTTGTTTTTTTTATAATGCCTGCAAATATATGTATCATCTGTCCGATTTGACTCCTTAAGAGAATCGGTAAGTGAAAAATCTGCCAAATTCGCGGGAATTTTTTCCCGGATCTTCCCGAAGTCCAAACACTAGTCAAACTTTCTACTATTTTAAATGCCCAACCCAGCTTATCCAGAACTATACAGTTTTTTCCTCTCTAGTGCGGCATTATATTTCGAAATTCTTAGGTCGTATTTTGGCCAGATTTGTCTTGCTAACCTACAGGTGTAGATCTCTGTCCATTTCTCATCTCGTTGAGAGATATGCGGCTTTTTGTAAATTTAGGGATATTACCTCCAAATATTTAGTGGCAGTCTGTGTCAAAGTAAATGATAAAGTCAGGATGGTCATTATGTTGCGACTCAGCCACGTGGCGACTCTGGTACTCTGTGAGCTATATCAGGAACTAGCTGGACCTGGTTCACTTCGTTGCCCAGATTTCAGATTTCCGATTCCGTCCATTTTTGACCAATCACGTTGACTGCCACCATATACATACATATACACAATCGCTGCTGATCAGTCGTAGTGAAAGGACGTGTTTATACCAGAGCGGATAGTTAAAACTATTACGCAGTACCTATTGCGCAATCACAAAAAAATATGTACAAAGTCTGGAAGGCCTACATCGTAGTACCTATAACTTCTCTTGACGCGGATGCCTTCATGTTCCAATGGAGCGGGGTTCCCTAAACGTCCGACTGTCCGTCCGTTGGTCTTGGCTAAAGCCGACCACACCAAAAATGGTGGAAATTTCCCCCCAGTACTCAAAACAGGTGGTATGATGATGGGAAAACGTCATGTCCGACCGTCAAAACGGAAGCACAATGAGCATCGCGTAGCGCTCAGTGTTTTGACGAAGTTGGGGGCTGTAAAGGTTTTGGCTCTTACCGAAAAACAAAAAGATTCAATTGCCTGGGCTAACGGCGTCATACATGCTTCGAAAGCCAATGAGTCGGCTGAAAGAGCCACAAATTCAGCTGAGTTAAAGGCTAATAAAGTCAAAAGAATCAGATCACCTGATGAAGCCCTGCCTTCAAAATGGCAAGGGGCCCTAATGTTACCATCAACAGGACACTCACCAAGCCCTTTAATGAACTGGCGAAGGAGAGTTTAATGATGGCTGCTGTAGACAGAAGTAATGAGGAAGAATCCATCCTCAAGAACAAATGGAGCCATGTGCAATCAGCCATTATGGCTCATTACCTCGATGTCCGTAGAGAAGTGCCGGACAAACCACCAGTCTGCAACGGTGCAGGATGGCATCAGGTGGCCTTCGGTAGCTTAGTGGTTAGTGCGTTAGACTTGGATCCCGAAGGTGCTACAACAACATCAGGAGAGAGTAAATCTCTTATATTTCGGTGATACCAGGTCAGACAGCTGTATAAGGCTGTTCTGAGTCGAGCGGGTGAAGAGTGGCCGGGCGGCAAGTGGGATGTTGTTGAAAAAACAACATCCATAGTCACCCTAGAGCCATCACCTGGGTTACAGAAGAGCCATCCAACTCGGCTGCCATATCAGATGTAATAAAAGATTCCAATCCTGGTATACCGACCCATAATTGGAGAATTAGTAAGGTGGATGAGGCGGATGATCCTTAACAATGAATCAACCTCCCAAATGGGCAAATCCTGGGTTGCGGACGTTACATTCGTACGCATTTTGTTTTAGTAATGTTTGTCCCGTTGGCGTTCCGAATGCTATATTTTCATATAAACTTCAGCAACAACAATTATTTTAGAGTTCTTTGAAATTAAATTTAAATATTTACCTAAATACTTTTGATGAATGCGATATTCGTGGCGAAAGTTCTGTTACGGACGTTACAAAAAATGGAAGTAGGTTTTCAGGTTAACGTGAATTTGCATGTTTTTGAACTAAGTTTGCATAGTAATCAGAGAAATCGAAATACATTAAAGAAATAGGAATATTTGAGAATATTAAAATAACTCTTATTAGAATAAAACACTTCGTGGTTCATCCACAAACTAGAAACTCGTCTGTAGCGGACGATACAATGCGGACTTTACACAACAATTTGACTACGTTAAAACGATCCCGCTGAACGCGTCATTTCAATGGTGAGATCATTAGAATGTACCGCAAAATAACGATTTCATTACACACCTAGTACTTTTTTATTTTTGGTATACAGTTTTCGGATTTGCCCTTATACAACGTGCAACCCTGCAATATGGTTTTGAGACTAAAGTCTTGAAGGTATAGAAGCAGGATATAGCTCCCACTGCGGAAGGTGAGTCGTTGCCGTGGTTGATGCACGGCATTCTGGAAGTGCGGAGGTACCCGCGCCCATTATTTCTGGAGACTCCAACTCTAAGGAGTTTCCTCTAAGAGGATCTGTAACGTCCGTCTCTGCTCTACTTCGGTCGCTGAGGGGCTCCGGACTCTTTGACGCATCTGGCGGGGACATGCTCCTCGATGATACGGACGAAGAGTTCGATAACACCCTTGTCGGGGAGGAAGTTAATCTGTCGATCACCAATGATGGTAAGAATTCTACATATTAACCTCCTGCGCCTGTCCACAGGTGCAGTAGACATCGTCCTGATACAGGAGCCCCACACAGTGGGATGAAGGGTGTGCGGTATAAGGATACCCAACTTTAAACTTCTTGTGGCCAACAGTGAAGGGACTCCAAGAACCTGCATAGAATGTCAATATATTAATCTTATTAAATTCATTATAATATTTTTGTAAACATTTGGCGGTGTAAGTCGAATTTGTGGATTACAAAAAATTCACAATATTTAAACATTGCAAATGTCGCGGACATTAAAAAGCGTCTTAGAAATGATCATAATTAAAGGAAATGGTGTTACAGTTCAAAATTTTCGCAATATTATTTACAATTCAAAGCAATTAAGTCTTTTTTGGGTAAAAATATTGTTTTCGCAATAACTCGCGAAAGGAATATTTGATTTTGATCTATTCATAGTCGAACAGAGGGGATGATTCTGAACAAAACCTCATTAGCCTTTTTGGCGTGAATCTAAGCCAACCTTCTATCCCTTGGGGCACGACGTGCATAAAACACATAGGAGTTTTTGTCGGAGCATTTCTATAGAGGGTGCATATAGGAGTTTTAGGTAACTTCGGAACCGGCGAAGATAACGCAAAATGCTTTGGTGGGTAGTCGTATGACCGCTAGGACTTTCTAACAACAATAAAAAAATCGAAAAATTACCCATAGGAGTTTTCGTTCGGTGCACCGACGATTTGTAACATACTCGTAGATAATAAACCAACCTTTACAATAAAGGCAGACGTTTGCTACTGACCTAGTGTTAGACAAAATTATTGGGTGGAATGTACTGGACGACCACTCATTTTCAGATCACCATTATATTGAGTTTAAACTCGCTGAAAAACCTCCTAAACCTGCCGTTCACAGAAATGTGAGGAAGAAGAAGTGGCACCTGTATGAGAAGAATTACAAGAAAGTCAAAGCTGGTTTGTATAATCTGGTCGAGCATATCACTCATTCAATAGTTCCCTTGAAGAAGCCTGTCCAAAAACAAGGGCAAAACTAAACCTCAATGGTGGACTTCTGAGCTATCGGCTATGGAAAAAGACAAGCTAGTCAACAAGGTGAAATCTACTGGGGTCGCTAACGATTGGGATGCCTATAAGGAGCAACTCACGATCTATAAGAAGGAGCTTGGGAAGGCGCAAAGATGCTCTTGGCGATGCTCCTTCTATGGCGAAGTGGAATAGGTCTCCGGCGCCGCAAGGCCGAGGAAGATACTATCTGCTGAAGAACTTAGTTTGGATATAGCTCACAGACTACCAGACACCACCAGTGTATATCAAGCCGCAATATTGGCAATGTGGGAAGTCGCCAAGTGGCTGAGTCGCAATATAGTAACCAACACTGGCGTTGTCACTTACTCGGACAGCGAGGCTGCCATCAATTCTCTGGGGGACACATCCCTATATTCACAAACAGCCCTCGACGGCCGCAGATCTCTTAACGAGATGTCTCAGCAGTTTAATATACACCTCATATGGGTGCCTGGGCATTGGGATATCCCGGGGAACTGCAAAGCTGATGAACTTGCTAGGAAAGGGACGACATTACAAATTCTGGAAGAATTTGCATATTCGCGTGCAAGGTTTGGTTATGACAAGAGGCAATCAGGCAGTCCAACGAAAGATGGGCAGAAATAGGCAGCTGTAGGGTAGCTAGACAATTATGGCCAAGGTATGGCCTGAAAAGGTCAAAATATCAAGTATCAGTTCTGACGGCACACTGCCCGATCGGCGAACACGCCAGAAAATTGGGTATTGACTCTACAGAAGCTGCGACTGTCCCCCATTGATAAACGACTGGACATACTGGAGTCGGCCTTTCTAGGCAGTCTAACAGATCTTTCCGTTATTCGTACTATCGATAAATTTTGTATATCAAACAGGTTGGTTTCGATGAGGGGCATTTCAGCTCGTGGTAACACTAGAGCCCTATACTGGTCTATGTGAGCTGAAAAACCAGCTGTCACCATAACCTAACTATATCAATCGGCAGTAGATGAAGTAGGACTGGTATAGACTTTGTCGCTGTAATCCTTAAAGCTCCTCTAAAGATCAAGCAGACAGTTCTCTGAACTTTTCTCTCTGGATCGCTTAGCAGTCGAATTCCATCATACCACCTTGCCGTACAATAGTATTGGACGAACTTCTGCTAAGTATGTCCAGTCGACGAATTCAGGAGAGAGACCGCAAAGTTCCCCGACATGACCCTACAGCATTCATACTGGAATAAAAAAACGACGTTGGTCTTCTTTACCCGTCCCAGTAGATTAAGTCTGAAGGACAATTTTCTCTCTGGGATTAAACCCAGAAATGCACTTTCAGAAAAGAGGATCTAAATGTGGAATCTTATACTTCCTGATGAAGAGAAACATTCGGCTTTGTTTGGTTTAACGCACAAACCGTTGCTTTTAGCACACCTAGCCAATTTGTTCAGAGCTGCCTGTGAAATGTCTCTGAGGACGTTAGGAATTTGCCAGTTACTTCGATTGACAAGTCGTCCGTATATTCCCCGACCATGCAGCCACAACGTCCTAGATCAAACAAAATTCCATTCATCGCTTGATTTTACATTATTGGAGACAGTAATGAGGTAAATGAGGTCCCACCATTGACAAACTTTATTAGAGTTGCTGTAGTACATCTTATGTTGAGCAAACGCTGAATTAGTCTAATCATGTTATGGTCCACACTTAGTTGCGACAGCGTCGCAATTACCCTTCTATATGAAGAAAGATGATTCTAAAGTACCCACCAGTTGATGCAGGACCGAATCTGTGGACTTGCCCTTGTTGTAAGCATGTTGCATTCCGGACAAGAGGTTTGTAGCCAGATTTTCTCCAATAAAAGAATCAAAGAATCTTTCCAGACCTTTCACCAGGAATGAAAATAAACTAATTGGCTTTTAACCTAATTTGTCTGGATTTGTCCGTCAACGGACCAGCGACTTTAACAGTCCACCTGCTTTCCTGCTGATCTAGTTGATCATAGAGCTCAGTACGGGATATTCCGGACCACTATTTCCAGTTTGTTTTCAGTTGTTATCCCTTTCATGTAGGTAACTATCAATAAAGGACGTTGTGGATAGTATCTGAGACCTTTTTCACTTCTCCACAGAAGGTATACAAAGAACGTTTTTGTGCTTCCCTACTGTCCATCTTGTAGTTTTCTAGTTGCTCTTTAGATTTGGCCTTGTTGAATAGCATGTTTGCAGGTCTTTTTCCTAGCATTCAGCTCAGAAGTCCATCATTGTGGTTTAATTTTACCCTTTTCCTTGGTTTTGGAACTATTGAAAGATGTAGCGATGTGGTCGACCAGAATACCCAGATCGACTTTGTCAATCGGTTCGAATGAGAGTTTTGAACGAAAGACTTTTTAAAAACTTTTCTCATGCTTGTATCCAGTGTTTCCAGACCAATTTGACCCAAAATCGTCAAAATTAGGGCACAATAATTGTCATATCGTCGAAATAAATTCTTGAAATCGTCAAAAAATCGTCAACACAAATATCTACCAGCTACATACAGGTTTTGAGTTTTTTTTTTTCGATGACAAATATGCTTTAATAGGTACTGTCAAATGGCATTTGCGGTTTCTCAATGCAATTTTAAAAATAAAATGTTGTCAAAGTGATTTTAAAAATAAAACCAGTAAGGAAAGACAGAAAGTCGGGCGGGGCCGACTATATAATACCCTACACCTACCTACCAATGCGAAAATGGGCATTGCGATAAGAATTTGGCAGTGTTCATACATGTAATAAGAAAACTCTCTCTGTTAATTTTCGTACGGATCGGATATAAAACACGATTTCTACAGCGCTTAAATGTTAAATCGGGTGAAAGATATATATGGTGGCTATATCTAAATCTGAACCGATTTTCCCCGAATTTGGCAGTGTTTATTCATGTAATAAGAGAACTCTCTCTGTTAAATTTCGTACCGATCGGATATAAAACACGATTTCTACAGCGCTTAAATGTTAAATCGGGTGAAACATATATATGGTGGCTATATCAAAATCTGAACCGATTTTCCCCGAATTTGGCAGTGTTTATTCATGTAATATAAGAACTCTCTCTGTTAAATTTCGTACTGATCGGATATAAAACACGATTTCTACAGCGCTTAAATGTTAAATCGGGTGAAACATATATATGGTGGCTATATCTAAATCTGAACCGATTTTCCCCGAATTTGGCAGTGTTTATTCATGTAATAAGAGAACTCTCTCTGCCAAATTTCGTACTGATCTGATTTAAAATACAGTTCCTACAGCGCTTACATGCCAAATCGGGTGAAACATATATATGGGGGCTATATCTAAATCTGATCGGATTTTCTCCGAATTTGGTAGTGTTCATTCACGTAATAATAAAACTCTCTCTGCCGAATTTCATAAAGATCGGATGTAAATGTGGTTTCTACGGCGCTTGCATGTCAAATCGGGTGAAACATATATATGGGAACTATATCCAAATCTGAACCGATTTTAACCAATTTCAATAGGGATCGTCCTTGGGCCAAAAAAGAGGACTATGCTAAATTTCATCACAATCGGACCATAAATACGACCTGCACTTTGATTACAAGAATACATGGACATACGGACAGACAGACGGACAGACAGACGGACAGACAGACAGACGGACATGGCTAAATCGACTCAGAAAGTGATTCTGAGTCGATCGGTATAATAAACAATGGGTCTATCTCTTCTCCTTTTAGGTGTTACAAACAAATGCACAAAGTCATAATACCCTGTACCACAGTGTGGTGTAGGGTATAATAATAATCAAATTTGGTGGAGACATTTCCAATATTTATACTAATATTGGTCCACATTTCGATATATTCCTCATAGAAGGAACCAATCGTTTTTTATTTCATCGAAGCCACAAACTTCAACCGATTGGGACGAAATGTAACAAAATGCAGAGAACCATTCGTACCAGCAGGGTCCAGCGTAGATCCATGGTTTTATGTAGTCCACATATTTACAAAGGTTCCACTACATTCGATTTCTTTGCACGTTAGAAACCAGAATTTTGACTAATGTATTTAAATTTACCTAGCATAAAACCACTTAATCGATTTGTCTGAAATTTGGTTATTTGCGTTTAATTTTAATTTTAAAATTACTGCAGGTAGCACTTTGTCTTCCTCATATTATTTATATGGACGACAGTTTTAGGCATTTTCTCAGTGAGTTTTAGTTAAATATAACGGTGATTTGAGAACGAATGGTCGTCCAGTACTTTCAAACCTTTTTTAGTAAAGGTCGGTTTATTGCATTTGTTAAAGATACTTAGGTTGGTAACTAGTATAAAGTCACGAAGTGACTCTGAACTATTATTTATATCCGTGATACAACTCTCCTGAAAACAACTGACGGGACTACCACTTCTTCATAAGTCAAATATCTGGACACCACCCAGTATCTCCAATTTCCTATGTCCAGACTGACAGCTGTTTGGTTTTTACCACTGAGATTTGGGCAGATACAAATTTTAAGATCTTTCATGATCAAAAAGCAGGTTCGTGGAGTACCTTCAACGTTGGCTAGAAGCACCTTAAATTTTGGTGTGCTTATACCACACACCTTTCCTACTGCTAAGTAGGGTTCCAGGTCGTTGCACACTGCGCATGTGGAGAGGCGCAGCAATAGTGCCGCTTAGGTGCGGGTTACATCCTGCTTGTATACTTTCAGGACTATATTCCCGAAACGATACCGCAAGGTTCCATTGGCCCGTTGTAAATGAGGGATTGAGTCAACATTAAGTTTATCTGCCGATTTTTATTATCCGCTTTACCAATTCTCCAATTATGGGTGGGCAGACCAGGATGGCAAACTCTTAAAGCCCAACTATAATATACATTAGCTAGCTTAAGTAACTGTGCGAATACATGTAAATCGTATGCCCCAAACCACAATGCACTTAAGTGAAATTTTCGTTAAGTTCTGTCAGCTCTCTCTCAGTTTCCATTTATTTAAGCAGGGTGCGAAACTTAACGCACATTCATCATCATCAGTAGAGTTACAGCTCTTTATTCACAACTTTTCTCCAGGCAATACGATTTTCTGCTAGGATTTTGCAGTTAGTTATACGCATTAGCTTCAGATCCGATTCCACGTCGTCAATCCAACGTTTGCGGGGTCTTCCTCTCTTCTTTTTGTCGGTTAATTTGTACGATAATACTTTCTTAACGATTGAGTCATCCTTCATTCTATATATGTGGCCGAGCCACCGCATTCTCTGCGATTAAATATATCGGACTATATTTTCTCCTTGGATAAGACTGTCTAATTCGTCGTTGTATCTAATCCGGTATGTTCCATCTGTTTCCTTAATTGGGCCGAGTATTCTTCTTAGAATTCCTCTCTCAAAAATCATAAGATGGTGTATGGTTTCTTTCCATAATGGCCAGACTTCGCAGCCATACGTGGCTATTGGCATTATAAGTGTCTTGTATAATTTTATTTTAAGGAATTGCTTATGCATATTAGGTTAGGGTGGCAGCCGTATTTTTTCTTTTTTTTTATACAACCTCACATAGACCAGTTAAGGTCCCTAGTGTTACCACGGGCTGAAATGCCCCTCATCGAAACCAACCTGTTTGATATACAAATTGATCGATAGTACGAATATCGGTACTGGAAAGATCTGTTAGGCTGCCTAGAAAAGCCGACCCCAGTATGTCCAGTCGTAATACTCAGAGCGGGGCAGTCCCATAGCAAGTGCTCAATGCTCTCCACTTCTTCCTCATCTCCACAGCTTCTGAAGAAGTCATTGGAGTCAATACCCAATCTTTTGGTGTGTTCGCCGATCAAGCAGTGTCCCGTCGGAACTGATACAAACGTAGACAATCTTTGTCTCTCTAGTCCGAGGAGATATTTTGATCTTCTCAGGTCATACCTTGGCCAGATTTGTCTAGCTACCCTGCAGGTGCCGATTTCTGTCCATCTTTCGTAGGACTGCCTGATTGCCCAGGAACAAACATGAGGTGTATATTAAACTGCTCAGCCATCTCGTTAAGAGATCTGCGGCAGTCGAGGACTGTTTGTGAATTTAGGGATGTTGCCTCCAGAGATTTCATGGCAGCCTGGCTGTCCGAGTAAATGACAACGGTTGGTTGGTTGGTTGCGACTCAGCCACTTGGCTACTTCCTATATTGCCATTATTTCGGTCGGTTACCATAGCACAGCACTTTGATATCCTCATGTGACCGTAGTTCTTGTACCTCCACATTGATAGGCAGTTTAATCTTATTGCCGCTTCATTGTAACTTCTCTCGCCACAATATTAATCGGCAGTATATGGAGTAGGACTTGTAGAGACTCGGTCGCTGTAGTCCTTAAGGCTCCGCTTATGCTCAGGAAGGCTGTTCTCTGAATCTTTGTTAGTAGGTTGGTGATGGTAAGTTTGTCAGTTGCCGTCCACCATACCACAATGCCGTATAACAGTATTGGACGAACTACTGCTATACATATACAGTGGATGATTTTAGGAGAGAGGCCCCACCGCGACCCTACAGCCTTTTTGCAGGAATATTAGGCGACGTTGGCCTTCCTTACACGTTCCAATACGTTAAGTCTAAATAACAATTTTCTATCTAGAATTATTCCTAAAAATTTTGCACTTTCAGAAAAGACTAGATTTGTTCCATTTATCCGAGGTGGTGGGTCCACATGTGGGACATTATTAATCCCAGTAAAGAGAACCAATTCTGTCTTGTTTGGGTTTACGCCCAAACCGCTGTTTCTGGCCCATCTAGCCAATTTGTTCAGAGCCACCTGTAAAATGTCTCGGAGGACATTTTCGGAATTGCCACTCACTGCGATTGCCACGTCGTCCGCATATGCTACGACCTTGCAGCCACTACGTTCTAGATCTAGAAGGATTTCATTCACCGCTAGGTTCCAAATTAGTGGAGACAGTACTCCTCCTTGTGGGGTCCCTCTGTTTACCAACCTTGTTAGAGTTGTGGACCCAAGGCATGCTCTTATGCGTCTTCTGTTAAGCAGACTTTGAATTCGTCTAATCAAACTAGAGCTAACTTTTAGATGTGACAGTGCCGCAATTACTGCATCTGAGTGAATGTTGTTAAAAACCCCTTCTATGTCAAGAAATGCCACCATGGTGAATTCCTTGAAATGCAGGGACGATTCGATAGTGCTCACAAGTTCGTGCAGGGCTGATTCTGTAGACTTCCCCTTATTGTAAGCATGTTGGTTCACCGACAGGAGTTTTGTATCTAGGTTTTCCCTAATGAAATAATCTAAAAGTTTTTCCAGGCCTTTCAATATGAAGGAGGATAGGCTAATTGGTCAGAAGTCTTTTGGCCTAGTGTGTGATATCTTCCCTGCTTTAGGTATGAATACCACTGTGGTATCCCTCCATCGATTCAGGATGTATGAAAGCCTGATAAGGACTACACAAATTTTCTCCAACCAGGGGATAATGTACTTCAACATTTGCATATTATAGTTGGGCCTTTAGCAGCTCGAGAATGTCAGCCACACTACGTCGTTGCTGATTGGTGATGTGCCCGGCATCTCACGAAGGACAGCGAAGCATTGGACCTAGTGGCCGATTTCACATGTCTCCGCTTGCCCTTAGCGATAGTGTCATCAACTTCAGTTCGGTCTATACCGGCCATCATTAGACTCTTCCTCTCCTCTTCACTGAAGGGCTTTGTTAGCGTTCTCTGTATGGTGACGTTATGGCCTATAGTCTTTTTCGAAATTAGGTGTTAATTAGGTGATCCATTTTTTTGACATTGAAACTTAGTTACTTGTTCTTCTGTTTCCCAATACATGTCACTATACTTTTGATTTAATTTTTATAAAAAGGCTGTTTTCATATACTGAAAACAACAAAAACAATTATATATTTCCCAAAAATTACAAAGTTATTCAGCTAATTTAATACTCATACTTGGGAATTGTATTTCATGGTTTGTGTGCTTCAGCTTCTGTTACTCTATAATCTATTAAGTACATATTCAGTTGAAAAGTTCGATAAATATGTAAATATTAGCGACAGAATAGTTGTACAAATCGTCAACACGAAAAACATTAATAATCTTATTATCGAGTGTGACCGATATACGACAATGTCCAACCAATATTGGAAATATTGTCTCAGTCAACTTAAACTCTTTAAGCCGTAGAACAACTTTATATATCGTATTAATTGTGTACGGTCAAAGCAACCATTAATCATTTGATATGTCTTAATTAAATGAATTGATTTTTTATTCCTACAAAAACAATGTAATGTTGATTCCCATATTACAACAGCGGCAAAAGGAGAATTGATTCCCCCTTGTCGTTTGAGTATTATTGAACAAATAAAAAAGCGGAATAATGCCTGTTGTCCCCATTCCATTGTAAGTGAACTATCCAAAGTGACCAACTTGTTTTTAATGGACGGACAGAGGGACAAAGTTTCATTTGTTATAGAGACAGAGAGAAACAATCGTAATTTCGAAAAATTGCTCGATTTGTTTAATGTTTGTCATTTGACAAAAATTACACTTTCAAATGCTTCAACGAACACTTTTTTTGCTTTTTCGCAATTTCGTTTATTTATTTGGTTTGACCGATCTTTGTGAATTGGCTTGGATTTGATTGTCATATGAAAAAAAGTAGACATTTTGGTATGAAACGGACTTGTAGCTTGACTCCAGAGCAACACAAAGTCCACAATGAAATAGTTTGCCGACAAAGCTTAAAATATATATAATTGGCCATTAGATACAGAAAGCCTAATTTATTCACAAACCGGCAATTGGATAAGTATTGTATTAATTTCACAAAGACATTCCAACTAAATGTAATTGTATTACGATTTGTCTTCTTATCCATTTTGAAGTCATGACTTTCGAAATTTACACTGAGTTTAATTTACGCTATAAATAAAAGTAACAAGTTGACTGTGATTTCTCATTTGATTTGGTTTAATATAGATTATGGGATTTGTTTTTGTCAACTAAAATCTGGTTTGAGCAGTTGACATTAGATTCATTAATCATTCGGCAGTGGGATTTATGCAATTTTAAGTATTTATAGTTCATATATTTGAACGATAAGTAAGTAATCCGGTATGTAGTACAGTTAAACAATAGTTAGGTTAGGTTAAGATTAGCATCCTGCACAACAGACTCACTTAAACTATACAGTCCGCTTTGTTACCAAAGGAAAACATAAGTTATCTCTAGCCCCACCCGTTGAACTAATTTGATTGACAGTTGGCGGATTCCAACATCAGCCAAGAGCCTAAGGTTACATGCTGCCTTCTAAAGATAGCGGGGCACAAATACAGAAGGTGTTCTATTGATTACTCCTCCTCTTCGTCTCCAAAATTTCAGCAAAAGTCAGTACGCACTACCTTTAATCTCTCTGCGTGCCATACAATAAGACAGTGACCCGTCATGTGACAATCTGAGCGGACTCTGGCCAGATATGAACATCGACGAAATTCCCAGCTGGACCACCATAAAAGTATGGGTCCCACCTCCAATCCTGGAGGATAAGAAAGGCAGAAGCTGGGAATTGGAAGATAGTCCGAGGACGAGCGAGAGACAAGGGAGATGGAAAGGACCTCTGGGAAAGGACCTTTGGATCAAGATAGGTCCAGAATCTCTAAATCTCCTGCGGCTCTCGAACGGAACCATCAAGTTCGGACTAAACCGACTCCGGACGTCCGTCCCCGACGTGGAAGAAGAGTGCAGCAACCCCGGGCGGCATGAAAGTGGTGCAGATAAACCTACACCACTCTGAAGCAGCGTCGGACGAGCTGTTGAGAGTAATGGGGAAAGAGAAGATAGACGTGGCCCTTATACAGGAACCTTGGTTGGCGAGCAACAAAGCCCGCGGTCTCAGGTCACGTAATCTCACGCTCATTTCCCCGAAGACAGAAGGTAAGATTCGTAGCCTGTAGAAACATAACTCTGACAATGATCTCCCGCTAAAGCAACGAAGACCTTACAGTGGTAGCAATAGAACGCCAGGATAAACCAATACTGGTTCTCGCATCCATGTACCGGCCTTATGAATCCGCCGATCCCCCCTCAGATAAGGTACGTTCTCTGGTAAGATGGTGTAGAAGTAAAGGGCACGACCTAATCATCGGAGGAGATGTAAACGCGCACCATACCATATGGGCAGTACGGACAGAAACAATCGAGGTGAGTCACTACTTGAATACTTATTATCCACTGATCTAGTTATCTGCAATAAGGGCAATAGGCGAACATTCTTTAATAAAATCAGGGAACAGGTTATAGATTTAACTTTAGTATCAAATAGCGATTCAATAAGAATATCCAGGTGGAGAGTATCAAATGAATATTCCTTCTCGGATCACCTTATGATACACTTCAACATAGAGCATGAAACTACTAAGGGGAAACCCTATCGTAACCCCAGGAAAACCAACTGGGATAAGTTCAGACAACTTATGCAATCTTATCCACCACCGATTACGGAAATACATGACTTGCAAGGTTTGGAGTGTGCAGTTGACTACATGACGAGCAATCTTGTCGATGCCTTCTATGAGTCCTATCCAGAACGCTCACCACCCCAACCAACCAAACATGGTGGAAACCGGATCTGAAGCAACTCAGGAAGGAAAGTAGAATGCTATTCAACAAAGCCCAAAAAGGGAAAACACCGGAATGCTGGGAAGAATATCAAACAGCTACCAGAACCTTTAAAAGAGAGTCCAGAAAGGCAAAAAGGAAGTCCTGGACGAATTTCTGTGAAGAACTGGAAGACATTAGCGAAGCCTGTAGACTCCGCAAAGTCCTGTCCAAAGACCCCAGCACACCAGACTTCCTCATGGGACCAGACGAACTGCTCACGGAGAACAGCTCCCTTACAAGAATCCTTGGATCTTATTCTACCATGGCTACGAAAATTTTTTTCTGTAAGTTTGCATTGGTCACATATACCCAAGGCATGGAGAGAAGTCAAAGTGGTCTTTATCCCCAAGGCGTTTCTGTTGAAAACCATGGAAAGACTAGTTGATCTAAATGTGAGGGGAAAACTGACACCATACATCTTCAGTACGGCACAACACGCCTACCTGAAAAATAAATCTGTGGAGACGGCCTTACATGAAGTGGTAGGATTTATCGAGGACTCCCTTCATTATAAAGATTACACCATGGCGGCGTTCCTAGATGTAGAAGGCGCCTTCAATAATGTTAGGAGAGCATCAATACTCAACGCACTTGACAGCATGGGCTCACACCCAGGCATAACCAAGTGGACAGGTAACATGCTCAAAAGCAGAATCATAAACTCAACTATGGGCAATGGTTCGGCAAGAAAGCGAGTTACGAGAGGTACTCCGCAAGGGTGGTCTCACCGATATTATGGAATCTAGTGATAAACGAAATCCTAATGAATCTCGGCAAGACAGAAATTAAAATCATAGCGTATGCAGACGACGTCGTGATTTTGATTAGAGTCAATTTTATGCCTACGGTAAGCGAGATCATGGAAAGGACACTAAAAGAACTATCACGTTGGGCAGGAAAAAATGAACTAGGAGTTAACCCAGCGAAGACGGAACTAGTCCTCTTTACTGGAAGGAATAAAATTCCGAATTATCAACTCCCTACACTACAGGGAAAGGTATTTGAACTATCGAAAGAAGCTAAGTACTTAGGCATCACCCTTGACTCCAAGCTGTCCTGGAAAAGGAATTTGGAGGAAAGGGGAAAGAAAGCATTATGCGCCTTCTATGCCTGCAAGCAAATGTTTGGACGCAAATGGGGTTTGCAACCGAAAATTATACACTGGATGTATGCATCGATTTTAAGACCGATACTCACTTACGGATCAGTTGTATGGTGGAAATCGGTAATGAAGAAATCACATCTCTCACACCTAGCCAAAGTGCAAAGACTGATTTGCGTCGGGATAACTTGGGCACTCAGATCTGCCCCACAAGTGGCACTAGAGGCGATGCTGAACCTTCAACCAATCGACTTATACATTCAATGTACCGCAGCGAAAGTGACTAAGGGAATCAGGAATAGCCATCAACATTACACGTGTACATGGCTCAATCCTGGAAAGCATAGGCATGACATCAATAGGCCAACGGACTACTTGGCACCAAGAATAATTCGAGATAAAAATTTTAATGTAATGATTCCTAGCCTTGAAGACTGGGCGTCAAATAGCGTCAGAGAGGGCAGTGAGATCTCAATCTTCACGGACGGATCGAAAATGGAGACGGGCACGGGATCAGGAGTATATTCAGATACCCTTAATATCAGAATCTCCTCAGACTCCCAGATGAATGCACTGTCTTCCAGGCAGAGATCTATGCCATTAACATTGCCGCGAAACAGATTTTGGAAAGGGATATTTCTCCGAAAAACAGTATGGCAGCTCTCAAGGCCTTGGTCTCAAGAACCATCAAATCACGTTGCACAATGGACTGCTTTTTTTCCTTAACCCATATTCAGGCGCACGAAATCACACTCTGCTGGGTGCCAGGCACAGCAACATACAGGGCAACGAATTAGCAGACGAATGTGCCAGGATAGGATCCGGTGCGCGAAATGAAACCGCGACCCTGGACGTGCAAATTCCGTTCGTGGAACTTAAAACCCAAATCGACGAACGGGGAGCAGCACTAACCAGATCGAGGTGGGACACCATACATAACTGCAGGACTACAAGAACACTTTGGCTATCCATTGATGTTACCCGTACCAAGGAACTGCTGTCCCTCAGGAAGAACACACTTAGCATCCTCACAGGAGTCATCACAGGGCACTGCGTGATAGGCAATATGGCTGCACGCATGAAGCTTCCCTACGAAGCTTCTTGGATGAAGAAGAGGAGGAGTCAGTACAGCACCTGCCATGCTCATGCAAAGGACAAAGGAAGAGTACCGTTTGGCCTATTTAGGGCACATGCTCTTCGAAAACCTAGACGACCTAGCAGATGCTCCGCTCAAACCCCTTTTTAAATTCATCAGAAAATCTCTCTGGTTTAGTAAAGCCACAAAGACAAATGAAAACACGATTAACCAAACCTACTCTCCATCTTCCTAAACCTTCTATCCCTCTTCCTAAACATTCTCTCCCTCTTCCTAGCCTACCAACCTTCAACCATCTTCTCCCTACTTCTATTCTGCTCGCGGGAAACACAATGGACCGAATCGTCGGCCCCGAGTGAACTCGTCAGTTGTATTCTGACGGGCGTCCCTCTCAACCTAACCTAACCCGTCATGGCAGACGCCAGAAGTGAGACATCCGGTCTCGACAACGACAGCAGTGCATTTTGGGTTTAGGCGGGGCCATGTCAGCCTGGAATGTATGCAGTTCATGACTAGTAACTACCTGTCATTTGTTGCCGTTAGGGCACTATCTCTCAAGAAGAGCATGCAGGTCGCTAGAGGCATGCCCACATATTCCAGTTCCTATTGAGCGTGTAAGGTAGTTCCAAATCATGCAACTTCATCTGCTTTGCACTTCCCTGGTATGTCCCAATTTATGCGGTATACGCTCCTAAATTAAGAAAGCCTTTTCTGTCAAATTTTGTAATGATCGGAAGTAAAGTATAACTTCTATAGCGCTTTGATACCAAATTTGAAGGAACATATATATGAGGGATATATCTAAATCTGAACCAACTTTTCCCAAATTTGGCAGTGTTGATTCGTGTAATAACAAACCTCTTTCTGCGGAATTACCTACTGGCCAGGTATAAAATACTGTTTCTACGCTACATAAATATGGGACCTGTATGTAAATCAGAACCGATTTTAACCAAATTCAATAATTGGACCAAAAGAAGGAATCCTTGTGTAAAGTATCGTTGGGATCGGACCGTAATTGATTACAAGAATACATGCGCAGACGGACATAGCTAAATCAACTTAGAAAGTGATTCTAAGTCGATCGGTATAATAAACGATGGGTCTATTCCTTCCCCTTTTGGGAAGGGTCTAAAAAGGAATATTTTATTTCTGTCTTCTCATTCCAAAACTTTTTTGTTAAACTAAAAATAAACAAAATTCTCTACACCTCAATTAAGTCCGCAAATTATTACAGGATTTAAAAAGAAAAATGATCTTATACAAAACAAAGCAACAAATTGAGATAATAAACTTTAAACTATAAACTACATTAATTTAAACAAATTGCCACTTTCAGTAAATTAAGTGGGAATGCACTTTCAAATATAGTCATTAAGTCATTTTATTAACACTTCGCCAATGAATTGATTACAAATAAATTAAAACAAAAAAGAAGAGAAATAGAGAATCATAAGACATCAAATTGCGTAAAACTATGAAAAATAAAAAAACAAACGATATAAAAAGAAAATAAAAGCAAATATTGAAAATAGAACAGACCAAAGAACTAGACACTAGTACACATTCCCAAAGATATCAATCCCCCCATTCGTAGACGTCTTCTTAAATACCTATTCTTGGAACCTAAGAACGTTAGCAACAACAAATAAACGAACACCAAAAATTTTCCCCTTAAACTATGGATTTATTGCCGATATACATAATGTTTGATTTTCTTTCTTTCATTGTAAACAATGTACGAAATGTTTACACTATTTAAACTCCTAGTGAGATGAAGATGATAATGATGTTGATACAGGGCCAAAAGAGAAATGGCCACATATCTATCTACCCTTTCACACCTCAAATACCAATCATAATTCATTAGATTGTGGAAATCAATTTTCCCAAGTGGGAAATCTATTTTCCCAAGTAGGGGATCAATTTTTCCATGTGGGCGTTAAGCAACATCTAAAGTTAGCAGAACGTAATAGATAATTTATTGCAATTAATAATCATTAGGATATTTAGCGCAACTATTGAAAGCAATTAGTTAGTATTTTTAAAAATTAAATATAATTAGCACCAATCACTTAGAATATAATCGATCTAATCAGAATCTGGTTTGAATTAGTATTCTTATTATTAATCAGGGGGGAATAGATAGAAAATAACAAGTAAGAAAGTTTCAGTCGGGTAAACCGACTAAGGCATACCCTCACTTTGTGAGTAATGTAATATTGAATATTACACGAATTATTCTGTCAATTTGTGTGGGAGCTACCAGAAGAGGTTTAACAAATACACCTATTTTTCGCTGAACAGTAGATACTTTAAATTCATTGCACTGCGCCGAATTATAAGCGTTTATGTGCACTGGTATAAACGTTACGAGATATTAAATTGTGGTATGATTTGGCAATTTAGTGTGGGAGGTACAAAAAGGGGCGTGGCGATAACGCCCATTTTTAACAGGACTATAGACACTATAAAAACATTACACTGTACAAAATTTCAAGTATTATTATACACTTGTATTAATGTTATAAGCTGTTAACTTTTGGTGCAAAATGGTACCTTTGTGTGGGAGGTACCAAAAGGGGCGTGGCAACAACGCCCATTTTTCTCTGGACTGTAGGTAATATAAAAGCATAACACTGTGCAAAATTTCAAGTATTTTTATACACCGTTATTAATGTTATAAGCTGTTAATTTTTGGTGCAAAACGGTGCATTTGTGTGGGAGGTACCTAAAGGGACGTGGAAACTTCGCCCATTTTTCTCCAGTTAATAGCGACTAATAAACTAATACTATGTGTGGAATTTCAGAAGATTCGAATAAGTAGTATAGTAGTTATTAAAGAATCAATATTTCACAACATTTTAACCATTTGTGGGGGAGGTACTAGAAGGAGTGGACCAATATGGCCCACCTTCGAACTTAGCCGGAGATAGAAAAAAATATTACCACATACCAAATTTGAAGTCAATCGGTTACTCCTTTCGAGAGTTATCGTGCGCACCAGCCAGCAGACACACAGACAGACAGACAGACAGACAGACAGACAGACAGACGGACGGACATTGCTCATTCGACTTAAAATGACCCAAAACGGATTTCCTCCGAACATACTTAGGGTCTTAGATCACTCCTTCGATGTGTTACACTTTTTTCCGTAGAGGGTATAATAAAGCAGCTAATTAGGTACACTAATTAGGATATTCTTAAGTCGAGTTAGTTTTCAACACAACTGAGCTCGCCGTAAAAAATCTTCAGTATATTGAGGCGACTATCACACAAAGCTCAATTAATACGACAAAATTATATGATCGACAAAACGAAACGCCTAGAAGCTATTCTGCGAACAGGTAGATAGCGTTAACAGTGTATACAAAATAAAGAAATTCCTAACAAAAACTCGCATCCAATGCAAAGCACTTGTGGATGATGCGGGTAAGAGGATGGAAACAATATAAGTAGAGGGTACCATAAAGCTCTTAAGGAAAACCCAATTTCCGACTGGAATTGCTCGCATATTTCTGGTATTCCTTCAGAATGAGGTAGATCCTGTATCAGCTCATCTGGCTTGAGTTTTCGTTTTCATTGCATGCCTAACACATGCATATACTCAAAAAAATTTGCAGGAATCGCACATGCCCATGTCAAAGGACGATCTGTGGACCCAGCTTTGTATGAAGTCGTTCAGCTAAAAAATTATACACTCGCCGTTTGTATAGACACTGAAGGTACTTTCAATAATGTACAGACCGAAACACTTATCCAATCCTTACACTCTGAAAAAAAAATCGCTTCTGTAGTATTTTGTCCCAAACATATTCAGATTGAAAGATATATATGTTTATGGTACACTCTAAACATATAATATTTGATACACAACAAAATTATATAATTGGGAAGATGTTGTTCTAAACAAATCTGTGTTTACATCCCAATATATTTTTATTTGGGACCATTATTTATGAAACAAATATTTATTTGCATTTAAGTATTCAGAAAATACCTAAGTTATGTTAAATTTTTCAGTAATTCAATGCTAATTTTTTATAAATTGTTAATGTTTGTAAAATAATTATTGAAACCGTATAATCTTGGATCAATATAAATTACTTAGAGGATTAACAACTACTGATGGCTTAGAATACTCAGATAGATGCTGGGAGGTACAACTCGGAACCAAGGAAAAATTAAATCTGAAGTTCGAAAAAGTCTACAAAAGTTTTGAAATTTATTTTTAAATGAAATATATTTGGAGAAATTCCTAAACAATAATTATATTTGTATTTAAACACATATTTTATTTGAGAATTTTAGTTTGCAACTATATTTTGTTTTAATATATTAATATATGCGTTCCAAATATATTTTGTTGATTTTCAAATAAAATTTATTTGCTAGGAAATATATAATATTTAAAAATTTGTGTTCCAAATATATTTTCTTTCGATTCAAACATATCAAAAAAGGCTATTTTGCCCCGTGTAGACGAGATTCAGGTTGACGGGCCTCTGAAAAACTGAATCAACCATATACTAAGTACTAGGTGGATTATTTGCGAGTCATATCATTAGACCTCGGATTATATGCAATTGCATATTTATACCCTCACTTTAGTGTGACGAGGGTATATATCATTTGCTACGGAAAAAAGTGTAACACATCGAAGGAGTGACCTAAGACCCCAAGTATGTTCGGCGGAAATCCGTTTTGGGTCATTTTAAGTCGAATGAGCAATGTCCGTCCGTCTGTCTGTCTGTCTGTCTGTGTGTCTGCTGGCTGGTGCGCACGATAACTCTCGAAAGGAGTAACCGATTGACTTCAAATTTGGTATGTGGTAAAATTTTTTTCTATCTCCGGCTAAGTTCGAAGATAGGCCATATTGGTCTACTTCTTCTGGTACGTCCCCGACAAAGGGTTAAAATGTTGTGAAATATTGATTCTTTAATAACTGCTATTATACGTATTCGAATCTTCTGAAATTCCACACATTGTATTAGTTTGTTAGTCGCTATCAACTCGAGGAAAATGGGCGAAATTGTCACGCCCCTTTTGGTACCTCCCACACAAATGCACCATTTTGCACTAAAAGTTAAAAGCTTATAACATTAATACCAGTGTTTAGAAATACTTGAAATTTTGTACAGTGTAATGCTTTTATAGTGCCTACAGTCCAGTGAAAAATGGGCGTTATTGCCGCGCCCCTTTTGGTACCACCCTCACAAATGCACCATTTTGCACCAAAAGTTAACAGCTTATAACATTAATACCAGTGTATAAAAATACTTGAAATTTTGTACAGCGTAATGTTTTTATAGTGCCTACAGTCCATTGAAAAATGGGCGCTATTGTCACGCCCCTTTTGGTACCTCTCCCACAAACGTACCATTTTTCACCAAAAGTTAACAGTTTATAACATTAATATCAGTGTATACAATTACTTGAAATTTTGTACAGTGTAATGCTTTTATAATGCCTATAGTCCAGTGAAAAATTAGCGTTATCACCACGCCCCTTTTTGTACCTCCCACACAAAATGGCCAAATTATACCACAATTTAATATCTCAACGTTAATATACCAGTCCATATAAACGGTTACAATTCGGCACAGTGCAATGTATTTAAAGTATCTACTGTTCAGCGAAATATAGGTGTATTTCTTAAACCCAAAAAATTGACAGAATAATTTGTGTAATAGTCAATATTACATTACTCACAAAGTGAGCCCGACTGAAACTTTCTTACTTGTTTTTTTTTTGCAGATTGATAGACAAATTCTGATTGGACCAAAATTCGTTTCAAAGAAAAAGGAATCGAAAAACAGGTGCATATTTATCATTTTTTGCATATTTGAGATATTCAAAATATATGCAAAATATTCAAGAAATATGCAAAATATGCAAAAATATGCAAAATATGCAAAAATATTCCAAACATTTGTGCAATATATGAATCAAAAATGCGAAATTTAGAAGGATATGTCAATACTATTTAAAAAATCATGACACAAAAGTGGACGATTTCAAAAATCATCCTAAAAAGTGCCTAAATATATGGAAAGTATGGGGTAATTCCAAAGGAAACCGACCCACTCTGAATATTTATGAATTTAGATTTGGATGAAATTTTGCACGCGTATACTACAAGACAATACGAAAGTATGACCAAATTCAAAGCTGCTTAGATTTTATAGGGTGCCAAATTGGTAATTTAAACATTTTTTTTACAAATTTTGCTATTTTGAAGTCGATATAACTTTTTAACGGAATATCAGATTTGAATGACATACAGTATTTACCAGTAAAAAAATATTGGACCCTTTATACTATAAATGAGGAGGCAATGTAATGGTCTATGAATGCTTTTCCGGTAACGTGATTGGACCTCTCTATACAATAAACGGAATAATGAACAGGTTTATGTACTGCGAAATCTTTGAGAATTCCATGCTGAGTGGAATGTTGCTCTATTACAGCAATTTCAACACGACAACCACCCGAATAATACCGCGAAATGATTCAGTTTGTGTTTGATGTACAACCATATTGGCCTACCCTTTGTGGTACCTCCCCCACAAATGGTTAACATTTTTGGGCATGTTAAAACTCGTATAACTTCTATACTACACATAGGAATTTTGTAAAATTTCATACTTCGTACTCATTTTACGTGATGTAGGGGATGATGGATACCAATCAACGGCTCTGACTGGCTATAACATGGCAAAGCCCAGGCCTATCTTGGTCCCTCCCTCATCTCAAATGTGGACACTGACCTCCCCGTGGTGTCACCTGGGGTAGCTACCTTCAACATCCGTCAAAGGTAGTGAGCTAATATGTGCCGCGCGTTCCCATAAGAACGATAAAAACATGGTTGAGGCGTCGGGTTAGTAACCACCCTCAAAAAAAAACCCAGCTACGCACTGGCGGATGTACTAGAAAAGTACAAGGCCGATATTACCGCCCTACAAGAAGTGCGATGGAATGGGAAAAGCGTCACAACAACACCGAAAGGAGACGCACTGTATTATAGCTGCCATGAAACAAGACATGAGTTCGGCTGTGGATTCGTGGTTAGCCGGAGACTCAAACACCTCGTCTCCAGATTCACTCCGGTGGATGAGAGGCTAGCCACAATTCGAGTAAAAGCCAAGTTTTTCAACATCAGTCTTATTTGCGCCCATGCCCCGACCGAAGATAAGGACGAACAGACCAAAGATATATTCTACGAGCGCCTAGAGAGAGCATATGACCGCTGCCCCGACCATGACATTAAAATTGTCCTAGGAGATTTTAATGCAAAAATAGGAAAGGAGAATATCTTTGGTCCAACAGTCGGAAAATTTAGCCTCCACGAGGAAACATCCGATAACGGAATGAGGCTAACAGACTTCGCCGCGGCAAAAAACATGGTAGTTAGCAGCACCAGACATAAGGCTATACATAAGGCCACGTGGCTGTCGCCAGATCAAAAAACGAGAAACCAGATTGATCATGTTGTGATAGATGGAAAGCATTCATCCAGTGTGTTAGACGTACGATCGATCCGAGGTGCAAACATCGATTCGGATCACTACCTTGTTGCAGCAAAGGTACGAACTCGCCTAAATGTGGCGAGAAACGTACGATCTGACACAGCGCGGAAACTGGACGTCGGAAAGCTGCAGACACAACAGACAGCAACGGCATACTCCACTCGACTGACCCAATTGCTTGCAGAAAGCACTCCTTGTCCCGATAATATTGCTGCGCAATGGCAAAACATTGCACACTCTATGGAAAACGCCGCAAAATCCGTACTTGGGTACCAGAAGCCTCCCCCAAGGAACCCATGGTACGACCAAGAGTGTCGCAATGCTACTGAAGCGAAGAATGCGGCATACAGGGCAACTCTGCAGTCAGTGGCAACGCGCCAAGCAATGGAGAGGTATCGGGTGAAAAGGAGAGAGGAGAAGCGTCTATTCCGCAGGAAAAAGAGAGAAATGGAAAGGCGTGAGTGTGAGAGAATCGAGATGCACAGGAGTCAGAATGAAGTCCGAAAATTCTACCAAAGAGTGAAACACCAGACAGAGGGCTTTGGTACAGGCACATCCTCCTGCAAAGACAAAGAAGGTAATCTGGTGACAGAGGCAGATAATGTGCTGAGGATATGGAAAGAACATTTTTCCCAACTGTTGGTATCCGATAGTAGCGGCGACGAAGATGCCCCAGAACCAATCCCAGACGACGGTATTGAGTGTATACCGCCTAGCCAGAATGAGGTCAGAATAGCTGTATCCCGGCTGAAGAAAAATAAGGCAGCAGGAGCCGATGGATTGCCAGCTGAACTATTTAAGACCGGTGGTGACATGCTGATAAGGCGTATGCATCAGCTTGTCTGTAGAATCTGGGTAGAAGAACGCATACCCGATGATTGGAACCTCAACATATTATGTCCCGTGCACAAAAAAGGAGACAAGACAGTATGTGCCAATTACAGAGGAATAAGTCTCCTTCCCATCGCATACAAAATACTGTCCAGCGTAGTGTGTGAGAGATTAAAAACTAAAGTCAATGAGATAATTGGGCCATATCAATGCGGCTTTAGACCTGGCAAGTCCACCATAGACCAGATATTCACACTACGCCAAATCCTGGAAAAGACCCAAGAAAAACAAATCGACACTTACCATCTATTTGTCGACTACAAGGCCGCTTTCGACAGCCCTATACGACCAAAGGTGTTTCAAGCCATGTCTGAGTTTGGTATCCCTACAAAACTAATACGGCTTTGCAGGATGACATTAACTGATACGCGATCCTCAGTTAAAATAGGAAAGAACCTCTCCGAGCCGTTCAGTACCAAACGAGCTTTCAGACAAGGAGATAGTCTGTCGTGTGACCTTTTTAATATCCTGCTGGAAAAGGTTATGCGAGACGCAGATGTGAATAGGACTGGCACGCTATTCACGAAACAACACATGCTGCTCGCCTATGCCGACGATATCGACATCATGGGTCGAACATTGCGAGCAGTAACTGCCACCTTTGAAAAAATCGAAAAGGAATCTGCCAAAGTGGGTCTGGCAGTAAACGCCGATAAAACCAAGTTGATGGTATCTACCACCAAAACTTCCAGCAGACTCGGACGAACAGTGGAAGCTAAAAACCACAACTTTGAGATTGTCAGCGACTTTATCTACCTCGGTACCGCCATAAACAAAACAAACAACATCAGTTTTGAGATAAAACGAAGAACAATCCTGGCTAATAGATGCTACTTCGGACTAAGTAAGCAGTTCAAGAACAAAGCCATCTCTCGACAAACAAAAATCACACTCTACAAGTCGCTGATACTACCCGTGCTGTTATATGATTCTGAAGCATGGGTACTTGCGAAAGCAGACGAGGCAGTACTTGGAATATTCGAGAGAAAAATTCTTCGTAAAATCTATGGACCAATCTGCGTTGACGGAGAATATCGGTGTCGTTTGAACCACGAGCTGTACGAGCTATTTGCCGACATTGACATAGTTAAGCGTATTAAATTACAGAGATTACGTTGGCTACGTCATGTGGTGAGAATGAATGAAGATGCTCCAGCAAAAAAGTCATTTCAATACGAACCTGATGACGGTTCACGCAGAAGGGGAAGGCCAAAACTCCGATGGAAAGATCAGGTGGAGGAAGACATCTCGAAACTTGGTGTCACAAATTGGAGAAGAAGCGCAGAAGATCGAAGCGCTTGGAAATCTATTCTACGTTCGGCTTCAGGAACTAATGTTCTGTAATAGCCGATTAAGTAAGTAAGTACTCATTTTACGTCTCTATAAGCTGGACAAAATAAAACGAAAATGCCACGCACCTTTTTATAATTTAATTAATAATAAACCAGTAAGGAAAGGCTAAAGTCGGGCGGGGCCGACTATATAATACCCTACACCACCAATGTTGAATAACTCTGAAATATAAATTTTGTAATTCATGTATAAATTGTTTATTTTAAATTTCAAAACAATTGGATGTAAAATACAGCTTCTATAGAACAAAAGGGCCAAATCGGACGAAACATATATATGGGAGCTACAACTAAATCTTAACCGATTTTCTTCAAATTCGGTAGTGTTGGTTCATGGATAAAGAAACTCTACCATTCTAAATTTCAAAATGATTGGATGTAAAATACAGCTTCTACAGACAGAACTAAAGAGCAAAATCGGAAAAAACATATATATGGAAGCTATAGCTAAATCTTAACCGATTTTCTTCAAATTCGGTAGTGTTGGTTCATGGATCAAGAAACTCTACCATTCTAAATTTCAAAATGATTGGATGTAAAATACAGCATCTACAGACAGGACTAAAGAGCAAAATCGGACAAAACATATATATGGAAGCTATAGCTAAATCTTAACCGATTTCCTTCAAATTTGGTAGTGTTGGTTCATGGATCAAGAAACTCTACCATTCTCAATTTAAAAATGATTGGATGTAAAATACAGCTTCTACAGACAGGACTAAAGAGCAAAATCGGACAAAACATATATATGGGAGCTATAGCTAAATCTTAACCGATTTTCTTCAAATTCGGTAGTGTTGGTTCATGGATCAAGAAACTCTACCATTCTAAATTTCAAAATGATTGGATGTAAAATACAGCTTCTACAGACAGGACTAAAGAGCAAAATCGGACAAAACATATATATGGAAGCTATAGCTAAATCTTAACCGATTTCCTTCAAATTTGGTAGTGTTGGTTCATGGATCAAGAAACTCTACCATTCTCAATTTCAAAATGATTGGATGTAAAATACAGCTTCTACAGACAGGACTAAAGAGCAAAATCGGACAAAACATATATATGGGAGCGATAGCTAAATCTTAACCGATTTCCTTCAAATTTGGTAGTGTTGGTTCATGGATCAAGAAACTCTACCATTCTCAATTTCAAAATGATTGGATGTAAAATACAGCTTCTACAGACAGGACTAAAGAGCAAAATCGGACAAAACATATATATGGAAGCTATAGCTAAATCTTAACCGATTTTCTTCAAATTCGGTAGTGTTGGTTCATGGATCAAGAAACTCTACCATTCTAAATTTCAAAATGATTGGATGTAAAATACAGCTTCTACAGGACTAAAGAGCAAAATCGGACAAAACATATATATGGGAGCTATAGCTAAATCTTAACCGATTTTCTTCAAATTCGGTAGTGTTTGTTGATGGGTCAAGAAACTCTACCATTCTTAATTTCAAAACGATTGGATGTAAAATACAGCTTCTATAGGACTGAAGGGCCAACTCGGACGCAAGATATATATGGGAGCTATATCTAAATCTGAACCGATTTCAACCAAATTCAATAGGGATCTTTACAGCTGCGAAATACTCTAAACTGCAAAATTTCAGAACGATCGGAGTGAAATTGCGACCTGTAGTCGACGAACAACTTTACATGGACAGACGGACGGACAGACATGGTTAAATCGACTCAGCTAGTGATTCTTAGTCGATCGGTATACTTTAAGGTGGGTCTAGCTGCTTTATTTTCAGGTGTTACAAACATCTGCCGTGAAACAAACTTATAATACCCTGTACCACAGTGTTGTGTAGGGTATAAAAATGGTCCATACATACTTTTCCGATGGTGTTAATATTGGAGTGGGGACGACTTTGGTTCAGAAGTTACATTATAATAACTGAAAATCTTCACCAAATTACAAAGAAAAAATATTTGTATGTGTTTTCAACTATATTTTGTTTGTTGATTTTTTTTCAATTATTTTTCCTTTGTAATTTGGTGAAGATTTTCAGTTATTAATTTAACTTTCGAACCAAAGTTGTGCCCACTCAAAAATTTACACCATCGGTAGAGTACATATTGACCATTTTTTATAAAAAATTTAAGGAAAAACCAGTAAGGAAAGACAGAAAGTCGGGCGGGGCCGACTATATAATACCCTACACCTACCTACCAATGCGAAAATGGGCATTGCGATAAAAATTTGGCAGTGTTCATACATGTAATAAGCAAACTCTCTCAGCCGATTTTCGTGCTGATCGGATATAAAACACGGTTTCTACAGTGCTTACATGTCAAATCGTGTGTAACATATATATTGGGACTATGTTTAAATCTGAACCAATTTTCCCCGAATTTGGCAGTGTTCATACATGTAATAAGAAAACTCTCTCTGTTAAATTTCGTACTGATCGGATATAAAACATGATTTCTATAGCGCTTAAATGTTAAATCGGTTGGAACATATATATGGGGGCTATATCTGAATCTGAACCGATTTTCCCCGAATTGCGCAGTGTTTATTCATGTAATAAGAAAACTCTCTCTGCCAACTTTCGTGCTGATCTGATTTAAAATACAGTTCGTACAGCGCTTACATGTCAAATCGGGTGAAACATATATATGGGGGCTATATCTAAATCTGAACGGATTTTCTCCGAATTTGGTAGTGTTCATTCACGTAATAATAAAACTCTCTCTGCCGAATTTCATAAAGATCGGATGTAAAATGTGGGTTCTACAGCGCTTACATGTCAAATCGGGTGAAACATATATATGGGGACTATATCCAAATCTGAACTGATTTTAACCAATTTCAATAGGGATCGTCCTTGGGCCAAAAAAGAGCACTATGCTAAATTTCATCACAATCGGACCATAAATACGACCTGCACTTTGATTACAAGAATACATGGACAGACAGACGGACAGACAGACGGACAGACAGACGGACATGGCTAAATCGACTCAGAAAGTGATTCTGAGTCGATCGCTATAATAAACAATGGGTCTATCTCTTCTCCTTTTAGGTGTTACAAACAAATGCACAAAGTCATAATACCCTGTACCACAGTGTGGTGTAGGGTATAAAAATAGATCGAATCTGAGATATCGCAATTTATATTTTTATTTCCGCGAAAAGTGACCGAAATAATCTTTGGGTAACTTTGGAAAATATAACAAAAAAATTAAGATACGCTTTTCAGGATAATCAAGGTTTAAGGATATGTTCGTCCAATTGCATCCAAATCTACATATGTAAATATTCAGAGTGCGTCGGTTTCATTTGGAATTACCTCGTACTTTTCATATATTTAGGCAATTTTTTTTTTTGGTTGATTTTTGAAATCACCCATTTTTATACCCTCACTTTAGTGTGACGAGGGTATATATCATTTGCTACGGAAAAAAGTGTAACACGTCGAAGGAGTGACCTAAGACCCCAAGTATGTTCGGAGGAAATCCGTTTTGGGTCATTTTAAGTCGAACGAGCAATGTCCGTCCGTCTGTCTGTCTGTCTGTCTGTCTGTCTGTCTGTCTGTCTGTCTGCCTGTCTGTCTGTCTGTCTGTGTGTCTGCTGGCTGGTGCGCACGATAACTCTCGAAAGGAGTAACCGATTGACCTCAAATTTGGTATGTGGTAATATTTTTTTCTATCTCCGGCTAGGTTCGAAGATGGGCCATATTGGTCCACTCCTTCTAGTACCTCCCCCACAAAGGGTTAAAATGTTGTAAAATATTGATTCTTTAATAACTGCTATACTACTTATTCGAATCTTTTGAAATTTCACACATAGTATTAGCTTATTAGTCGCTATCAACTCGAGAAAAATGGGCGAAGTCGCCACGTCCTTTTTGGTACCTCCCACAAAAATGCACCATTTTGCACCAAAAGTTAACAGCTTATAACATTAATAACAGTGTATAAAAATACTTGAAATTTTGTACAGTATTATGCTTTTATATTGCCTACAGTCCAGGGAAAAATGGGTGTTGTTGCCACGTCCCTTTTGGTACCTCCCACACAAAGGTACCTTTTTGCACCAAAAGTTAACAGCTTATAACATTAAAACCAGTGTATACAAATACTTGAAATTTTTTACAGTGTAATGTTTTTATAGTGTCTATAGCCCTGTGAAAAATGGGCGTTATTGCCACGCCCCTTTTTGTACCTCCCACACAAAAATTCCCAAATCATACCACAATTTAATGTCTCATAACGTTTATACCAGTGCACATAAATGCTTATAAGTCGGCACAGTGCAATGAATTTAAAGTATCTAATGTTCAGCGAAAAAAAGGTGTATTATATAAACCCCTTCTGGTAACTCCCACACAAATTGACAGAATAATTCGAGTAATATTCAATATTACATTACTCACAAAGTGAGGGTATACCTTAGTCGGTTTACCCGACTGAAACTTTCTTACTTGTTCATTTTTGTGACACGATTTTTTAAATAGTATTGACATATCCTTCTGATATTTTGCATTTTTGATTCGCATATCGCCAACAAATTTTGCATACTTTTTGCATATTTTTGATATGCACTCAAATTATTTAAATTTGAGTGATGGAACGTCTAAATACAAATATTGGTTCAAATCGGATGAAAATTGAAGGATATGCAAAAATCCGAGGTCTACATATCATGTAAAAATTAGAGACATGCTAAATCGTGGTATACCTTAGGGGGGCATTTCATGGCCTCTTCTATGGGTTAAGACGATACACAATCTCTTAAGAGCCCCCATCAATAAAGGACTTAAACCATTCTGTTATGCTGACGACGTTGTAATGCTTCTAAGGTCTGGAATCAAAATCAATTATGAAGAAGAGCTGAGGAGGCACTTAACATTGTATATAACTGGGCACAACCAAGGGGATTAAATGTAAACGCAGAAAAAACAGAAATATGTCTATTTACTAAGAAAATGATATACACGTTTTGACGAGCTTCTTTTCCGGAATAAGACAATTACAAATTTTACCAGGCGAAATATTTAAGAGGAATCTTGGATAGGAAACTGATTGGGGAAGATCACATAAGAAAGAGTCACCAAGACTCCCAGATGTGAGTCGTTGTACAAAAGAGCTCTAGGTTCAAAATGGCGACCACGTCCAGGTATGACACACTGGCTTTAGACGACCGTGATTAGACCTATACAAACTACCCCTCTGTAGTGTGGTGGACATCCATGACCATGAAGTGCAACGTAACGGTCCGTATAAATAGATAAATCGAGACCACAACATGTACCATCAGAAGATATTAGAATCACTAGTCGGCCAGATTGAAACAACGATTCAATGAACGGATGGATCCAAACATGAGAGGAAAACTGGACTGGAACTTTTTATTGAGGAACCAGAGGTCGAACTTTACTTCCGCTTCCCAGACCAAAAAATGGTACTTCAAGACGAAGTTCGAGCAATCACGGAGTGTGTCAAACTGGCTCAGTAACACCACGAAGCCTTAAGCCACTATCATCTTCACAGATAGCCAAATGGCGATCAAAGCAGTAACGTCCGAAAAAGTCAAATCAATAACTATGTTTAACTGTAAAATAACAGTTAAATGGTCAACTGCGTGTCTTTGGGTGCCAGGACACAGCGGAGTGTCCTGGATTAGAATTTAACGGGCAAACAACTCAAAGTCCAGAGAACTTCAAGTAGTAAAACTGGAGTTTTAATAAACGCACAGTGGGATACTTCAAAGGAACTAAGTTGTCGAACAGAAATGGCAAGAGATGCATTTTATAAATAAAAGAAAAAAACTGACAAGCCGCGATATCCACCTACAAACAATAATAAGATTCATCAAATGTTATATATGGTCCGTTCTTCTAAACGCAGCAGAAATCTAGACGATCAAGGCGAGTGATGAGAAAAAGCTTGAATCAAATAACAAATAACCGAAAAATCTCATATCTGGGACATCTAATGAGAAATAACAAATACATTTTTGCAATACAAAGTACTTCCATCTCTATAAAAACGTCGATTGTTTTAAAACTAATACAAATAAGTTTTGTAACTTACTGTATGATCGCTCATATCCGAATGTATGATCGCTCATATCCGAATAAAAGAAGACGAAGAAAGCCAAATGGTTCATAGCTCCGTTCTAACCCACGAACGACTAATTCATGCACGAATTCTTGGCTATCTATTAGTCTTGATTTGTAAGTTTGCTGGGAAACCAGAAGAGTAGTTATCTCGGGGGAAAATTTGATGCGGAAGGCTTTAAAATATACCGTTTATTTAGTCGAAATAATGTAAAAAGAGTACTCTTAAAGTTATTGTTGTCAAAACATATGATCCAGTTCCTCACCCCCTTTTAATAATGATATACAAACGAAGCATATCATATGGCAAGAGTCCTAGAAACGTCGACCTTTTAGTTTTGTTTTACACTATATACCTCATGAAAAATTATTATGGGACATTTATCAACGTTCTTAAGAAGATTTCAAGTTAATACCAAATGTGTTTATATAAAGGGTTTTCCAACAAGAGGTGTTATTTTGATATTCAAAGAAAAATGAAATTTTTTGAGATAACTGATCGGATGTTTATTTCATAATAAAGAGGAAGGTATGCCGTAAATAATGAAAAACAACATCAGTCAAATGGCCACCACGACCACGCTTACAGGACCATATCCTTTCCATGAAATTTTCCATAACCAAATCGCAAAGTGGCTGCGATTAAAATTCGAAAAATCGAAAATCATCGAAAAATCATCTTGACTGATGAGGCCCATCCATCATCAAAGTGTGACTGTCTGGTGCGGTTTATGGTCCGGCGGGGTCATTGGACCTTACTTTTTCGAAAATGAGGTTGGATCAACAGTTACGGTGAATGGATTGCGCTATTGAGAGATGATTAATGATTTTTTATGGTCGAAGTTGGATGGTATTGGTCTGGACAACTTTCAACAAGACGGCGCTACGTGCCACACAAGCAACGAAACCATTGGTCTATTATGGGAAAAGTTTCCGGACCGTGTTATCTCTCGAAGAGGTGATCACAATTTGCCACCGAGATCTTGTGATTTAACACCTTGTTGCGACTTCTTCCTTTGCGGCCACGTGAAACATAAGGTCTACGCCAACAACCCAGTGAGGCTATCGAGGACATAGGGCAGCCACTTTGCGATTTAGTTATGTTATGTTAGAAAATTTCATGAAAAGGATATGGTCCTGTAAGCGTGGTATTGGTGGCCATTTGGCTGATGTTGTTTTTTTTTCATTATTAACGGCATACCTTCCTCTTTATTATGAAATAAACATCCGATCATTTATCTCAAAAAATGGAATTTTTCTTTGAATACCAAAATAACACCTCTTGTTGAAAAACCCTTTATATTGTCCCAAACGTATTCTGCTTGATATACATATATATTTACGGTACACCCCAAATATATAATATTTGACACACACAGTATATGTTTGAGAGAATATTGTTTTAAACAAAAATGTGTTCACATTCTAATATTTATACCCTACACCACACTGTGGTACAGGGTATTATAAGTTTGTTTCACGGCAGATGTTTGTAACACCTGAAAATAACACAGCTAGACCCACCTTAAAGTATACCGATCGACTCAGAATCACTAGCTGAGTCGTAGTATGTCCGTCCGTCCGTCCGTCCGTCCGTCTGTCCATGTAAAGTTGTTCGTCGACTACAGGTCGCAATTTCACTCCGATCGTACTGAAATTTTGCAGTTTAGAGTATTTCGCAGCTGTTAACATCGCTATTGAATTTGGTTGAAATCGGTTCAGATTTAGATATAGCTCCCATATATATCTTTCGTCCGATTTGGCCCTTTAGGCCTATAGAAGCTGTATTCTACATCCAATCGTTTTGAAATTTAGAATGGTAGAGTTTCTTGATCCATGAACCAACACTACCGAATTTGAAGAAAATCGGTTAAGATTTAGCTATAGCTCCCATATATATGTTTCGTCCGATTTGGCCTTTAGTTCTATAGAAGCTGTATTTTACATCCAATCGTTTTGAAATTTAGAATGGTAGAGCTTCTTGGTCCATGAACCAACATTGCCGAATTTGAAGAAAATCGGTTAAGATTTAGCTATAGCTCCCATATATACATATGTTTCATCCGATTTGGCTCTTTAGATCCAATCGTTTTTATACCCTACACCACACTGTGGTACAGGGTATTATTTAAGTATAAAATGTCCCAAAAGTAAATTTATGTAAACAATTTATACATGAATTAAAAAATTTTTATATCAGAGTTATTCAATATTACGAGAGTGGTGTAGGTTATTATATAGTCGGCCCCGCCCGACTTTAGCCTTTCCTTACTGGTTTTTTATTTGAAACTAATATTTCCGAAACAATGCTTAATTTGTATTTAAGTATTTTGGTAGCGTATCAATCAGGGATGTAACGAATATTCGTATTCGCATATGCGAACGCGAATTATTCACATCATTTTTAACATTCGCTTTTGCTTTCAGTATTCGCTTCCGTTTGTTAAATATGTCATATCTTCTTAACCGCTTCACGTATTTTGAATTTTTTAATGCCAAGTAAAACCTTTGATACATCCCTTCAAAACGGTTGAATAAAATATGTTTGTCCTTGTGGTAACAGGAGGTCAAAATATGGAAAACATCCCAAATACTTGAATATCCTGGAAAAGTATCAATTCAGTTCCTTAATTTTGTCAGTCAGACTATTATGAACCATGAAAAACATGAAATAGATTCCAGGTGGACCCAAAAGATTACCGATTTTAATTTCAATATTATAAATGTTCTTGTATATTTATATATACAAAGACTATTAGATTCAACAGTTGGACTAGGGTAACTTTTAATGCAAATAAAAAAGGTAATTTTTTAAAATGTGTATTTTTGATACATTTGCTTTGGAATTGCTCAATTACAATACATACATTGCATTTAAATGACAGAATGTTGGAATGAATCTAAACTGTTGGCATTCGGAAATCAATTTTTGAATATTCGCTTCGAATTCCCAAAAACAAAAAATACTTTTTTTCCCTTTCGCAAAAATGCATATTTAACTATTCGCTTTCGCATCCGCATTCGCAAGAAATATATTTCAATATTCGCATTTGCTTTCGCTAAAGCCACTTTCGTTACATCCCTAGTATCAATGCCTTATTTTAAGGACATGTTTTCTGTTTTTCAGAAGTTCAAAGTGATTTTTTTTTAAATTTTATATGTTTGTAAAATTCAATTAAAACTTAAATCGTATAATATTTCGTAACTATAAATTGCATTGATGGATTGACAAAGTGTGTTGAATTGGAATATTTATAAATTATTGATGTAAAACAAAAGCTCATGCTGCTAAAGACATTTCTAACGATAATGTTTAACACGAAATCTAGGAAAACCTTACTAAATTTTTTTTAAGTTTTAGTTAGTCAGCAAAGTTTTAAAAATATTTTTTAAATAAAATATATTTGGAAAACTTCTTAAACAAAAAAATTTTTTGTGTGTAAACACATATTTTATTTGTAAAAGTCAGTTTGCAAATACTTTATGTTATAATATATTAATATACGCGTTCCAAACAAAATTTCTTGATTTTTTAATAACATTTATCTGTTCACAAACATATAATGTTTAAAAATTTCGTTTCCAAATATATTTTCTTTAAATTTAAACATATCAAAAATGGATTTTACCCCGTGTTGTAATAGTCACTGTTTTGATATAGTCACCATTTAGAGCTTGCTTCTAAATTTGGTATTTTATGACATAAAGGACTGAAAACCTGTGTAAGGTCCAAGGTCCATGTTTTTTATTTCTGAGGAAATAAATTGTATTTGAAAATCGTATAAAACTTATTTGGAACGCAAACTAAATTCCTCAAATAAAATATGTGTTTATATAAAAACCAGTAAGGAAAGGCTAAAGTCGGGCGGTGCCGACTATATAATACCCTACACCACTCTCGTAATATTGAATAACTCTGATATATAAATTTTTTAATTCATGTATAAATTGTTTACATAATACAGCTTCTATAGAACTAAAGGCCAAATCGGACGAAACATATATATGGGAGCTATAGCTAAATCTTAACCGATTTTCTTCAAATTCGGTAGTGTTGGTTCATGGATCAAGAAACTCTACCATTCTAAATTTCAAAATGATTGGATGTAAAATACAGCTTCTACAGGACTAAAGAGCAAAATCGGACGAAACATATATATGGGAGCTATAGCTAAATCTTAACCGTTTTTTTTCAAATTCGGCAATGTTGGTTCATGGATCAAGAAACTCTACCATTCTAAATTTCAAAACGATCGGATGTAAAATACAGCTTCTATAGGACTAAAGGGCCAAATCGGACGAAACATATATATGGGAGCTATAGCTAAATCTTAACCGATTTTCTTCAAATTCGGCAATGTTGGTTCATGGATCAAGAAACTCTACCATTCTAAATTTCAAAACGATCGGATGTAAAATACAGCTTCTATAGGACTAAAGGACCAAATCGGACGAAAGATATATATGGGAGCTATATCTAAATCTGAACCGATTTTCTTCAAATTCGGCAATGTTGGTTCATGGATCAAGAAACTCTACCATTCTAAATTTCAAAACGATTGGATGTAACATACAGCTTCTATAGGACTAAAGGGCTAATCGGACGAAACATATATATGGGAGCTATAGCTAAATCTTAACCGATTTTCTTCAAATTCGGCAATGTTGGTTCATGGATCAAGAAACTCTACCATTCTAAATTTCAAAACGATCGGATATAAAATACAGCTTCTATAGGACTAAAGGGCCAAATCGGACGAAAAATATATATGGGAGCTATATCTAAATCTGAACCGATTTTAACCAAATTCAATAGCGATCTTAACAGCCGCGAAATACTCTAAACTGCAAAATTTCAGAACGATCGGAGTGAAATTGCGACCTGTAGTCGACGAACAACTTTACATGGACAGACGGACGGACGGACAGACATCGTTAAATCGACTCAGCTAGTGATTCTGAGTCGATCGGTATACTTTAAGGTGGGTCTAGCTGTGTTATTTTCAGGTGTTACAAACATCTGCCGTGAAACAAACTTATAATACCCTGTACCACAGTGTGGTGTAGGGTATAATAAAACAAGTAAGATAGTTTCAGTCGGGTAAACCGACTAAGGTATACCCTCACTTTGTGAGTGATGTAATATGGAATATTACACGAATTAATCTGTCGATTTGTGTGGGAGGAACCAGAAGGGGTTTATCAAATACACTTATTTTTCGCCGAATAGGAGATGCTTTGAATACATTGCTCTGTGCTGAATTATAAGCGTTTATGTGCACTAGCATATTAACGCTATGAGCTATTCAATTTTGGTATAATTTCACCATTTTTTGTGGGAGGTACAAAAATGGGCGTGGCGGTAACGCCCATTATTCACAGGACTATAGGTGCTTTAAAATCGTTACACTGTGCAAGATTTTGTAGCATTTTCGTGCATTGGTACACACGTTATAAGACTTTCACTTTATGTACAAAATAGTACATTTGTACAAAATGTACAAAAGGGGCGTGACAAAAACGCCCTTTTTCACTGAACTGTAGGCACTATAAGAGCATTACACTGTACAAAATTTCAAGTATTTTTATGCTCTGGTATTAATGTTATAAGCTGTTAACTTTTTGTACAAAATGGTCGCTTTGTGTGGGAGGTACCAAAAGGGGCGGGACAATTTCACCAATTTTTCTGTGGAATTACAGAGGATTCAGATAAGTAGTATAGGAGTTATTATTTATTTATTTATATAAATTACAAAACAAAGTAAATTTATATTCTAATTGTACGGACATTTCTCATTCGACTTAAAATTACCCAAAACGAATATTCGCCGAAAATACTTAGGGTCTTAGATAACTCCTTAGATGTGTTACACTTTTGGCCCGTAGCAAATGATATGTACCCGTATCACTAAAGTGAGGATATAATTATTGTTTAGAAATTTCGCCAAATACATATTGTTTGGAAACTTTTCAAAACTTTGCAGATTGCAATTTATTCCAAGTCAACCCGTTAGGCAATGTATCATTGTGAAAGATTATACTTATACTATTTCAGTTATAAAGGAATTTTACAAACATTTAATATTTCAGAGTTACTGAAAAACGTATAACTTGTATTGATTGAGAAAATATTCTTCATTTTTTGTGACATTAATTTTCTGATGTAAATGCTAATAGTCCCGAATAAGAAATTTTAGGAAGGAAACAAAGATTTCTTTAGAACCGTATCTTCCCAAATATATAATACTAGCTTACCCGGTGCGCTTCGCAGCCCCCATCTTTTATCTATTTTCTGTTTAGGGTACTGTAAAATAGCTATACCTCTTTCTTTCAAAATGACATGATTATTACATATGGTGCAAAATGAAGAGGATTTGATTAATGTTATATATAAAATACGAACCCTCGTTTCATTTCTAGTTTATGTTCCAAGAGTTACCCTGACATCATTTTACAATATTTATCCCTTTTCCCACAGTACCTCTGGACGTTGAAAAACTATTTTTTTGGTTCATACGTTAGAAACTTTCCCCTTGGTTATCTTCCAATACCTACATTCACACCCTGGTACAATATAAAAACATGTTTGTCCCACTGTGTCTATAAAGGTACGAATTTAAAAATCTAAAGTAAATCGCTCCATTGTACATTTAACGTTTAGTGTGTCATAATTAACCACTTTGCACGATTGTACAATATTTTAAAATGATAATTGATATTTCCAGATCCAAATTCGCAAGCTTAGGCCATATTTTAACATTTTTGTCCCCTATCTGTGCCATTTATTTAACTTTTCCCACGGTTTAAGTAGAATAACCTATTTGGAAAAAACTATTTCTTAGCTTTGGTTTATGCTGTAAGAGCTACCTTTGCACTCAGGGACCATATTCAACACCTTTTGCACCACTGTTCCATATTAAACACTTTTTATTACACTGTGCTTCAAAAGTGCGAATTTTTATACATATCTGGGACTATTTTGTATTTAACCCTTTTTGCTCCACAAAACCATATTTAACACATTTTTTCCCAACTGCATCATAATTTTAACCTTTTTGCACCACAGTCCTACATAATTGCAGTGCATCATAATTTTAACCTTTCTGCACCACAGTGCTACTAAAAGCATACATTGAAAAAAAAAAACATTCTTATTTCATATTTAACTTACCCTCTCTCCCTGCATCCATATTTTTACCCACAGTACTAAATGAACGCTTTTTGACCCACTGTGCTATATTTAACCTTTTGGGTCCACTGAATCAAATTTAACACCTTTTTGTCCTACTATATTTAACCATTTTTGACCCACTGTACCATAGTTAACACATTTTTGCCCCACTGTTCCATAGTAAACGCTTTTTGCCCCACTGTACCATACTTAACCCATTTTGTTCCACGTTACCATATTTTACTACTTGTGCCCACTGTAACCATTTTTGTCATACTGTACCATAATTAACAATTTGTGTCCCACTGTACCATTCTAACACATATTTTTCCCTAATGTTCCATAGTTAAAGCTTTTTGCCCCACTGTACCATATTTAACCCATTTTGTCCCACGTTACCATATTCAACTAATTGTGCCCCACTGTACTATAGTTAACCCTTTTTGCCCCACTGTATCATATTAAACCCTTTGTTTCACTGTACCATGTTTAACAGTTTTTGCCCCACAGTACCATATATAACCCTCTTTGCTCCACTGTACAATATTTAACACAGTTATGCCCCACTGTACTGTATAGTTAACCATTTTTGTCGCACTGTACTATATTTTACACTTTTTGCCCCACTGTGCCCCGAGAACTACGAATACAAAAAAAAACTTAATACCCCGATCAGTTGTCATAAAGACACCCCTCGCTTAAATGTTCACCATTCTAATATTAGGCTTTAAATTTGGCGGTGTTACCATATTTATACCTTTCTGTCCCACTGTGCCTCTAAATTTAAAAAAAAATCACTCCTTGTTCTTGTTTAAGTCCCAAGAGCTACACTCACACCAAATTTCACGATTCTAGGTCTTGCCATTTGGATTTGGCTGTTGTACCACATTTTTCCCTTTTTACCCCACTGTGTACGTAAATGTTCGAATTTCGAAAAATCCTGTCAATTTCAGAGTCTACCTCATAAGAGCTACCCTCACACCAAATTTCACGATTCTAGCTTCAGCCGTTTGGCCTGGGCGATGATCAGTCAGTCAGCCAGTCAGCCAGTCACGCAACAATTTTATATATATAGATTTGTGTGTGCCAAATATAATATGTTTCGAGTGTACCCTAAATATTTATATATTTCAACAGAATATGTTTGGGACAATATACTACAGAAGCGTTGGGACCCCCGTACGCGGATTTGCGACCGACTCTATAACGGCCATAAATCCCATAGCGTGTTATGTCTATTTTAATTCCAACATTTTTGAGGACTCTTATATTCACTATTAACATTAATATATAGCGTGATCCATTTCGAGGTTCCCTACTTTTTTAAAGAAAAAAACACAGAAAATTCAAATTGAATGGGGAATGTTTATTATCATTTGAAAGAACATTCATTGGCACTTATTTTTTGAAGATTATGTCTATCAAATGTTGGCCGCTGCTACGTCTCAGATGGTCCATCCGTTGAGTCCAATTTTCGATGACTCGTTCAAGCATTTCGACTGGTAACTGGCGAATGACACGATGATGTTTTGCTCCAAGGCCTGAATCGAAGCGGGTTTGTCCGCATAAACTTTAGACTTTACATATCCCCACAGGAAAAGGTCTAACGGTGTGATATCACACGATCTTGGTGGCCAATCGACCGGCCAAAAACGTGGTCAATCTGCTCACCGAATTGTTCTCTCAATAAATCCATTGATTGGTGCGATGTCGCCGAGATCACAAGCTTCAATTTCAGGCATCAAATAGTCGGTTGTCATGGCACGACAACGGTCGCCGTTGACGGCTACGTTCTCACCTGCATCATTTTTAAAGAAATGTGGACCGATGATTCCGGTACTTCGGATCTGGAATCGGTCAATGGCACAAAGATACCTCTTAACGAGAGCTAAAATATTGCTCATGGGTGTCAAGGTCGTGGGTCGACTGGAAAGTGTTTTTTTTTTGATTTAAAAAAAATGGACTTTGCGCAATTGGCGAACGATTATTTTGATAATACAACTGAATAATTTGTAAACGTTGTTCAGGCGTAAGTTCCCATGATGAAATGCCAAACAATACTTAACAAAAATAACATGACAGCATGACACGACTCACACGTAATCTGTCAAAAAAAAAGGCTATTGAAAAAATTATCTCTACTTAGATCACCCTATATTTGGAAAATATGATTAGATTGCAATTTTTTCACGGTGTTCCGACAAAGAAAATATATGTCTCTAGTCGGAGTTCTAATATTGTATTTTGACCATATTGCCGGCTTTGCAGCCCACCGCACAATGGGCTCAAATATAATTTCGGTTCTAAACCAATTTTTACGTTTTACTGGAATACATCAAAATGCTTTTACACTTGGTCAATAATGTTAACATTGTTCATTTATATGTATTTAACTTCAAATCCCCATATGACTCAATTAACCTAATAAAAGCTTTACATTTTTGACATCTATGTAAGCGTTTCGTAAAATATTTGACCAAGATCAAGAAATCTGATAATAAATATAATAAAAACGCCATTCACGCGTGTATTTTTTCATTTTCCATATCCAGAACCAACCGAAGGTGTTATCTATCATAAGCCCAAAGAGACATCTGATTGATGTGTTTGCTCAGCAACTCGGCCGGTCGAAACAAATCGAGGGCTACAAAATATTTATTGACCAACATTCAGCTAAAGTTTAATAAAAACATCATATTCATATCAGTAAACTACCTATTTACCGAAAACAGATATGGGGAAAGTTATACCGAATGCAATGTACTTAGAATTTGATTATGTGAACAAATAAAGGCCTTATCCTATCCTCTCTCTCGACCTATACATTTGACTGATTGATGATAATGCATAGTGCACAAACGACAGGAACAACAACAAATGCGGACGACAAGTGACGAGTGTGTATCACAAGATTTATGGGTCGATTGGTTCATCGGAAAGATTAGATTTCCTTAATTTACCATAACTACCTGCATAGGGACTACCGGTCGTGGCAAGAAACCACAAACTGTTAAGATAGAAAATTGTGTCATTTTCCGTTTTTCAGTATTTTCATTCCGCTGAATTTCCACTGTAATTCAATACAAATGTTAAAGCACTTATAACTACGGTTTTATGGGTGTTACCTTCCACATAATAGTTGTTCATTACCCTTACCTCTTCGAACCAATTTGCTGCCGTACAGATTAGTCTTCTGACATTTTTCTTTTGTTTTCTTTGCTTTGCTTTTCTATTCTTTTATTTTCAAAATTTATTCTACATAATATTAATTATGAAAATACAAAAATGTATTTCCATCGTTTCTGTGGTTGGGAAACACCTTCTTCCGTTTCGGATTGATTGCTATTCACAAAATAATGATCGTATGGATCACACGATGTACTAATGCATTCGGGGTTAAAAGGGTAACACATTTTGGTTCGGAACTCCAAAATACGACAAACAAATACTTACTACGCTTGGACAAAACCACTGTCGAGTAATGTGTTATTCGGCTGAAGGAATATGATATGATATTTCCTGATCGTTAGGTTAAGGTTAGGGTGGCAGCCTGAGTTACCAGCTCACATAAACCAATTGACGTCCCTAGGGCCCAGTTGCCCCCCATCGGAACCAATCAGTTTGTTATCAGTAATACGAACGTCGGTATCGACAAGATCTGTCGGACTTCCTAGAAAGGCCAACCCAAATCAGGAGCTCAATGCTCTCCAATTCTTCCTCGCATCCACAGCTCCTGCAGAAGTCACTGGACTCCATATTTACATAACCTTCTGGCGTGTTCGCCGATCAGGCCGTGTCCCTACAGAACTGACACTACCGTAGACAGTTGTTAACTCTCCATTGCAAGGAGACACTTTGACCATCTCAGTTCGTATCTTGACCAGATTTGTCGAGCTACCCTATAGGTGTCGATTTCTGCTCATCTCTCATTGGACTGACTACTTCTTCCTAAGACAAAGTTTGCAGGTGCACCAATATATGAAAATTCTTCGAATGTGAGAATATGTAATGTCGTCCCTCTTTTGTCAAGTTCATCGGCATTGCAGTTCCCACCCAGCAAAAACTTGGTAAGTACATGTCATTACCACTTGCATTACCAGGTAATGACTTATCATTACCCCCTGCATTACATGTAGTCAACAAATAATAACTTACTTATATTGACATAAATATGTACTTATTTGTAAGTTATTTTAAGTCGGGTATTGTAAAATATGCGACAACGCCAATTTTTATTTTCTTATCAAATCAACTTTTCTTCAATTAAAACTGTTGTTGTTGTTGCATATTTGACAATAACCATCTTAAATTGACTTACAAATACATATCTATGTCAATATAAGTAAGTCATTATTTGTTGACTACATGTAATGCAGAGGGTAATGACATGTCTTACATGCTAATGCAATGTACAATGACATGGACTTACGATGTTTTTGACGAGAATATTCCGAGTAAAAAATATGTCTCGGCGTATTTAATTATATATGATAAGTAAATGGTTATGAAAATCATTACTGGTAAGGTGTTGTTTAACCCCTTATTAAAATGACAATAATAACTACTTATATGTTGGATCTTCGTAAGCGTGGGGGTAAGAAGTTATTTGTTAGCTCTTCGTATGCTTGCATGGAAGTACTTTCCTCCAATATCATGCCCATGTAAAAATAATCTGAAGGGTGGCTAAATGGTAAGTCATTATTTCTTTTGAATTTCACTTACCCGCCAGGTTACTTGGTAATGAGAGTTTTTGCTGGGCAGGGATATCCCTATTCCCAGGTAACCATATGAGGTATATGTTAGACTACACAGCCACCTCGTTAAGAGAGCCGTAAACAGTCGAGGATTTCCCTCATTGCCATTATTTCAGCGTGATAGACACTGCAAGTATCTAGTAGTTTCTGGTCTATATTAAGACTATGTTCTTTATAGCGAAATTCAAACCCAACCTTCTCATCAAACTTCGAACCATCTGTATAGAAGTTTAGATACTTTCTATTTCCTGGTATTCTGACAACCCATTCCTCTCAGGCATCTTAGTGGTGAAGTATGTCTCGAAGGGGTCACTGTAGATATATAGTTTACTTGGTCGATTGTACTACAATCTGATATCCTCATTTGGTCGTAGTTAATATACCTCCACAATTATTGATATACAATTTAATCTTAATGCCGCTCTGGCTGCAACTTTTCTAATCACAATATCAACCGGCAGTAGGACTCGTAGAGACTCTATCGCTGTAGTCATTAAATCCCCTCTTATGCTTAGGCAGGTAGTTCTCTGAACCTTTATTAATTGATTGGTGATGGATCGGTTACACTATGCAACAAAACTTTTGTCCAAGGAATGTGGATAACAGTTTCTGGTGCAATTTGGTCACAAACACGAAAAAAATATTTAAAAAAAATTTAATTCCAGCTTTCATGGAAAGTATAAGCCTGGTTGAGTCGTGTTATGCCTCAGGGAATTATGAGGGCTACATATGCTGCAAATATCGCTTTGGCGTAGAATTTTTGGTTTAGTAACAGTATGAGAAAAAAATGATTTAAAAAAAAACACTTGTTCCTTGTACAAAAAAAACCATAAAAAATAGAAAAAATCGAAAAAATTATTTTATCACATTTTTAAAAAGCCAGCATGCTAACGAAGGAAACACTGTATATTTGAAAAAAATCTATGGATAGATGTAAAAGTTATGAGCCATTTTGTAAATGTTAGGGAAATTCAAAAAATCTTGTTTCATATTTTTTCGTTTTTAAATAATGTTTTTGCTTATATTGAATTCGCCATAAGTGAGTGAGACATATAAGAGATATTGCACTTGTATTTTATTTTATGAGGATTGATTATGAACTTATAGAGAGGACGAGGTTTTATGGCCGTTAGTAACCCTCCATAAAACATGATATGCAATGTGAGAGCTATATTGGATGAGATCCGCTCAGGTAGAGTGTCATTCAACAATATTTGTGGTTTTTTATTTATGAGGTTTCCATTCAGTTACGCCTTTTAGGGGCATGGAAATCCCAGTCGCATATACAGGTAGTAAATTTATATGTATACAATACAAAGTAGTACGCGGCAATCTTGAAAGTATATGGTTTCTACGTTCGAAGCAACCTATATGTCAGCTACAGGTACTGCAACTTACGAACCTTAAACCCGGAATTTATGAATGAAATTTCTTATTAATAAATTAGTGTAATTCAGCGCCTTAAAGAGATAAGTCGATTTCCTGAAAATTATTACAAAGTTATATTTCGAAGTATGAGTAAAAGGCAATTTGTAATTGATCCCGACAATTTCTGCTACATCTGCGGAAAATATGTAATTAAAAACATCGACGTACGTTTAGTAAAATAATAGAAAAAATATATGTGTAATATTTTGGTATACGAGTTAAAAATATGAACGAACCGTGGACACCTAGTATTTTGCGTAATTCGTGCCATGTAAATGTTACTCGACGGACGAATGCGGTAAGTACTTTACAATTAATGTATTACAATGTTTTGTGGAATAAAACGTTTTAATTTTAGACTTCACGTGCAATTTGGAATGCCAATGATTTGGAGACAACCATTCATCCACGATACGGACTGCTATTTTTGTCTAAGTTAATAGATTGGAGTAGGAAGTGTCCAAGTATTGCTAACAGCCTAATTACGGAAACATCATCAAGTTCAACTGAGTACTCAACTCTGAGCGATTCAAGTTTGAGTCTCGGATGAAACAGTACAATATTTTGGCCCCAGATGTTAACATATCATATTATAGAGTCCGTGATATACCTTATAAACAATTTTATACAGCTGTGTATAACAGATGTTTTTGCAAGGACATTCCCGGATTGTTCGAGGAACTTAATCAAACATACAATTCAAAGGAATGGCGGTTATTTGTTAACAGCAGTAAAGAAAGTTTTAAAGCAGTACTTTTACACAACGGAAATCAGAAACCGTCGATTCCCATTGCTCATGCTGTCAACACTAAGGAATCATCGAAACAATGGCTAAATTGATAAAATACATAAAATATGAAAAACATGACTGGAAAATTTGTTGCGATTTAAAAGTAGTTGGTATGGGCTGGGGCTCTTTAAAAATTTTGTAAAAGCCTTAAGGAAAGATGACAATTCACTCTCATATTTAAAAAGTTTATTTAAAAGTCTTTCTTCTTTTATCATTTCTTGCATTCTCATTTAAACTATTTTCCCGAGAATCTTGGCGACGAACTTGGCGAAAGGTTTCACGAAGAAATGAAGTCCATCGAGCGGCGTTTCCAAGGGCTCTGGGATGAAAGAATGGTGGGAAATTATATTTGTTTCCTCATTAGAGAAACCGATTCCGAAATCTACAAACGTCAACAAAGAACTCACAATTACTTCTAATGAAACTTGTGCATATAAATGTATATAAATAAACTCAAACATACATAAAATAAATAAAAGTAATAAATAAAATCGCTATTTAAACAGAAATTTAAAAAAACAAGATTTTTTGAAATTCTCTTACCTCTACCAAAAGGGCTATAATTTCTACATTTATCCACAGATTTTTTTCATATTTTTAAAAGTTTGCTAGGATGCAAACTTTTAAAAAATAAAATAAAATATTGTTTTCCGATAGTTTTTATATTTTTTATATTTTGTTTTCGTCCCAGGATTTTTTTTGAAAAAAATCTACTTTTTCCAATTTGTTTAATGACTGTTACTAAATCACTGTTTCTAAGTGAAAGAGATATTTCCAACACTGGTAGTCCAATGGGCGATTTTAGGAAAGAGGCCCCAATGTTCTTTCCTACAGGAATATTAGGAGATGTTAGTCTTCCTTACACTTTAAAATACATTTGATCTGAAGAACAATTTCCTATCTATGATTATACCTAGAAATTTAGCACTTTCAGAAAAGACTAGCCCAGTTCCATTTTGCCGAAGATGTTCCGCTTGTGGAACATTATACTTTCTAGTAAAGAGAACCAATTCTGTCTTGTTTGGGTTAAAACCCAAACTACTACTTCTGGTCGTTCCTGTGTTCATTTCTCATTCCATAATTCATTGTCACAAGTCATTGTCAATTAAATAATGTCATTCTCAATGAATTGAAAAGCGAAGTCATCAACTGATGTATTTCCTTGTAACATCCATACTTGTCCTGCCTGTTCTGATGTGTTCATCATTTTATTAATGAAAAATGTATTGAATTTTACAAGTAATTTCTTATTAAAACAAACCTCATCAATAAAGATTAACTTTTTCTTGGTCTGTCATCTTCTCGTGGTGGCACTTTCTTCGTGTTAGTATGGTCTCCCCTCCGCTAGTCTAAAGGATGCAATATACTATTGTGGATCCGATTAATATGTCATTACAAAGGCGTTTTAAGTCGTTTTTGCTCTAAAGATCAGTATTGTATTGTAATGAAAAAAACGTAGAGGAAGAGAGATGTGAACAAGACCGGACATGATTTTGTTGCTTTCAATGTACTTAACAGCTTAATCAATAATGAAAAACAAATGTTACACAATTTCACAGTTACACAGGACATCACAACGTCAAAGAAGTAAAACATACCAAAATATTGAGTTTATATCCCTCTTAGTTAAGCAGGATGGAAGGGAGAGCCTTTTATATGAGGGCTATATGAAAACATGGACCTATGACCCCCGTGGTTCGTGCTAATTGTTCCGGTTTTGAATAAATTCAAATCACCAAATTTCAGTCCTATTTGAAATTTGTGGTTTCTATGGCGTTAAGAAGTCAAATCAGGAAGGTGCTACATACGAGTATGGGAATATATCACAAATTTTGACCAAAATTACCCATTTTCAGTATTATTGGAGTAAATTAATGGGAAGTGACGCGCATCTCAGACAACATCACCCACTGTCTTACATACTTGGTACTCCCTGTTCTCAGCTAGCGAAGCCCTGTCGACTAATCGTAGCACAGTGGGCTAAAATGGAAACAAAATGGACATAATTCTGCCATTTCAAAACCACTCATCTCATACAGGGGCGAAGCTACAGGGCCCTAAAGTTGACCACCTCGGGTATACAAAATTTTCATCGGCTTCTAACTTTTGAATGGAGTGTCTGGTTTTAGTGGCGTTTTTTTTCTGTGGATACTCCTAGATTAGACCTACAATAAACATTATAGGTTGAAGATATCTTGAATAGTTTCCGAGATATGTGGATTTTAAATTTGAATTTTTCATTTTTTCCCCAACTTTGCCTCGGAGTTTAGCCAATATCTCAGTCAAATAAAATTTACAATATTATGAAAAAAAGAATCGATAAGATATATGAAGAAATAAGAAAGTTATGGCCCTATAAAATCAAATTTTTGAAAAAATTTAATTTTTGGAGATTTTTTGGCGAAAAAAGTCCAATTCGTATTTAGGTCTTGTAGAAAAAGTTTGTTACACAAAGTATATCAAATTTATACTCATTTTAAAGGAGACGTTTCACAGAATATTCTAGAGAAAATCCGAAGCCAAAATTTTAATTGGTGTGGTTGCCACCCTTCTCCGATTTGGACCTTTTTTACATAAATTTCAAAAGTTTGATCGATTTTCTCCAATCGCAAAGCTAAATTGTTAAATTTTTCTTTTTATTTATTTGTATTAGGGTGTAGCAAAATCGACTGCAAAGGGAATCCCGAGCGCGGCTTTTCATATCAAAGATATAGGACTAAAAGTAAAAAATCCCATTTTTGGGAATTTTTGATGTATTTTTTGGGAATTGAGGGATTTTCCATTAGAAATTTCAACATGTTGCGTTTGATGATTTTTTTTTAAAGTTCTTTATTTTGATATTAGAAATAATAATCGAACGCAACATGTGGAAATTTCTAATGGAAAATCCCTCAATTCCCAAAAAATACATCAAAAATCCCCAAAAATGGGATTTTTACTTTTAGTCCTATATCTTCGATACGAAAAGCCGCGCTCGGGATTCCCTAGGCAGTCGATTTTGTTACATCCTAATACAAATAAATAAAAAGAAAAATTTAACAGTTTAGCTTTGCGATTGGAGAAAATTGAAATTTATGTAAAAAAAGGTCCAAATCGGAAAAGGGTGGCAACCACACCAACTAAAATTTTGGCTTCGGATTTTCTCTAGCATATTTTGTGAAACGTCTCCTTTAAAATGAGTACAAATTTGATATACTTTGTGTAACAAACTTTTTCTACAAGACCTAAATACGAATTGGACTTTTTTCGCCAAAAAATCTCCAAAAATGAGGGCCATAACTTTTTTATTTCTTCACATATCTTTTCGATTCTTTTTTCATGATATTGTAAACAAAATCGGTAAACTTTTGACTGAGATATTGGCTAAACTCTAAGGCAAAGTCGGCGAAAAAATTAAAAATTCAAATTTCAAATCCACAAATCTCGGAAACTATTCAAAATATCTTCAAAAAAACGACACTAAAACCGGACACTCCATTCAAAAGTTAGAAGCCGATGAAAATTTTGTATACTTGAGGTGGTCAACTTTAGGGCTCAAATTCCGAACTTAAACTCTCTAACACCTCTTGTACACACACCTAAAATTTCATCGCCATACGATAAGTGGTTTTGAAATGGCAGAATTATGTCCATTTTTTTTTTCATTTTAGCCCACTGTGCGTAGGCGGTATAACCTGAAAACGAACATAGCACGAATGATATGTTTCAAAGCACTTCTTGGAGCTTTGTCAGCAGCCCTGGCACCAGAATCGGATGCAGTGGGCCAATCACCTGCCCGCCGTAAATTTAATCGATAACACACGGAGCTCTACGATGACGATCTTCAGCCTAAACCAACTGATACGATTTGGAACATGGAACATACGCACACTCCCAGATCCATCTAAACTGGCCTAAGTATGCAGAGAATTTGTTAATTACAAACTGCTACTCCTGCGAAACGAGATGACCGAAAATCTCACACTATTGTACTCTGGTAACCCGTCAAACCAAGCACGATCTAGGGGAGTTGGTATATTACATTCAAGAGAAGCCATCAATGATCTGATCAACTGGAAATCACACGGCGATAGAATAATTACAGCACAGTTTCGTACCAGAACCAAGCGGAAAACGCGGAGGCCACGGAGAAGGAAGCATTTTACGCGCACCTGAGCAGAGTTATATCCTCAATACAACGTGGTGATATAATAATACGCACAACTTGGTGTGGATAACTCCGCGCTGAGCTATTTAGCGTACTGTGCAGCAGCAACAACCTACACGGGGCAAAATCGCCGTTTTTGATATGTTTGAATTGAAAAAAAATATATTTGGAAACAAAATTTTAAATATTATTTATTTTTGGCCAAATAAATTATATTTAAAAATCAGTAAAGTTTGTTTAGAACGCATATATTAATATATTACAACAAAATATTTTTGGGAACTAATTTTCTCAAATAAAACATATGTTTATACCCAATAAATAATATTGCTTCGGAACATTGCCGAATATATGTTATTTGGAACATATTTTCAATACGTTTATGACTTTTCCTAAAATCAGTTTTCATTTTATTGATTTCGAGTAAGAGTTTAAAGTTCAAAATTGCATAAGCAGAATAACTGTTGTTTTACTAAACACGTTTATAATTCGTAAATAATCAATGTCTACATTTGTTATCAATTCGTCTAACAAATCAATATAATTATAAAAATTTTTGTGATACGATTGAAGTCCGGATTATTAAAAACAAGAATCGAAAGGACAAATATGTCGATGTGACTATACAAAACAGATATAAACAGATTTTCATCAACAGATCAAATCAAATCCTCATTTCTGGCAAATTATATAAAGATCGTAAAATACAGATAAATACTAAGTAGGCAGGAACATTTATATGGGAGCTACATCTAAATCTGAACCGATAAAAAATGTTGCTTATACAGTGCATAAAGAATATGCCAAATCGGAGGTAAATATATATGGCAGTAAATCCGAACCGATTTTAGCAAAATTCAATAGGGATCGTCCTTGGGCCAAAAGAAAGATATGTGCAAAGAGCATAATTGCGACCTGTACTCTGATTACAAGAATACATGGACATACAGACAGACTTAGCTAAAGCGGTTCTAAGTCTGTCGGTATAAGAAACGTTGTGTCTATCTCATCTCCTTTTGGGTGTTGCAAACAAAGTCACCACCACACTGTGGTGTAGGGTATACAAATTATGGAATTAATTATGCTGAATTTTAGTCAGTCCTTAGTGACGAAATTTAACTTACATCCTCTTTTTATAAAACGTTTTCATCCATCTGATACGAAACGTAACAAATCATTCAATAATTGTACAAATTCTTTAAATTCTAGAAATCTATTATCCTATTCCAAGATATCAAAAAATCCCAGTTTTCAGGAGAGCGAAAAAATATTTAATTACATTATTCATGGCTTTGGAAAAATAGCTTCCACAATCTGCTCAGAAAAATTAGTGTACTGCAGAAACAGAAATATCAGATAATAATACCTTTTCGTTCGCGGTGTTAATCAGCATAGCTCATTTTTTCTTCGTAAATTCCCTGTTTATTCCTACTTCGTAACTTAGCCATTTCCGTTTAATTGAAATATTAAATCTTAAAGAATCCAGTAAGGAAAGACAGATCATGCATATGTAGTGGGCTCCGATTTCTGATCAAGAAACTCCTCGGTACCCAATCATAACGATCGGATGTTAAATAAAGCTTCTTATGCGCTTCTAAATACAAAGGAATTTATTTATGAACCGTTCTTTAAACTTGGATGTAATATAAAGCTTTAAAATAAAGTACTGTTAATTCAAATTCAAAGTAAAAGGGGCATTAAGATCGGTCATGCCGAATCTCATAACTCATTACCAAATTTCAGCCCTATTCATTTAAATTTGAGGTTTGGGAATTATATCAAAACATTGACCTGTTACGAGCGTTGTTCGTGAGAAAGGTTCTGGGTGTAAATACTTACTTAGGTTACAAATTTCCATCCCGATCTGGTGAAATTTGTGGTCTATATGCCGTTAAGAAGTCAATTATTGCATACTGTAGCGTGATCACAACAGACGGACAGACATGGCTAAATTCTCTTAGAATTTTACGACGATTAAGAATACATATACTTTATGGGGACCCTGATCAAAATTTCAAACATTACAAACGGAGTGTCAAAATGAATAACTTCGCCCATTTTTTCTCAAGGTGAAAGCGACAGAAAAACTATTACTAGTGCGGAATAACTGAATATTTCGAAAAGTAGAGTACAAATTATTGGCGAACCAATACTTTATGTTAACCCATTGTGGGGAAGGTACTAAAAGTGGACCAATATGTCAATCTTCGACAGCCAGACAGACATCGCTCCAGTAGCTTAAAATTTCCCAAAAAGGGATTTTTGACGAATATATTTGATGTGTCAGGTCACTCCTCGATGTGTTACACTTTTGACCCATAGCAGCTAATATATTTTCCCGCTATTACATCATTCATAAATTTTGTCTGCTACCCATTCTTAAGTGAAAAAGTGTATGTGCATTCGTTGCTTGCAACAGGTGTTGGTTTTCCAGTTGGTATCGTGACAAATCCACAACAAAATGGAGCGGAAAACAATTGAGGTACTTAGCTAGTTTTTGCATGATCTCTAAGAAATTTTGTTTTTGTGCATTAAAAAACAATTTCGTACATATTCCACTAGCTGTTATGGGTTCTATCCTTAGAATGGACCCGAGGAGAAACACAGCCTGGTTAAAATCCAAAACATTCAGTAAGATTTATTTATAATTTTAATGTTTTTAATTTCCTGGTCCAGCAGTAAGGGCAACAGGACATGAAATACATGTTCAATAAATTGCTTGTATTTCGACCATCCCATAATTTTGTATGCAATCCTCCAGTGTGGTAAATCTCTTTTCCGCATTGTGGGTATACCATGATTGGTGTGGCGTAAGGGGACAGACAAGCTCTTGCAGGAGTAACCGTTCTAAAACATCGGACTGTGTTTTTGGATATTCTTCCACGTCTGCGAATATAAACCAATGCCTGTACCGTAGTGACCTTTAAGCTCCTCGTACTTGTTGAATGAAACAATATAATAAATGCATGGATTATATTTTAGTGCAAAGACACCTACCTGTACACCATTGTTGTACTGAACTGTTAACAAACCGGGATATTCATTCCACTGATTTTTTCATGGTGATCTCCCAATTTGATAACGCAATTGTTAAACATAAACTTGTGTGTCTGCAAACGAATTTTTTCTTCTTATACCACTAACTCTGCCCCATTCCCGCAGAAGGCCCCAAATGTTAAAGTACCAACCAAGCTTTCCAATATAATACATGGCCAATGGGGATTCGTAGTCGGTAGGATATGTTCTCTGAATGATGATATTGTAATATTCGTAATATTTACACAAATTGTAATATTCGTAATATTTACAAAAATTGTAAAATTCGAAAGCTTTCAAATTAAAAAAATTATAAATTTATTTGTCTACTAATTGTTGACAATTGTCGGACTGCCCATTTTGACAAGATATTCTTCCTCTTCCTTATCTGATATGCTCTAGAATTGATAAGCTATTGTCAAAATGCACAGGGTTCATTCAGAGATTTGCTGGGCAAGTGATGAACAACAACTACAGGTAGTGCAAGTAACTTTAACTTATACAGGGTGGAGCGTGGTAATTTGCTTATTTGGGAATAAAATAAAAATGCTATAAACCTTAGAAAAATGTGTTTTATATTTTAATTATATTGAACAGTAAGGGAATTTTTAAATTACATGGTTTTAAATAGTGTATTTAGCAAATGTCGACCTTCGCTACCCACACACTGCTGCATACGCTTTCTGAAGTTTTCATGAACTCTAAAAAGCATTTCGACTTTAATTCTGACAATTTCAGCCTCAATATTGTTAATTAGGTCTTCCAAGGTGTTGGGACGGTTCATAACTTTTTTATTTCATTCCCAAATAAGCAAATTACCGCGCTCCACCCTGTAGTATTACAGTAGGTGAATTTCTTGGTAACAGTCGCCGCTCCTGTGATAATATTTTTGGATCCATGATGTGTCGCAGTTGTAATATAATTGTGTTCCTTTGGCTGATGCATACATTTTTTGGCATACAAAAATCTTCGTTAAACGAAGGAAGTTTTTATGATTTGTGGTAGGTGTCTATCAAAACGGTATACATATTAACAAACTAATTGAGTCTAAAGAGCATGCATGCTTGAAGTCTTGTTGGCGATATACATATATCTGTGGTCACAAGGCATAACAGCATAACTCGAGTTATGCTCAAATTGCGTTTTTGATGCCACGATGTTCCCCATATTCGATTACATATTGTGACAAATTTTGGTGATGATACCTTGTTTAGTTGTTCAGATACAAGGCAAGACTTTTTAGCATATCTCGCTGTATCACTACATTTCATAACGTACATAACAGCATATCTCACATTTTTGAAAACTATACTTGTGTTTTTATTCCCCATTTATCTTTGGACTATTGAAGATGTAAATTGAATGAAGTCGTAACAGCATATCTGAGTTATGTCATTAGTCCAAGTTGAACTAAGCCCTAGCACAAAAGCATAACTCAACGTATGCTGTTATTCCAAAATCTAATATTGACTACTGAATGTTGTAAATTTCGAAATCATCCTTTGATTTATCAGCATAAGTCGATATATAGAAAAAAAGAACAGCTACATCTTCAAAACACCACAAGAAGTGATTTGTGCATGTGTGCGAAAAACCGACATAAGGGAACTGTGATGGCAAAACAAAGTACAACTGTGTCATATGAAGTACGATGGGTAAAGAATAGTACAATTTTTCGAGTTTTAGGCTTTATGCAAAATTACTTATGCGATATTTACACGATATATCTGATGTATACATCATATTTGAATGTATTTTTGAAAACGAATGGTATTATGATGTATCGTTTTCTGTAAGCATCATTCTACACGTACTCGCGATGATTATACATCAGATGTGTCGTGTAAATACCGCATTAGGAATATCGGCTATATTTTCTGTCAAAACTAAAAGTTGTACATAATGGGCCTTATTCAATAAACCTTCCATTATTTTTTATTTTATTTATGGAACAAATGTGTAGATTCGGTCGTAAGTCTCGAGTATTTTTGTCTTTGCACAGAATGAAGTTAATTGCTTATACTAATCGTGATTTCGTTTGCGCAAAAAAATGTAAATTTTTTCTACATTTTACACTGAAACCGCATTTTTCGGTTGTAAAATTATTACACTCCGCAAATGCGAAAATATCGCATTTTCCACACTCAGTCCAGTCCACGGTGTGGAGTGTTGCACCGTCAAAAAGCAATCTTCAGAACCAAACCTAATTAAAAGCGTACATTCTTAATGCACTACCCAATGGTTGCGCCAGAATGTAGGTATGGGTTTCACTCACCGCACGATTTTTGTTCGATTGTTCGCATGCAAAATTAGCAGTGGGTGCAGGGGGAATTTTTAAAATGTCGCAACATGATGTGGTGATATTATTTTTCAGATACGAAATCTCCATTAGATAAGTAGGATTAGTATTACTTTTTTTGCACTTAATAATATTAATTTTTTAATTGCGACAATTACAAAAAATTCGGGAAAAACGGTCTTAAAATCCGCGAAACCCCTCACTAGTTGGAATCAAATTCCTATGCGTACGTAACTGACAATTACACACTCCAGGAAGGAATGTCTTCTTAAATTATATTGTTTTTGGTTTTTCCCTTTTGTACAGACAATGTTGTACGTAAAGAAAAATTACTTGGTTTGGTACGTTTTATTAAGTTCCAGCACTGCTGGAAACGGAGCGAGAAGATGAGACTAGAGTGATCAAAACCGGTTTAAAATAAACCGGCCCACCGGTTTTTTGCTTCCACCGTCCCCGGTTTTTCTCAAAATCATGAATTTCGAACAACCGGTGCAACCGGTTTTTTTCGTTTGTTTCCACCGGTTTTTTTATTATCACTAAAATATTAAAAATTATTTACAACTTTATATACAAAATATCACAAATTAAGATAATAATATGAAAGATCTCCTTATATGCCCTAAAAAGACTCGGCAACTTTGCTAGAATCCGAAGCCATTCACCAATTTCTATACAAATTACAAAAATTTAAAGAAAATAAATGATTCATACGCGCAGAAGTTATGTGAAAAGTAAACGCATTCTCCCACTTCCAAACCGAAACAAAAACAAGTAAGAAAATTTCATTTGGGTAAACCGACTAGTGTATACTCTTATATATTTATATGTATACTCGTATATACCCACCTGCACTGAAGTGTGTATATAAAATATATTTGTATTAAGATGTAATACCTCTATTAAATATTCTATTTAATATCCCGAAATATTAATATTTTCTTGACTGAACTACATAAGGGGAATTTCCTGTCAAGTGAGTTAATTTTTAAAAGCGATGTCTTCTGTCGGGATGACAATTGCACCAAGTAGCCCTATCAGATAGTAGTTATGAGACACAATTCCAACGAAATCGGTTAAGGACTTTTCGAGTTGGAGGATGTCAAATATTGACATTTTTGTCAAACGGTTGTTTTTCCCATCTGAAATGCTAAAATGTTTGGTTGAACGTTAATTTTTTTTCAGAGGTTTATATTTATTTTGATAGATCAACAGGTCCCATCCCATTAATAGGTCACAAAGCTTTTAAAGGAAATTATCTAAGCTTTCTTTTGAGAAAAAAAATCAAAATTAAAACATAGGTTTTTACCAACATTTCAAAAAAGTTTAATTTTGCAAAAAAGTAATAAAATATATTTGCTTATTTTTTTAAAAGGTTGAAGAAAAGACTATCGATTGCACTTTTGGAAAATGTTTCTAAATACAAAAGCTAATTAGTTATATGTATGAGATAAAAGGACCGTTTGACTCAAATGACAATATTCATCACAATCCAACTCATAACTACTATCCAACAGGACTAAATTTGGAGCAAGATTCCTGATGAGAAGACATCGCTTTTAAAAATTTAATATTAAAAAATCGCCTTTTTTGTTTTTAAAAAGGAAAATGTTTTTCAAACGGCAATTTTCATACTGTCTTGTTATGCAGAAAAAACCGATTCTACCGGTTTCCCCGGTTTTCTTCGAAGAAAAAAACCGTTCACCGGTTTATTTATAACTTAAATAAACCATCCACCGGTTTTTTATTTTTTCCAAAAAACCGGTTTTTTGATCACTCTAGATGAGACATATTTGGTTCTTGCATTCCTCATTTACATTTAAACCGTCAACTGAACAGAAAGTAAATTTAATTTAAATAAATTTAATTAAAATAAAGTGAATTTAAGTAATTTTGTGGTGCCTTAACTTTTTTAAAAATTTAGAAAGTGTTCTGGTTAGTACAAAATTTTACGTTTCACACTCAACTTAACGCTAATAATAACGTGTACTTATTTTTTGTAAAAAAAAAAAACAAAATATTTTTTGATAACTTTGGTACAAGGTATTAGTTTTGCGCTTTTTTTGGTGACAACCTAAAAGAGAAGAATAAGCCCATATTTTGCTTTACCAATTTTGGTTCGTTTGTCAATGTCTTAATATGCTTCTGATCGGGATAAATAGTAATCCGATCACAATCATTGAACCAATTTATATAGAAATATCCTTAAGAAATAGGTTCGATGTAGATTTCGTTTTATAGAGGCTATATTCAATTCATTACTATAGAGGCTTTAGATAGCGGGACTTTAATTTTTGGTTGAAGATTTCACTATAACGGGAACGTTGACTTCGATTATAGAGGCTGTTGAATTTGATTTTGCTTCATTGTGATGTCGTTGTACAAAGCATTTATAAATGAATATTTTTCTTTGTAGAGACTAGCTAAAAATTTCGTTCTATCGAGTTTTTCGTTACATCAGTTCAGTGAAAGTAACGACAAAGTCCCTTGAAAAAACTAATTGTTTTTTTGTTTTGCAAAGTTTTTCCTTCAAAAGTTCTCTATAGTTATAACGAGCCTGTACATAGCGAGGATTTCTCTCGAAAAAACCTGTGTACAACGGAATTGGAATGAACCTAAAGCAAATTCATAGAGGCTGTTGAATTTGCTTTAGGTTCATACCAAGTCCGATTTATACGAGGCAATTACTTCCGAAGCAATTCTGCCTATCGCAGGAGAGAGAAAGGCAAGAAAGGGAATATTCACCCTTGCCTCTGTCTCCTATGACCCGATCAGTTGCAGCTATTTCCCGATTCACACTGGCTGAATGTTCAGCAGATTATCGGCGTTTTGTTGGGAGGGAGGCAGTCGGCAAGAGGTGGGGGAAAAACTCTCTCTGAACGTTTTGACTTCTTCGTGCAAGTTTAAAAGAGAATTTGGTGATAATCTGTAGACAGAGGCAGGAGGAATATAAAGGGGAATTCTCCTAGGAATATCCTATTAGCCGCAATTACTCTTTCCTCATGTGATTCGGAACTATGATAGGCAGAATTGCTTTGTCAATAATTGCCTCGTGTAAATTGCGACTAATAAAAATACCGAAGTCAACGTTTGAAGTCCCGTTATACTGAAGTCTTCTATCAAAAGTCTCTATACAACAACGAGATCAGAATAAAGCAAAATTAAATTTTACGTAAGTTTTTATTAAAACCAGCCCTGAATTTTTGCTTTTGTGTGCATTTTATCTAAATAAAAGAGAAATAGCACTAAAACGTGCCTACATTTATACTGCGTCTTTGGCGACCACTAGTGACGTGAACGGAGTAACATTTCTGAAGGGTATTTCATGGTTGAAACTCGCCGTTTATTATAACCTACAAATTGGACGTATAGGTAAGTATTAGAAATACTCTTCAATTAGGTTTTGTTTTCTTATAAAATTAACACGTGTTTTTTTTGCATTTCTCAAGAAATTTGCGGAGATAGATCAACAAATGACCCGGCAATTTTGGCTGATCAAGGGAAAATTTTGTACCTGGAGGATTAGTTCCACTCACTGAGGATATGTAAGTTTATTTCAATGTGAAATTGATTTTTTTAATGAATTATTGAAGTCTATAAAGTAAATTGTATATGTTTGCTTCTTTGAAGATCTCTAGTTAAATTACCTTTTTCAAATAATATTGTATGTTCGGGTTTCACGTACGATACACATTTTTTTCGAGAGATTTTACATATAAAATTACAAACGTTTTAATTGGAATTGCGATTTCCATTTGATATTGGCTAGGTTATTCTTATTGGATTATAATTATATATGTGGATTACTGTACATCGGAAAAAATCGACAGTATCCTCAATTATATTAGTTGCCTGAAGTGGCTGGGGACGACAACCGCTCATCCATCTGCCTAAACGGCATTGTCTATTGCAAGAACTTTTCTTCCCTCTTCACTTTTAATTCAACATTTCTTGTTTCCGCTCTTCTCACTCCTTATTGGGCCTGCTCCAACCCCTCTCATTTTTCAATCTATTATTTTTTCTACTGTTTTTCTACCAAATCTTTAAGTCTTTACAGGACAACACAATTGAACTTTCGGTCTCCGAGTGAGTAGTCCTTTAACCTAACCTACATCGGATTAAGATGTTCATGTGTTACAATTTAAATTTGAAATATTCTAATTTCGCAAATTTCAAATGCAAAATCTCAATTTCAAATGAAAATTTACCATTTACTGTTGAAGCCAGGGCTTCCTAGAAGATTTTTTTCTATACAAAATGGTGTCGCAGGAAAAAGTTGCGTTTTAAAACTGTTATAAAAAGAGAGGAATAAATTTTTTTCAATGATTTTGCCTTTATTGATATGCCTCAACTTTCCGGTTAATGATGGAAAACCACTTCATTCATATGGTGGTCATTGATCATTGTTTAAAAAAATAAAAAATTGGAAGATGGTATTTGACAGAATTATAACGATTTAAAATAATTTGAGGTTAAATTTTTGAAAGTCCGAATCTCAGTAAAAAAATATTTTACGTTTGTATAGAAATGACGAGCTCTACAAATAGTGAAAATTTACATAAAATCCGAGCAGTGTGGCTAAGCTTTAAGCCAACCATTTTTTTGAATACACGTTTTTTCATATTCCGATAGAAAACACTGAAAAATCTGTGAAAAAGGCGTAACTCATTTCAAAAACAAGTTAGAAGTGCATTTCGGTAAACCGACTTACCTTCAATCTCAAAATATTCTCCTAAATTTACATATTTTTTTCTTCTAATTAAATTAATATCAATTTAAATAGATTTTAATAACTTTAAAGTTTGCACTAGTATTAGAGTTATAAGCTGTTAAATTTTGGTACAATAGTCTATTTGTGTGGGAGGTAACAAAAGGGACTGGACTCTAGGTACTATTAAAGCATTACACTGTAAAAAATTGCAAGTATTTGTATGAACTGATATTAATGCTATAAGCTGTTGACGTTTGGTGCAATTCATAACGTACCACATAATGTTAAATTCCCCAATTTTATATTCCAAAATTTAATGGAATTGTATTGAAAATATTCCTTACGCAGAGAAAATATGCCAAATCGTGAGATATATATGTATACATATAGGCTAAATCAGAACCGATTTGCTTGAAATTTGGTACACTTTTCAAATTTGGAGGACGGTAGCACTATCCAAACGTCGTAAAAAAAATCAAAAATTTTTTAATAGTCTTAATATATGGGGGTGGCCATAGAAATTTCCCGACAAAAATTTAAGAACCAGCCTACTAGTATCAATATTACAAATATCATATTTGTAATCCATTAATTGGTTCGGAATGCAAATTTTCCTTTCTATCTTCACATTGAAACGCCAAATATAATCACTTAATTTATGGCGATTTTTTTTCTGCAAAAAATTGCAACATTTCCGTTGCCCTTTTCCCCAAAATCTGGAGTTTTATGCCATATTTCGGAATTTTGAAATAGGAGCTAAGTTTATTTTGAGGGACTGCATATGTTCCAACCAAAAAGGGAAAATATTTTTCAGAATTTCGAGTCGACGGGGCAAAATTTTTTTCAGAATCGAAATCACCATTAGATAACGGCTTCCATTGAAATTTAATCTAGATATCATTTAAATTATCATGATTAGTGAAATTGTATGCCTGGGGTTGCTTTTGAAGTAAAGGTACCGTTTCAGTTATTGGCATACAAATATGATATATCCTAGTTACAGTATGCGACTGACCATGAAATACTAATAGAACGACATTCCAATGATCGATTTTATATTACTTTTATTTTATAGTTTTAACCCGTAAAAAATGCTCATTCAAACCGTTTATGGGGAAGACAAATTATTTGTCGAAATTTTCGAGCCCTACAAGTATGAGGATTTCGTTATTGCAGGTAATTTGAAACAAAAAACTTGTTCAAACTTAAACTTTCAGTGTTAGTAGTCTTTTATTTGTATATTTGGGAGTGTTATTTGTTTAACTCACATCGATAAAAACAGAATTAATTAAATTTAAAAAGTTTCGCCCGTTTCGTTAATGAAACGAAAATCGAGCATTGGTCGATTTTAATGAAATAGTTGTTCCTGTTAGGGACATTTTTTCCATCGGTGAATCATGTGCTATTGGGTTTTCTATTTTCAGCTACAAAAGAGTTTAGTATTAAAACTTATAACGAAGAAATTACACTTTTCCTAAATGGATCTGTCGTTAGGGAAATATTGTTCAACAGTTTTATAATATCCCGTCATTCCAGATTGAAATATAAACTAAAGTTGAGAAAAAGCCGTTATTTCATACACTACTAATTTTCTATAATTATTTTTAGAGTTCGACGCATCCCAGGCTTCCGATAACAGTAAAACTTCGTCATCTGAATTGTTGTTTACTGAAAACACACCGTGCTCAACTGAATCACAGTCTGCCGCTGTCACTTCTGAACAACAAAACATTGATACCGACAAATCAACCTTCACGTCTAATTGCAGTTTGCTGCTACCAGAACACCTGGCACATCTGAATCGTTGACCGATTCATGTGTTATTGAATCGATAGTTGTTAGGAAACCTTAGATTCCCGACGTGAAAGCTATACGAGAATTACCGATTGTTGCAAAAATCTTGAAAGATTTCCTTTCAGGGAAAGCTCTCCAAAATAAAGAGAGAGTAAAAATTGCTAAGTGCATAATCGATGAATGTTTAAAGAATAAGCCCGACAAAATGTAAGTAAAAACCTACTTGTCAATGTCTAAAAATATGCCATGTAAAACACTTTCTCGAAGTCCTTCAAAATTTATTTTGGAACATTCTTTTGAAAAATTTTGTACATTTTTCCATATAAAATGTGGTCTTTGGCAACATAACCATAGAAAAAGGTCTCCGACAAAAATTTTTAAGAAAAAGTAACCCCTAAAAACTTGTCATTAGAAAAAACTGATATTTTAATAATTTTTCGTAAGAAAATTCGGGTCTCTGGCAAACTTTTCTTAGGAAAATGTGATCACTTACCAATTTTACTTAGTAAAATTCAATTTCTTGTTGAATATCAATCTAGCAGAACCGATTTTCTTCGAATTCGTCAATATTTATTCCTGGCCCAAGGAACTCCCTCCTCCACCAAATTTCAAAACGAGGGGATTTAAAATACAGCCTTTACAGTGCTTGGATTGCATTTCGAATGGTACAAATAAAATTTTAAATTTCAATTGATGTTTTTTAAATTTCAAATAAAATGTTTGAAATTCAATCGATGTTTTCTGAATTTCAGTTGAATTTTTCGAATGACATTTCAAAAGAATGTAGTTTTAAACTGCACAACACTGCGTGTTGATTTGATGTAAAATAAATGTATCGAATAAATTTCAGACTAAATCGATCAGACTTCGAGAACGTCGGATTCAATCGTTACAATTTTTGCCACAGAAGTTGAATCAGCGTATTACTTACCCTCCATGAAAAGTTGTCCAGCGAGAGGTAAACTATGGAGCGCATATAACAATAAAAGGACATTTTTAAGCATTCATGGCCAAATTATAAGGAGAACAAAAACAAGCACCATAAGGAAAGGAAGTCCAATTCCCAGTAAGTAAAATTTTAAACGAAAAATGTAAGCAAATTTTCTCAATTTATGAGTAATGTTAGGAAGAGAGATACCAGAACATTGAACAAAATGTTCGGTCTTTGTCAGTCAATGAAAATATTTAGATGATCGCTGTAGAAAATGTGTTTGAATGCATCTGTCAATTTGTGTGAGGGTACCATACCATATTTTGAGCTGAACAGTAGATATACTTCAAAGACACTGCTCTAAATCGAATTGTAAGTGTTTATGTGCTCTGGTGTTAACGTTATGAGCCATTGAAGTTTGGTATGATTTGAACCTTTTTTACCGGGTTGTACTATAAAAGCAATACACTGCACAGAATATCAAGTGGGAGGTAGTTCAAGATAAGATAAACGGATTTCCGCCGAACCTACTAGGGGTCTTAAGTCACTCCTACGATGTGTTACACTTTTGGCCCGTAGCAACTGATATACTCGTACACCCTCCCCTACTAAAAACATAAAAATTTGTTTTTCAGAAACTGAATTCCTATTGGAAAGCATCCGATTTCTGGAGGAAAATACGTCTGATTGGCCCATGATTTCTTTAGAATGGTCTGAGACCCACACTTATCGCATGAGGGAATTACAGAGTAGTATTTCCACCCACGATTACATCAAGAAATATCCAGCACTTCATGGCTGTAAGGGGGTGGATCTTATTACCATAGATGTGAACATTTTGTATCCGTCATTGTCTACTGTTAATAACTGGATTAAACTTTACCCAAATGTGGTAAATGAGGCAAGACACCTTCGGGACAAAGTTGTTCGACGAAAAATCGCAGAAATAGATTCATCCGAGGAAGAAAGTAAGTACTTTGGTTTTAAAAGATTATCGCCGTGATACTAAATATACGTTTTTGTAGGATACAAAGCACAACTAAGTTTGATGTTAATACCATACTTATTGTCGCATTCCGGGAAAAGACGAGAAAATTGAGAAGGCAATGCCACTAAAAATGAAATACAATTCCTTTTTTATAATTTAGAAGAACTCAAAAGGACTAGAAAAATTATTTAATTTTTCATTCTTATGTGAATGAATAAATACTTTATTTTCGTCGGGTCTATACTGAAAACTTGTTTGTTTAACCATAATTTGAAATTTTACTTTGTTTCTTCTGTAAAATTTTCAAAAGCATGATTATCTTTTGCATAGCTGGGGATGATATTCTCAATTTCTACAGGCATAATTCTAATTTGTTAGTAATTTTGAAATTTAAATTGCCTAGGGTTAGAAACAAGTACTCTAATATGTCTTAATGTAATTTTTTGAAGTTCAGTCCGGCTGGTTTTTTTGTATTAGCAATATAATTTCTTATTAACTTTAATAAACTAATGAATAACAAAAAATACCTTTCAGAATCTAACACATTTAAATGATGACCCAGAAGCTAGCGATTTGCAAATCAAATGTGTTAACAACAACGGTGTGATCCCCTATGCGGAATTTGTAATAGCCGGATATGTTTTTAAATGCTGCGACTTATTGGAGGCCTTGCATATTGCTTTTATGTATATGATGGGAATAAATGTCTCATATCCCAAGCTTTGTACGCACGTATGGCAGTTTATTCAACTTTCTATTTACAAAATTCCACTTACTGACATAAAAGTACCCAACATTGAGACTATAATTAATGATATATTTGATATGAACTAAATATTACTCTTAAGCAAATAGTTTTATATAATTTAGATGCTATCTACTTTTATAAACATATATACTTCTATTTTTATATTAACAGAAAGTAGCTTCGTGTCCCAAAGTATACAAAATGTCGATAATTTTGTTTTAAGAGTCACTAATTTAATAAGTCACTATTCTAATGTACATTCTAAATGTAATCGTTTCGATTGTATGATCTGCTTTCGAAAATATAGTCATCTTGAGTCTCTAAGATACCACTTAAACAAACACATAATTGAAAGAGCTGTAGGTCCATCCAATCCTCTATATGAGGAATATTTTCAAAATGAAAGTGATGTTGTTGAAACACAGTCTGAGTTTTTTGAAACATCGCTTGTAACGCATAATATAGTATCCCAAAATACAGAATCCATAGATTTTAGTGCAGATGACATTCGAATTCAATTTCTTAAAATATTTCTCAAAATATACAGTAATGAAAAAATTCCCCGTAGTTTTGCCCTAGCAAATTCTAATTCAATACTCTTATTTTTCAAAAAATTCCTTTTGTCCATTCATTAAATTTTAATGAATTCAGATTGAAAAAACGATTTTCATAAAAATGATTTATTACTGATGTTGACAAACCTTATACAGGCTACGAACATTCATTCTGAATATAAAATTTTTTCAGAATTAAAAAAAAGCGAATACTTTTTTGATATTGAATACTATACCATACATGAAGAGATGAATGAACGTATAAAGATAGATAATACTATAGATTTAAAGAAAGTAAATTACGTAGTTGGCATTTTCCCATTAAAAAAATGTTTCACTGTTCTTTTTAATGAGACTGGCTTTCTTAAAGACATTATTTTGTATTATCGAAATCTTATGTCTAAATCCAATAAAAATGTAATAACAAATTACATTGAAGGGTCTCACTGGAAAAATATTATATCTTCATATCCTAGTTCTGAAAAAACTTTTTATTTACCAATGTTTATTTTCTGTGATGATTTTGAAACAAATAATGCTTTGGGATCACACGCTGGCATTCATAAAATTTGTGGGGTGTATGTTAAATTTGCTTGTCTCCCAGATCACATGTCTTCAAAACTTTGTAATTTTTTCACCGGAATGCTGCTCTTTAGCGAGGACCGAAAACAGTTTGGCAACAGACGAGTTTTTAGTCCTTTTATTAAGTGTTTAGATGATTTAGAAAGTGATGGTATACAACTAAAAACAAACGTTGAAAGTTATAACCAAGTAAAAATTGTAACCGTTCTAGTTTTGGGGGACAACTTGGGCCTTAATACCATTTTAGGGTTTTCTGAAAGCTTCAATAGTAATGCATTTTGCAGATTTTGTAAATTAAAGCGGTCTCAAACTCAGCAGATATGTAAAGAAATACCATTATCATTCAGGACTGAAGATAATTACAACGAAGACATTTTGACGGGAGACTTGAAATTGACCGGCATCAAAGAAAAAGCTGTATGGAATGATTTAAAACATTTCCACGTAGTAAACAACTACGCAGTAGATGTAATGCACGACATATTAGAAGGTGTCTGTCATTATGATTTGATACTAATATTGAATTCTTTTATCACAAAGTATAACTTCTTTACACTAAATCAGTTAAATTATAGAATTATTACTTTCAATTATGGACCCAGATGTAAAAACAAACCCCCAATATTAAACAATGATTCACTTTCTAAACAAAAACTGAAAATGTCAGCATCAGAAATGAAATATTTTGCACATAATCTTTCTCTAATAATTGGTGACCTTGTTCCTAATTGTGAAGAATGGACATTTTATTTATTGCTCCGAGAAATATTAGGTTTATGTTGTACATCCGATTATCTACACATAAAATCAAATTTATTACTATCTGAACTTATAAGAGCACAATATATTATATCTCAAAATATCCAATACAACTTTGAAACCGAAGTTTCACAATATGACGCATTATGGGAGAATTATGTAATGCATAGGACCCTTAAAACATATACCAGCCTTTTAAAAAATGTGCTTTTTCTTGTAATACGCGAGTTAACCTAATTAAGACAATTTTTACAAAATATCAATTAAACGTTGCCAATATGTTAATAAACTATGAAGAATTTAATGGAAAAACTGTAATTGGGTGCAAGAAAACAAATAGCTCTCATCAAGATATATGTCAAAAATTTGGTCTACATTTTCATTTTTCAACAACAAATGAAATAGTAGTCAACAATGTCTTGTATACAGAACATATGGTAGTACAAGTAGGATAGGGTATAAACACTCACGGCTTTGATAGTCATTCGGGTCTGTTCTGTAATCACGGCGATTTGATATCACGGTGATTTTAGAGTGAATCTGGAGAATGTATATTATTATACATCAGTTCAATCACTGATTTCAAACTACACATCATTCTTAAGTTAAAATAATCAATATATTAATTGGATATAATTTTTAAATATAAATTAAATGAGACGGAAGCAATTTTATTGAAAATCACATATCATAAAACTTGTCCCTGCTATTTGTTCCTTAACAGCAGTAAATATTTTCATGTAAGAATTTATTATTTTGGCATGTACGTATACCAATAAACATATATATATAAATATATATATATATATATATATATAATATAAATGGGTAAAAACAAACATTTTTGGCATGTTTTAATAGTTTGGCATAAAATTGCATTATTTAGATGCAAATAATGGTATATTTCAATGTAAGTAATTACGTAGTTGGGTGGAAGCGAATAAATGTTTCTATTTAAGAATGTAATATTTAAGTAACATTCTCCATAAATAAAAATATACGTGGATATAAGTAGTGTCATGTTTCGATGTAAGCATTTGGTGTTTCGATATTATTTGTTGTAAACAGATCTGTATTTGACAGGAAGAAAATTTATGTTTCCATGAAAGTATTTATCGTTTACGGACTTTCATTCAGTATCACTAATATGCTTGGATGGAAATGCATTTATTTTGTAGTGTAAATATGTATTGTTTACAAAGCTAAATTTTTAAACAATCCTACCTTTGCAGGTAGCTAGAGATATGTTTTGACATAAGTACCACATTTTTAGGAAATCATATTCCTAAATAAGCGTATTTTTGTAAACAAGCCTACTCATGTTTCGATATAAATATTTTTTTATTATAAAATATTGTTCTTAAAAGGTGGGATGTTTAGATGCAAATAAATTTTTATTTAGGAAAAAGAGACAACATTTTTGGCGGAAACAACATTATTTTTAGAAAAACATGTTCGCAAACATATGATATTAGTTTGTGCCAAAAATCATATATTGGGCGTATACTCTAAATATATATATATTTCAAGCAGAATATGATTGGGACAATATACTACAGGAGCGATTTTTTTTCAGCGTGTAGTGATTGGAGGCACCTTATTCCCCCACAAAATTACATGGGTATCGCCGGACAAAACCACAGAAATCCAAATAGATCACATTGCGGTAAGTAGGACCTGGCGCAAAATCCTTCTCGACGTGCGATCCATGAGCGGTGCAGACTGTTCTTCGAACCATAATCTCGTTATCGGTAGTGTGCCACTGAAAGTTATGGTTATCCGCAAACCATAATCTGCCAAACAAAAGTATAACATCAAAAAAACTAAAAAACCATCAAACTCTCTATAAGTTTATTGAGGAACTACAAGGGGGTCTAACAACGCAGCGCAACGCTTCAGTGATGCAATGGCAAAACAACAACAACATATTTCATGAAGCTGCCGGAAATCATATTGGAAATTGAAGATCACATAGGGTTCAATGGATGTCTGACGATACATGGAAACTGATTCTAGGGAGAAAGAGCATTAAAGCAAAACACAACATAGCAAGGACTCGCAGATAGAAGAAAACAATAGGAAAGGAATACCAACGAGCTATGACATGTTAGTGAAGCAAAGTGCAAGAAACGACAAAAGAAGATGGTATGAACAACTTGGTAGCGATGCACAGAAAGCCTTCGAGTAGCACAGATCCAAATACTTATACTCCATCACGAAAAACCTACTGGCAACAACTTATCAAACATTAAACCTCTTAAGAACGGCATTTGAGTTCTGTGCAACTCCAAAAGCGAACATTTGGAAGTATGTTATCTAATCCCGTAAAAATTTGCTCATGTCCAACCCACAGCGTAAAACAGAACATACCCATAGAAAATCCAGACATCACAGAAATCTTAAATGCTATCAATGCCTTAAAAAACAACAATGCTCCTGGCGTTCACAGAATTGATCCAGAAATGCTCAAAGTTGGTGCCAAACAACAGAGCAACTATTGCTACTTCACATTGCGAATTATTGGCAGACTAACGAACTTAATATATGTCTAAAGGAAGGCATAATAGTCAATATCCCTAAAAAAGGTGACTTTACTAAACTGGAGAGAAGCATAACCATACTCAGCTCAGTCAATAAGGTAATTGCACACATTTTAAATAAAAGAATTTCGGATGCTGTAATTCCTGATCTAAGACCGGAACAGGCTGGCTTTTGTCCAAACAAATCCTGCCTGGACAATATAAATAGTCTTCGTGTATGACATTATACATGATATTTATACCCTACACCACACTGTGGTACAGGGTATTATGACTTTGTGCATTTGTTTGTAACACCTAAAAGGAGAAGAGATAGACCCATTGTTTATTATACCGATCGACTCAGAATCACTTTCTGAGTTGATTTAGTCATGTCCGTCTGTCTGTCTGTCCGTCTGTCCATGTATCCTTGTAATCAAAGTGCAGGTCGTATTTATGGTCCGATTGTGATGAAATTTAGCATAGTGCTCTTCTTTGGTCCAAGGACGATCCCTATTGAAATTGGTTAAAATCGGTTCAGATTTGGATATAGTCCCCATATATATGTTTCACCCGATTTGACATGTAAGCGTTGTAGAAACCACATTTTACATCCGATCTTTATGAAATTCGGCAGAGAGAGTTTTATTATTACGTGAATGAACACTACCAAATTCGGAGAAAATCCGTTCGGATTTAGATATAGCCCCCATATATATGTTTCACCCGATTTTACATGTAAGCGCTTTAGGAACTGTATTTTAAATCATATCAGTACGAAATTTGGCAGAGAGAGTTCTCTTATTACATGAATAAACACTGCCGAATTCGGGGAAAATCGGTTCAGATTTAGATATAGTCCCCATATATATGTTTCACCCGATTTAACATTTAAGTGCTGTAGAAATCGTGTTTTATATCCGATCAGTACGAAATTAAACATAGAGAGTTTTCTTATTACATGTATGAACACTGCCAAATTCGGGGAAAATCGGTTCAGATTTAAACATAGTCCCGATATATATGTTAAACCCGATTTGACATGTAAGCGCTGTAGAAACCGTGTTTTATATCCGATCAGTACGAAAATCGGCAGAGAGAGTTTGCTTATTACATGTATGAACACTGCCAAATTCTTATCGCAATGCCCATTTTCGCATTGGTAGGTAGGTGTAGGGTATTATATAGTCGGCCCCGCCCGACTTTCTGTCTTTCCTTACTGGTTTTAGATTTAGAAAAGGCATTTGACACCCTAAGTCATCGTGTATTCCTGAAACCAAGAAATACCCTCGACTAACGCAGATCTCTTAACGACATGGCTGAGCAATTCAATAATTCTCACATGAACTTGCAAGACTACGAACTACCTTACATGTTCCAGTTGTCTTATGACCGGTCGTCTCATTTATCTTGTCTGTCATGACGGGTTACTGCCTTATTGGATGGCTCGCAAAGAGATTGAAGGCCTTGCGCAATTACTTATTACTTATATATTCGCCTTAGGGGCCAGCGAATAATCCTTTAGCGAATGGATTATTCGCATAACAACGATACTTTACGGTATTCCAAAAAGTCTAACGGCGTCAAATCGCCGAGACGGCTACAACTCGATTACCGAACGTGCAATGGCGCGCCATCCTGCTGAAACTAAAGATCGTCCAAGTCCATGTCTCCATCCACAAAAAATGGTTTATGATTGCAGCATTTTCAAAGTAACTTACCAAATTGTCACTCTTTGAGGATGCATTGCTTTCTCGACGATCACGTGCGGGTTTTCCGATCCCCAGGTGTAGTAGCTTTGCTTGTTTGCACTTTCATCCCTTTTTCAATAAATGCACTGTTTGAACTGCACAGCATTGGCTTTGAAAATAAGTTTGCATTATTTTCCAACGTTGTTTAAGCGTTAAATGATTCATTTCGAGATATGATGCTGGCTTTCTGCAAAGATTACAAGCAGAAAAAAGATCTGCCACTGTGAAAATAGCAATTTTTTGAAATGTTGACACTTCTACAAAAAAGTCGTAAATTCTACATCTATCTATAGATTTTCTGAAAATATACCTCATTTTCTTCGTTAATAATATTGTCGATTTTATTTTCGTAATTAAATGCAGGTTTTAATTTGTGCTATGTACTATTTACAACTATTTTAAAACTCTATTCATAGATTCATACACAGTTGTTCAGTGGAATTTATTCTTTCAGGAATCGAGTTACTTTGATGAAGAGAAGAAATTATCATCTAGGGTTTATTGTTGAACCCAACAAGAATATATCACAGCCAATCCTAAATGAAACAATAACTGAGGATATGACTTGATAAAAATGCTGAAGATTCATCTTTCTCTGAGATTGTGTTCATAGCGAGGCATTTTTTCCACCAAGACTATAGTCGCCAGTGAATTGTTTTTTGCCGGAATGAAAACACATTTCACATCTCTGTTTAAGAATTTTCTGTAGATTTCAAAGAATTGGTGTCATTATACGTATAATTAAAATTCATACGAATATCTGTGACACTTTAATGGTTTAGTAATCCTATTACATGGCTATGGATTCTCACCCTGTCTCTATTTGATATTATTTAAATGTAGAGATCTTAACATTTATGACAATGATGATGACTTAGTAAAAAATAAAGGTAGTTTTAGAAAATGGAGGGTTGGATGATTGAACGGTATTTATTGTATGTTGTGCTAACAAAATATGAAATGAAAACCGGCACATAACGAATTCGGAATATGAGGAGACTTAATTTCAATCGACCATAGTACAATGAAGATACTACCCTAATTGAATAAAATCCTGACTGAAATAGTTCAGGTTCCTGCTTTTCAATCCAATGTTAGAAAGGAAGTCTGACCAAAATATGTAAACACATTCAATAAGACTATTCCAAGAAAGCTTGAAAGAAATGCAGAGACAATTGGAGACATCGATTGTAGAATGAATTACATGTGCTCTAAATGACTCCCTCCAAGCATCATGTTCTAAAAGTAAACCCAGAAGCAAACATAGACCAACATGGCAATGCTCAGAGGTAAAAATGTCAGGAAGGGATGTAGGAAGTTATTTAACAGGACAAGCTATGGCCTAACTTCGAAAACATACTTTTGAGATTAATCATTTCACTGAATTGAAGCCTCTCTACATCGTTTTTCCTGCCTTGCTAGTCTCAATATAGTTGGTCATTCTTCTTGTGAATATACGCAAATACTTCTCTTTGCACGTCCTATTGCAGAGTGCATCGAATCTGTCTCCATTTGTGTGTGTCCGCTTTGGAGATTCTTATTTGTGATCGAATTCAACTTCAAAGAATTATTCATATAAATAAGAAGTGTGCCCCACAGCAGTCTGAGTATTGTATAACATCCGTTACCGATTCTTGTAACTTGTTTATCATTTTCAGTATAGTGATCCCAATTTCGTCCGATCCTCGATGGCCCTGATTTTCATCCCACAGGAAGCAATAACCATCTCTACTTGCAATGTCGTAAAATGTGTTGTTGTACGTCGCGAACTTTCGACTGTAATACATTGTGCTTACGTTGCTAAAAGGAGTCGTTAACACGGACTACAGGTCAAATGTAAACACTTTTAACTTGTTGTTGCTTTTAGCTGATTCCTCGTCAGATTCCTTATCAAATTTTGTCTTCGCCTTATTTGACATGTGTTCATTATACATATGATTCCTCTAGATTTGTTGACCCTAAACTATCTGAAATGCGTCTCTTAATGGTAGGTTATGAAACCATCGTATATTGTTAGCAACGCCCAGAGTTACTTCAGCAGGCCCCTATATCTTGGAAAGCAAAATTATAACTATATTCCTTAATGGGGGGTAACGTTTGTAAACTTTTTTGGATTTTTTTTTTTATTTTAATTTTTGAATGGAGATCTTCTTAAAAATATTGTGTGACAATTAGAGAAGCATCGAAGCAAAACTATCGAAGCAGTTCATACGTGAAATTCAAATCCGTCTCCAAATTATGATGGACACCGCAAATCAAAATTTTCTTCGAGACGCTTCCGAATAATTGCTGCCATTTCCATATTTTTTTATATTTCTTATGAATTTTTTACACAATATACTTCGGAAGTTATACTATTGGTTTTAATATACCATTGGTTTTAATCAAAAGATTTTAACTGTGGCGTCACAAAAAATGTGATTTTTTCCATGAATTAACGTTACGATACCGTATTTATTTTGTACATTCCACACATTACATACACATCACATGCGTCTATCAATTGTTATTTAAATAAAATCAGCAATACATATTTAAATAAATTAAACTAAAAATATATTTTCAATTTCCTTGTCGGGCAAAATTGTTTTTATCACGTTCATAAAAAAGACTGAACAAGTAAACAAACAGCTGTTGTGATGTTTGACCGAATGAATGAACGAAGGAGCCGAAAGACTGAAAAGGACCGGTCCGTGTAGTGCACGATAATGCCCAACACTATCCACAACTCTAACAAGGTTTGTAACAGAGGGACACCACAAGAAGGAGTACTGTATCCACTAATTTGGAACCTAGCGGTGAATGAAATCCTGTTAGATCTAGGACGTTGCGGCTGCAAGGTCGTGAAATATCGTAGAAAACGTCGTCAGAGTCGTCCTGGAGGTGGTCCTGAACAAGTTGGCTAGATGGACCAGAAGCAGGTAAACATGTAATATTTCTAAGTTTGTATTAGTAAGTTATTCTGCGGCTCCAACGGATCCGTTGGGACTTTGAAAATGCTAACTTATGAAAGCAAGGTAATTTAATTTAGGACGTTTCTATGTAAGAATGTTTGCTTAACCGGTTGTCGTGCTTCAAGGCATCAATAGAACCAAAACGGTTGAGAAGACTTGAGTCATAGTGTTGAAGTCACAACAGCTGACTGTCGAATTCATCGCCAAAATAATTAGAAAAATATTAAATGTTGAATTTTCTGGAAATACTAAATACAAATCGGTAATTTAATATTTTACTATTATAATTTATATTAAAATGTGCTTTTCAGATTAACAGTGAAGAAATGATTGAAATAGCTGAGACACTGCCCACTTATGGAATACAAAGGAGGAAAAATCAAGAAGGGCACATGGCAAGCAATTTCTCTGGAGTTGTCAACACCAAGTAAATTCCAACGTTTCAACAGAAACGTGGGGAAACTATTCATGCAGCTTGGACGCATGGAATCCATTTTCAAGAACACATTTTGATTCCGGTCGGATCGAACCAAAGAAAAAGTTAAAAAAACGTTGTGTCATTGGGGTGTATACACAATACTACTGCTCCAATGCAAATTATCAGATTGCTTGAGTGCTGTCCGGTTTATACAATCTTTCTGTACAATAATATTGTTAGAAAGTTTAGAAGTCGAAGAAAATGTTTCTGCAAATTTTCAAAATACAAATGCCTCCTGGTTTTGGGGTAAATTTCTATTCCCTTTTATTTGTGGTTTGTCCAGAATATTTCAAAAGATATAAATCATCCATAATATCGATATTGCTCTGAAAATGTACTCCAAATCCACTAGAAAAACAAATTTTTTCTGAAATGGGGATGAAATCAGCTGTTTTTGTTTACTGCGTATTTGGGTACAGCGCGCGTTAAAAATTATCCGTAGTGCGTTTTTTTGACAGACGCATTCACTGGTATTTAAGAGACAACCTAAACTCACCCGCAACACTTACGGCACACCGGCAACCACATAAATATAAAATAATTTGAATAAAATTAAAATAATTTTGTGTTTTCTTTCTTTTTTAAGTCCCGCCATGTTGGCGTGAACTTAAACATGGTCCTTCGAACCAAAACTGGTCCATTGACCGGCTAATGTGTTGTGTATGTGTGTAAATTGTGATAAATCGACTATGATGTTGTAATTTAGTTTCACGAATTAAGTATTTCTCCGTCGTTGAGTGGTTTCATCACGAGCCAACGGCGGTCAACAAAAATACTTCTCGGTAACTAACATCATAAAAGGATAAAAAGGACAAATTCAAAAAACAATCTTTTATGATACAACACCATCGCATCATAAACAGCGACACAACAGCACAGCATATACAACAACATAAAATGCATCGTCACAACACATCATCTTGCAAGGGGGGAGTATGTTGAAGTCACAACAGCTGACTGCCGACTTCATCGCCACCTGCATCGGATTTGAAGCCGTTTGTTTTAGCCACAACACCGCAAAACTCGCTAAGTAATTGCAACGCCGTCCGTGTTGCATTTTTTAGGTGTAAACTCACCCGCACCGCTTATGGCACACTGCCAACCGCATAAATATAAAATAATTTAAAAAAAAATTAAAAATAATTTTGTGTTTTCTTTATTTTTTTAAGTCCCGCCATCCTGGCGTGGACTTAAACACATATACTTTTTTACATGAAAATATTGGTCTTTGTAAAGCTAAGATTGTTTATATCTGATAACATCCAGAAAAATAAATATTTCCCTATTAAAAAACCACCATTCAAGGCTTGGTATAAATAGTACGATACTCTTTGAATTAAAACATTGAATGCTAATCTGAGCTGTTTGTGTACCAGTAATTGCTACAAATTTGTAATGAATGATTCTTAAAAAAAAATAATATTTAGTTAAAAAATAATAACATCTACTCGTGTATTTGAAACAAAAACGTCGGATAAGGCTATTAACTACGACAAATCTTACAGGTAAGAGAAATAAACACCAGCAAACGACCCTAAGCTATGAAAACGTTCGCCATTTAAACAAATAGAAAGTAACCTATAGCGTTAAACCAAAGGCTCACTAATAATAAATACCTCAATAAATATTAACAAAAACAATACATTTCTGGAAGAAACAGAAAGTCATGAATGACTGGAATAATACACATAAAATATTTTATCAAGCAATATATGTAGGTCCTTCATCATAGTCATCCTAGAGAGGAGTCAGGTCACAATAATTGCCGGTATTTTATTACCATAAAGGTTTGGATTTGTGAAATAAAGAGAAGTATGAAAATAAATCCCGGCAATAACATCAAAGTAGCCAGATGTATGTACATGTCGTACATGTTATGCTCGGGTGGTGAGTAATGTATCTTTTTTTACTTTTTGCACCTTGCTTCAGTGCTAGCCAGCCATGTAGTCGGTGCACTTCCTGCTCCTTTCATTATTGTATAGTATGAGCCAGCATTTATTCTTATTCACAGTTTTTTCATTTACCTGTAGGTTCCTCCTTGATTTCTATATACCATTCCAAAGGATAATGACATATCTGTTTTTCTTTATTTGTTGTTGGTGGTGGTTGATTGCATTGTTGGTTGAAAATGAGAGATACGACAGACGTGGAGTAAATATTCTGGTAGATACAATAACAAACAGAAGTAAGGTACAGATAAGCACCTACGCGGCTCTCTTTGTGTTCCCTACATTTCCTTTGATTTGGCATTTAATGCATTTATGTACATTAGATATGTGATAACAAATATGTGTTAAAAACTATTTTATTGTGTACATTTTCGTTTTTTCCTTCATTATTTATGAAATTATCAGTAAATAAAAGAGTATTTCTAATGATATGGCAAATTATTACGAGGCTTAAAACCGAATTGAAAGAATGCTAAGAGGCTTGTTCAAAAAAGGAGGTAACTTTAAATTTGTTCATTAATATTAATTATGTCTTCTTTAAAAGAATCCCTCTGAGATATAAACACTTTGTCAATTTTTTTTCCAATCGTAGAAGAACTTCTGACATGCACTATTTGGTATAGATTAAGATGTTTCAGCAATAGAAGCCCACTCACAATGAAGGATAGATAAAGACTCCTCAGTTTTCTGCAATTCTTCATCAATGGGATTGCATTTTAATTTCGATGTTATAGGTTTAGGTTGAGTGGCCCCCTGTATGACAGGCTTACTTAGACAGGGCCGTAAGGAAAAACATATGTTACTCCTGAAACAATTTTAATACTTAAGAAAGCTCATAGCTTTGAAAAGTTGCTGGATTTTATCATCAGTCAAGTTTCCTAACTAAGAAATGAGAACCTAGGGTAGCCTGCCGCATTTTAGAGAGAGCGAGGCACAGGTGCAGAAGAGGTTCGTCATGACAGACATGATGAGTGAACTGTGTAAGGGCAATATCTCTCAAGAAGATGGGCAAAGACACAGAAAGTTTTCTATTGATTCTTCCTCCTCTTCGTCTCCAAAGCTTCTGCAAAAGTCATTATGCAAGACTTTTTATCTTTCTGCGTGCCGTCCCACAGACACAATCGTCACAAACGCCCGGTCTTTGAGTTTTAGTTTAGACCGGGCCACATCCGCCTGCAATGTATGCAGTTCCTGACTCGTGACCATGTGTCATTTGTTGGCGTAAAGGCACTATCTCTCAAGAAGAGCTTGCTGGTCGCTAGAGGCATTCCAGTTCCCCTGGAGCGTGTAAGATAGTTCCTTGTCTTGCTAGTTCATCTGACTTGCAGTTCCCTGGTAATAACCTTGTGGTCCGGCACCCATATAAGGTGAATATTGAACAGTCGAAGGCAGTTTTCGGAATTCAAGAATATAGTTTCCAGGGACATGATAGCAGTATGACTATCAGAGGAAATATTGATTCCGACTTTGGTCAGAACATTAATGTCCAGCCATTTCGCCATCTCTTTAGTAGGTACGATTTCTACCTGGTAAAGACCACCAAAGCCTACTTGATTGTTGAGTTGTAACTCCTATGTCTGGGATACGTCCATTCACGAATTTTGTTTAGTATCACGCATAAGGTGGTTTTCTGCAGAGCTGTCCAATGCCGTTATCGGTCTGATTGCTGCAGTATACAACCAATAGGAAATAAGAAAACGCGGGTTCAAACTCCCGCGTTTTCCTATTTCCCTTGTATGAGTATATAACGCTACCACAGCCTTCTTTACTTTTTCCAAAATGTTGGGTTTGAAGTACAACTTCCTGTCAAGTAAAATGTAACTGTTGGTACCTTATATCTACATCTCTATCGGAGGTGTCTACAAGATTACTTGGAAACTTATTTATAAGTTTTGCCAAGTTTCCTAACTCACCAAAGAAATGTTAGTCTGCCACCTTCTAGAGAGAGCGGGCACAGACACAGAAGGCCTTCTATCGATTCCTCCTCATGTTCGTTACTACAGCCACTTCAAAACTAATTTCTCAAGACTCTCTGCGTGCCGTCAAATAAGACATAAGACTCCATAACGACAATATGGAGATGGTGCGTTTCAAGTTAAGGCAGAATCAGATTAGCTTGGAATATAAACAGTTCCTGACCCATTTTGCTGCCATAAGGGAACTACCTCTCCAGAAGATACAGTTCCCTGTATTAGTTCCTAGCCTTGTAAGCTTATCTGCACTACGGTTGGATATTTATTTCCACTTTTGTCAGAGTGTTATGTGACATTCCGCTACCTCCCTAATATCCAAGATTTCATCCTTGTCAACACTCCAATTACCAGACATCCTAGGAGACATGGTTTCAGTTATTTACTTATAGAGTAGACCCTGAGACCAGTCCACACATCTCATACCATTTCCATCGTATTCGTGTCACTCTTTAACTTCCTATCACAGAGAGCTAATAATGGTCACACTTTGGAGTACCCTGAAGAGTATTGCATTATATCTGCGTTTATTTCCTAACCACGTCGATAGTTCAGTCAAACGTTCCTACGTGGCTGTGGTGGACTATTTACCTTGCATGTCCAATGACGGCTCATATAGTTTTGGATTTAGTGCATCGATGCAAAGACAAGCCATTCTTGCTCAGTATGTTACAGTAGGTAGACTTTTCAAGTGTCGTCCTCCATTTCAATATCTTCGTAGAGCCATATTGATATACTCGTATATGTATATATAATATTTATTGAAATTATAATTGAATGCATTTTTTTATACATTTTGTACGTTTAATAAATATCTAAACAAAAACGAATTATTTTATTATTTGTGTATGGGAACAAAATGAAAAGTGAAACACGCAGTAGAACCTTCGTTATCGATATTTAACTAATAAAGTCAGCAACGAGTCATAATCGATTCGAAAATGTATTGCAAAAAATATATTTTGCGACAGGTTTTCGATATTGTGAACAATTCACGAATGACTCTATTAACGAGTCTTTAACGATATCAATAACGAACCACAAAAGATATTTCTTACAATACATTTTCGATATCGATTACGACTCGTTATTTATATCATTGGTGTAATATCGATAACGAAGATGTTACTGTCACACGCTGAGCGACAACACATGGGTAAAAGCGATCCATTCTCGATAGTCGTTTTCGAATATTTTGTATGAAAAACAATCGAAAAACTTTCGATCTTGATATTGTTTTCGAACTTTTGGTCTGGTGGAATGTCTCTTAATAATTCGGTCTCATTGGACCGACCCCTGAAATATGGATGCTGTTGGGCAGGCAGTAACATTTATCTATATTCATTCTGATATTAATCTCTCTTTATTCTTCAGCAGAAACGATGGCAGACTGATAAACCGGAAGTCTCTTGGTCCCGTAGGCTACCCGTTGTTGATATACAGGAAATGTTAATGATGTCACTGTACATGTAACGGGTGATCCAAGTACTTTTTTTCAATAGCCTTTTTTGACAGATCACGTGTGAGTCGTGTCATGCTGTCATGTTATTTTTGTTAAATATTGTTTGGCATTTCATCATGGAAAGACTTACGCCTGAACAACGTTTACAAATCGTTCAACTTTATTACGAAAATTCACGTTCTGTGAGGAATGTGTTTCGTGCACTTCGCTCAACTAATGGTCAACATAATCGGCCTACTGAGCCTACTATTCGCAACACCATCACCCATCTTGAGACCAGGCATTCATTATTGGATAATATTCGACCGAATAGACCACCTCCAGCACGCAGTGAAGAAAATGTAGCGGCCGTAGCTGAGAGTGTACACGAAGACCGTGGAGAGTCGATTCGGCGCCGTTCGCAGCAACTGGGACTGACGTATGGAACGACTTGGGGCATTTTACGTGGAGATCTTAAATTGAAGGCATACAAAATACAGCTTGTGCAAGAACTGAAGCCGCCCGACCTTCCCAAGCGACATCGCTTCGCTCTATGGGCTCTTGAAAAGTTCCAAGAAGATCCGACGTTTTCGAGCCAAATTTTGTTCAGCGATGAGGCCCATTTCTGGCTCAATGGGTATGTAAAAAGCAAAATTGCCTCATTTGGGACGAAGAGCAACCTGAAGAGATTCAAGAGCTGCCACTTCATCCAGAAAAAACAACGGTTTGGTGTGGTTTGTGGGCCGGTGGAATCATCGGTCCATATTTCTTCAAAAATGATGCCGGTGAGAACGTAACCGTCAATGGCGACCGTTATCGTGCCCTGATAACCGACTATTTGATTCCTGAAATTGAAGCTCGTGATCTCGGCGACATTTGGTTTCAACAAGACGGCGCCACTTCCCATGGATTTATTGAGAGAATACTTCGGTAGGTAGATAATTTTATGTTTTGGGCCGGTCGATTGGCCACCAAGATCGTTTGATATCACACCGTTAGGCTTTTTCCTGTAGGCATATGTAAAGTCTAAAGTTTATGCGGACAAACCCGCTTCGATTCAGGCCTTGGAGCAAAACATCACGCGTGTCATTCGCCAGTTACCAGTTGAAATGCTTGAACGAGTCATCGAAAATTGGACGCAACGAGTCATAATCGATTCGAAAATGTATTGCAAAAAATATATTTTGCGACAGGTTTTCGATATTGTGAACAATTCACGAATGACTCTATTAACGAGTCTTTAACGATATCAATAACGAACCACAAAAGATATTTCTTACAATACATTTTCGATATCGATTACGACTCGTTATTTATATCATTGGTGTAATATCGATAACGAAGATGTTACTGTCACACGCTGAGCGACAACACATGGGTAAAAGCGATCCATTCTCGATAGTCGTTTTCGAATATTTTGTATGAAAAACAATCGAAAAACTTTCGATCTTGATATTGTTTTCGAACTTTTGGTCTGGTGGAATGTCTCTTAATAATTCGGTCTCATTGGACCGACCCCTGAAATATGGATGCTGTTGGGCAGGCAGTAACATTTATCTATATTCATTCTGATATTAATCTCTCTTTATTCTTCAGCAGAAACGATGGCAGACTGATAAACCGGAAGTCTCTTGGTCCCGTAGGCTACCCGTTGTTGATATACAGGAAATGTTAATGATGTCACTGTACATGTAACGGGTGATCCAAGTACTTTTTTTCAATAGCCTTTTTTGACAGATCACGTGTGAGTCGTGTCATGCTGTCATGTTATTTTTGTTAAATATTGTTTGGCATTTCATCATGGAAAGACTTACGCCTGAACAACGTTTACAAATCGTTCAACTTTATTACGAAAATTCACGTTCTGTGAGGAATGTGTTTCGTGCACTTCGCTCAACTAATGGTCAACATAATCGGCCTACTGAGCCTACTATTCGCAACACCATCACCCATCTTGAGACCAGGCATTCATTATTGGATAATATTCGACCGAATAGACCACCTCCAGCACGCAGTGAAGAAAATGTAGCGGCCGTAGCTGAGAGTGTACACGAAGACCGTGGAGAGTCGATTCGGCGCCGTTCGCAGCAACTGGGACTGACGTATGGAACGACTTGGGGCATTTTACGTGGAGATCTTAAATTGAAGGCATACAAAATACAGCTTGTGCAAGAACTGAAGCCGCCCGACCTTCCCAAGCGACATCGCTTCGCTCTATGGGCTCTTGAAAAGTTCCAAGAAGATCCGACGTTTTCGAGCCAAATTTTGTTCAGCGATGAGGCCCATTTCTGGCTCAATGGGTATGTAAACAAGCAAAATTGCCTCATTTGGGACGAAGAGCAACCTGAAGAGATTCAAGAGCTGCCACTTCATCCAGAAAAAACAACGGTTTGGTGTGGTTTGTGGGCCGGTGGAATCATCGGTCCATATTTCTTCAAAAATGATGCCGGTGAGAACGTAACCGTCAATGGCGACCGTTATCGTGCCCTGATAACCGACTATTTGATTCCTGAAATTGAAGCTCGTGATCTCGGCGACATTTGGTTTCAACAAGACGGCGCCACTTCCCATGGATTTATTGAGAGAATACTTCGGTAGGTAGATAATTTTATGTTTTGGGCCGGTCGATTGGCCACCAAGATCGTTTGATATCACACCGTTAGGCTTTTTCCTGTAGGCATATGTAAAGTCTAAAGTTTATGCGGACAAACCCGCTTCGATTCAGGCCTTGGAGCAAAACATCACGCGTGTCATTCGCCAGTTACCAGTTGAAATGCTTGAACGAGTCATCGAAAATTGGACGCAACGGGTGGACCATCTGAGACGTAGCCGCGGCCAACATTTGATAGACATAATCTTCAAAAAATAAATGCCAAAGAATGTTCTTTCAAATGATAATAAACATTCCCCATTCAATTTGAATTTTCTGTGTTTTTTTTAAAGTAGGGAACCTCGAAATGGATCACGCTTTATAACTCTTTAAGCCATGGAAAAAACCTATAAATCACCACATGCAATTCTGCCGTGTCAGTTCAGGGAAATTTTAATGGTGTAAAGCCCTGTCTTCTCTAATTCAGCAGCAAATCCTGTTAATGGCTCAGTCATTAAATTCGCATGTGTTTCCAGGTGCAGCTCTAGTGATTCCTCGCTGGACTTAGGTCATATACTTTCAAATCTTTTGATGTGGCTCGACCAGAATTATGCTTAAGGCTTCGGATTTTTCTTTCACATTACTACAGAAATTTATGCAGAATGTATTCTTAGCCTTCTTCACCCAACGTTGCATTTGCTCAAAGTGGCACCAGTTCTATGGTTTGCTTTGCTTAAATATAATTTTTTTTAATTTAATTTTTATATTTTCTTCATCATACACTGGAGAAAAAAGATATATCTGTGGTTTTCGGAAAACCCGTCTTTTCAAAAATACGCAATGTTCAGGAGAGGCGAAATACTGTTTCAATCGTAGAACATTTACACTAGGTATGGACAGTTATATATTGCAGAATGCGAGGAAAACTATTCGAAACTCGCAACGTTATATATGTATCCATAGGTAATGACCAGCAGAATCCATTTATGTAGAAATCGCGTAGACGAATATTTTAGAATTAGATTGTTATTCCACGTAAATAAATAAATAATTTCCAAGTAAATAAATAAAATTCAAGACGAATTTTAAAACGTTCTCATCATTGCACTATTCTATTTTCTTTTACCAACTTATCTTACTTCCCTCCACACTTCAAACAGTTTTACCCAGAATTCCCTTTTTGTTTGTAGCAAAAGAAAAAGTAGTGAACATTGATACACAATGGCATTAAACTATGTAACAAACAATTTCACACAAAAGGTCATTCAATGATGCAATATTGGCTTTGGTCTTTTGATAATAAAAAATTCTCCGGTTTAAGGCAAAACATAAACATCTGTGAGCGGTTTGTTGGGTTTTGATTGGAATCCTTCAAAGATACTAGACATCCATTTGTGTGTGTGTGTACAATTATGCGGATTTTCTAAACAAGTTATCACTTCGAATTCCAGTAAATCTCTGCCTTTCTACCTGTTTGCTAGACCCGTAAGGGAAAACAAGCTAAGGTAAGAGATAGTCCGACGGACAGACAGCTCGACTGTGTTTAAGTTGTATTGCGGTATTTTTGGACGAGGTCTTTGATGTGATATTTGTTTGAATTTAATTGTATTTTCTCCTTATATTTTGTGTATCTACCCAGCAAAAAATACAGAAATTATTCCTAAGAAATAACATTTAAAGTACTTCCAAAGATGTAGTTGGTGATTGTTTCTTATGCAGTAGTCATGAAAATATTTATATTTTATGAAAACATAAAATATTGCTATGGAAAATAGATTTTAACAATATTAATACGTTTGGAATGATAAAAAATAATTAATTTTAAGGAAACAAGTTAAAAACAGTGAATAATATGCAATTTGCATATGGGCATTTCCGCCGAATGGTCAACCAGGGCCGAAAAATAAAATGTTGGTAATCATTGTATTTTATTGAGAATAATTATAAAAAAATAAATACAAAATGTCTAAATTTTTAAAATATAATGGTTTCCTAGCATATCTCAGTTGTTTTCATGCGAAAATTTGCCTAAAAACTGAAAAATTGTATTTTTTCCATTTTAAGCGACTTTTACAGTCAATTTTATATTTAATTATTTTACATATAAAAACATATGTTATGCTTGCACTCTTTCTACAAAATTTCTCTATTACAATCAATTAAGAAGAGAAAAATGCAAGGAGACCCAAAAAAAAGTTCGATTAACTAAACGGTTCAAAAAGAAGGAAAAATCGTACGTTCGCGACCGTTCGTTCGCGACCGGCACCTAAGCCAATTAGAAAGAAAAACAATAGAGATAATTTATTGTGTAAATACTCGATAGAAAGGTACATTAATTCTCTTTTAAAATAAATTAATAGCTTTAGAATATTCCGTTCCTTTTCGCAGATTTTTGCATGTTACTAGATTCAGCCAAAGTTGACTTCTATTTCGCGTACGTTCGTGACCACATCATAATGAAAACTAAAACTCGATGAAACCCATCTTTTGCACCTAACATAGAGCTACCAATATGCTATCAAATCACCAAAACAATTGCGGGGACAATTTTTGTTTTCTATATTTTTTGTACATCAAATCCATATGTTCAGTAAAAAGTATTTCTACGCTAAAGTGATCTTCTAAAGGTTGGTTAAATTGTAAGGGCCGATGTTGAACGTCAAGCTTTTTTCTGCATTTCATTTGACATTTCTCAATTTCAGACTAACTCAATTTGAACCATGGAAAGATACACAATCGAGCAACGCGTTAAAGCCTTTTACGAAAATGGGCGTTCAAATCAAAATGCATTTCGTGCACTTCGTGATGTTTTTTTGATCAGAATAATCGACCAAATGTGTCCACAATCGGGAGAATTGTGCGCAAATATCAACAAACCGGGCCTGTAGGAGATGTGAAAACACCTGTGCATGCTCGCTTAGTTCGTTTGGTGCGGCTTACGGGCTGGCGACGTCATCGGGCCATACTTCTTCGAAATGAGGCCGGTCGGGCAGTTACTGTGAATGGTGTTCGCTATCGTGAGATGATAACGAACTTTTTGTGGCCCGAATTGAAGATATGGATGTGGACAATATGTGGTTTCAACAGGACGGCGCCACTTGCCACACAGCTAACGAAACAATGACTCACGTCGTGGCGATGTCAATTGGCCGCCAAGATCATGTGATTTGACACCGTTGGACTTCTTTCTTTGGGGTTATTTGAAGGAAAAGGTGTACGTCGATAAGCCAGCAACAATTCAAGAGCTAAAGGATGAGATAATTCGGCACATTAACGACATAAAACCTCAATTATGCCTCAGCGTCATCGAAAATTTGGACCATCGGATGGAGGTGTGCCGCCGAGGTCACGGCGGCCATTTGGCCGATATTTTGTTCCATACATAATTGAACCATATCAATATTATCATAATAAAAACAAATGACAATAATTTCCTAAACGATTTGTGTTTTATTCAAAATCAACAGCGGCGCTTAAAATTTAACCACCCTTTATATCTCAGGACAGAGGAAATTCGAACTCATTTGTGGCCGTGCGCGCTAATGTGTGATGTTATGTTGATGCGGCACTAGGAAGCCAGGTTCAAATCACGGCAAGACCAAAAAATTCACTTTGACATTTCAATAGCATCCAAAAAATACAATTTCCATTACTTTATAAGCACTAGAGTAAATTCAGAGCAAAATCATAGCATTATGGCTCGACAAGCACTTGTTATATTCATTGGTGATCAAAAGATTATAATTTTTATCACTTCTCTGGATTCTCTTTTTTTGGTGGGTAGTATCCGGACTTCCGGATCATAAGATTAGGATTTTTATCACTTCTCTGGATTCTCTTTTTTTGGTGGGTAGTATCACTATTTTCCTTTTACCCAGTCTTGACTTCCCTTATTAAAATGCATTTTTCTAAGTAATAAGGGCCACTTAAAAATGTAAATTTGAACTATCGATTACTTTGACTTGTGATTTGAGCTCTTTGGATTATTTTCTGTGGGGAGCCATTAAGGATAAATGTTACGCAAAGTATCCAGATACAATTGAAGCGTTGAAACATGAAATCGAAGTTGCCATTGAAGAGATTCGACCCGAAACAATCAAAAATGTACTGAAAAAAATTGGGTTGATCGGAGGTACTGCTAAGCCAGTCGTGGTAATCAAATGAATGATATTGTGTTCCATTATCAAATGACAAATAAAACCAGAAATTTTAAAAAATTATCGGTACTTTTTTTATAGCCGATTCAAATTTAAAATTTTAAATAGCCCACCTTTCCTTTTTCTAGAAGCCTTCAAAGAAGGTTTTCTCAAATGGGAAGCCGTGGCTCCCTAGGGAACCTTTTCAATACTCCAGGGGAGTCGTTGAGATTTAAAAGTGTAAACTTGTATAATACTGTGAAATTTAATTCATTGTATTATTGCTAAGAGAAAAAAGTTTTTTAACCTGTTCGCAGGGCTTCAAGCGAACCGTTGAGCCAAAACGGCTGAAAAACTTTGGATTAGGGAAATATCAATGCCTTATGGTGAGCAGTATCTTTGGTTTGTTCTCACTGCTGAACTGGGAAATCGGTATGAATTTCTCTACGAATAATGATAATTACTGGAAGAGAGCTAAATATTTGATAATACTTATATATGTATCTACAGTGCCTAATAATTTTCGTGCAGCAATATTTGCCTCGACTATTGCCCTCTGCATTCACAGTCAGAGACGACTAGAACATTTTCAAAGCATCTCTCCCTCAATATTGGTTCATGTAAAATCCTGTTCAATCCTGTTCAAACCTGTTAAATTGTAAATTGCTTTAAACTGTGATGAATTGAATTATTTACCGGCAGACAGACTGTCTTCTCTTGGTGAAACAAAGAAATAAGAAAAATAATATAAATGTGCGTAGATAATAAATTTAAACGTGAGAAAGAAAGAATAAAGGAACCCGCCAGCATAATCCTAATTTTATGATCATGGTATGAACCTGTTTCCTTTCTTCGAACGTAAATCCGGCTAATCGAGAAGATAGTCAGACAGCTCATACAAAATGTATCTATAATGGCGGTGCCCTGTGAACTACTTGTTTGCCGACGCCATCGCCGAACTCTACACAACGTTTGTGATGTTTAATAAACAGTTGGATAATGGGTAATAAAAAGCGAAATTTCTCTGGATAATAAAAAGAAAGTGCATACAATCTATAAAAAATGTCGACCATTAAATCTAGAGTCGACCACTGAGGTATTCCTCTTTACTGGAGTAGACCACTGAGGTTTTCTCCTATACTAGAATTGACCAATAGAGTCGACTATACTAGAGTCGACCACTGAGGATATCCTCTATACTGCTGTCGACAACTGAGATCTTCCTCTATACTAGAGTCGAAATTGAAGTCTTCCTCTTTACTGAAGTAGACATAGTTCTTCCCCTATACTAGAGTCGATTACTGAGATTTTCCTCTATACTAGAGTCGACCACTGAGGAATTCCTCTATACTAGAGTCGACCACTGAGGTCTTCCTCTATACAAGAGTCGACCACTGAGGTCTTCCTCTATACTAGAGTCGACCACTGAGGTATTCCTTTTTACTAGAGTCTACCTCTAAATTAGAGTCGACCACTGAGGTCTACCTCTGTACTAGAGTCAACCACTAGGGTCGACCACTGAGGTATCCCTCTATACTAGACCATGTAACGACCTACCATATCATGGCCTATTTCCTCCGGAGATGGCTACCTCATGGCTCCAGCCGTGCTCAGTCATGGGGGTGATTCTTTTCCATCAGAAATAGGGTTCAGGTTCGTTTCCATAAAAGTTAAAATAAGGTAGCTCTTATAGAAGAATAGTGGGGAAGAAAAGATCAGGAATAGGTATGGAGAATTAAGGGATATAATAGTTAGGGTTTAGAAAAGAAATGCGGAGATGTTAGAGGATGTCGCCGACCTAAGATTGTGTTTCGTCGACTCTGTATTCCTACTCGTGCCATACCCTGTTGTCATTCAGGAAATTGGCCATTACCGTGGATTCTTTAACTCCTGCTCTTCACCTTTCGTGAATAAAGATGCAAATTCAACAATTCATTTTAAATTCAATAATTTATATTAAATTAATAGACAGGAATATAAAACTAAAAGAATTGACTCTGAAAATTATTATAAAACTAACCAAGGTGATAATATAATGTAAATATGAATGGAAAAAAGTATCTGAATTAAAATTATTTTTGTTATTTAAAGATTAAAAGATGACATTCATAAGACATTAAGTTTGAATGAAGTGTAAAAAAAAGGTGAAGTTAAAGTTGCATACGTTAAAACATAAAATAAAACAATATTTTAATTATAGTGGTATAAAAAGTGTGTTGAAGTGTGGTTAATTTAAATTTATATATGTTAAAATGTAGAATATAGCACTATTTTAAATATTGTTGTATAAAATGCGGGTTGATGTATGGTTGTTAAAGAGCTCATACAAAATGATATATGTTTGGCAAATGCCTTGATTAAGTAAACCCGTGATTATTTTAATTCATTAACAAAATTAACTTTATTTAAAACTAAAATCTTAGATTAATGATAAGGTTTGAATAATGAAAAGTTGGAGAGCTCTCAACTGGTTAGAATGGAATCAGAATTAAAGTGAACGAGAATGTGATGAGAAAGGAAGAATTACAACTAAATGACAATAGTAATGTAGGTAACAAAAGTAAATAAAGACAGATGATTCGGAGTGACAATGACAGGGTGCCACAATACTCCCCTGCTAGAGGAAAGCTACCGGAACCTTGCTGGAAATGTGACACGTCTGCCACATTTGGTAGATTTCATCGGGACATCATCCGATGTTCCTTCACATGGACGAATTGGCTGCGATGTGACATCTTCTCCACGACTTAAATTCCCCGAATCGAGATCAATGTTTTGTGGTTGTGCATCTGTAGCAGAAGAATGGTTAACGTCTGGATTAATACTTGTAGTAAAAGCTGGTTTGAGTCGGTCGATGCTTATGTTCACTGAACGTCCTTTAATGTCGACTGTGAAAAACTTCGTAGCCTTTCGAATAACTTTATAAGGACCATCATAGGGATGAGTTAGGAACGGACGAATCGAGTCGTTGCGAACGAAGACGTGTGTTGCTGAAGTTAAAGCAGGGCTGACGAAGGTTTTGATTTCTCCATGGTGCGATGTTTGCGTAGGTCGTAAATTTCGCATTGCTGATTGAAATTGTGAAACGGTTTCACTAGTGATTTCGGTAGGTTTAATCGCATCGAAAAATTCGCCAGGTAACCTTAACGTTGTACCGTAGACGAGCTCGGCTGGTGAAGATCCTACGTCGGGCTTAAAAACGACTCGTAAACCAAGTAGAATAGTTGGTAGACTGTGAATCCATTTTGAGGGGTCGCTGCAAAGTAAAGCTGATTTGAAAACTCGATGCCACCTCTCTATAATATCATTCGATTGTGGGTGGTACGGTGAGGTACGCAAATGTGTTGCGTCAATTGTTGTCATCAATTCGGTGAAAACTAACGACTCAAATTGTCTGCCACGATCGGATGTTATTTTAGCTGGCACGCCGAACCTTGCAACCCAATTGAACAAAATGGCTTTGGCTACGGTTTCTGCTGTCATATCGGGTATTGGCACCGCTTCTGGCCAACGCGTAAAGCGGTCGATCATCGTTCGACAATACCTTTGTCCTTCGCACAACGGAAATGGACCAACGATATCTATGTTAATGTGGGAAAAACGTTCTTTCGTCGGATCGTACCTTACTGGCGTGGATTTTGTGTGGCGTTGCACCTTTGAACGTTGGCAGGCGAGGCAATTCCGCACGTAGCCAGCGGTATCCTTGTTTACTGACGGCCAAACAAATCTACCTGTCACTAACTTCATCGTAGCACGTACGCCAGGATGGGCCAAATTGTGTACCATTGACAACACTTGACTGCGAAAACCTTTAGGGACGTACGGTCGAACATTACTAGTGGACGTGTCGCAAATAAGCTTCAGTTCAGTTCCTGTAATGGCAAAAGATTTTAGCACAAGTGAATTAGAAGGTGTACCTGAATTCATTTGGCGAAGCTCTACATCTTCTTGTTGAGCCAATGCGATTTTTTCATAATCAACGAATTGATTGATGTTCTGAATGCGGGATAGAAAATCAGCTGTGACGTTTTCTTTGCCGGGCGTATAACGAACGTCTGTTGTGAACTGGCCGATAAAATCGAGCTGTCGTGCTCTCCGCGGTGATGCTTTTTCGAGACACTGATTAAAAGCGAAGGTGAGAGGTCGATGGTCGGTGACGATGTAGCAGCTTCTACCTTCGATCATGTACCGGAAATGACAAACTCCTTGATACATTGCAGCTAATTCACGATCGTAAGTGCTGTATTTCAGTTGAGCGTCTGTTAGTTTCTTCGAGTAAAATCCAAGTGGTTGCAACTTGCCGTCTACGCATTGATGGAGTGCAGCACCGACTGCTGTGTCAGACGCATCGACGAAAAGTTCCAACTGCGCGTTTTTAGCTGGATGTATCAAAACAGTTGCATCCACAAGTTCCTGTTTGCACTTTTCAAAAGCAATTTCGGTGTCAGTTGTCCATATGATAGGCGTGTTGTCGTTTTTGATATTCCCGTTTACGAGAGTTTGGAGCTTTGATTGGTGCTTAAGAGCATGTGGCAAAAATTTCCTATAGAAATTGATCATCGCCATAAATCTTTTTAACTCCTTAGCCACCGTAGGTTTTAAAAAATCTCGAATTGCGGCCACTTTTCCAGGTAGGGGTCGGATCCCCTCTGCGGTTACTTGATGGCCAAGAAACTGTATTTCAGTTTTTGCAAATTCACATTTGGACATATTTATAGCCAAGTTGTTCTCTCGTAAGCGCCCTAGAACTATTCTGAGATCAATTGTGTGCTGTTCGATAGAAGATGATGCGATAAATATGTCGTCGATATACGGGAAAACGAAGTCCAGACCACGTAGAACTTCATTGATAAGTCTTTGAAAAGTCTGCGCGGCGTTGCAGAGTCCAAATGTCATGAATTTAAATTCATACAAACCAAAAGGTGTCGTTATGGCCGTTTTCGAGACGTCATCGGGATGAATCGGCACCTGGTGAAAAGCTTTTTGAAGATCGATTTTAGAAAAGATTGTCTTACCACTCAAGATGCTTGTGAAATCCGTCAAGTACGGCAGCGGGTATCGATCGGGAACTGTCTGTGCATTGAGTGCTCGGTAATCGCCACATGGTCTCCAAGAACCATTGCTCTTTTTCACCATGTGTAGAGGGCTTGCCCAATTGCTGCTCGATGGTTGACAGATTCCTGCCTGTCTCAATTCATCGAATTCAGCGCGTGCTGCGGCCAGCTTTTCAGGCGATAGGCGTCGTGGTCGGGAAAAAACTGGCTGACCTGTCGTTTCAATTCGGTGGAAAATCGTTGATTTGGTGACGGAACCAAGCGGTGATAATCTCGTGATATCGGCAAATTCGTTTAAAAGGTCAGTAAACTCAATTGTTTTGATTTCAACGGCGTTGACTTGGGCGGTAGATGTGACATTCGATGAAGAACGTGCCGCGCTGTCGATGAGTCTGTTGCGACGTAAGTCTATGAGCAAATCATAAAAACGGATGAAATCTGCTCCTATGATTGGGACTGTTACATCAGCAATTACAAATGGCCACTCAAAACTTCTATGGAGGCCGAGGTCTAATGTTATGTGTTTTTTACCCAGAACTTTGATCGGTGCACCATTGGCTGCATACAGTTGAGTACTGGTCGGCTTGATGTTACGAGTATGTGTTTTGTAAGTGAGTGGGAGAACGGACACATCTGCACCTGTGTCAACTAAAAAATTCGTTTTAGTAAGGTAGTCTCTCACCTGTAAGCGGAAAATTTTGCGTTTTGTGGACAGGTTTTCCGTAGCACTTGCCACACGCATCTGGCTTCATGCCGAAGTCACTACTGCATCCGAAGAAACAGTGTGTACGGCGCGTTTTTGTTTGTGACGGCAGGGGCTTCTGCATTTTTGGGCATTACCGCCATACTTCTGATGGTACCAGCACACGTCAGTTGACCTTTCGTTTGCGGATGACTTGTGTGTAGATCGACCTCTTTGTGTGCGGCTACGGGAACGCGATCTCAATGTGAGTTTGTCAAAGCGCTTCGTCAAGCTTGCGATAGCAGTGCGAAGGTCGTCGATTTCACTGTGAGTAGCCACTGCACGTACCTGGTTTGTTGAAACGGCATCCATAATAGAATCCGCGATCTTGGTAAACTCGGCAGCGTTACCAGAAGATGCAGCAACAACAGGCTGTACGACATCAGGCAATCGTTTGATCCAAAGGCCCTTTAAAGCAGCTTCACCTAGCGTAGTACCGGCCACTCGCTTCATCTCATAATATAACTCTGACGGCTTCTTATCCCCGAGTGGCAATTCCGACAATAAACGGTTCAGGCGGCGTTGTTGGCTGTCAGCGAAATGCTCGATAATTTTGGAGCGCACAAAATCGTATTTCTCGGTCTGGGGCATCGCTGATATTACGTCCGTTAGCTGTGCAATAACACTGGGGTCCAACGCTGCTAACACGGTCGCTGCCTTTTGCTTATCGGATGTGATACCAGAAGCTGTGAACCAAAAGTCCATGGTGGTGAACCATGATTCAATGTTGGAGCTGGCCAACTGAGGGAGCGGAAGTCTTGCGTATACCGCTGCAACATTGCTTGTTGGATGAGGATTTGCCATCGCGTTTTGATGTAAGTTGTCTGATAGTAAGCCACTGTCACTGTCGTTCATGCCTCGTTGTTAAAATGTTGCTTCAAACAAACGGTGAAAATTTTTTGAGGTTATCTGAATGATTTTTTTGCAAAAGTTAATGCTTGCAAAACTAGCTGTGCTTTTCCAGCGAAGCCATCTTTAATTTCATTTTTTGTAAAGAAGCGTTCCTTTCGCACAAGGCACACACACATTCAATCAAATGAAATACCAGCTCGAAAATCACGGGATCACGTCGGGGTCACCACTTTGGCAAATGCCTTGATTAAGTAAACCCGTGATTATTTTAATTCATTAACAAAATTAACTTTATTTAAAACTAAAATCTTAGATTAATGATAAGGTTTGAATAATGAAAAGTTGGAGAGCTCTCAACTGGTTAGAATGGAATCAGAATTAAAGTGAACGAGAATGTGATGAGAAAGGAAGAATTACAACTAAATGACAATAGTAATGTAGGTAACAAAAGTAAATAAAGACAGATGATTCGGAGTGACAATGACAGGGTGCCACATATGTATACAAAATTCAAAACAAATGTTAAAAAACTCACCACTTAAAATCCCTCGGAGTCATCCAGGCCTGTTGACGGAGATTGATATTTCGTAAACTGGTACATTTTCCGACGATTTAAAATTATTGTTGTAGATCAGTTTGTATAGCTCGGATATAAAGTATGTATGTTAGTGTTTAGATATAATGTAGAGTTTAAAATTTAAGGTGATTTATAAATTATAACAAGTAAGAAAGTTTCAGTCGGGTAAACCGACTAAGGTATACCCTCACTTTGTGAGTAATGTAATATTGAATATTACACAAATTATTCCGTCAATTTTTGTGGGAGGTACCAGAAGGGGTTTAAGAAATACACCTATATATCGCTGAACAGTAGATACTTTAAATACATTGTACTGTGCCGAATTGTAACCGTTTATATGGACTGGTATATGAAAGTTGAGATATTAAATTGTGGTATAATTTGGCCATTTTGTGTGGGAGGTACAAAAAGGGGCGTGGTGATAACGCTCATTTTTCACTGGACTATAGGCATTATAAAAGCATTACACTGTACAAAATTTCAAGTAATTGTATACACTGATATTAATGTTATAAACTGTTAACTTTTGGTGCAAAATGGTGCATTTGTGTGGGAGGTACAAAAAGGGGCGTGGAGATAACGCTCATTTTTCACTGGACTATAGGCATTATAAAAGCATTACACTGTACAAAATTTCAAGTAATTGTATACACTGACATTAATGTTATAAACTGTTAACTTTTGGTGCAAAATGGTGCATTTGTGTGGGAGGTACCAAAAGGCGAGCGGCAATAACGCCCATTTTTCACTGGACTGTAGGCACTATAAAAGCATTACACTGCACACAATTTTAAGTATTTCTAAACACTGGTATTAATGTTATAAGCTTTTAACTTTTAGTGCAAAATGGTGCATTTGTGTGGGAGATACCAAAAGGGGCGTGGCAATTTCGCCCATTTTCCTCGAGTTGATAGCGACTAACAAACTAATACTATGTGTGGAATTTCAGAAGATTCGAATACGTATAATAGCAGTTATTAAAGAATCAATATTTCACAACATTGTAACCCTTTGTGGGGGAGGTACCAGAAGGAGTGGACCAATATGGCCCATCTTCTAACTTAGCCGGAGATAGAAAAAAATATTACCACATACGAAATTTGAACTCAATCGGTTACTCCGTTCGAGAGTTATCGTGCGCACCAGCCAGCAGACACACAGACAGACAGACGGACGGACATTGCTCATTCGACTTAAAATGACCCAAAACGGATTTCCGCCGAACATACTTGGGGTCTTAGGTCACTCCTTCGATGTGTTACACTTTTTTCCGTAGCAAATGATATATACCCTCGTCACACTAAAGTGAGGGTATAATTAAATTATTGGAATTGGTATATCCAGTAACATCGTCTATCTTGAATCAGGAACAATTTAACTTATTTGAGGTTCATCCTAATACGGGTGTCTCTTTATGAGATTGTGAAAAACTCCGAATTTGTCCCATAATGGGATGGGAATTCACCTCCAAAAAGTATAGAGCAACTTATTTTGTATGATAGTCCACGAAAATAGATAAACTTGGACCGAAATCACTCGTTGGCATAAATATTGGTTCAGGCTAAATGTCTTGAATATAATATCTTCTTCTCGGTTTTGTATAGCGTTTTGATAGAAAAAGTATGAATTTCCAATTGAAATATTTATCACTATATTACCGCCATGGTCCTCTGCCTTACGAATTCCATAATCAATATTTTAATGGATATTAATCCGCTTGAGAATTATTAAGGATCACTGCAGCTTTTAATTTCCAAGGCAGCAAAAATTAAAAAAAAAGATTTGCGTCTTTTATGACCTCTTCGTCAATGCAAGGATTACAGGTGAGGAAGATATCACAATTTAAATATCCTTTCTTTCAGCGAATATAAAATTGTATTCCTTTATTTGATGAACGGAAAAAAAAATTTAATGTGTACGCTTCAAAATCTCAAACTCAATTTTTTTCTTTCTTTCAAAAAAAAAAATGTATTCGTTCGTTCCTTTCAAATTGAATTTTCAAACATACTCAAAAGCAAACTAGTTAAACAAATTGTATTCTACTCTGCCGAATTTTCAAAGAAAAGTCACAACCACTGAGGTCTTCCTCTGTACTAGAGTCAACCACTAAGGTCGACCACTGAGGTCTTCCTCTATACAAGAGTCGACCACTGAGGTCTTCCTTTTTACTAGAGTCTACCTCTAAATTAGAGTCGACCACTGAGGTCTACCTCTGTACTAGAATAGGTCACTGAGGTCTACCTCTGTACTAGAATAGACCACTAAGGTCTTCCTCTATATTGGAGTCGGCCACTGAGGTATTCTTCTATACTCCAGTCGACCACTGAGGCCTTCCTCTATACTACAGTCTGCCATTGATGTTTACTTCTATACTAGATTCTGACACTGAGGAATTCCAGTATACTAGAGTCGAAAACAGAGGTCATCCGCTATACTAGACTCGACCACTGAGGACTTCTTCTTTACAAGATCTGACCACTGAGGTCTTCCTTAATACCAGAGTAGACCACTGAGGTTTTCCTCTATACCAGTGTCGACAACTGACGTCTTCCTCTATACAAGTGTCGACCACTGAGGTATTTCTCTATACAGAGTCGACAACTTAGGTCTCCTCTATACTAGAGTCGACAACTTAGGTCTCCTCTATACTAGAGTCGACAACTTAGGTCTCCTCTATACTAGAGTCGACACCTGAGTTCTTCCTCTATTCAAGAGTCGATCACTGAGGTCTCTCTCTATAGTATAGTCGACCACTGAGGTCTTCTTCTATACATATTAGACTCGGCCACTGATGTCTACTTCTATATAAGTGGAGGAATTCCTCTATACTAGAGTCGACCACTGAGGTCTTCCTCTATATTAGAGTCAACCACTGAGGACTTACTATGTACTAGAGTCGGCCACAGAGGCCTTCCTTTATACTCAAGCCGACCACTGAGGTATTTCTCTATACTAGAGTCGACCACTGAGGTCTACCGCAGTACTAGAATATACCACTAAGGTCTTCCTCTATACTGGAGTCGGCCACTGAGGTATTCTTCTATACTCGAGTCGACCACTGAGGCCTTCCTCTATACAAGAGTCGACCACTGAGGCCTTCCTCTATACAAGAGTCGACCACTGAGGTCTTCCTCTATACAAGAGTCGACCACTGAGGTCTTCCTTTTTACTAGAGTCTACCTCTAAATTAGAGTCGACCACTGAGGTCTACCTCTGTACTAGAGTCAACCACTAGGGTCGACCACTGAGGTATCCCTCTATACTAGACCACTGAGGTCTTCCTCTGTACTAGAGTCAACCACTAAGGTCGACCACTGAGGTCTTCCTCTATACAAGAGTCGACCACTGAGGTCTTCCTCTATACAAGAGTCGACCACTGAGGTCTTCCTCTATACTGGAGTCTGTCACAGACGTCTTTCTCTATACAAGAGTCGACCACTGAGGTCTTCCTTAATACCAGAGTCGACCACTGAAGTGTTCCTCTATACCAGAGTCGACAACTGACGACTTCCTCTACACGTGAGTCGAGCACTGAAGTCAACCTCTATACTAGAATAGACCTCTACACTAAAGACGTGCACTGAAGTTTACCTATATACTGGAGTCGGCCACTGATGTCTTCCTCTATATTAGAGTCGACCACTGAGGCCTTCCGCTATACTAGAGTCGGCCACTGAGGTCTTCCTTAATACCAGTATCGACAGCTGACGTCTTTCTCTATACAAGTGTCGACCACTGAGGTTTCTCTATACAAGAGTCGACAACTAAGGTCTTTCTTTCTGGAGTCGGCCACTTCCTCTATACTAGAGTCGGTCATTGATGTCTACTTCTATACAATACATAGTCGACCACTGAGGCCTTCCTCTATAATAGAGTCGACTACTCAGGTCTTCCTCTATACTATCGACGACCACTGAGGCCTTCCTCTGTACTAGAGACGACCGCTGCTAGAGACGATCTTCTTGTATACTATAGTCTATCAGAGAGGTTTTGTATAAACTTTCTATAATAAAAGTTATCGGAAATTAACTTGTCCCATTTATGGCAATTTCTTACCGTGGGAACTAGGCTTTATTAAGAAATTGTAATTATGCATTTTCTTAAAACCTGCCGTGAATTCAAAACGATTATTAACTTAACAAACGGAATAAATTTTTTTCATACCTTAGGATTCCGATGAATGAATGACCGGCGCCATCGAATTATAATTATATTCAGAACAGGCATTGCATTTAATATTCTGTTATTGGAGGTATGTAATGTATTTATTTGAAGTTGTAAAAACACTCAATTAGCATGCATTTAACGTAATAATTGCCAAGCCTTCTGCGTGAAAAACTCTCAGAATAACGAAACTGTTTTCTAGGTGAACTTGAGAGTAGTAGGTGCTGTTTCTGACGACAATCTCTAAGAAAAGGTGATATCAAGAAGAAGATTGTTAATTGGACGGAACTGAGGCATCGATAATCCCTTTAGAAATAGAGTAGAAAACATACGACACACACTTTTCGAATTTAAATCTATATATATAAAAATGGAAAAATGCTTGTATGTATGTATGTATGTATGTATGTATGTATGTATATATGTGTTTTATACACGCTTAAACGACTGGACCGATTTAAAAATTTTTTCTTTTGTTTGAAAGCTATTTTGTCTGAGATGGTTTGGAAAAAAAAAAATTTGCAAAAAGTGGGCGGCAATTTCGCAAAAGTGACAAATCGTTTGTTTTCAAAAATGGACGGGATCGGAAATCTAAATCTGGGGCAACGAAGTGGACCGGGTCCAGCTAGTTTAATATAAAGAATGAAATATTAACAGCCGTATTCATAAAAAATCCTAATTATGATTTAAAGTGCACATTATTTAACAAACACTTTGGCCTAATAAACGATTATTAAAAATCGTATTCATAAACAGCATTTTAACTAATAAACATTTTAATGATTTCGTCAATGTAATGCTGGCAACACGCTCCGAATATATATATTGTGTTATTGTTTATTTTGAAAACAACTTGTCCAATAATTAAGAAAACAACAGCTAAAGATCGAATAAAAGACGAATTCAGATCATTTTTTTTAATAATTACAAAAAGGTATTCGAATAACGAATAATATTTTACACCGTTTGATTGTTTACATATCACTATGAATTTTATACAATTTGCATTTTTTGTGTTGTGGTTTTGCAACAATAAAACGTTTTGGTTTTTATGAAACAATATCGAAAAAAGAAGAATGCAATAATTCATTTATTATACCGATTTTGAAAACAATATGGGGAAAAAAAGAATGCACAAAAGCATTTATTATACCGTGAACGCAGAATCACGCTGTCTTTTTAGCCACGTCCGTTCTTCTGTGACAATCAAAGTACTGCTCAAAAAAGGAATTACGAAATTGTTGGTATAAGGAGCATATTATGTTGTACAATTCCTTTAATTCTTCCTGAAAAAATGCGACAAATCGGTCTACATTTTTATATATCTCCCATTTAAGGGTACATTCCGTTTTGACATAACCGCAAATCAGTGCCGCATTCTATTCTATATTTATACCCTCTCTTTAGTGTGACGAGGGTATATATCATTTGCAACGGACAAAAAGTGTAACACATCGAAGGAGTGACCTAAGACCCCAAGTATGTTCGGCGGAAATCCGTTTTGGGTCATTTTAAGTCGCTCATTCGACCGTTCGTCTGTCTGTCTGTCTGCTGGCTGGTGCGAACGATAACTCTCGAAAGGAGTATCCTATTGACTTCAAATTTGGTATGTGGTAAAATTTTTTTCTATCTCCGGCTAAGTTCAAAGATCGGACATATTGGTCCACTCCTTCTGGTACCTCTCCCACAAATTGCTAAAATGATGTGAAATATTCATTCTATCAACTCGAGAAAAATGGGCGAAGTTGCCATGTACCTTTTGGTACCTCCCACACAAATGCTCCATTTTGCACCAAAAGTTAACAGCTTATAACATTAATACCAGTGTATAAAAATTATTGAAATTTTGTACACTGCAATGCTTTTATAGTATAATATAATAATGCTATAGGCATTAGTATTGTTTGAACAACGTTTACGCGTGTCATTCGCCAGTTACCAGTCGAAATGCTCGAACGAGTCATCGAAAATTGGACTCAACGGATGGACCATCTGCGACGCAGCCGCGGCCAACATTTGATAGACATATTCTTTAAAAAATAAATGCCAAATAATGTTCTTTCAAGTGATAATAAACATTCCCCATTCAATTTGAATTGTCTGTGTTTTTTTCTTTAAATAAGTAGGGAACCTCGAAATGGATCACGCTATATTTATGAAATTTAAAAAATTAAAAACTTCATTTAAAACCACAATAACAGAAAACCAGTAATTAAAGGCAGAAAGTCGGGCGGGGCCGACTATATAATACCCTACACCTCCCTAACAATGCGATAAGGGTCATTGCCATAATAATTTGGAATAATTGGTAAATGGGTAGGAACATATTATCTAATTCTGAAACGATAATCGCGGAATTAAGCAATATTCGTTCCTAAATTGAGAAACATCTTTCTGGAAAATTTTAATGATCGGAAGTAAAATACAACTTCTATAGCGGTTTGATACCAAATCAGGAGGAACATATACATGGAGCTTTAATATAAATATGAACCGATCTTCACTGAATACTCATTCATGTAAAAAGACCTCCTTCTGTCGAATGTCGTACTGATCGGATATAAAATACAGTCTCTACAGCGCTTACATGTCAAATCGGGGGTAACATATATATAGGAGCTATATCTACATCTGAACCGATTTTCTCCGAATTTGGCAGTATTCCTTCATGTAATAAGAAACCTCTTTCTGCCGAATTTCGCACTGATCGGATATAAAATACAGTTTTTACAGCGCTTACATGTCAAATCGGAGGTAACATATATATGGGAGATATATCTAAATCTGAACCGATTTTCTCCGAATTTGGCAGTATTCCTTCATGTAATAAGAAACCTCTTTCTGCCGAATTTCGCACTGATCGGATATAAAATACAGTTTTTACAGCGCTTACATGTCAAATCGGGGGTAACATATATATGGGAGCTATATCTAAATCTGAACCGATTTTCTCCGAATTTGGCAGTATTCCTTCATGTAATAAGAAACCTCTTTTTGCCGAATTTCGCACTGATCGGATATAAAATACATTCTCTACAGCGCTTACATGTCAAATCGGGGGTAACAAATATATGGGAGTTATATCTAAATCTGAACCGATTTTCTCCGAAATTGGCAGTATTCCTTCGAGTAATAAGAAACCTCTTTCTGCGAGTAATAAGAAACCTCTTTCTTTGGGTGTTACAAACAAATGCACAAAGTTATAATACCCTGTACCACAGTGTGGTGTAGGGTATAAATACATCAGACCTCAATAAACAGTTAATTTAACAAAGAAACAAACTCCACCACACCCGATCATACTTGCAAGAACAGATCAACCTAAAAAATCAAAAAGACCGAACGGATCCACACCGACGTACAAAAACGTAATACATTTTTGTGATTTTATTACCTCCCAAAAAAAGTTCAGCAATATACAGCCGCTGCAAAACCCAAGACAAAACAAAAATGCCAATGTTTCTTGGTAAAATAGTGATTTTATTTATATTATATCAGTAAAAGACTTCATTGGTCAACTCTATTATAGAGGAAGACCCTCAATGTTCGACTCTAATATGGAGGAATACCTTCGCACCCTTCGACGTTAATATAGAAGAAGACCTCAGTGGTCGACTCTAGTATAGATGAAGAACTCAGTGGTCGACTCTAATATAGAGGGAGACCTCAGTGGTCGACTAGAGTTGGGCACTATAGTTCTTTTAAGTGATAGCTCTTTTAAGTTCAGTTCAATTGAGTGAACTAGTTCGTTCATTAAGTTTAACAGCTCACTTTAGCACACCAGCTCTTTAGCTCACTTTACTTAAACATTTCATTTCGTTCAGTAGATCACCAGTTCAAATAAGCCGCTATTAAAGAAATCAGATTGGAATATGAATGGAAGAGTTGGAAAAACTAATGCAAAGGCGTTTGTATAGGTAGAATCATACATTGATGATGACATAGAAATTGAAACAACATATAACAGCAGAGAAGAGAGAACGAAATGATATGGTTGAAGAAAAAACATAGTGAACTACTGAGCTGAAATTAACGAGTTATGTGAACTAGTTCGTTCAGTTCAGTATAGTGACCTGTTCAATTGAACTAGTTCGTTCACGAACTACACAACTCTATGGTCGACTCATGTATAGAGGGAGACCTCAGTGGTATATTCTTCTATAGAGGAATACATCAGTGGTCGACTCCTTAATAGATGAAGACTTCAGTGGTCGACATTAATATAAAGGAATACCTCAGTGGTCGGCTTTAGTATAGATGAAGACCTCAGTGGTCGACTCTTATATAAAGAGAGACCTCAGTGGTCGACTCTTGTATAGAGGGAGACCTCAGAACTCTTTAATAGATGAATACCTCACTGGTCGACTCTAGTAAGTATAGAGGCAGACCTCAGTGGTCGACTCTATTATAAAGGAATGCTTCATTTATAGACTCTAGTGTATATGATGACCTCAGTTATCGACACTTGTCTAGATCAAGACTTCAGTGGTCGACTCTACTATAAAGGTAGACCGCATCGGTCAACTCGAGTATAGGGGAAGACCTCGATTGTTGACTCTAGAATAGAGGAAGACGTCGGTCGTCGACTCTAGTATAGATGAAGACCTTGGTAGTCCACTCCGGTATAGAGGAAGACCTCAGTAGTTGACTCTGGTATAGAGAAAGACCTCAGTGGTCAACTCTGGTATACATAAAAACTTCAGTGGTCGACTCTAGTAAAGAGTATGACTGCAAAGATCGACTGTAGAAGAGAGTAAGACTTCTGTGGTCGACTCTTGTCTAGAAGACCTAAGTACATACATAGTCGACTCTAGTATAGAGTAAGACTTAAATGGCCGACACCTTTATAGAGGACTACATCATTTATCGACTCTAGTGTAGATGATAACCTCACACTGAAAAAAATGTGTCATAAAATTAAAGAAATGTCCAAAGACGTCCTTAGTCGTCAAAATAAGTACATTTTGTACTTAAAATTAAGAAAACTTACTTAAAATTAAGTAAATTACTTAATATTATTGAAATTATCTATATTTTAAGTACAAAATGTACTTATTTTAAAAACTAATGACGTCTTTGGAGCATTTCTTTAATTTTATGACAAATTTTTTTTCAATGCAGTTATCGACTGTAGTATAGAGGAAGCCTTCAGCGGTCAACTGCAGTATAGATCAGGGATGCAACAAATATCGCATATGGGCAAATCCTGCGTGACGAACGCTACATTCGTACGCGTTTTCGGATTAAAATATAAAAATTTTTTAGTCTTTCAAAAGAGACACCTTCAACTTATACATATTGGTTAGTGGGACATGAGTGTTCGTTCGAATGCCATAAAAAAATTTTTTGTAACAGGTATATGTTGCGAAAAAATTTATCACAAATTATTGTGACGCACGCTACAAAAAATTAATGTAGCTTTGAAGTTAAGGTATGTTTTCGTAAATTTTTAGCAAATTTTGCATAATAAAGCACCCAAAATAAAATACCTATAAGAAAGATGAATATAAGAGAATTCAAAAAAAAATTATTTGCAGCCAAAAATTGTTGTAGTTATACCCTACACCACACTGTGGTACAGGGTATTATAAGTTTGTTTCTTGGCAGATGTTTGTAACACCTAAAAATAACACAGCTAGACCCACCTTAAAGTATACCGATCGACTCAGAATCACTAGCTGAGTCGATTTAAGCATGTCCGTCCGTCCGTCCATGTAAAGTTGTTCGTCGACTACAGGTCGCAATTTCACTCCGATCGTTCTGAAATTTTGCAGTTTAGAGTATTTCGCGGCTGTTAAGATCGCTATTGAATTTGGTTGAAATCGGTTCAGATTTAGATATAGCTCCCATATATATCTTTCGTCCGATTTGGTCCTTTAGTCCTATAGAAGCTGTATTTTACATCCGATCGTTTTGAAATTTAGAATGGTAGAGTTTCTTGATCCATGAACCAACATTGCCGAATTTGAAGAAAATCGGTTAGGATTTAGCTATAGCTCCCATATATATGTTTCGTCCGATTTGGCCCTTTAGTCCTTTAGAAGCTGTATTTTACAACCGATCGTTTTGAAATTTAGAATGGTAGAGTTTCTTGATCCATGAACCAACATTGCCGAATTTGAAGAAAATCGGTTAAGATTTAGATATAGCTCCCATATATATCTTTCGTCCGATTTGGACCTTTAGTCCTATAGAAGCTGTAATTTACATCCGATCGTTTTGAAATTTAGAATGGTAGAGTTTCTTGATCCATGAACCAACTTTGCCTAATTTGAAGAAAATCGGTTAGGATTTAGCTATAGCTCCCATATATATGTTTCGTCCGATTTGGCCCTTTAGTCGTATAGAAGCTGTATTTTACAACCGATCGTTTTGAAATTTAGAATGGTAGAGTTTCTTGATCCATGAACCAACATTGCCGAATTTGAAGAAAATCGGTTAAGATTTAGCTATAGCTCCCATATATATGTTTCGTCCGATTTTGCTCTTTAGTCCTGTAGAAGCTGTATTTTACATCCAATCATTTTGAAATTTAGAATGGTAGAGTTTCTCGATCCATGAACCAACACTACCGAATTTGAAGAAAATCGGTTAAGATTTAGCTATAGCTCCCATATATATGTTTCGTCCGATTTGGCCCTTTAGTCCTATAGAAGCTGTATTTTACAACCGATCGTTTTGAAATTTAGAATGGTAGAGTTTCTTGACCCATGAACCAACAATGCTGAATTTGAAGCAAATCGGTTAAGATTTATCTATAGCTCCCATATATATGTTTCGTCCGATTTTGCTCTTTAGTCCTATAAAAGCTGTATTTTACATCCAATCGTTTTGAAATTTAGAATGGTAGAGTTTCTTGATCCATGAACCAACACTACCGAATTTGAAGAAAATCGGTTAAGATTAAGCTATAGTTCCCATATATATGTTTCGTCCGTTTTGGCCCTTTAGTTCTATAGAAGCTATATTTTACATCCAATCGTTTTGAAATTTAGAATGGTAGAGTTTCTTGATTCATGAACCAACATTGCCGAATTTGAAGAAAATCGGTAAAGATTTAGCTATAGTTCCCATATATATGTTTCATCCGATCTGACTTTTTAGATCTAATCGTTTTTATACCCTACACCACACTGTGGTACAGGGTATTATTTAAGTATAAAATGTCCCAAAAGTAAATTTATGTAAACAATTTATACATGAATTACAAAATTTATATATCAGAGTTATTCAATATTACGAGAGTGGTGTAGGGTATTATATAGTCGGCACCGCCCGACTTTAGCCTTTCCTTACTGGTTTTTTTTTTATCAAAAGCCGTGAACTCTACGTGACGCACGCTACATTTTTTCCAGTCAAACTTTTTATAGTAGAAATTTTGTTTATTTTAACAAACCAAATTACATTATTTTTAATAACATTTTGTAAAACATTTTTTTATATTTATAAATGTATTTATGAATGAATATATATTTATGAATGAATATATATTTATGAATGAATGTTATGGGTTTTCTATTTTACCACTACAAATAATGATAAAAACACCTTAAAAAAGTATTTTTTTTTTCTAATAAAATTAAGAGATATGATGTGAGGAACCATTTTTTAATACTTTTTGTATTAATGGACACCCACAAATATTATTTCAATATTCGCTAAAGCCACTTTCGTTACATCCCTGGTACAGATGAAAACACTGAGGTCGACTATTGTATAGAAGAACACCTCAGAGGTCGACTATAGTAAAGAAGATGACTTCAATGGTTGGCTCTAGTATAGAGAAAGACTTCAGTGGTCAAATCTTGAATAGAAGAAGACATATGTGGTCGACTCTTATATAGATCAAGTATTGACTCTAGTATAGAGGAAGACCTCAGATTACAAAGTTGTATTCCATTATCCAAACATATGACATCTGGTAACCCTATATGTAATTCAATATCTAGTGGTCACTGGCTGTAGTGTTGCTGGAAATGATGCCAAATGACACACGACTAAGAGCAGAAAATCTAAGTCCCCCTCCTGTCGCACGCTACAGCATCAAGTAAAAGTTAAAATCCAGAAAAATGCCAAAACCACAATTTTAATGTGTTTCATTAAAGGGGTTACCAAAAATGCGTAGTGCTTCAACAACACGAAGTACATATCTAGAAAGAGTATGTTTCGAGTTCTCCCTTTTTTGTTTGATTTATTACTTTTGCCTTTACAGAGTTATGTCGGTTTTTGTCGTCTGGTAAGTGTGTCAGAAGGGAAAACTTATGTTTCGCACTGACCAGACTCAAGACTTCTTTATACCTGTATGTTCCACGTATACGAATATGTTCGTATGTTATGATTAAAGGCATTTGTGGCCATGTGTATTTTTTTTGGAGGGGTAACTCCATTGATTCATGGACACATGATTATTCATGATTTTTACTTCTTCATTTTAACGCAATCACACACATTGCTCGGTGCAGCAACCCAGTTGGAAAAATTTCCTTTGATAACACTATCGTCAATGATTCATCAATGAAGAAGTTATCGAAGACCTTTTTAAATAAAAACTACCCAGGCAATCATGCATCACAATCGTTAAGTGACTAGTTCAGTAAAAAAATCTTGCTTTGAACTCCGTTGAAGACAAAGGAAGCGACAATGTAGGAGGTTTTCGAGCGTTTTCCTATTGTCCTTTTGCAGATGCAGTATGTCAAGAAAGTGTTTTTACATCGCAATAAGTGTACCTTCTGATAAACTTTTTTGGAAAAACAAAATTTTGTATTATTTAAAAAAATATTTTCTTTCGATATTTGAAAAAAAAAATATAATTAATTTTTATCAATAAGATACCCAAAAACAACAACAAAATTTAATTTCCTCACAAAAGTTAGTGTGAAGAACGTCTTTTTACACTTTTTTGTCTCTTTTTTGCCATGCCGAATCTTATATAGCCTCCACCATGGATTGCATTCAATTTTTACTGGAACAATCTTTGGATATGGGGCACATCATGAAACGATCCTTTTTTTAAGTAAATTACACTATGCAACAAAATTGTTGTCCAAGGGAAGTGGATAACAGTTTCTGGTGCAACTAGGTGTCGCAAACACGAAAAAAAATTTTATGGTGTTTTTTTTAATTTTTTTTTTTAAATTCCAGCTTTCATGGAAAGTACATTCAGTATTTGGACCATAATTTATGAAGTATAAACCTGATTGAGCCGTGTTATGCCTCAAATTAAAGGGAATTATGAGGGCTTCATAATCTTTGGTTTAGTAACAGTCGTCAAAATATGAGAAAAAAATTATTTTTTTCAAAAAAAAACCATAAAAAATAAGAAAAAAAAACGAAAAAATTTTTTATTACATTTTTAAAAAGCCAGCATGCTAAAGAAGAAAACACGGTCTATTTGAAAAAAATCTATGTATAGGTGTAAAAGTTATGAGCCATTTTGTAAATGTTAGGGAAATTCAAAAAAATTTTGTTTCATATTTTTTCGTTTTTAAATGATGTTTTTGGTCATATGTGAGAGAGACATATAAAAGACATTGCACTTGCATTTTATTTTATGAGGATTGATGTCAGACATTATAAAATTATAGAGAGGACGAGGTTTTATGGCCGTTCGTAACCCTCCATAAAACATGATATGCAATGTGAGAGCTATATTGGATGAGATCTGCTCAGATAGAGGGTCATTCAACAATAGTTGTGGTTTTTATTTATGAGGTTTCCATTCAGTTACGCCTTTTAGGGGCATGGACATCCCAGTTGAATATACAGATAGTAAAATTATATGTACGCAATACAAAGTAGTACGCGGCAGTCTTGAAAATATTGGGCTACAGCTACAGTTACTGCAACTTATGAACCTTAAACCCGGAATTTATGAATGAAATTTCTTATTAATAAATTAGTGTAATTCAGCGACTTAAAGAGATAAGTAATATTCAATATTACATTACTCACAAAGTGAGGGTATACCTTAGTCGGTTTACCCGACTGAAACTTTCTTACTTGTTTTTGCTATTTTTTATGTTATTTTTGTCCAAGGATTTTTTTTTTGAAAATAAATCGACTTTTTCCTATTTATTTAATGACTGTTACTAAACCACTGTTTCTAAGTGAAAGAGATATTTCCGACATTGGTATCCCACATTAATAGCTTCAATTTAACGCCCGACCTGTTTCGGCATATACTCCAAAAATTATAGTGCAAATACTAAGGGTACCTTCGACGATAATAGTATTTTTAATAAAAATTTTTTTAAAAACAAAACATTTTTAAAAAAATTTATCCATAAACAAATTTTTGGTTTAGATTTTTTATAACAGTATGCCACAATCAATACAAAAAAATAAATTTTAGGCCTAGGACACAAAAAAATTTTTTTTTGTTGCATAGTGTTATGGTTGGGCAGAATACATGTAACTCTTAAAGCCCAACTATAATATACATTAACCAGCTTAGGTAACTGTACGAATACATGTAAATCGTATGCCCCAAACCATAATGAACTTAAGTGAACTTTTCGTTATGTTCTGTCAGCTCTCTCTCAGTTTCCATTTGTTTAAGCAGGGTGCGAAACTTAACGCATAATTCCGTAAGGAATTGCTTATGCATATTATAGTTGGGCCTTTAGCAGCTCGAAAATGTCACCCGAGTCGGATGGTTCTTCGGTAACCCATGTGGAGGCTTTGGAGCGAATAGGACCGCCCAGACCCTCCCAACTTGAGTCAGAGTGAACTTATACAGGTCTGCCGATGTGGCATCCCTGAACCAAGAACCAAGAGAATTACAATCCCACCATGATGCCACACTACATCGTTGCAGATTGGAGATGTGTCCGGCATCTCATGAAGAACAGCGAGGCATTGGACCTAGCGGCCGATTTCATATGTCTCCACTTGCCCTTAAGGATAGTGCCATCCACTTCACTTCTGTCTATACCGGTCATCACTAGACTCTTCCTCTCCTCTTCACTGAAGAGCTTTGTTAGCGTTCTCTGAATGGTGACGTTATGGTCTCTAGCCTTTTTCGAAGGTAGGCGTTAATTTGGTGATTCAACTTTTTTGACATTGAAACTTTGTTAGTACTTGTTTTTTTGTTTCCCAATACATGTCACTATACTTGTTCTTTAATTTTTAAAAAAGGCTGTTTTCATATACTGAAAGCAACAAAAACAATTATACAGGGTTTCGCAGAATGAGCTATATGGTTTAAATGGTTTATAACTATTTTATTTATGCGATTATTATAACTTTTTTTAAATACAGTATATTATTGGGGAATTTTTTGCAATTAGCTTTGAAAAATGAAATCCTGTAAGTGATGTCCATTTTTTGCTTCGCACATACATGCTCTTTTTAGCATATTTTCCATAACTTTTCGCAAAATTTCGGAAAAATTCAATTATTTGTGTACGTTGTTCATAATTAATTCCCCAAGTCTCCTTAACAAAATGCTGAAAAAATACAAAGAAAAAATAATAATTAAAAAAGTTATAAAGAATTCAAACTATATAGCTCATTCTGCGCCACCCTGTACCTAAACACACACAAAAAGAAATTTTATAAATCGGAAGAGAAACACGAGTTACACGCTCTTGAACATTTTCTTCACCCGAAATGGCCAACTTTGAGGCCCTTTTGTTCCGCCCCTGTCTGACATAGGGGGTCCAAATATAAAGGCCCAACTATAATATGCATAAGCTAGCTTAAGCAACTGTGCGAATGCATGAAATCGTATGTGCCAAACTATAATGTACTTACGTGAACTTTTCGTTAAGTTCTCTCAGCTCTCTCTCAGTACCCATTTGCTTAAGCAAGGCGCGAAACTGAACGCACATTCCGTACGGAATTACTTAAGTTAGCTTATGCATATTATAGTTGGGCCTTAAAACTTAACTTAACACCTCTCCATCTACCATGCCAGGTTTGGTCCCTATGGGTTGTTTGCTTAAGAAACGGTCGAATTATTTCCCCTTTTTGAATTCGTACTCGTACCACTGTGAAGTGTTTTGCAAAAACAGGCGAAAATTGTAGGACTAGTCTTGGTATTTCGTCCATAACTTTTAGAAATATTGAGTCTCCCACAAATTGTTTACTGTTTTAACACCTCTTCATCCACCATGCCAAGTTTGGTCGCAATCGGTTGTTTGGTTAAGAAACGGTCGAATTATTTCCCCTTTTTGAATTCGTACTCGTACCACTGTGAAGTGTTTTGCAAAAACAGACGAAACATCTCAGACTAGTCTTGGTATTTCGTTTTACAAATATTGAGTCTCCCAAAAATTTTTTACTGTTCTGGATTTCTGAGAGTGCGACGAATATTTGAAGAAAATCGAGGGGGAGTAATTTTTTCTACAAAGGTTTTTTCAAAAAAAAAACTTTCGTAAAAATTTCCACAATTTTTTTTACAAAAAATTACGGAATTCCTAAAACACAGAAACTCATTTTTTTAATTTTTTCAAAATTAAAATGCCCATAAAATTTTTTTAAAAAAATAATGATAGCGAGATCTTATCTATATATATAAAAGAAAGTGATGTTAGTTACTACGCTTATAACTCGAGAACGCCTGGACCGATTTCGGTGATTAGCACCAATTCGGACAGGTCTCCGGCCAAATAAGAAGAATACACAAGAAAATTTTGGAAAAAAGTCGGAAAATTGGGAAAATCGAAAATTGCTATTTTTTGCGAGATTCCTACTGTTCCTATCTACTACTCTCTTTTTGAATCCAATTTTTTTATTAATTTTCTATTAAACAAAAAAGTTTTCTATTAAACATATGTACGAGTATGTGCTATTTTTCTTGCTGCAATTCATTCGAGTTTTGCGTATTGTTACACTGATTTCGCGTATCACATCGACAAACGGTACAAGCATTACGATCAATTAAAATTCAACGCGATATTTATCAGTTCGAACATTTTTTCAGATAATAAGTTTGAGTATAAGAGGTAAGGTTATCTTATTGGATTGCGGGCACTGCAAAATCATAATTTCGGATGAATGCACGATGGCGCATAAACGAGCTCTGGAGGCAGTTGACCGAACGATGAAGGATTTACGACGTGATTTGAGACAATTTGGTGAGTCTATGATATTGCTCTCCGGAGATTTTCGTCAAACGCTTCCCGTCATCCCGAAATCTACTGCCGATGAAATTAATGCATGCCTGAAATCGTGGTCTTTGTGGCGGCATGTCAAGAAGTTGAAATTGACCACGAACATGAGAGTCGCGTTGCAGAACGACTCATCGGCTCTTGAATTCTCGAAACAACTGTTGGCGCTTGGCAATGGCCAAATTACTGTTGATGTTTCCACTGCATTGATATTGTTCCCGGCAAATTTTTGCGAGTTCACATCGTCGAACGAGGAACTCATCACCAAAGTGTTTCCAAATCTCGATTAGATTAGTGAACGGGCAATATTAGCAGCGAAGAATAAGGACGTCGATAGCATGAATTTTATTATTCAAAGTAAAATCGAACTCGCTTGATGTGCCAGGAGCTCCGCCGCATAATTTACAGCTGAAGGTGGAATCGATCATAATCATGTTGCGGAATCTGAATCATCCGAAATTGTGCATAGTTCGCGGTTGTCCATTATGAAACTGATGGACAATGTGATTCAGGCGACGATCATCAAGGGAAAATTCAAGAGAAAGTCCTTATCCCACGAATTCCGATTATTCCAACTGATCTTTCATTCCAATTCAAGCGGATTCAGTTCCCTGTACGATTGGCTTTTGCGATGACAATCAATAAATCTCAAGACCAATCGTAGGAAGTCTGTGGAATTAATCTCGAATTTCCCTGTTTTTCGCACGGTCATCTGTACGTTGCCTGTCATCCGTCTTCGTTGTTTGTTGTTTATCACATCGCTCTCTACTGATTTCGATTCCTTTTAAACAAATCGCATTAAAATTTTAACTATCTGTGTTTTATTATCACTCTGGAGTTTATCTGAAGGCGTTAAATTGGGGCGAGGCGAAGTTCGCCGGGTCCGCTAGTTTTACATATTTGTAACTGCTTATAAACATTTTTGCCAAAAATAAACTACATAGGTCGATATTAAATATTCTGACCCTCGTATATGTTACACAAATTGGTGAAGAGAAAGAAACATGCATGACCACCATAAGCACCAACAGCATTGACGAAGAATACAGCAAAGGAAAATGAAGAGACAACTCTCAGTATTTCCTGCACATAAAGAAAACAAAGGATCAATATAACAACTGCAACAGGCAGTGAAAACGTTACAGTTGCAGTGCCTAAGTAAAGATGACAAGGAAAAAAGAAGAATCAACTCCGTATTAAAAAATATGTTCGAAACTATGCATGATCATGCTTGCTGTTATTAAAACAAATATTGAACGCACAGAGGCCGAGCAACGGACATGAGCTGCCGTCAACCGCTGAAAATATTTTAACATTCTGAACGTGTTTCCAATGCACAATGACATTACTTGATAATTCTTCGCGTTGTGATCTCAGGGACCACACAGACTGGCCAGGGGTAACGATGAATTTGTTATGGTGATTTGATGCTTGGAATCGCATTGTTTGATTGCTCAGAATTCGAAAGTGTTTGTAGAATACTACGAGTAGGGTCATTATTTATTAACCTCTTGAACTGTATCAAATTTTTCATAGCACAATCAACCCATATTCAGAGTTCCGAGAGGAGAAATGATATTGATTTTTTCACAAATAAGTTGTATTCAGTTGACGTATGAAATTACTTTCTTTGTTAGAGGATTTTGGATTAAAAAAATGTTTTGTGGCTTGGCTCCCATATAGAAAGAAGGTGACGAAATAGTAGTAATATTTTTCCAATTCGTATATTACAGAAGCTGTCAAAGTTACCATTGCCATCCATCTGTCAAAAGGTTTGCCATTTCATCATGCATCGTTCACGCCAGTATCGAAGTAGACCCAAAAATGCAAATTCGGCGGCTATCAGCCCAATGCTCCTCGGTATAGAGTGATGTCAACCGACATTCTGTAGTCCGAGCTCGACAACATCAGATTTTCACTATTTTTCAACATTGATGGAAAATAACAAAAAATCTATATTTTTCTATATTTGCCATATTGTCAAAACATGCTCTTTGATTATCATGTCTGATCCCAATATACTGTTACAGACACAGGATGCCGAAAAAACTACTAATTGAAATTAGCAGGTACGCACCTCTTAAAACAATTACTTTGGCTTACAAAGCATCTGTTCAAAGAACAATATTTACTTTTGGTCCCTAAGGTAGGCACAAATCTTATTCGGACACATGTATAATATCAAAATTGCATAATTCAACCTAAATCCATATGCATTCAGGTAACGGGTACTTTTTTTGGGCATGGTAGCATAACAATTTGTATAAAGTTAATAGATGTTAATAGATTAGACTATATATAGCAAAATAAGCATAATCCCTGGATTAGTCTACGACTGAAAGTTGGCGGAACAAGCACTGAAACATGGCGTTGGACAATTTAAAATTATTTGATCTGTTTAGAAAGTCAACAACACAAAAGTTTTTCGCGGAAGCTGCTTTATAAGAACTAGTGTTGGGCATTATCGTTCACTGAACGAGCCTGTACTTTTCGTTTCGTTCCGGTAAAGGAACTCGTTCAGTGTTTTCGTTCCATCGTTCCTTTTGGCTCCTTCGTTCAAATGACATTCATTCGGCCAAACATCACAATGTGATAAATACAATTTTGCCAGACAAGGAAATTGAAAAAATTATTTTTAATTATGTTCTGCTCAGGGTTACCATAAACTTTTTTCAGAAAGGAGGACTTTTGTGCCAGAAAAGGAGGACATTTTGACTTTTACAAAGAGAGTTTGTAATCGTGGGAGGACATTTAAAAAATACAGTAATTGGAAATAATGAGCATTGTACTATGATCAACAAATAAAATGTTAACCCGTAAGGATGGTCTATGTGATACCGTACATCACCCCATCGGAACAGAATAAGAAGAAATATTGTCAAGTTTTATAAATTTAATTTTTCTGATGATAATGATTTGTCTAACAATTTCAATGTTATAGCGCTTAGAGGATCATATATTTATATGAGGGATATATCTAAATCTGAACAGATTTTCTTTAAAATGCCTAGGCTTGTACTTGGTTGCTACATCTAAATCTGAACCGATTTACACCTAATTCGACAATGTGTGTTCTTGTATCAAGAATCTCCAACCTGCTTAATTTCAAAGTGATTGGATATAAATCCAAGTTTTGGATTCTGTAGCGCTAAAAGACCTATTCGGAAAGAAAATATATATGGTGCATATATCTAAATCTGAAGCGATTTTGACCAATTTCTTCCCAGGTGTGGAAGAGTCCTTATTGCCAAATTTCAGCAAGATCGGAGTGAAACTTCAACCTGTACTTAACGAACAACTTTAAATAGACAGATGGAAGGACATGGTTAAATCGACTCATCTAGTTATATTGAGTCGATCGGTAAACTTTAAAGTGGGTATTACTTCAGTATTTTTAGGTGTTACGAACATCTGTCTCGAAACAAAGTAATAATAAGTAAGTGAAATCGAAATCTAATGAAATCAAATAAACTCATATTACCAAATTTCAGGCCAATTTGTTGAAATTTGTGGTTTTTGTAGCGTTAAGAAGTAAAATCTAAAGGGACCTACGACTACCGTTGTTCGTGTGAAGTTTCCGGTAATAAATAAACCATAGGTACACATTTTCACCCCGATCAGTTGAAATTATTGGCATTTGGCATTAAGAAGTCAAATCTGGGAGATTCTATATAAGGGGGCTATATCAACGATACTGCTCATTTTCAATCCTAAGCAGTTTTACGGCGATTAGGAATATCTACACTTTATGGGGTCTAGGTGTTCCAAATGGAGTGACCCCCCATCCTATGGTGGAGGGTACAAAAATAGTAGGGTATAAAAACTGACTAAATTTCTACTAAAAGTAGTTGCAAGTATAATTCATGTGGAGGTATACTGTTTGCGAAAAAGTTGAATTTTTAACAAAAGGAGGACAAATCCAACATTTTTGAAAAAGGAGGGAGGACGGGAGGACACTGGTTAAAAAGGAGGACATGTCCTCCGAAAGGAGGACGTATGCTAACCCTGGTTCTGCTGATTTTATTTAAATAACAATTGTTAAACGCATGTGATGTGTATGTAATGTGGCAATTCTGGGCACCCCTGTGAAAAAAGCTGATGAAGGTAAAAAATTAATACCTCCGAACGACACCAGCATTTAATTTTGTAATAAATTTAGTGTGACAGCACTAGAGAAATCATTGTTCGGTAAATTTGGCAACAATTAAACAGCTGTTCAAAAGAGAAGAATGGTAAATGAACGAGCGAATGAACGAACGATGAATAACAACAAAAGATCCGAGGTGAACGATGGAACTAAAAGAACGTCATAGCAGGAACCAGTTCCAATCATTCCTTCAACGGAATCGCTCAATTGAACGAATTCGTTCCAGAACGACCCAACTCTAAGAAGAACTCGATAGCTTATACGAAAATATTGAGAGAAGCGAAAGTATAAAAAATAATCTTTATCTGACAAATGCAAATATTATGGCAAATGGATAAAATCCGATCGAACCACTGAGAGATGCAACTCCTAATACGAGGACTGGCTTAATGATGACACCATCCTGAATACATTGGTAGAAGATAAACCCACCACATCAACTGGAGGAGCAGAAGGAAGGCCAAACAAAGTATGGAAGAGTGGTCAATTTTCACAAGAAAGAGGAAACTTGCCGATGCCACCAATGACTTGACCAGCAAGCAATTATCGAAAGCGTAGTCAATTAAACATAGAAACGATAATGAAAAAGTTAGGTCGCATGTTACAAAATCTGTTGCTAATACAAGCCCACTGCGCCTAAAAAGGATTAAGAAAAGCCTTCCCACGCCCCAAATGCACACATTAAAAAGTATGGTTCCGAAGAAGCATATTACGAAAGCCAATATAAATTCACGACCACTGCATATGGAGTTTACGGAAGTCTCAGCGAAAGCCTACCTGCAGGATCTTATGGACCACTCACCATCAGGTGGGAATTCTTTCCAATAAACTGACATTAATCAGTAAATGGGGCTGCGTTGGATCATCCGGACAAAGTGTTTATAAGCAAGGAATATCTTCCGATGTTACAATATCGGACAGAAATGTGTTTATGGGATCTGTTGTTCCTTTGCGGCTAATATCTGATGTTTCCCTACACTGGAAGGACATTGAAGAACTAATAAGCAAGATTAAGCCCACAGAGCTGCAAATTGGAGAAGGAAAATATATTGAATGTAGTTACGAGTTCCATCTGACCATGGTTGATGGAAAAGTCGTAAACAAACTGACAGGAACAACCCCCATTATTGTCATGCCCGATTTGCAAAAAGAGTCAGAAGAACTTCGTAATTTGAACGATTCTACAAACGAAGAGAATTACGAATATGGAATGTCACCATTGCACGCAAGGATAAGCTGTATGGAGTTCTTCCTAAAATTGGCGTATACCCTACCACAAGAGGAGCAAAATACATCAACTATAGATAAGGAAAAGATCAGAAAGAAGCAAATACAGGATGTTTTTTTAAACAACTTGGACTAAAAGTAGACTGTCCCAAGCACGGATACAGGAACTCAAAAGATGGAATCACTTCTAGGAGATTTTTATACCCTCCACCATAGGATGGGGGGTATAAAAATTCATTTGTTCACTCCGTTTGTAACACCTCTAAATATTGATCTGAGACCCCATAAAGTATATATATTCTTAATCATCGTAAAATTCTAAGACGATTTAACCATGTCCGTCTGTCCGTCCGTCTGTGGTAATCACCAAGATCTCCGGATCTCAATCCGTTGGACTTTTGCGCCAGGGGCATTTTAGAGAGTAAGTTTATATCTCCCATATATAGCATCTAACTTGTTGTGACTTTTTGTGTTTTTCGGTGTTATTTTCATTAGGTTTGAAAAAAAATAATATAAAAAATTCCAAAAAAGGGATTTTAATATTTTGCTGCGTGCCCCCTATTGGTGGCGCTAAAGTGGCCTCCGGCAGCTCAGCGGTCAGATTTCTCAGCCGGTTCCAACCCTTCACTTTAGCCCAGAACAAATAATGAGATCACTATTTCAAATATCACAAAAAAATAATACGAACACTAGATAGAACGTTTCCGCCAGGGAGCTTGGTCTATGCTCCCAAACTTTGCCCGCCCAACCATGATCCTTAATGTTCCTTTTGAAATTTGTAAGGACCCAATTTGTTTAAAACCTTACAAATGTTACGTTTATTGACACAAAATTTCTTAATCCTAGACTTAAAAACCTAAACAACTGACGCTTAATCTTTTCACAAACACACAAATTTAAACAATTATAAATCACTAACACCAGACGTAATTTTTTATATCTTTAAATGGTGATCCATTCGCTCAGATTCACCCCTTTTTGTACCTCCCACACAAAATGGGCAAATCATACCCAAATTTAATATCTCATAACGTTAATATATAGCAGTGTACATAAACGCTTATAATTCGGCACAGTGCAATGTATTTAAAGTATCTACTGTTCAGGAAAAAATAGGTGTATTTGTTAAACAGAATAATTGAAAGAATAATTCGTATAATATGCCATATAACATTTCTCACAAAGTGAGGGTATACCTTAGTCGGTTTACCCGATTGAAACTTTCTTACTTGTTTTAATTTCTTTTTACCAAACATAATCATATTTCTTTTGGAAGATAAATTGGACGATGGTAAACATATGATCCGGGATACTTTATGACTTAAAGGTAACGAGACACCAATGACAATAAGCCGCTTTTGCTCACAGCTGTCTTTTATATTGTGTCTGCCAAGCCACCCGCGGTTTTCCCACAATTTTCCGGGGTTTCCCTCTAAAAAATTTTTGTTATATTTTCCCCAATGTATTTTAAGTTATAACAACAACCTTTTCGTTCAGGCCTTTTCGTTCAGTGTGGTATTCGGTGGCAACCCCGTGGGCTTAATGCTATTTGAGTCCATAAAATAAATAAAGGAAAACAGACATGACATATAAAACAAGTAAAAGCGTTAAGTTCGGCCATGCCGAATCTTATACTCGTATACCCTCCACCATGAATGAATACCCTCCACCACGTGAATGATAATGGGTACTGATAAACACATTATTCCAAATTTCAGCCCAATTCGTTGAAATTTTAGGTTTTTGTGGCGTTAAGAAGTCAAATCTAGATGACCTTTGTACAGGGTGGCTGATATGTAATGCAACAAAGTAAAGTGCTATATTTTTTTAATTTTTTTTTTAAATTTTATTGTTCAAAAGCAAAAAATGTCTGAAATTTGTTCGAATTGCCCACCTTTGGCACGAATTATGGCCTTCAAACGGCCGACAAAGCCATCACACGCTGCACGAAAGTGGCTCTGCGGTATTTTGGCCCATTCCCGGCGAAGCGCCGTCTTGAGATGATGAGATGATTTTTAGTGCGAACCTTACTCTCTAAAATGCCCCAGGCGCAAAAGTCCAACGGATTGAGATCTGGAGATCTTGGTGACCATTGTGCGGTAGAAATGAAGCGAGGAACCTCCTTTTTAAGCCATTCTTAGCCATTCTTCAGTCGCCGCCTGTCGTAGCGAACGGACGTGTTATCGCAGAGCGGAGAGATTTTAACCTATTACGCAATACCTATTCACCTACCTACTACGCAACCAGGAGGTTTGTTGTTTATAAAGCGTAGGTTGAATTGGATGCATCGGTCTCTGGACAGAAATTTCTGAGCTCAGTCTGGAAGGCCTATACCGACGTACCTATTACGGGCTAATACTGGCTATGGGGGTGTCTCACCCAACCAATTTATGATTAAACCAAAAAAGACGAAGGAGATTACGGCGCAGGGGAGGGAAAACCCAGTGCCGGCGACAATTCACGAGTCATGTGTCGTCGTTATCGAACAATCGTGAGCAAGCAACTTCTACGAGCTTTGGTGCCTTGGATCCCGTAGTCGAAAATGAAACAAGAGCACATCCAGCCGCAGGCAAAACAAATGATAAGACAGATGAAGCAGAACCCAGCCGGGGCTTTAAGCAACCCCAGCCTTTAAAAGCCAGTGGGGACTCTGACTCTGAATCATCAAATGAAAACACTGCTTCAATACTGTCTTTAGGACATTTTCCCGATAATAATCGGCATTTATTTTGACCCCATGGTCGATGAATACGAGCGGGGAGCGACCATCGGCGGCGCTTGAGTTCTGCTGGCCAATCGAAGGTGTATATTTTCAGCTGACCTCTTTGGCAAGTAAACCCGATCATTTTGTTTGTTCACAAACTGCTCAATTTGGAATGGCTTCTCACCGGAGAAAACCAAATTCGGTAACTGGCCACTTTCGTGCAAGCGAAGCAACTCCTTGGCTCATTCCAGTCTAACTTTTTTTGTGCATCGGTGAGCTCTTGCACTTTTTGGAACTTGAATGGCTTTAGTCCAAGCTCATTTTTTAATATGTGTTGTATCCGTTCTCGCGATATGTTCAGCTCACGAGCAATTTTTCTACCACTGCGGCGTGGATTTTGATCAAATCTGGCCTTCACTTTTCATTTCTGGTGCTGTTACCGTTTTTTTTCGTCCACTTTTTGGACGCGATGCAACACTGCCAGTATCACGGTAACGAGCAATGGTACGAGAAACAAAAGATTTATTCACATTTAAATGCTGGAGGGCTCTAACGATAGCCACTTGTGTTTTTCCACCCAAATATAAAGCAATCACACTATCACGCTTGAATTCCATCACGAATAACTTTTTTTCTGAATGCAATAGATCAAAATGCTTTTGTAAGCTTGTAAACAATAAAATGAACTGTCACTGAAATAAATCTGTCAGCTATCAGACTAGCGGTTTAGAAATGATAGCAACCTGAAGTTGGTTGCAATACATATCAGACACCCTGTATATGGGGGCTATATCGAAATATGGACCGATATTGCCCATTTGCAATCCCAAGATACCTGCAGCTATAAGAAGTGTCTACATCTGCATATTTACATCTGCATATTTACAATTGCAGTCCGACAAGGATGCGTATTATCGCCTCTTTTACTCATCATAAGATGGGGACTGCAGGGGCGTTTAGAAGACTTTGACTATGCGGACGATATCTGTCTCCTCGCACATAAGCATCCGCAAGAGTGGGGCTGAAAATAACGCAAGGAAAGCCAAAACGATGCGCATCAATGCATCCACAGTACAACCTTTCCTTGTCCAACATCAACCGATAAAAGATGTAACATCTTTCGTGTATCTGGGTTACACAATTACCACAACAGGTTGTTCCTCCCAAGACATTAAGTGGAGACTAGACAAGGCAAGACATGCATTTGACATGCTATACGTGTGGCGTTCCTCCCAAGTGTCGTCTAACACAATGCATAGAATCTTAAACTCCAACGTGAAGTATGTACTACTCTATGGTAGCGAATCTTGGAATCCTGCACCAGAAGACACCATCAGCATTGAAGTCTTTGTCAACAGTTGCCTTCGTAAAATCCTATGTATATTTTGGCCGGAACGAATTAGAAATGTTGATATAAGACACACCACCCATCAAATCCCCATTTAGACAGAAATCCTTAGGCGGAAATTGCGTTGGATTGGGCACCCTCTCCGGAAATCACCAGACGACATTGCCAGAATGGTCATCGATTGGAACCTCTAGGCCAGAGATGTGTTGCCATACTTGTAGAATGCAGCTCAATTTCGAAATCAGAACTTCAGGTCAAAGTTGGAGTGAAATAAGGCGTAGTGAAAAAGAAAAATGGAATAACTTTGTTGTAGACCTATGTTCCTTATAGGAACTACAGGAATCAATATACTATGTTAACATAGTACTAACATATTTTTTCGTAGTCTGTATGTCAGGTTAACGTAGACTGTGTAATCCAATGTAATACCACATGGTTGGAAGAAAAAAATAAGAGGTTTCCCTAGTACCTGTCTTTGAAAAAGTTTGATTGCTTTTAAAATCCAAAGACTTGGTGGATTATAAATTCAGGTGTTATATCCGTTCATCCTTCTCTTCGTCAAAGCATGTCCGGCAAAAGTAATTTCCGATTATTTTAAGTCTCTTTGCATAATAATACACTGACCCGTTATGATAGACACTATAAGTGTGACGTCCTGTCTCGATAACACAAGCACAGCGTTTGTTCGTTTCGAGTTTATACCGGGCCACATCAGCTTAGAATATATGCAGTTCTAGTGGCAAGCTGTAATTTGATGTCTTAAGGCTCAAAAAGATCTTGCAGGTTATTAGAGACATATCCAAATATGCCTGCTCCCTTGCAGCATGTAAAGAAGTTCATTGTCTTACTAGTCAAGATGATTTGGCAGAGGGCCAGATCTGAATAAAATGAACTTACAGTTTGTATACCCTACACCACACTGTGGTACAGGGTATTATGACTTTGTGCATTTGTTTGTAACACCCAAAAGGAGAAGAGATATACCCATTGTTTATTATACCGATCGACTTGTAATCACTTTCGATTTAGCTTTGTCCGTCTGTCTGTCCGTCTGTCTGTCTGTCTTGTAATCAAAGTACAGGTCGCAATTATGGTCCGATCTCAACGAAACTTTGCACATATCTTTTTTTAGGCCCAAGGACGATCCCTATTGAATTTGGTTAAAATCGCTTCAGATTTACATATAGCTCCCATATATATGTACCTCCGATTTGGCATACATATATGCACTGTATAAGCAACATTTTTTGAACCGATTTGTACAAAAATTTACAGAGAGTAGTCTCGTGATACACTTAGATACAATACATATATGTATATGTTACCCCCGATTTGACATGTAAGCGCTGTAGAAACTGTATTTTATATCCGATCACAGCGAAATTCGGCAGAAAGAGGTTTCTTATTACATGAAGGAATACTGCCAAATTCGGAGAAAATCGGTTCAGATTTAGATATAGCCCCCCATATATGTTAGCCCCGATTTCGCCATAAAGTCGCTCTCTGGTGTACACAGCAATGTGGGAGACGCAGCTATTGCAGTTAATTATGCCCCACATTCAGATGGCAAGAAATGTAGGAACAAGTTCTGCCGACAATTTATTGTCCATCCCAGTCAGAACAAGTCCATTAGAGCACCCCCCGCCATCTGGCGGCAATTAAGGAAACTCCAACGTGAGCCAACACCATACTCCTTCACAACATCAGAAGTCGCAGCAAGCATTTCCAAGGCGAAGTCCTTAAATGCTCATGGACCCGACGGCATCTCAATGGTCATGCTTAAACATCTCGGCGCAATTGCACTCGGATTTCCCACACAGATTATACCTGAGATTTGAAAGACTGTGAAAGTGATCCCGATCCCAAAACCAGCTAACCAGGGAGAATCATATCGCCCTATCTCCCTTCTGTCAGCCATAGCTAAGGTCTTGGAATTCCTATTACTGCCAACCATGACAGAGCATCTACACCTTGCAGAACATCAGCAGGAAGGAAGGAAGAAGAATACCGACGGTGCAAACCCAAAGAAACTTTGTGTTGTATTTGATAATCTCCTTAACTCACAAAACATTTACGTATGTCGAAACTAAAGTCCTGAAAGCTCTGACAGGTACCACATAGGGCAATGATAAAGAGACGGTGATGATGACCTATAAGACTATCAGTCGCTCTATCCTCAGCTATGCCGCCCCGTTTGGACTATGCGATACGCAATGGCGAGGACTGCAGCGAACAAATAGTGCACTACTAATTTCTACCGCATGTGTGCAGATGTCGAGTGTGGTCCATTTACATGAGGCGACAAGGATACTGTCAGTACTGCAACATAATGTGTTGCTTCTTTCTGGCGTGTCACCCCAACCATCACATCGTGATGGAGGCTCCTCCACGGCACATCTGGAAGAAAATCAGGCGCTACTGCCCAGACATCAGGATTTTCCATAGCAACAGGTCTGAAGCAACGGCATACCTTGGCCGCGGCAATATAGTTACCTCTACCAGAGGTAACAATCTTGCCGCGATGTAGGGCTTAAACATATCATTCGTCAAACACACTTCCAAAATAACCACATCTACACATATCCCAACCAACAAAATATCACCTAACCTACACTACACACAACCCTACCCAGCACACATCCATATCCCGAGCAATTACTGCACACATTTTGCTATCGCCGGCGATGGCTGCAAGCTATCCCCCCTTATACGAATTATTCAGTAATGTAGAGTGTTTCTATAAAGATCTGGCAAACCAGAGGTGGTCGAGCAGATCCGACTGTAAAAACACTAAATCTCTCTGGACAGCTATTTTAAAATCTAGGACCAAAGATCTTCTTAACCTCACAGAGAGGGATATTCGCTTAATGATAGGCACGCTGACTGGTCACTGTAATGTAATCAAGGTGGCAGCGTGTAATGTATCAAGACGAAGCGATCGCTACCTAGATGATTACAGGATACAAAATCTGGAATCTCTGTCCTCCCACGATATTGATAGAAGTATGTACATATATTTCTAACCAAATTTTTCATAATTTTTTAACAATATTATTTAGATCCAACGAAACTTGAAGCTACAAGCTTAAGCGACCTTCATGCTGCAATTTCATCGGACGTCAAATATGAATCGAAATTCACATCTTTCATCAGTTTCCTTATTTTAGGCCCATCAAAAACTCCTTCTTAGATTTTTTGAAATGAAAGACTTTTAAATAAACTTTTTAAATATGAGAGTGAATTGCCATCTTTCCATAAGGCTTTTACAAAAATTTTAAAGAGCCCCAGCTTAATATGCAGTGATGGCAAAATATCGGCTATCCCAGAGGCATAACATACCAACTTCTTTTAAATCGCAACAAATTTTCCAGTCATGTTCATATTTTATATATTTTATCAATTTAGCCATTGATTCGTATGATTCATTAGTGTTGACAGCATGAGCAATGGGAATCGGCGGTTTCTGATTTCCGTTGTGTAAAAGTACTGATTTCAAACTTCCTTTACAGCTGTCAGCAAGTAACCGCCATTCCTTTGAATTGTATGTTTGATTAAGTTCCTCAGACAATCCGGGAATGTCCTTACAAAAGCATCTGTTATCCACAGTTGTATTAAAATTGTTTATAAGGTTTACCACGGACTCTATAATATGATATGTTAACATCTGGGGCCAAAATATTGTACTGTTTCATCCCAGATGCAAGTAGTTCTGCCTTATCTGTGGTCAGTTCCAAATCTCTCACTATATCAATGAGTTGAAACTGAGATAAAGACGATGACTTCTAACTCAAGCTTGAATCGCTCAGAGTTGAATATTCAGTTGAACTTGATGCTGTTTCCGTTATTAGGCTGTTAGCTATACTTGGACACTTCCTACTCCAATCTATTGACTTAGACAAAAATAGCAGTCCGTGTCGTGAATGAATGGTTGTCTCCAAATCATTGGCATTCCAAATTGCACGTGAAGTCTAAAATTGAAACGTTTTATTTCACAAAACTTTGTAATACATTAATTTTATGGTACTTACCGCATTCGTCCACTAGTCCATCGAGTAAGATTTACATGGCACGAATTACACAAAATACTAGGTGTCCACGGTTCGTTCATATTTTTAACTCGTATACAAAAATATTGCGCTTATATTTTAGCTATTATTTTACTAAACGCACGTCGATTTTTTTAATTACATATTTTCCGCAGATGTAGCAGAAATTGTCGGGATAATTTACACATTGAAAAGTTCTTTGCCGTTTACTCATACCGCTTACTCATACCGTTTACTCATACAATATTTTTCAGAAAATCGACTTATCTCTTTAAAGCGCTAATTTATTAATAATTTATTAATAAGAAATTTCATTCATCAATTCCGGGTTTAAGGTTCATAAGTTGCAGTACCTGTAGCTGACATATTGTTTGCTTCGAACGTAGAAACCCAATATTTTCAAGACTGCCGCGTACTACTTTGTATTGCGTACATATAATTTTACTATCTGTATATACAACTGGGATGTCCATGCCCCTTAAAGGCGCAACTGAATGGAAACCTCATAAATAAAAACCACAAATATTGTTGAATGACCGGATCTCATCCAATATAGCTCTCACATTGCATATCATGTTTTATAGAGGGTTACGAACGGCCATAAAACCTCGTCCTCTCTATAATTTTATAATGTCTGACATTAATCCTCATAAAATAAAATGCAAGTGCGATGTCTCTCTCACATATGGCGAATTCAATATAAGCAAAAACATTATTTAAAAACGAAAAAATATGAAACAAGATTTTTTTGAATTTCCCTAACATTTACAAAATGGTTGATAACTTTTTCATCTATCCATAGATTTTTTTCAAATATGCTGGATTTTTGTAATAAAATAATTTTATCGATTTTTCTTCTATTTTTTATGGTTTTTTTTTGTACCAGGAAAGTGTTTTTTAAAAAAAAAATCATTTTTTCTCATATTTTCGACGGTTACTAAACCAAAGATTCTACGTGAAAGCGATATTTTAGCCCTCATAATTCCCTTTAATTTGAGGCATAATACGGCTCAATCAGGCTAATACTTCAAATTATGGTCCAAATACTGAATGTACATTACAAGAAAGCTGGAATTTAAAAAAAAAAATTACCATAACAAAATTTTTTAATATTTTTTTCGTGTTTGTGACACCTAGTTGCACCAGAAACTGGTATCCACTTCCCTTGGACAAAATTTTTGTTGCATAGTGTTATTATCGAAATGCCCATTTTCGCATTGTGAGGGAGGTGTAGGGTATTATATAGTCGGCCCCGCCCGAATTTCTGTCTTTCCTTACTGGTTTAATTTATCTTCATCTTCTCGGGACAAACACAAGGGACCAAATGGTCTCCGAGTGAAGTAGTGCACACCAGCAATGGTTGAAAATGGCATTTAAATCTGCACAATATGAGTAAACACAATAAATTGTAAGGGCCGATGTTGAATGGGAACCACACCTAAACGTCAAGTTTTTTTCTGCATTTCATTTGACATTTCTCAATTTCAGACTAACTCAATTTGAACCATGGAAAGATACACAATCGTGCAACGCGTTTAAGTTTTTTAAGCCTTTTACGAAAATGGGCGTTCAAATCAAAATGCATTTCGTGCACTTCGTGGTGTTTTTTGATCAGCATAATCGGCCAAATGTGTCCACAATCGGGAGAATTGTGCGCATATTTCAGCAAACCGGGTCTGTAGGAGATGTGAAAACACCCGTGCATGCTCGTTCAGTTCGTTTAGTGCGGCTTATGGGCTGGCGACGTCATCGGGCCATACTTCTTCGAAATGAGGCCGGTCAGGCAGTTACTGTGAATGGTGCTCGCTATCGTGAGATGATAACGAATTTTTTATGGGCCGAATTGGAAGATATGGACGTGGACAATATGTGGTTTCAACAGAACGGTGCCACTTGCCACACAGCTAACGAAACAATGGCTCAACACATTGAATGGCCGTGTAATCTCACGTCGTGGCGATGTCAATTGGCCGCCAAGATCATGTGATTTGACAGCGTTGGACTTCTTTCTTTGGGGTTATTTGAAAGAAAAGGTGTAAGTCGATAAGCCAGCAACAATTCAAGAGCTAAAGGATGGGATAATTCGGCACATTAACGGCATAGAACCTCAATTATGCCTTGGCCATTTGGCCGATATTTTGTTCCATACATAATTGAACCATACCAATATTATCATAATAAAAGGAAATGACAATAATTTCCTAAATAATTTGTGTTTTATTCAAAATCAACAACGGCCTTAAAATTAAACCACCCTTTATTATTTAAAAATTAAAATTTTCGATTTAGCTGGAAAAATTATTCAATTAGCCTGTAACTGGACTTGATTTGACAAATCTGGAAAATCCAGCTCATTCCAGCCCGTCTGGCAACCCTACATAACGACCAAATGGCCGTGGAAGTTAAATCCGGGCACTGATTTTAAGCGTCTTTTGGTATAATAGATTTATAGTTGTCGTTGTAGTAATAAGACGTTTGTATTTATACTTAACAACTATTTATTTCTATTTATTACTATTAAAATTAGTTCACAAAATCTTACGAAGTATTACTAGAAATGCTATCGCTGACGGCGAAAACTTCTCGTGGAATCAGCTGTTGTTTTCTCCTCCTCTGGTTCGTTACAACCTTGCCAGATTGTTTGTCATTCGAACACGACGGTCTTGGTGCTGCCACAGCCACTCCCTCTCCAGTGACCAAGTCAGGATCCGATACCCGATCAGCTTGGAACGATATTCTCCTAGTTGGTGTGTTCCGCACAATTGGAAGTTCGGTGGACTGTGTACTCTGAGTTGATGTTGATGAGTCTTGAGAGAATGTCTGAGGACTCGGTAGAGGTGTTGCTGTTGTTTGAGGATGTTCAGGCTCAGTATTATTGATGATGAAAGCTGGCTTGAGTCGATCTACCGATATGTTCACGTCCTTGTTCTTAATTCGTATCGTATATAACCGATCTGAAATTCGTTGAACTATCTCAAACGGTCCAGTGTAAGGTGGTTCAAGTGGTCCTCGTACTGCGTCCGTCCGAAGAAAAACGTGAGTGCAATCATCGAGGTTCTTGAAAATAAACATTTTGTTTTTGTTGTGGTGAGACACTGGAATTGGTCGCAGGAAGTTGAAGTATTCACGAAGTTTCCTTAAAAATTCAGATGAATTGGCAGGAATTTCTGATTCGGTGAAGACTTCTTGAGGTAACCGTAAGTGCCCACCATAAAGAAGATCCGAAGGCGAAGCTTGAAGATCCTCTTTGACAGCTGTCCTTAATCCGAACAAAACAGTTGGAAGTATATCGACCCACGATACTTGTGAATGACACATTAAAGCTGCTTTGAAAGATCTGTGCCATCTCTCAATCATTCCATTCGATTGTGGATGATAAGCAGTTGTTCGAGTACGTTTCGAACCTATTAAATTCGCTAGGGCCTTGAATAACGCGGACTCGAATTGTGTGCCCTGGTCTGTCGTAATTGTCTTAGGACAACCGCGACCGTCTGGGCCGACATGTCCTTCAGAGGAACAGCTTCAGGCCATCGTGAAAATCGATCGATCATGGTGAGACAACATCTATAACCCTGTACTAACGGCATTATCACGATGTCCAAATGAACATGATCGAAACGATTGTCTGGGACATCTATCTTGTCTGGAGAAAGGCGGTTGTGTCTGGTTATTTTTGCTCTTTGGCACGATATGCAATTCCGAGACCAATTTAGGATTTGTTTCTTCATTCCAGGCCATACGTATTTCTCACGTATCTGTTGAAGACTAGCACGGCCGCCAGGATGTGAAAGATTATGAATTGAATTGAAGATTTGTCGACGTAGTGACTCAGGAACATACATTCGAACATATCCTGTGGATACGTCACAGTATACTGATGTCGTATCAAAATGTACTATTTGAAGTTTTAAAGAATTTGCGCCATCCAAAATAGTTTTCAACTCTTCGTCCATCTCTTGAGCTGATTGCAGTTCCATTAGAGTGACTGATGTTGGCATTGAAATTGCGTTAAGGCGGGACAGTGCATCTGCCACTGCGTTTTCAGAACCGGACAAGTACAAAATTTCTGTCGTGAATTGCGAAATGAAATCAAGGTGCCTCAATTGTCGAGGCGAGGCTTTTTCTGGTTTTTGCGAAAATGCATAGACGAGCGGTTTGTGATCGGTCCGAACTATGAAATGTCTTGCCTCCAGCAAATGACGAAAATATCTTATAGCCTCGTAGATAGCAAGCAACTCTCTGTCATATGTGCTATAATTTCTCTCTGCCGCAGATAATTTTCGAGAGAAAAATCCGAGTGGCTGCCAAATTTCATTTGCTTTTTGTTCCAATACAGCTCCAATGGCAATGTCTGATGCGTCGGTTGTAAGGGCCAAATCTGAATTGGGTGCTGGATGAGCTAGCATAGTTGCTTCACGAAGGCTGCGTTTGCAAGATGCAAAAGCATTTTCAGCTTCAAGTGTCCAAGGAACCTTCCTCTTATCATTTTTCTTGGAGTCCTTAAGGAATTCATTGAGTGGTGCCTGCAGCTGAGCGGCATGTGGGATGCAACGACGATAAAAATTGACGACACCGAGGAATCTGCGAAGCTCGCAAATAGTTTCAGGTTTGGTGTAATTTTCAATAGCGGCAACACGATCTGTTGGAGGTGTACAACCATTTTCGTTGATGATGTAACCAAGAAACTGTACTTCAGATTGTCCAAATTTACATTTATTGACGTTGATTGTTAGACCGAATTGTCGAAGGCGGTCAAAAATCTGCCGTAAATGTATTTGGTGTTCCTCAATAGACTCAGATATAACAATCATGTCGTCAATATAACAATAAACAAAATCAAGACCTCTCAAAACGGAGTCCATAAACCTCTGAAAGGTTTGTGTGGCGTTTCTCAACCCGAATGGCATATATAAAAATTCCACAAGTCCAAAAGGGGTGCACACTGCTGTTTTTTGGATGTCTTCTGCAGCCATTGGTATTTGGTAATAAGCCTTAACAAGGTCGAGTGTAGAAAAAACTGACTTACCATATAATTTCTCACAAAAATCGTTGATGTTGGCAATTGGGTATCGGTCAGGTACAGTTTTGGAATTCAGCTTTCGGTAATCCCCACACGCTCGCCAACCACCATCTTTTTTCGACACCATATGAAGCGGGCTAGCCCACGGACTTTTGGAGGGACGACATATACCATTGTCCAATAGGAAGTCAATTTCCGCTTTAGCAGCTGCAAGTTTCTCTCCAGAAAGTCTTCGTGGACGATCTGCAACGGGATTTCCGATTGTTTCGATGTTATGAACAATAATTGCATCACTCGTTGATTTACGCGTCAAAGTAGTAGTTGTGATGTCAATAAACTCCTTCAGTAATTCATGGAAGGGACCTGTCGAAGGCGATAATGTTGAAATACTAAAATCTTTGGTTTTACGAAATTCACCACGGCTTGTTAAATTTGTCGTATTATCGATGAGGCATTTCCGTTTTAAATCAATCATCAAATTGTAATGAATTAGAAAGTCTGCCCCCAAAATGGGCGACTGAACATCGGCAATGGTAAACAACCACTTGAGTACGACGTAGACCTAGGTCTAATTTAAGAACACAATTACCATAAGTTTGTATTTCACTGCTGTTTGCAGCAAGAAGTCTCATGCCGGACGGCTTTAGAGTTGTTCTGATTAAGGATGGGGGTACAACTGACACCACTGATCCGGAATCAATTAAAAATCGAGACTTTGTACATGTGTCGTAGATATGTAGACGATTCTCCTTTACTGGGTTGTCATTGCCGCTATCGCCAGCCGTGTTAACTGACGACAGCCCTATTAATCTTCTCGAACTAGTGTTGTAGCGTAGACAATTCGGTTTACAATGTTTGGCAGAATCTCCAAACTTTTGATGATACCTGCAAAGCAATTTGTTGTTAGAAGGTCTATTATTTGAACGTGAATGACTGTGAGATCTGGATCGATGATGACCGTATCTGCTTTTATTGCTCGCTTGAAAGGTGTCCATTTTAGCAGAAAGATCCGTTAAAGTCTTGCAAATATCAGCTAAAGACACAGGCGAATTAATTGCGTCAATCGAAATGTTGGTATCAGAATGTGGTGGCGCCTCGGAGACAGCACACACAGTATTTCCTATAGCATCCAACATTTTTTCTGCGTTTTTAGCTAGTTTGTCTAAATCCTCCTCTTCCCACACAGTTAATAGAGGGCGAATCGAATCTGGCATTTGCCAGAGAAATAGTGTACGAATAATCGTTTCATTTCCTTTACCAGGTGCCAAACGTCTCATGTGGGATAGCATTTCCGACGGCTTCATACCTGTTGTCTCACCACCTTGCAATAAACGTCGCAATTTAGACTCGGAAGACTCAGAAAATTTCGAAATAAGTCTCTCCTTCAATGTAGAATATTTGTCGTCATACGGCGGATTTGTTATGAGGTCTTCAACCGACAAGAGTATGTCGTCTTCAAGGCGCACAGAAACAACATCAAATTTGCCCGCATCCGTTGTAACACCACAGAGAGAAAATGAACGTTCAACCTGAGCAAAAAATAATTCCGGATTTAGTCTGTTGAATTTCGGAATATGCACTTTATGCAGGTTCGATCGCTGTCCTTCATATGCGTTCACTGATGACTGTCGAAGAGAGTGTACTTCACGTTGTAGCGCCTCTATTTGCTGAATTAAATTTTCCATTTCCGACATGTTTATACTACTACTGTCGAAAAATTCCATATTTTCACCACGGAGCGATTCGTCGTTGTAATTAGAGTATTCTCGTTGCCTCAAGTTGTGTCTGGAATGCATAAGCAAAAACGTTGACTATTTTGGCAAATTATGCATGAAAAAAACGTTGAAAATTTTAAAAGCGCTGCTGCTGCTCTGCTATCAAATTTTTTTCGCTGCTCTGCTTCCAAGAAGTTTTTGTAGCAATGTAAAAAATACCACTTCAGATTGTGCGTGAAAAGCGGGGTCACCAATATAGTTGTCGTTGTAGTAATAAGACGTTTGTATTTATACTTAACAACTATTTATTTCTATTTATTACTATTAAAACTAGTTCACAAAATCTTACGAAGTATTACTAGAAATGCTATCGCTGACGGCGAAAACTTCTCGTGGAATCAGCTGTTGTTTTCTCCTCCTCTGGTTCGTTACAACCTTGCCAGATTGTTTGTCATTCGAACACGACGGTCTTGGTGCTGCCACAGATTTTGATGAAAAACATAAAAAATCGTTGAGGATTTTCGAATTTATTTTGGGAATTGTGGGATTTACATTTAGAAATATAATGATGTTAGAATTCCCCGATTTCTGATGATAATGTACAAATTGCAAAAAATAATTGAAATACATACATATATTAATTTTTAAATATTTTATGGATTTATACATTTTCCATTTGCGTTTGAATTTTTTTAATATCTGCAAATTCTTCGAGAATTTGTATTGTCGTCACTTTCTTAGCGAATACATCGCCTTTGCCGTTCCCAGAGATACCCATATGCCCAGGTATCCCTATGAGGTATATGTATGTATGTAGCGTCGAGATATTTAATGACGTGCTGACAGTCCGTGTAAATGACAATGCCAAATTTGGAGAAATTTAAATTTTGTTCTGCCTATGTCACCACTGCAATTTTTAGAAGTACTCAGTCCGATATCAAGAAGACAATGTGTGAAGTCCTGACTCTGTTATAACAGCCAATGTTAATGTTCTAAAAAACGGTCCTTAAAATGGGTACTACGTCCAAATATGACTCACTGGCTTTACATGAGCGTGATTAGACCAATAATCTCCTACGCCTGTGTAGTGTGGTGGACATCAATGGACAAGAAGTGCAACGTAATACCTTTGCAAAAAAATCAATGTATGTGCTGTCTAGGCATAAGCGGGGCATTTAGAACTGCACCAACAAAAGCGTTGGAGACTATACTGCACATCCAACCAATAGACATCCGTATAAAGTATGAGGAAGCCCTCACAGTCTACAAGTGATGGGTGAATGGATAGATCGAGACCACAAGTCGTACCATCAGAAGATTTTAGAATCTCTAGTTGGTCACATTCAAACGCCAGAAATCTCGGACCGCATTCCTAAAGTGCGGCTTACAGCTACCTGTGATACGTTTGTGCCAGACAGACGCTCCTGGGAAAATGGAACTTTGGCCCATGTGCCAGTGGGAACCAGCTGCTACACGGATGGGTCCAAGCGAGGAGGACGGACGGGTCTGGGACTTTTTATTGATGAACCAGAAGTCGAACTTCACTTCCGCCTCCCTGACCATAACACGGTAGTTCAAGCATAAGTTCGAGCAATCGCGGAGTGTGTGAACTGGCTCAGTAACACCACAAAGCCTAAATATGCCAACTTTTTCGCAGAAATCCAAATGGCGATTAAAGCAATAACATCGGAAAGGGTCAAACCCAGAACTGTGTTGGACTGTAAAAGAACTATAAATGAACTTCGAGTAATAAACTTGGAAAATTGGAAACCTTTCGAATGAGTTGAAGCACTGGGCAGTGATGGCTCACAAAACTGTGTGGAATAGCGCAACAGTAGGAGCAACTGCAAAGATGCTGTGGGGTGACCCAAATGAAAAGAAAACAAGAAGTCTTCTGAAACTAAACAAGATCGATATTAGTAAGATGATGAGTGTTCTAACGGGACACTCAAACTTACAAGCACATCTTCATCGCATAGGACTAGCAGGAAACGACGAATGCAGGGCATGCAGAGAAAACATCGAAACGATGGAACATTTTCTGTGTCACTGCCCGGCTTTCACACATGCAAGATCCCAACATTTCGGGTCCGACATATTACCAGACTTGAATCATCTCAGAGAATATGACTGGAAGATACTGAGAAAATTTGTGTCTAGTACCGATTTTCGGCAACTTGTGACGTATACAAGATCATAAATAAGGAGCGACAACAGGCCGAACCACTGGCTGGCTTAAGTATATGTTTTTAGGTTGCTTTCTTTAAATGTTTGTATGTTAAATGAAACATTCGAATTGTTTAAAACTTTTCTAATTTAAACAAAGGTATTTAAATTTATTAGTGGTTTGTGTCATGGGTGTGGGACGAATTTATCTTCACACCCTTGCAAAATTAATGTCACTTTTTGAGAAAATGGTCACAGATTTTAGCTCATAATAGGTATGTTTTCGTTACAAGCTAGCAATTTTAGTTTAGCACTTTGCAACGAAAACAACTGACTTCCACTAACTGGCACATAAGCAATAAGTGGCGGATTTTCACTATCTGGTAGCAATGGTGTCATGAGTTGCGAAGAAAGAACAGTGCGAAACAGAAAAAATTCGTGAAAAGTATTTATAAACTTAGATTTACTATTCTATAGGCGTGTTTTCGTTACACCATAAGTGCTTAATTTGTATGGGGAGCTAAGCACTTTTAAGCACTATTAGTTCCCGATGAAGGTTGGTGCTTGTGTTCCTGTCTTAAACGAGTATGATGTTGCCAGATTGGGCACCCTATATTTAGCAATATGGCATCCCATTTTTGGAGAGATTTTATCAATTATTGTGAATTAACGGGAAGAAGAAGAACAAAAATGGGAAATTATTTTAATATTTGCAAAAAGAGTGTAAACAATTGAACATAGAATAGTAAATATATGTTTTATAAATACTTTTCACGAATTTTTTGTCTGTTTCGCACTGTTCTTTCTTCGCAACTCATGACACCATTGCTACCAGATAGTGAAAATCCGCCACTAATTGCTTATGTGCCAGTTAGTGGAAGTCAGTTGTTTTCGTTGCAAAATGCTAAACTAAAATTGCTAGCTTGTAACGAAAACATGCCTTATGTTCAATTGTTTACATTCTTTTTGCAAATATTAAAATAATTTCCCATTTTTGTTCTTCATCTTTCCGTTAATTCACAATAATTGATAACAATCTCTCCAAAAATGGGATCACATATTGCTAAATATAGGGTGCCCAATCTGGCAACATCATACTCGAATAAGACAGGAACACAAGCACCAAACTTCATCAGGCATGTTTTCGTTACAAGCTAGCAATTTTAGTTTAGCACTTTGCAACGAAAACAACTGACGTCCACTAACTGGCACATAAGCAATAAGTGGCGAATTTTCACTATCTGGTAGTAATGGCGTCATGAGTTGCGAAGAAAAAACAGTGCGAAACAGACAAAAAATTCGTGAAAAGTATTAATAAAACATATATTTACTATTCTATTGTCAATTGTTTACACTCTTTTTGCAAATATTAAAATAATTTCCCATTTTTGTTCTTCTTCTTCCCGTTAATTCACAATAATTGATAAAAAATCTCTCCAAAAATGGGATGCCATATTGCTTAATATAGGGTGCCCAATCTGGCAACATCATACTCGATTAAGACAGGAACATAAGCACCAAACTTCATCGGGAACTAGTAGTGCTTAAAAGTGCTTAGCTCCCCATACAAATTAAGCACCTACGGTGTAACGAAAACACGCCTAATGTATCGTATATTACACTATGCAACAAAATTTTTGTCCAAGGGATGTGGATAACAGTTTCTGGTGCAATTAGGTGTCACAAACACGAAAAAAATATTAAACAAATTTTTTAAGGTAAATTTTTTTTTTAAATTCCATCTTTCATGGAAAGAACATTCAGTATTTGGACCATAATTTTGACCAAGTATAAGCCTGATTGAGCCGTGTTACGCCTCAAATTATTAAAGGGAATTGTGAGGGCTACATATGCTTCAAATATTGCTTTCACGTAGAATCTTTGGTTTAGTAACAGTCGTCAAAAATATGAGAAAAAAATTTTTTTTTTTAAAACACTTCCTGGTACGAAAAAAAACATAAAAAATAGAAAAAAATCGACAAAATTATTTTATCACATTTTTAAAAAGTCAGCATGCTAACGAAGAAAACACTGTCTATTTGAAAAAAATCTATGGATAGATGTAAAAGTTATGCGCCATTTTGTAAATGTTAGGGAAATTCAAAAAAAATCTTCTTTCGTATTTTTTTGTTTTTAAATGATGTTTCTCCTTATATTGAATTCGTCATATGTGAGAGAGACATATAAAAGACATTGCACTTGCATTTTATTTTATGAGGATTGATGTCAGACATTATAAAATTATAGAGAGGACGAAGTTTTATGGCCGTTCGTAACCCTCCATAAAACATGATATGCAATGTGATAGCTATATTGGATGAGATCCGTTCAGGTAGAGGGTCATTCAACAATATTTGTGTTTTTTATTTATGAGGTTTCCATTCAGTTGCGCCTTTAAGGGGCATGGACATCCCAGTTGTATATACAGATAGTAAAATTATATGTACGCAATACAAAGCAGTACGCGGCAGTCTTGAAAATATTGGGTTTATACGTTCGAAGCAAACAATATGTCAGCTACAGGTACTGCAACTTATGAACCTTAAACCCGGAATTGATGAATGAAATTTCTTATTAATAAATTAGTGTAATTCAGCGCCTTAAAGATTTTCTGAAAAATATTATAAAGTTATATTTCGAAGTATGAGTAAAAGGCAAAGAACTTTTCAATGTGTAAATAATCTCGACAATTTCTGCTACATCTGCGGAAAATATGTAATTAAAAAAATCGACGTGAGTTTAGTAAAATAATAGAAGAAATGCATATATGAGCAATATTTGGAAATATATGTGCATGATTTGGAACTGACCAAAGATAAGGCAGAACTAATTGCATCTGGGATGAAACAGTACAATATTTTGGCCCCAGATGTTAACATATCATATTATAGAGTCCGTGATATACCTTACAAACAATTTTATACAACTTTGGATAACATATGCTATTGCAAGGACATTCCCGGATTGTTCGAGGAACTTAATCTAACTTACAATTCAAAGGAATGGCGGTTACTTGTTGACAGCAGTAAAGAAAGTTTTAAAGCAGTACTTTTACACAACGGAAATCAGAAACCGTCGATTCCCATTGCTCATGTCGTCAACACTATGGAATCATACGAAACAATGGCTAAATTGATAAAATACATAAAATATGAACAACATGACTGGAAAATTTGTTGCGATTTAAAAGTAGTTGGGAAATATTGCTGTTTTTTATGCCTCTGGGATAGCCGAGCCCGCGAAGATCATTACAGAAGAAAGAAATGGCCAACAAGAAAAGACATTACATTGAATGAAAACAACGTAAAATACACACCTCACGTCCAAAAAGAAAACATTATTTTGCCACCACTGCATATTAAGCTGGTGCTCTAAAAATTTTGTAAAAGCCTTAAGGAAAGATGGCAATTCACTCTCATATTTAAAAACTTTATTTAAAAGTCTTTCTTTTCAAAAAAATCGAAGAAGGCGTTTTTGATGGGCCTAAAATAACGAAACTGTTGAAAGATGTAAATTTCGAATCCTATTTGACGTCGGATGAAATTGCAGCTTGGATCCAATAAGAGCCCGCAATATGAAACAATGATTAATGATTTGTTAAAAAATCATGAAAAAATTGGTAAGAAATATATTTTTTCTATATTTATGTATGTATATAACACATACATATGGGCAAATATCAAAATTTTTTAATTTTGAAGTAAATTTTTTTCAAGATTTTTTTGGCGTGCACATCAACGGCTTTTACAACAGACGAAGATAAAAATATAAACATGCAAAAACCGTTGTTGTGAATAAATTTCATCGAAGGCCGCGAAAGTTATGGCGGATCCAAAATTGAAATTTAAAAAAAAATGTATGAAATGCAATTTTCAGCAGAATTTGGAAAACTAAAATTACAATCATAGAACATTAGCATTTCTATCAGCCTATGACAAAATATTCGCTGTAGCTTCATTATTCGGATAAATATAGCGAACCCAAAAACTCCACAATTCGACGAGGTAAAATTTTCATACGAACATTATTTTTGTGGAAATATAATTTTTGCAATGTGCATAATTTGCACAATCATCAAAATAAAATGAAGGCCCTCCGATTTCGGAATAGAGCGTTAAAAATCCTTTTATTTCATATACACTTCCGCCATATCTGTACCCCGCACTGGATGTGCCTTGACGATCATTGCTGAGACAAAAGTGTCACGTTCTTCGCGTACAACACTTCAATCTTCAAATAAGTATCCATGATTGTTAAGTGCACCACAGCAGTACGCCCGAAGAACATAGAAATTAATTTCAAACGTTTATACTATTAAAAATGCCAAGGACAAAATTTGCAATTTTTGCAAAAATTGAAAAAGTGAATAAAATTTCAGCGATTCAATATTTTGTTACGGCCTCCTGATTTTTGGATTCACCAGGTCTGGGATAATTAATTCAGCTCAACCTATACATAACTGTCGATGTGCTCCGCGAAATACACTATCAAAAAAACAAAATTCACGCAAGTTTAACAAATGTTTGGGAAGCTATGGCGGTGGTTCCATTAAGAGCACATCAACGACACCTATATAGATTTATAGGTATTTCAAGCCGCTATTATTTCATTACATCGCGGGCCGCGCTGACCGCGGTCAAAAAACAAAAAACACTTGAAATCGCATTTCAAAAAGTTATGAGCTATAATTTTTTGCGGAAAGATCTCACATGAACAGTGCTCACGAAAAATTCTTCCTCCATGTGTCCCTCGTGTTTTTTGTAACTGACCAGTAACTTCAGAAAAAATAGTTTGGCCACAACTTATAAAAGAATGGATGCAGACATTAACATTTCTAGGACTTTTTTCACAATTTTTAAATGTTATAACTTTTAAATAAATTCTAAAGTTTTTTAGATAATAACAAACTTTTTTGGGAAACAACTTTTATGTTTGTGGTTCATCTAATTCCATCAACTTATGCACCGAAATCCGTACACAAAGCGAGAAAAGGGTCAAACAACATACATTATCCCTGTGTTAAAAAATTTTGATATTTGCCCATATGTATGTATTATTCTAACTTATTTTTCGCTTTATGTATTCCAACAGGTATAAATATGTCCCTCAAAATTCATTTCTTGCATTCTCATTTAAACTTTTTCCCCGAGTATCTTGGCGACGTAAGCGACGAACATGGGGAAAGGTTTCACCAAGAAATTAAGTCTATCGAGCGGCGTTAACAAGGGCACTGGGATGAAAAAATGATGGGAGATTATATTTGGTTCCTCATTAGAGAAGCCGATTCCGAAATCTACAAACGTCAACAAAGAACTCACAATTACTTCTAATGAAACTTGTACATGTACATAAACTTAAAAGGCACATAATATAAATAAAAGTAACAAATAAAATCGCTTTTTAAACAGAAGATTTTTTTAAATTCTCTTACCTCTACCAAAAAGGCTATAATTTCTACATTTATCCATAGATTTTTTTCAAATTGGCATTATTTTCTTCGCTAGGATGCAAACTTTTAAAAAATAAAATAAAATATATTTTTCGTCCCAGGATTTTTTTATTTTTTTTTTAAATCTACTTTTTCCAATTTATTTAATGACTGTTACTAAACCACTGTTTCTATGTGAAAGAGATATTTCCAACATTGGTAGCCCGCATTAATAGCTTCAATTTAACGTATAAGTCGACCTGATCGGGTATATACTTCAAAAATTATAGTGCAAATACTAAGGGTACCTTCGACGATATTAGTATTTTAAAAAAAAAAAATAATCCATAAAAAAATTTTTGGTTTTGATTTTATATAACAGTATGACACAATCTATACAAAGAATACATTTTTAGGTCTAGGACACAAAAAAATGTTTATACCCTACACCACACTGTGGTACAGGGTATTATAAGTTTGTTTCACGGCAGATGTTTGTAACACCTGAAAATAACACAGCTAGACCCACCTTAAAGTATACCGATTGACTCAGAATCACTAGCTGAGTTGATTTAACCATATCTGTCCGTCCGTCCGTCTGTCCATGTAAAGTTGTTCGTCGACTACAGGTCGCAATTTCACTCCGATCGCACACCACACTGTGGTACAGGGTATTATTTAAGTATAAAATGTCCCAAAAGTAAATTTATGTAAACAATTTATACATGAATTACAAAATTTATATTTCAGAGTTATTCAATATTACGAGAGTGGTGTAGGGTATTATATAGTCGGCCCCGCCCGACTTTAGCCTTTCCTTACTGTTTTTTTTTTGCGTATAGTTATTAGTGGTATTAAAAGGTCCATGGATATGGTGACACTTTTTTAAGTGTCACTACGTCCATGGACATAATGGACATGAAATAGACCATTTAATCAGTAAGTGATCATTGAAAACAATTTCCAAGTTATTGAAATACCAAGCCCAGTTGCTGGAAAGTATGGCCGCGGTTAAAGATTTTCTCCTCTATGGTATGTCCACAAACACATACTCCACCCAAAGTGTATTGCTTCTAGTAATAACTTATTGAGGTGGATATCGCAAAATCTTCAGATTGTGAAATTTGGTAGTTTCTGCCCTGGGAAAATTCGTTAAAAACGTTAAAAATGTAAAATAGTAATCTTAAGCTTCAAATACACACATCTATGTAATTCGAAAAAAGTTTCAATTTTTATTACGATGACATGTACATATACGAAAATATGTTTATTAAAATATATTTTTGTAATTTACATATGTAAACATAGTAGTAGGTATTAGGTAGTATGCATGTGTGTATGAGTAAATAATTAATTAATTAATTATAGATATAAGCACTTCACTTCAAATACCAAATATGCGTATAAATATTTCGTTCTTAAGGTATTGTATTGCATGTATGTATGTATACTCGTATATTGAAAAAAATATATATAATATTAAAATGAATACAACATCAATTTTGGAGAAAACCTAAATTTTTTTTAAAACATCAACGAAATTTTGTCAACAAAACAAGAAAAGTGCCTTTGGGAAGGTAGAGTGGAGTTCCAATAAGATGTGAAGAGGAAAAAAATAGTACAACATTTAGGAATAATATTTTATGTATAGGAATTCTTAAAACAGAAATCAAGCAAAAATATTAAAAAGAAAATGATGTGTTTGCTTTCACTGCATCATTTTACGACGAGGGAAAATGTTTATCGATATCAGAATCTTCGGCAATCATGGTCAATTTATGAAAAGTGTCACGTATATACGTCTTGCAATCGACGACGGCTAGAATAGAATAGAAAAATAAGTTATAATACTACAAATTTGTAGGCATTGGCGGTTTTCAGCACTTACCCAATTTGCCTTCTATAACACGTGTGGTGATACGTTTTGCTAAGACTTTAAACAATTCTTTGGTGGCTATTTTACGTTTATAATAAGGATTTAAGTAGTCAACCACTGTTTTGCTAACGTCTGTCTTCTGCTTATAGACCTGGTGACGATCGCTTTGCGATTTTGAAACGGCGGCCGTTTTTGACGAGGTCGATGAAGAGGAGGTTGTAGGGGCAAGGGTGTGGTGCTGGGTGGTGGTGTTGGTTTTTAAATTGGGTTCTCGGTGAGTTTGTGATTGAGATTTCGATGAGCTGGAGGCGGCGGCAGCGGCGGCGGCTGCGTTGATCGAGTTTGAGTATGAGCGTGAAGACATTGATGACGAAGAGCCGACTCCAAGAGATGTCTTTGATGACGACGACGACGGCTTTAGTGATGTTGAGCTTTGTTCAGAAGAAGCTTTTGATTTCTCTATGAATGTGGAAGATGTTTTACTGCTTGTTGATCTATCCCTCGAACTGTGATAATGGTGATGTTCTTTGTTAGTTGAGGCCCCTTGCGGCGACTTATCTTTGCCGCTGGCCATTTCTAGAGCTTTCTTTTCACTGGCACTTAAAATGGCCTCAATCTCTTTAGTTACAGGATGTATATTCTCATTGTTTTCTTTGTCTTTTGCCTCGGCATCATTATCCTCGTCGCTCTCTTCATCGTCGTCCTCGCCGAGATGATCAAGCTCCGGTGGTTTGTAGATATTGTGACTCTGATATTTATCTTTAGAGCTTCGATGAAAGTGCGAAGTTCTTTTGGATTTCAAGTGTGTGCCTACTTTATAACGATCAAAAGAGGCGGAACTTGAACTCTTGGAGCTAGAATTGTAATCGTTATTTTCCTTTGTATCATATTTATCGAGACTATCCTCACTGCTGCTGATCGCTTCTAATTCCTCTTTTTCTAATTTTTCAATTTCCTGCTTCAGTTTTTGTTCTTTAGAAATTAAATTCTCTAAATTGTCGTCGGTGTTTTCAAGTTTCACATCTTCATCTGCGGACATATTTTCCCTTTTCAAAGACAATTTCTTATCTATGCTGTCGCCGTCACTACTTTCCAATTCGGCCCATTCTTCTTTTATTTTCTTAATCTCTAATTGTTCTTCCATTTCCTTGTCCTCCTCAGAGATGGAAGATAGTGATGTCTCATCCTCTTCATCGGATTTACTTTTGGTTTTATTGAAAAATGAACCAATTGTAGTCTGTTTTCCAGACTCATGTTTATAGCTGCGGGGAGCTTTTAGAGCTTTTGGAATATCTTTATCTTTTTTGCTGCTGCTACCATTCGGGGACTGTGGCTTTTGTTCTTCTAATTCTTTAAGTTTACGTTCAAAATACTCCACACTGCCACCATTCCAAACACTTTTCTTTTGCTCCGGTTTCGGCACATAATCCATGAGTATGGGCATTAAACGTTTTTTGGAAGTCAATTGCTTTATAGTTGAAATCTGCAAAAGGAATAGATAGAAATAGTTTAGAATTTGTTTGAAGATAACAATTATTCGAAGTATTCCAAATATCCTTACCTCCTTCGCCACTGCATGCCTGTACATATTGGCCACCTTTTGTTTTGAAAAACACTCATATTCTATGTCAGCCGCCAAGGCTTCGAAATCTTTTTGGACCAAAAAACTTCTAGGCTTATCTTCTTCACTATCTTTCACGTTTGTTTTTAACGCTTCCACCAAAGCTGTTAAATAGTTTTCGCGTATTGATATCTTCAGGCCGGCCACTTTGGTTGAGGTCGCTTGGGCCTGATGTATACGGGTCATTTGTGTTCCGCTTTCTTGTTCCAATTCCTTGGCCGCATTCAAACATTTACGCAATTGAAATTGTTTACGTATGAAGTCTTCGGTGTCCTTTTTGGCCTTTTTTGCCAATTGTGTGTGACTGACTTCGCCAGATGAATCGTCATCATCATCGTCACCGCCTCCGGCCGCCCTCTTAGTGGCAGCTCTACCTCCTGTAAAAATGTAATCGAATTTCATATTTTAGTTGAAATGTATTGAATAATTGTCTATGTTTTATTTTGATACAGTCTAAAGACCGAGGCACATAGATTTCTTAGCATCGATTTCTATTCCGGCAATGCTCACACTCGTCTTCGTCAAGTCGCTCAAGTTGCCTAAGGATCCTCAGGAATTCCTTGTATCTCCATATATTTCTGGGGGTTACTTTTTTGCCAGGATTCAGCAATTTCCAATTCTTCTTTTAGGAAAAGCGGTTTTGGTTTCAACCGAAAATCTAATTGAAAAAACGATATTCGATATTGAATTTTGCTCAAAACTGGTTACACTTGGTTCGAAATAACTCTTGTATCCAATCAGAGCAAAAACATTTAAAAGTGGTGGTAAGTTCGGTCAGGCCGAATCTTAAATACCCTCCACCATGAATTGCCTTCAATACTATGACAGGAAAAATTTGAAGCGGATGGCTACGGAATTCAAGTTTGTGGCTTAAAAAATGTATTATAAAGGGTGGACCAACCATAATACACAATGTTAATTGTGAGTCACACCTGGCGAGCATTTGGTCGAAGTTTTGTCTCACACATAATTATCATAGATCCTTCTCTGAAAAGTTTTTGTTTTATTTACAATTAAGATCATGCGTTTTGGTTGAGAGATAGGATTACGAGTGCAAACTGTCACATTAAAAATTTTCAGATTACTCAAAACAAATTATTAAAACATATTAATAATTTACCATGGTGTAATCAAAAAATATGCAAAAAAATTTTGCGATATATGAATCAAAATGCGAAATATCAGAAGGATATGTCAATACTATTTAAAAATCATGACACAAAAATGGATGATTTCAAAAATCATGCAAAAAAAAATTAACAAAAATATGGAAAGTGTGGGGTAATTCCAAAGCAAACCTACCCTTTCTGAATATTTATGAATAGTATAGATTTGGAAGAAATATTGCACGCGAAAAATAAAATCTACGGAGAATTTTAAGAATATTTCTCCCAGAAATTTTAAAATTAATTCCTAGCTGGCGGAAATCTACTTCAAATTCTAAGACGATCTAACCATGTCCGTCTGTTTGAGGAAAGCAGACAACAGGTCAGGTGGCTGACTAGTTGGTTGGAATTTTGCAGAAACATGTGTTGTTATTGCTCTGCAATGGTTGGTATTGCATTTGTACAAAATCGGTCAAATATGTAAAATTTCCCCATACAATGACTAAAAGACGGTCAGGTAATGCCTTTTTCAGCGTTATCAACTGAATTATAAGAGCTAGAAAGATGCAACTTGAGATTTGTTCCTTTACTTTTTTTTATAGTAAAACTAGCAAAAGAGAAATAATTCAAAATTCTCTCTGAGTAAACATGTTTTAAAAAAGTACGGGAACGGAAATCTGGTAAAAATATCAAGCACAGACAAATTTCTTCTATTTGAAGTTTCTGTTATATTACTTTCAATGTATTTTGAATGCTACTACTTTTACTCGGAAAAATTTGTCAAGTAAAAACTAGTAAAAGAGAAAGACATTTTGAAAGTTCTCTCTTAAATTTGTATACTATTTTTACTAGTTTTTTGAGTAAAACTGGTAAAAATGGTAAAACTAGTAACTTGTAGAAGGTAAAGGAACAAAGCTTTGGTGTACAAGTCATTGGAACAGAAATAATTTGTTATTTCAGGAAAAGTGGGCGGAGCCACGCCTCTTTGTAAAAAAAACGTTATATCGATCAAAGTACTTGGCCGATCTCAATAAAATTCAACATATTAAATTGTATTGCCCCTACGAACTTTCCAGTAGAATCTGAAAGAAATCGATTATGATTTGGATAAAGCTCAGATATATATGTTACTTCAGATCAAAAAAAATGTTACCAAAAACCACAATTTTCCTGATTTCGATATAAGCATAAACCGCGATTTTATTTCGCACGCATTGTTTTTATATAAGACTATTGGATTTTTTATGAGTTAAGTCATAAATGACAAACGCATGCTTCTATTCAATTGAAAACGGCATACGCCGATTTTTATTTTTTTGTTAAAAAAAATATCTGTTTTTGTAAACACAAGAAAGAGGACATCACTTTAAAAAAAAATGATACTAAGCGTTCAAATAACACGGGGTAAACCATTCGTTTTTGTTTATGTCTTTGTGGTGGTGTACATAGGTCTTTTAACATTTTATGGTATTGCTTTTGTATAGACCTATTGGGTTTTGAGTACAATTTAATATTTAAGGTGACCTCAAATTTGAAGTAGATTTCTGCCAGCTAAGATTTCATTTTAGAACTACGGTTTCTTGGAGAATTGTTCTTAGAATTTTCCTTAGATTACATTTCTGACTGACGCTTTGTGCGAAAAAAAAGATATTATTAATTATACTGTATATACCTACTAATAAAATATTGGACCCTTTAATCATGGAGGCGGACCCTTTAATCATGGTCTGTAAATCATGGAGGCGGCAATGTAATGGTCTGGGGATGCTTTTCCGGCAACGAGGTTGGACCCCTCTATACAATAAATGGAATTATGTACATGTTCATGTACGGCAAATTCTTGGAGAATGCCATGTTTCCCTATGCTGAGTGGAATATTGCTCTATTACGGCAATTTCAACCGAATAATACCGCGAAATGATTCAAAGATTGAATTAGAAAGGAAGAGGTTAACGTAATGGAGTGGCAAGCTCACCCGCAGACTTGAATCCCATTGAAAATCTTTCGTATGTAAAAGGCGATTTTGGCGTTTGAACAGAAGTATGAAGCTAGTCCAACAATATGTATTGTCCGAAATGGTACTTACAGTAACCATTTGGAAGATTTAAACATCCTCTCAAAGAATTATAAAACAATTTAAATAAATTTTTGTGTATAAGGACATCAAAAGGAGGAAAATGGCCTCTGGACTCTGAACTCTGGAAAGGATTGACCGAATGACTTAAAATTTCGTACATGGTAATCATTTATTTAAACCCAGTTTATGTTCGATGGACAACCATATCGGCCAACTCTTTGTGTACCCTCCCATACAAATGGTTAACATTTTCATAGTACCTACAGTCCAGTGCAAAGTGGGCGTTATTGCCAAGCCCCTTCTAGTACTTTTTTTTCTTAACGAACGTTCCCAACGCAACCACTCTTACCCGCCCCTTCCGACCGAGGGGGCCACATCCCCATGACGTAGGGATTGCGTACACACCATGATCCGGACCATGGCGGGTTAATAGTAGAGGGTGGAAATACCAGCTACAGAAAAATTTCATCAGCCGGCACATGCAAACAATAAAAGTAGTCTACTTACACATTTAAAAAAGATATTATTCTAGATCTAACTACATCAATTTCTACATCAATGTCAATAACTTCATATAAAGTGTTAAAATCCATGCACATTCTACGAATGGGCTCTGCCGAAGCATAATTGGTACGTTGAAAATCAATATGTAATAATTGGTAATATCTGGAAGGTCTACAAGGTACATTGAATCCAATCCTAGACAAAATAAAATTAGAAGGAACATCACCATTTATAACTTTCAGCACCATGGTTGTGTTCAGCATAATACGTCTACTCTTGAGAGTAGGCAGTCTTATCAAACTCAACCTGCTAGTATAGGGTGGAAGACTAAAATCACTATTCCAATGAAGATGTCTTAAAGCGAATAATAAAAATTGTTTTTGAACCGATTCAATCTTATCAACGTAAGTCCCGTACTGGGGGTCCCACACTACGGACCCATATTCTAGAATAGGTCTAACTAGTGACGTATATAACTGCCTAGTTACATATGGATCTACGAATTCTTTCGCCCATCGCTTTATGAAACCAAGCACGCCATAAGCTTTATTCACCATTGTAATTATGTGATTATTGAAATTGAGTTTAGGATCCATCAATATACCAAGATCCACAAAGGAATCAACAGTATCTAAATTGGAACCTTGAAGACTAAAACTGGATGGAATCGCCCTCGACCTAGAGAAACACATATGTTTACATTTCTTAAGATTGAGGTCCATGCAATTTATATCACACCATTTTCCAAAATTAATCAAATCATTTTGAAGGAGCATTGAATCTTCAGATGTTTTATAAGAATAAAATATCTTAACATCATCTGCATACATCAGTAAATTTGAACTAGAAATTGAATCTGGTAAATTGTTGATGAATAGCAGAAATAGAATGGGGCCAATATGGCTACCTTGGGGAACCCCAGATGGAACCAAGATCGGATCAGAACAGGATATACCAAATTTCACAATCTGAATACGACTATCAAGATAAGTTGATATCCAACGCAATAAGTTGTTACTAAAACCAATAAGATCAAGCTTATGTATCAAGAGTTTGTGATTGACTCTATCGAAAGCTTTACTAAAATCTGTATAAATCACGTCTGTCTGATTACCAAGAACAAACTCGTTTATAACCTGAGAAGAGAATTGCACCAAATTTGTCACAGTTGAGAGACCTTTACGAAATCCATGTTGGAATGGACTTAGAATAGACGATACTTTATGAGATAAAATCTCAGTAACCATTTTCTCAAAAAGTTTTGGAATTATACTTAATTTTGCGATTCCACGATAATTCCCCACATCAGTGAGGCTTCCAGATTTATGAAGAGGGGTTAAGTAAGATGTTCTCCAAATGGATGGGAAATAGCCATATTTTAACGAAGTATTAAATAGTAATGTGAGCGGAAGGGCAAGACTTTGAGCACAATTTTTGAGGATTATACTAGGTACGCCATCAGGACCAACACTATTGGAAGAATTAAGCTTGACCAAACTCGAAAATACAAATGGAAAATCAAAATAAGGTATGCTAAACTGATTCAATGAAGGAATATTGTAAGGGTAGGGGACGTCTAATTGTCTCTGTTGATGAGAATAGGTTGATGTAAAGAATTTTGCAAAAGCATTGGCGATTGATTGGTCACCACAGAATTCCTCACTATCCATTCTAACCATAGAAGGTCTTGGATTAGATCTACGTTTCATATTTACAAAATCATAGAAAGATTTAGGATTAGACTTAAAATTGAGGGCTAACTTCTGTAAATAGATTTCATAACATCTGCTAGATTCAATATTAAATTGAGATCTGGCAATAGCATACTTTGCATAATCGGTCTCTGAACCCGATTTTTTAAATTTTTTTAAATTTTACTTCTCACACAAATGGTAACAATTTTGTGAAATGTTAAAAATGAGAAACTCATTAAAGTAAATATATAAATAAAGAGTTTTACCATTTCACAAAATTTTTACCATTTGTGTGTGAAGTACTACAAGGGGCGTATCAATAACGCCCAACCATTATTAGAGGAATTTTTCGCACTCTAATAATTCCTTTTGTGTGAAAATATTTAGCTATTTTTCGTCAGTACTGACTTATGATGATTAGTATGCAGTATATAGTCCATTTTTAAGATTCTACTTAGGAATATGTTACAATGTAATACATTTTTTGGCCTACAGAAGACTTAAGTCAATGTTGGACTACCAGGAGACGGATATGGAGGAGGTTTTCATGCAAACTTTTAACATAAGCTACAAAAATGTATTCGATGAATTGGTGGAACATGAACTGAAAGCGTGTAGTGGCGATATAGCCGTGGGACAACACAACAAACAGGAGTTTGTTGATTTGTATAGTGATTTTTTGCTCAACACAAGCATAGAAAGACAATTTAAAGCATTCAAAAAAGGTTTCGATATGGTCACCGATTAATCGCCTCTTTACACCTGAAGAAATTGAGTTGCTGGTGTGTGGCGGTAGGCTAAATAATGAAATACTATAAATTTTAAGAATTTAAAAAGTATATATTTTTTCTCTTTTTCAGAAATTTGATTTTGTGGAATTGGAAAAATCTACCGAATACGAAGGTGGCTATACCAAAGACACTCAAATCATCAAAGATTTCTGGAGCATTGTCCATAGTCTACCAGAGGAATCAAAGCGTAAACTTTTAGAATTTACTACCGGTTCCGATCGTGTACCGTGGAGGAGATTTTTAAAAATCTCGTAAATGCCTTTTTAGACCGGAAGTTGTGAAATTATTAACCTGGCAATTACATTATTTGCCAATTGGTAAATTGTTAATGTCATTGGCGTAAAGCCAGGCGAACGAACGAACCTTAGAGAAACCAAATTCCAGACGAAAGTGAGTGATTGGTTTTCGTTCGCAGAGACTTTCGTTAGAAATACAGAAACAGGCCGTAAATGAATCTAATTGTTACGAAAAATAATATGAATTTTATTTGAACCAATAAAATTTAATTAAAAATCAAATTGTTTTGTTATTTATTCTTAAAACAAGTAAGAAAGTTCAGTCGGGTAAACCGACTTATGAATCCCCTCACCATGAGTCCCAAAAAAATATTAGTAAATTTACTTATTTTTTTGTTTTAATTAAATTATTATCAATTTAAATTGCATTTAATAACTTTAAAGTAAGTACTGGCATTGAAGTTGTAAGCTGTTAACTTTTGGTGTAAAATGGTCCATATGTGTGGGGGGTACCAAAAGGGGTGTGCCAATAACGGCCACTTTTCTCTAAACTCTAGGTACTATAAAAGCATAGCACAGTACGAAATTTCAAGTATTTGTATGCACTGATATTCAAGTTATAAGCTATTAACTTTTGGTTCAAAATTGTCCATATGTGTGGGAGGTACCAAAAGGGGCGTGGCAACTTTGACCATTTTTCTCGAGCTGATAGCGACTAATAAACTAATACCATGTGTGGAATTTCAGAAGATTCGAATAAGTAGTATAGCAGTTATTAAAGAATCAATATTTCAGTAAATGTTAACCGTTTATGGGGGAGGTACTAGAAGGAGTGGACCAATATGGCCCATCTTCGAACATAGCCGGAGATAGAAGAAAATATTCCCACATACCAAATATGAAGTCAATCGGTTACTCCTTTCGAGAGTTATCGTGCGCACCAGCCAGCAGACAGACAGGCGGGCGGACGGACATTGCTCATTCGACTTAAATGACCCAAAACGGATATCCGTACTTAGGGTCTTAGGTCACTCCTTCGACGTGTTACACTTTTGATTCGTAGCAAATGATATATACCCTCCTCTCTAAGGTGAGGGGATAAAAAATGTTGTAGATGACCAACTTTGGTACCCTATAAAATCTAAACAACTATGAAATTGGTCAAACGATAAAAGGCCATAATTCCGACTCATCCAAATGTAAATAACTAAATTTTTAAAGTGGGTCGGTTTCATTTGGTATTACCCCATACTTTTCATATATTTAGGCATTTTTTTTTATTATTTTTGAAATCACCCATTTTTTATTTTTGCGACATAATTTGCGATACGAAAATGCCAAATACACATTTCGAAAAAGTAAAATTGTAGGGATATTACATCATTAAAATTGTCTTTAGTTTAGATATCTATTTGGTTTCCATAACTAATTATTTTATTACATTGCCCGGTATTTTATTTATTTTATTTTTATTTTATTTGTTTGTTCAATATCAATACAAAGAAAGCCAAAAAGGTCAATTATACATGTATTGTAAGATAATCAACTATGTACAGCATTAATAACCGTATTAAACTAAAATGTATTATTATGAATTATAAAATAGTTCACAAAAATAATTGAAGATTTCAAAATGGCTCCCCAGCCATATGAATAGAGGAAAAATGTGTTAATAAAAAAGGCCCTAAAACAGCTAGGACAAGTTAGTATTACGGAAGAGTGCCGTTATAGTAATCAAAAATGTGTCTCTTATATGTAGTATATGTAAGAGTAAGAAAACATTTTCAGTCGGTTAGGAAGGCAGTTCCAACTACGGTAGACTCTAACCAAAAATGAAAATTCAAGAGCTGTAGAATTAATAAGGGGGGCATCAATCTGAACATTACGCGTTGAATTAATAAATGAAAATTCATTCAAAAAAGATTTCATTCAGGCTTTCTTGTTTTCATTATCTTATAAAAATGTAGTAGAATACGAGAGTTTAAATAATCCCTAAAAGTACACCCTAAAATTACTGGGGTAAGTTCAGTTACACGCCATGATCTTGTATTTTCAAATCGAAAACATAACGTACAATTTTTCTTAGAATCCTTTCAATGTTATTAATGTTATAGGTCCAAGTCTCAGAAAAAATTCTATACCATAATTCAGTGTGGACATTAACAACGAATGAGCCAAACGACTTCTTTGGTGTGTAAGCTTTGAAAGAGTACAGTCTTCTTAATGTAATACATACTTTGTTAGTTATTGAATTTATATGGTTATCAAACTTAAGATTATTATCAAGTAACACACCAAGGCATTTAACAGCATCAACGAAACAAATAATCTGGTTATTGATAACAATTCTAGGATGTGAAACATTATGGTGTCACGAGTGGAAACTAATAGCTTTTGTTTTACATGGGTTAATTTTAAGATAATTCAAATACATCCAATTATCTATAGAGCTGAGATGTTTATTAATATCAATCTCTAAAATATTATTTTGCAAGGAATCGGCCTTGTACAACAAAAATATGTCATCATCAAATAAATATGGTTGACAAAATTCATTTTTCATTAGTGGAATAATGTCGTTGAGATAAGTCAAAAAAGTATGGGGCCTAAAACAGACCCCTGAGGTACATCAGAAATAATATCACCCACGCTAGAATTTAAGCCATTGACTGAAAGATATTGAGACCGATCTAAAAGATGTGAGAGAACCAGTTTGCAGGCTGATTTAGAAAAATTTAATTTGTCATATTTACATTATAATTAAGACAGAATGATTAATACTATCAAATGCCTTAGAAAGATCTAAAGAGACCAGAGTACAACTTCCTCTTTTGTCTAATATTTGTCTGATAGAATCTGTAATTGTAAGTAAAACAGAAGTTGTGTTATGGTTTTTGCGAAAAGCAAACTGATTTGGGTGAAGAAAGGAGAACATTTCGTAATGAGTCAGAATTTGGGATTTATGATATTCTCAAGAATTTTAGACATGACGGGTAATATATTTATTGGTCTCAATTCATCATTGCATCGATTGCCATTTTTCGAAATGGGTACAACGCGTCCCAGTTTCCATGCCGAGGGAAAAATAGAGACTGTCAAAATGGTAGTAATTAAGTGAAGAAGCAGAGGGGAAATTAGTTTGATAAATTTTATGGGGATATTGTCATAACCCATGGCATTTGACTTAATTGTATTAGTTGCTAAAATGAGTTCATATTCAGATATTGGACTAAATGAAAACGAATTGTTATTGTCAATAAATTCATCCAAATTCAACATTCCATAATCATTTGGGTTTTGATTATTTAAAAAAGTCATAGCAATTGATTCAATATCAGCATTCATTTCGTTACGACCAATATACCCCAGCTTACGTAATCTGCCCCACATCTGAGAAGTATTCGCAGAAGAAAATAACTTTTTTTCCATAATCCCATCGAACTTTTCTAATCACAGATTTGGTTTAATGGTATACAGCAAATATATTTTTGTAATTCTAATAAAGGAACTCCACACTTTTCATTGATACCCATTCTCACGCAGGGGTTTAATGGATTTCCAAAATAATTGGAAATATATTTAACATAAGCTATTTAAAAAAAAAACAATATTTTTCGATGGAAAATATTTTTAAATTTGTTATAGATAATATTGCCATTTTTCTGAATCTGCAGTCAAGGGTTGCAAGTTTTCGATATAAATACGTAACTGTCTTAGATTATTTTACAATTTATTTTATGTAGTACATTCTACTCTTATTTTCTGATGTCATTAACAGGTTTGTAAAAAGTTCCAATAGTTTAAACACAGATTTGGAATCAGTCGTTGAATTTTTACCGAAAACATTGTATCTACACCGAAAAAGATTCATGGATTCAGACTTTCTGGCAACTAGAAAAACTGGTAAGATTGCCGACTTTGTATTCGAAAAATACATTAGAATAAGATAGCCAAAAATATAATGACGTCAAAAAGGTATATGCGTCCCTGTTCTGTAATCCGAATTATTCGCTCGAAATAGAGTTTCGAAGTTAGTTTATTTGAATCCAAGTGGTACTGTGCTTGTATTTTATATGCTAAACCGGAATGCAGAGCAGGGGCGTAGGATTTTTTTATTCAAAATTTACGCCGCAGATGAATGACTTAATGTCAAAATCACTTTTTAAGAACCATTTCGATAGTCGCTTTTAAATATCAATATTTGGAGGAGCTACAAACGTTATGAATAAATATGTTAACACCCTATGATGGAGGGTATAAAAAGTAATTTTCGATTCAAAATTTGAGAAGAATGAGAATGATTTACTTATTGTACATTAAAGTTCATTGGACAACTGAGCGAGTGGAACACCAAAATATCACAAGCAGACACAGCAAATATTCTACAAATTGAAGTTACAGTATCACAAGTGGTCAATTTCCATCTCTTAAACTTTTGTATTACCTTCAGTCAAGTTTTTACTTTTTTCCTCTACTAAACGTACATATGTATCGCCTCCCAAAGACAACGTAGGAATCTCTTGTCAGATTTACTCATTTTCATTTATAAAACAAAATAATTATCTCCTTACCTTCATACAAATCAGCACTATCCTCCAATGAGATTCCCGTTTTAAAGATACTATCCATGCACAAACGCTGAAATGTTAGCAGTGCCTTTTCCATTTTCTTCGGATTCTTGCAGACATCACACCTATCTTCACACTCGGGCGTCGGATCTCCAAAGTAGTCGGAGAAGAGTTTATGCCTGCATTGCATCATCTCGCAAAACGACACAATGTCGTCGAAATTTTTCATTGCCCTTTCGGTCATCTCCTGTTTGCCCGAACAGGACGATGATCGCGAACGATTTATATCGTTTTGTAAAAGAAAACGTATGGAACGAGCATCTTCTCGTCCATAATACAAACGACAATATGACTTCTTGCCATCACGACCAGCGCGACCAGATTCTTGATAATAGGCTGCAACATTTTGTGGCACATCCCAGTGGATGACAAACCGCACGGAGGGCTTATCGACACCCATGCCAAAACTGTTGGTGGCTACAATTATGGGATATTCACCAGCCATCCATTTTTCTTGGGCATCGTTACGCTCGGAACCTTTGAGGCCGGCATGATAAGCTATAGCACTCACACCCTGCCGCGACACACCCATGGCAACACGTTCAACATTTTCGCGAGTACGACAGTAAATTATGCCGCAGCCACGCCTCGAGAGCGCTGCTTTCTTGTATTCAGTTTCATCGCCAAAACAGTGCATTGCAAAAGCGGCCAAATGCTGGAAATCGTCTTCGATGGAATTCTTAAAGACGATGTCATAGAAGAGATTCTTGCGAAAACTGGGTGTAATAAACTTTGATATTGGTTCGTTCAAATGCAGTTGCTTGAATATGTCATCCCGCACTTGTTTTGAAGCTGTTGCTGTCAACGCCATCCACACGATGTTCGGATACCTAGACCGCAGCTGACCCAACTTAAGGTAGTCAGGTCGAAAATCATGCCCCCACTGCGATACACAATGCGCCTCGTCTACGGCGAAATACGCTACCTTGCCGTATTTGATCATATGCCCCAAAATTTCTTGAAAACTCTGGGTGGCCGCCTGTTCAGGGGTAATGTACAGAAACCTTATGCTGGTATTTATGGCTTTCAAGTCATTGACGACACGCTCACGTTCTTTCACGCCCATTTTGGAATTCAACGAATCAGCCGGTATTTTCAGCTTGCCCAAATGATCAATTTGATCCTTGATCAAAGCCAGCAGTGGAGAGAAGACTATCGTTACTTGGCCATCGCACATTAATCCGGGCAGTTGGAAACATAGCGACTTCCCCGACCCGGTTGGCATACTAACGTAGACATCTCGTTTCTCTGGCGTTTGAAGAACACAAAAAAATACACATGCAAGTTAATAAATTGTTTTATTTTGCTTTTTGCTCATTCTTTTGTTTGTACCCACTTTTTGCAGCGGCTTTCACGGCTTTCTTTTGCAGCTCAGACTTGAATTCGGTGTATCCGAAATATTTTTCCAAATATTCGTACATACGCGACTCCAATCCATCTTCTTTTCCACTCATGTTGTCGGTGTTTGTTTGTTATTATAATTTATGAAATTTATAATTGATTTTTGATTGGATTTATTGCATTTTCAATGAATTAATAAATTTTGTTTTCCGATATTTTCGTTGTGTGTGTCTAGCAGAAAAAACACCGAGGGTGTCAAAAAGGCGCGAACAGCTGTGTGTAACCATCTCTGTGTTGATGGGTGCGATTAGTCACCACACGTAACTTCAACATTCTCCTACATGTTAACGTATCGTTAGATTGGTCACTAATTGTGTTCACGAACGGAAACCAAACATCTGAGTGTCAAGTAAATTAGAACCAGTACGGCCAAAAAACAAAAAAAATATTTTTGTAGCTATATTTTTTTTAAAAATGGGTCCTGCGTCACACTCAGCAACAGCAGTTGCGGATTTTTATCGTATTCTCTTTTGAAGTTGCCTCTTGCATTCACACGAGAACTTTTGTTTCGGTAAATCTGCACACAAATAAGTATTTTTTCGATATCTTCTTTTTGCCATTTCACAGACATGTTTACATTTTTATTTTATAATTTTAAATGCAATTTGCTACTTTTGCAATTTAATTTGCAGGCAATATACCGAAAACATAACAAAACAACGAATGACAAATATAACCAAATGACAAAAATCTGTAGCCATCTTGAATGCGAATGAAAAACACGAAACGGGACGCCAGTACGAGAAATATTTTTCATCTTACTACGAGTATTCCTCATGTCTCTCTCCCATGAAGCACGAGCTGCAGCGGGTGAAGTGTCTCATGTGAATACGAACTTATAAAGAAAAACCTATAAAAATAAAATGAAAGGTCCAGTTCGGTCCAAAAGATACGAAAATTTTGTTCAAGATTGGGACTCGGACCCAAAAAATGGACCCGGTCCCCGACATAGTCAACATTATTTATATTCAAACGAAAGGTAATGCAATGTAGAGCTAAAATATGACAAAAAATATGTAAGAAGCGCATCTAGTCCGTTCCTAGGGTTTAATATTTTGGGACTTGGTCGGGGTTCAGGCCGACAGTATCTATATTATACTTGATATTATTCTTAAGCAAAAATAATATGCAAAAACAACTTTTCTAAAGCCCCAGTGACTTCCAAAGAAAAGTATTTCATTTACAAAAGTAAATGAAATTCTTTTGAAAAAAGTCGAGCTATTTTTATTAATTAAGCATACATATACTTATTAGTATATTCGATCAAAATATTTGTCTTTCCCATGAGTTTTTACATTTATTCATTTAGAAATACAAATTAAATTTTTCTATCGTAAAGATCGCAGGATTTTTTTTAAATAACACCTATAAATACATTAAGGGCCAATAACAATAAACAAATAAACTAGGTTTAAGAGCAAACTGTCGGTTATAGCTGTCAAATTCCATACAATTTAACTTTCGTTAGCTCTAACGCTCGGTTATTTTGTTTTGTGTTAATGGGGGTAAGTCTATTTATTACTTTAATTTACACATTTTTTGTCATTTTATACTAAAATAACATTAAATATAGCAAAATAAATAGTGTCCAACTTATTCGGCCTACAAAAATTTTTCTTTCGAAAAATCGCGGCATATTTTGAAAACTAAGACAAAAATACATTAAGTCTATTTATTACCTTAGTTTATATAAAATACATTAAATCTATTTATTACCTTATTTTACATATTTTGTGCAATTTATGTAATATTAAAATAACATTAAAAATAGCAAAATATCCATGTTTTCCATCCATGTTTTCTCAATATTGATTTTCTACACGTGGGCCTCAGGGGACTACAGGATCGTATTCCTGGAGTCAGTTAGAGGGTGGCGGTGCTCCCGGTAAACTGCACTTTTGCCAGATGCTGTTTCTCATTAAAGTAGGGAAATATTAGTGATCGTGGAGTTTCTAAAAATATTGGTTTTGTCCACCGTAGTTAAATCATGTTTCTTGAACTCTCCGCACTTTGCAAACGCCAACCACATCTATCGAAGCTGGTGACCACTTGCCTTATTGGGACTAGGTTTAGGTTAGGGTGGCAGCCGTTTTTTTTTTGCCAGCTCACATGGACCAGTTAAGGTCCCTAGTGTTACCACGGGCTGAAATGCCCCTCATCGAAACCAACCTGTTAGATATACAAGTTTATCGATATTACGAATATTGGTAACGGAAAGATCTGACAGAATGCCTAGAAAGGCCGACCCCAGTATGTCCAGTCGTCGTTTACTCAAAGCGGGACTGTCAGATAGCCAGTGTTCAATGCTCTCCACTTCTTCCCCATCGCCACAGCTTCTGCAGAAGTCATTGAAGTCAATACCCAATCTTATGGCGTGTTCGCCGATTAGGCAGTGTCCCGTCAGACTGATACTAACGTAGACAATCTTTCCCTCTCTAGTGCGAAGAGATATTTTGACCTTCCCAGGTCACACCTTGGCCAGATTTGTCTCGCAACCCTACATGTGCCTAGTTCTGTCCATCTATCGTTGGACTACCTGATTGCCTAAGCCAAAGCTTGTACGTGGATAGTGGCGCACCAATATATGCAAACTCTTCGAGAATTTGTTATGTCGTCCCTTTTCTAGCAAGTTCATCGGTTTTACAGTTCCCCAGGATATCCCAGGCACCCATATGATGTGTATATTAAACCGCTAAGCCGTCTCGTTAAGAGATCTGCCGCAGTCAAGGGCTGTTTGTGAATTTAGGGATGTTGTCTCCAGAGAATTGATGGCAGTCTGGCTGTGTTGCGACTTCCCATATTGCCATTATTTCGGCTTGATAGACACTGCAGGTATCTGGTAGTCTGTGAGCTATACCCAAACTAAGTACTCCACAGTGCACTCCGAAGCCAACCTTTCATCATGATTCGAACCATCCGTATAGAAGTGGAGATGGTTTCTAAATATTACCTAGTATTTTGTCAATCCATTCATCTCTGGCTGGAATCATAGCGATTTAGTTACTGCCGAAGGTGTACACCGTTGGTATATAGTTACGGTGACCATCCGTACGCTATTATAGTGTACAGTACACTAGTTTACGGCCTGTTTCTCCATGTCCAACGAAAGCGATGCGAACGAAAAACAGCTGATTTTAGACCTACTAAAAGGTATCAGAACGGCAAAGCGAATGCAAACATACTGGCTGATGCCAGTTTGTAGGTCTAAAGTCAGCTGTTCGCATCGCTGTCGTTCGACATAGAGAAACAGGCTGTTAGACTCTTGTACACAATGGGCCATTATTCATAAAAACTTAATGATGGTTTGAGGAACGCTTTAGCACTATTTCTACATTTTTTACCTTAATGTCCCATTGTGTACATTATTTTTTCTGGCATATGTTCATTTTTGTTCACTTTTTTAATTATTTATAAAATAATTTAAAAATCACCGAAGTCTAATTTTTTTACAAAATATAATCTGGAAATTCTGTGTATTATGAGAAAAGATTACGAAAGAGAAAATATATTAGCCACTTGCTATTCAAAGTGATATTTTACATCTAGAGTCAGAAGGATTTGATGTCAATGTTTTGAAAGAAAAACTAAAGTAGTTGTTACAGAACTTGTATTGATTATGTGCACCAATGGGATGCTTGGTTACTTTTAAACACTGTTCCATCATGGTAGTCGGACGAAAAATCGTTGGCGAAAGTAACAGAAATTAGAGATGATTTTAATACAAATAATAACGACATACATATCTGATGAATTCTTATGTAAAACATAGAAACAAAAATCCGAAACAAATCCTGATACAAGGTGGGTTGAAATCTTTAGATTCTTCGAAAATGATAATAGGCGTGTTTTCGTTACACCATAAGTGCTTAATTTGTATGGGGAGCTAAGCACTATTAGTTCCCGATGAAGTTTGGTGCTTGTGTTCCTGTCTTAATCGAGTATGATGTGGCCATATTGGGCACCCTATATGTAGCAATATGGCATCCCATTTTGTTATCAATTATTGTGAATTAACGGGAAGAAGAAGAAAAAAATGGGAAAATATTTTAATATTTGCAAAAGAAAGTGTAAACAATTGAACATAGAATAGTAAATATATGTTTTATAAATACTTTTCACGAATTTTTTGTCTGTTTCGCACTGTTCTTTCTTCGCAACTCATGACACCATTGCTACCAGATAGTGAAAATCCGCCACTTATTGCTTATGTGCCAGTTAGTGGAAGTCAGTTGTTTTCGTTGCAAAGTGCTAAACTAAAAGTGCTAGCTTGTAACGAAAGCATGCCTAATATTTCTTATAAACACATTTTAGGCATGTTTTCGTTACAAGCTAGCACTTTTAGTTTAGCACTTTGCAACGAAAACAACTGACTTCCACTAACTGGCACATAAGCAATAAGTGGCGGATTTTCACTATCTGGTAGCAATGGTGTCATGAGTTGCGAAGAAAGAACAGTGCGAAACAGACAAAAAATTCGTGAAAAGTATTTATAAAACATATATTTACTATTCTATGTTCAATTGTTTACACTCTTTTGCAAATATTAAAATAATTTCCCATTTTTGTTCTTCTTCTTCCCGTTAATTCACAATAATTGATAAAATCTCTCCAAAAATGGGATGCCATATTGCTAAATATAGGGTGCCCAATCTGGCAACATCATACTCGATTAAGACATGAACACAAGCACCAAACTTCATCGGGAACTAATAGTGCTTAAAAGTGCTTAGCTCCCCATACAAATTAAGCACTTATGGTGTAACGAAAACACGCCTTTTGAAAAAAGTAGATTTTTCATTTGAGTTTCTTGCGTTAAATGCGTCAAAGGAAGTGATTTTTTCAATATTTAGAAAAATCTCAAATGAAAGTGGAATTTTTTAATCTCTTTTAACATATATAACTAATGTTTTACAGAAAATACATTCGGTAGAGAAATATCAGAAGTAAAATATGGATATTTTGTAAATTATATGAATGTATATTTTTTAACACCTTTCTATGTAATTACTAAAATAATTATAACAATGTGTACACTATTTCTTCCCGGAATTAATGGTCACCGTATATATAGTGCACTCGGACGGTTACCATAGCACTACACTTTGATATCCTCATGTTACCGTAGTTCTTGTACCTCCACATTGATAGACAGTTTACTCATAGTGCCTCCCTGGTTTCAACTTCTCTCGCCACAATATTAATCGACAGAATATGGAGTAGGGTTTGTAGAGACCCAGTCGCTGTATACCTTAAGGTTCGGCTTATGCACAGGCAGGCAGTTTACATAGCTTAGTTTGTCAAGCTATGTAAAAACAATTGCCAGATCGGACAATATTGTCAGAAAAATGGCGGGGAAAATGCAACCCTGTGAACGTACAACCGTGTGAACATAAAATTTTTGTCTTGCAACGTTGGCAGAAAAGTCATTGTGAGATTATTTGTTAGTAATGATTCACACTCGGCAATTTTTTCCAATCAAGTGTCTCTCTTCTACAAACTTTGACACTTGCTTGGAAAAAATTGCCGAGTGTAAATTAGGACTTAGATGTGCGAAGTTTATATGTGACAACGGCGGCATTGTCAGAAAAACATTTTATTGTCAATACTGTCTATAAAATATTTATATTGGTAATCCTGCATATAACCATTTACAAAATATATTGTACATATATGAGATTGGTTTTCTTGCAATCGTCTGAACTGTCAATTCACTTTTGCCTAACAATGTGTCATTGTCAGTACAATTGCAGCTCTTTAACAGGGTTGATAACGTTGTCCGATCTGACAATCGTCTATACATAGCATCCGTTGCCGTCCACTATGTCGTACAACAGTATTGGACGAACTACTGCTATATATATCCAATGTACGATTTTACGAGAGAAACGGCAAATCTCAAATAAGTCGAGATTGACACGGCAATTTTTTCCAAGCAAGTGTCAAAGCTTGTTGGAGAGAGAGGCAGGCGAAAAGAGCTCTCTGCCTCTCTCTCTCCTACAAACTTTGACACATGCTTGGAAAAGTTGCCGAGTGTGAATCTGGACTATCTCCTACAAACACCGAATTGCCGCGTGTGTTGAGGTTCGTTCCGATTTACACGATGCCATTTTATCAGCGGCTTAATGGTGTTTGTAGGGATGACAGTTGGAAAGGGAGGGGAAAAAAACTCTCGTACTCAAATGAACGTTTTGTTTTTCATTCGCACTTTGAAACAACAACAATACACACAGGAATAGCCGTGGAAACCGTATAAAAATCGTCTTTGAACAGGACGATACAATCTTGCGAAATTTTCTCATAATACTCACCCTAAGCCTTTAGGAATTCTCTTGTCTTTTTTTAACTTTGTTTGCATACACAATACTTAGTCCTGGATCACACGAGGCAATTTCTTCCAAACGGAAAGTGCTCTCTGTCTCAAACTTTGACACTTGCTTGAAATTAAGCTGAGTATAGACGATTGCCAGATCGGCGAACGTTATCAACCCTGTTAAAGTGCTGCAAATATTAGGACAATGACAGATTGTTAGGCAAAGGTGAATTGACAGTTCAGACGATTGCAAGAAAACATTACAATTTCATATATTTACAATATATTTTGTAAATATTTATATGCAGGATTGCCAATAAAAATACATTATAGACAGAGTTGCAAATAAAATGTTTTTCTTGCAATGGCGCCGTTGTCACATGCATAAACTTCGCACATATAACAATCTGCAAATTATCTCGCAATGACTTTTCTGCTAACGTTGCAAAACAAAAATTGTATGTTCACACGGTTGTAAATTCACAGGGTTGCATTTTTCCGCCATTTTTCTGGCAATGTTGTCCGATCTGCAAATCGTGTGTACTTACCTTTATCGATTTGTGTTTTACTTTTTGCAGTGTTATTCGATTCCTATTTCCAATATTTTTAAAATCCAATGAAAAAATAAAACTATTTAGAACCGTAACTCGGAAAATAGATATCGCCGAATAATTATTAAATTTTTTTTAAATATACTTTTCTCATCGCACGAGTGACCTTAATCTTTGATTTTCAATGGTAGTTGAACTTTATCATGTAAATTATTGCAACTTTTGTCTTATTTTCACATATTTTGATTAACAGCAAGCATTTTCAGCAAACTGCAGATTTTTCAGCAGTGCGTTTGCTAATGCAAAACTGCAAACTTTTTGCTATTACTATATTCAATGCCATGTAGTGCTTTTGCACAAAAAAGAAATTTTTGGCGAGTTTTCTTACTTTGAAAATGTTGGATATGTGGTCTCATTTATTGCACACCAGTTTGGTCGACTGTAGGATAGGGCAAAACCTCCCAGGTCGGCTAGTGTCGAGGAAGACCACAGTGGTCGACTCTAGTATAGAGGAAGACCACAGTGGTCGACTATAGTATAGAGGAAGACCACAGTGGTCGACTATAGTATAGAGGAAGACCACAGTGGTCGACTATAGTATAGAGGAAGACCACAGTGGTCGACTATAGTATAGAGGAAGACCACAGTGGTCGACTATAGTATAGAGGAAGACCACAGTGGTCGACTATAGTATAGAGGAAGACCACAGTGGTCGACTCTAGTATAGAGGAAGACCACAGTGGTCGACTCTAGTATAGAGGAAGACCACAGTGGTCGACTCTAGTATAGAGGAAGACCACAGTGGTCGACTCTAGTATAGAGGAAGACCACAGTGGTCGACTCTAGTATAGAGGAAGACCACAGTGGTCGACTCTAGTATAGAGGAAGACCACAGTGGTCGACTCTAGTATAGAGGAAGACCACAGTGGTCGACTCTAGTATAGAGGAAGACCACAGTGGTCGACTCTAGTATAGAGGAAGACCACAGTGGTCGACTCTAGTATAGAGGAAGACCACAGTGGTCGACTCTAGTATAGAGGAAGACCACAGTGGTCGACTCTAGTATAGAGGAAGACCACAGTGGTCGACTCTAGTATAGAGGAAGACCACAGTGGTCGACTATAGTATAGAGGAAGACCACAGTGGTCGACTATAGTATAGAGGAAGACCACAGTGGTCGACTCTAGTATAGAGGAAGACCACAGTGGTCGACTCTAGTATAGAGGAGATCATTGAATGTTATACATAAATTATTTATTTTGTGTTGTTGCTGTGGCGATGTTTGTGAGACATGAAAAGCCAGGGTAGTCAAATGTTATAAATCTATATATATCTATATATATAACCAGTAAGGAAAGGCTAAAGTCGGGCGGTGCCGACTATATAATACCCTACACCACTCTTGTAATATTCAATAACTCTGATATATAAATTTTGTAATTCATGTATAAATTGTTTACATAAATTTACTTTTGGGACATTTTATACTTAAATAAAACCCTGTACCACAGTGTGGTGCAGGGTATAAAAACGATTGGATCTAAAGAGCCAAATCGGATGAAACATATATATGGGAGCTATAGCTAAATCTTAACCGATTTTCTTCAAATTCCGCAATGTTGGTTCATGGATCAAGAAACTCTACCATTCTAAATTTCAAAACGATCGGATGTAAAATACAGCTTCTATAGGACTAAAGGACCAAATCGGACGAAAGATATATATGGGAGTTATATCTAAATCTGAACCGATTTTCTTCAAATTCGGCAATGTTGGTTCATGGATCAAGAAACTCTACCATTCTAAATTTCAAAACGATCGGATGTAAAACACAGCTTCTATAGGACTAAAGGACCAAATCGGACGAAAGATATATATGGGAGCTATATCTAAATCTGAACCGATTTTCTTCAAATTCGGCAATGTTGGTTCATGGATCAAGAAACTCTACCATTCTAAATTTCAAAACGATCGGATGTAAAACACAGCTTCTATAGGACTAAAGGACCAAATCGGACGAAAGATATATATGGGAGCTATATCTAAATCTGAACCGATTTTCTTCAAATTCGGCAATGTTGGTTCATGGATCAAGAAACTCTACCATTCTAAATTTCAAAACGATCGGATGTAAAATACAGCTTCTATAGGACTAAAGGGCCAAATCGGACGAAATATATATATGGGAGCTATAGCTAAATCTTAACCGATTTTCTTCAAATTCGGCAATGTTGGTTCATGGATCAAGAAACTCTACCGTTCTAAATTTCAAAACGATCGGATGTAAAATACAGCTTCTATAGGACTAAAGGACCAAATCGGACGAAAGATATATATGGGAGCTATATCTAAATCTGAACCGATTTTCTTCAAATTCGGCAATGTTGGTTCATGGATCAAGAAACTCTACCGTTCTAAATTTCAAAACGATCGGATGTAAAATACAGCTTCTATAGGACTAAAGGGCCAAATCGGACGAAATATATATATGGGAGCTATAGCTAAATCTTAACCGATTTTCTTCAAATTCGGCAATGTTGGTTCATGGATCAAGAAACTCTACCGTTCTAAATTTCAAAACGATCGGATGTAAAATACAGCTTCTATAGGACTAAAGGACCAAATCGGACGAAAGATATATATGGGAGCTATATCTAAATCTGAACCGATTTTCTTCAAATTCGGCAATGTTGGTTCATGGATCAAGAAACTCTACCATTCTAAATTTCAAAACGATCGGATGTAAAACACAGCTTCTATAGGACTAAAGGACCAAATCGGACGAAAGATATATATGGGAGCTATATCTAAATCTGAACCGATTTTCTTCAAATTCGGCAATGTTGGTTCATGGATCAAGAAACTCTACCATTCTAAATTTCAAAACGATCGGATGTAAAATACAGCTTATATAGGACTAAAGGGCCAAATCGGACGAAACATATATATGGGAGCTATAGCTGAATCTTAACCGATTTTCTTCAAATTCGGCAATGTTGGTTCATGGATCAAGAAACTCTACCATGCTAAATTTCAAAACGATCGGATGTAAAATACAGCTTCTATAGGACTAAAGGGCCAAATCGGACGAAAGATATATATGGGAGCTATATCTAAATCTAAATCGATTTTCTTCAAATTCGGCAATGTTGGTTCATGGATCAAGAAACTCTACCATGCTAAATTTCAAAACGATCGGATGTAAAATACAGCTTATATAGGACTAAAGGGCCAAATCGGACGAAACATATATATGGGAGCTATAGCTAAATCTTAACCGATTTTCTTCAAATTCGGCAATGTTGGTTTATGGATCAAGAAACTCTACCATGCTAAATTTCAAAACGATCGGATGTAAAATACAGCTTCTATAGGACTAAAGGTCCAAATCGGACGAAAGATATATATGGGAGCTATATCTAAATCTGAACCGATTTCAACCAAATTCAATAGCGATCTTAACAGCCGCGAAATACTCTAAACTGCAAAATTTCAGAACGATCGGAGTGAAATTGCGACCTGTAGTCGACGAACAACTTTACATGGACGGACGGACGGACGGACATCGTTAAATCGACTCAGCTAGTGATTCTGAGTCGATCGGTATACTTTAAGGTGGGTCTAGCTGTGTTATTTTCAGGTGTTACAAACATCTGCCGTGAAACAAACTTATAATACCCTGTACCACAGAGTGGTGTAGGGTATAAAAATGAAATGGTCCATCTGTGTAATGGCATCACGTCAGAACGGCTGGAGCGATTTGGATGGTTTTTTTTTTATTCGATTATAAATTTTCACGAGATGGTTTATATAGAAAAAAAAATTAATTGGACAAAGGGGCGTGGTACCTCCCATACAAATCGCAGGTTAAAAATCCGATATTTCTGCTCCTATTATAGGTATAGTGCTGAAATTTTGTTTGTATGCATTTAATGGCAGATAATGTGAATTTTCCAAAAATGGGCGGAATCGGACCAATGGGCGTGGCCCCGCCCATATAAGCCAAATTTTGAAATTGAGATATTTTGCACAATTTGTTAGCGAGAGTGCTGGAATTTTGTGTATATGTAAACGGTGGCAGTCTACGTGATTGGTCCAAAAATGGGCTGGATCGGACCAATGGGCGTGGCCCCGCCCACATAGACAAAATTTTGATATCTTGCACAATTTGCTAGCGGGAGTGCTGCAATGTTGCGTATATGTATCTGGTGGCATTCTACGTAATTGGCGAAAAATGGGCGGGACCGGACCAATGGGCGTGGCCCCGCCCATATAAGCCAAATTTTGAAATTGAGATATTTTGCACAATTTGTTAGCGAGAGTGCTGGAATTTTGTGTATATGTAAACGGTGGCAGTCTACGTGATTGATCCAAAAACGGGCGGGATCGAACCAATGGGCGTGGCACCGCCCATATAAGCCAAATTTAAAAAATGTGATATCTTGCACAATTTGTTAGCGAGAGACCTGGAATTTTGTGTATATATATCCGTTGGCGATCTACGTGATTGGTCCAAAAATGGGCGGGTTCGGACCAATAGGCGTGGCTCCGCCCACAATGACCAAATTTTGAAATTTTTATATCTTGCACAATTTGCTATCGGGAGTGCTGCAATGTTGTGTATATGTATCTGGTGGCATTCTACGTAATTGGTCAGAAAATGGGCGGGATCGGACCAATGGGCGTGGCCCCGCCCTTATAAGCCAAATTTTGAAATTGATATAACTTGCACAATTTTGTATCTAGAGTGCTGTCATGTTGTAGATATGTATCTGGTGACAGTCCACGTGATTGGTCCAAAAATTGGAGGGATTTGACCAATGGGCGGGCCACCGCCCATATAAGCCAAATTTTGAAATTGAATTATCTTGCTCATTTTGTTAGCGAGAGTGTTGAAATTTTGCGTATATGTATCTGGTAGCAGTCTACGTGATTGGCTTTCAAATGGGCGGAATAGGACCAGTGGGCGTGGTCCAGCCCATATTTTGATATATCTTGCAAGTATTATATAGGAAATACATGAACAAAAATGCTCGGTATGCGATAATTACAGCTGCTCACTCCAATACAATCGCAATATGATAATGTGATGCAATATCAATGAAACAAGAATTTGGAAATTTTATAAGTATACATTTCTATTTTCTGGACTTTCCACTGAATTCGGTATTTTTTCATTCAGTGAATTTATTACTAATACCAGTAAGGAAAGGCAGAAAGTCGGGCGGGGCCGACTATATAATACCCTACACCTCCCTAACAATGCGATTAGGGTCATTGCGATAATAATTTGGAATAATTGGTAAATGTATTTTGAACCGATAATCGCAAAATTAAGCAATATTCGTTCCTAAATTGAGAAAAATCTTTCTGGAGAACTTTGTAATGATCGGAAGTAAAGTACAACTTCTATAGCGCTTTGTAACCAAATCTGGAGGAACATATATATGGAGGTTATATATAAATCTGAATCGATTTTCCTAGAATACTCATTCATGTAAAATAGAAACCTGTTTCTGTCGAATTTCGTACTGATCAGATATAAAACACAGTCTCTACAGCGCTTACATGTCAAATTGGGGGTAACATATATATATGGGGGCTATATCTAAATCTGAACTGATTTTCTCCGAATTTTGCGGCATTCCTTCATGTAATAAGAAACCTCTTTCTGCCGAATTTCTTACTGATCGGATATAAAATACAGTTTCTACAGCGCTTGAATTTCAAATCGGGGGTAACATATATATGGGGACTATATCTAAATCTGAACCGATTTTCTCCGAATTTGGCAGTATTCCTTCATGTAATAACAAACCTCTTTCTGCCGAATTTCGTACTGATCGGATATAAAATACAGTTTCTACAGCGCGAAGCGCACCGGGCTCAGCTAGTAAAGAAATAATTTCCTACTGTTGTACGAATATAAATAAATAAAATTATGTTTTGATTAATCGAAAAATATGTTTTATTATTATATTTAAGGATTTACATTATATTTGTTGACATATATATTATACTTCCATCCATAAACGGAATATCTTCTTCTAACTTCTATGGCTGGCAAGAACTAACTATGTATGCTCTTTACAAACATTTTCAAATCGAAATCACAGGCACTGTCCAATTCCATTGTCCTACTGCTTTAGTAGCGTTAGCCGTCCATAATGTTTCTCCTGGCTTTTGCACACAATTGTTCTAAACATACAAACATAAATGTACATATCTAATTACAAGACAAATTCTACATTATTACATTTAGTTACATGTCCTTCCAGTGTTTTGCACATTTTGTTTGCTTTTGTATTGCAATCCAATTGGAATTTCGCTCTTCTGGTTTATTCCATAAACATCATTATTTTTCCTATCACATCTTTGCATTCTTTTTCTTTATTTCGGAAGATAATTTAATTTATTATTCCTTATAAGGAAATTTTATTTCTAATATTTACAGCAGTTGAGTTTCTTGCGGACAAAAATAAATATAAACAAATGGGAGTGTAACGGTGGCGGCATTAAATTTGTTGCGGCGTTCAATTTGTAACGGCGTTCAATTTGTAACGGCGTTAAATTTGTGGTTGCGCATAATGTTACTTTCTCGCGTTGAAATAAACATAGTACCACAAACGAAAAAAGTTCGCAGTTTTTTCGCGTACTATGTTATTTTTTTGGTACTATGTTAATTTTTAACGCGAAAAATTAACGTAGTACCACGCTTTAACAGAGAATTAGCGTATAATCTGTTCAGACAAATGCAACAAACCGTACAACTTCATATATTTACAATATATTTTGTAAATATTTATATATTGTAAATATTTATTTGATATGTACTCATAGTTGCCGATGTAATAATAACACGTTCGTATTTACATTATAACAACTATTTATATTTATTATTACTAAAAATAGTTCACAAAATCTTACGAAGTATTACTAAAAATGCTAGAGGTGAGAGCGAAGACTTTTTTTGGAATCAGCTGTTGTTTTCTCCTCCTCTGGTTCGTTACCAAGTTGCCAGATTGTCTGTCATTCGAACACGGCGGTCTTGGTGCTGCCACATACTAAAAAGAACCAAACGAGAAAAAAATGAACTAAACACAATTTATGGATAAGTTTTTCGTAAAATAAAAGAAATGGAAGATTTGCAACGATTTTGGTAGACATATTAGTAGAAAAAAAATATTGTAGTGGCAACACTGCTTGTACTAAAGCGCGACTTTTTTTCGTATGTACAGCTAGAACTCGCTATTCTGTTTAAAACAGTACCAGTATTGTGATTTTCGCTCTGACAGAACCGAAGTTATTCAGAGAGAGACTTTTTTTTCAACTTTTCAGCGAGCACATGAGAAAACGTATAAAAATCCAAACATGTCGGGATCAGACAACGAAGCCGACCAAAATTTTCGGCGGAGGCGGCGCATGGTAAAAAATCGAACGGCGGCGGCGGCTGAGCCGATCGGATTTTAACAATCGGCCCAGCCAATGAAGTTCTCAATATGGATGGCGCACGAATATCATTCTCGACGCGCTTTAAGCGCTTTAAGATATTTACAATTAGAGGAAAAAACGTTTTTAGAAGTTTTTTGTTAATGATCGATTTAATTTTAATTAGTTGTATTTATTGAATGTTTTCACATTCGAATTGTTCAGCTTTTTCGATCAACTCTTCCATTCGAAAGAGAGGTTTTTGTGGTGTATTGGAAAAGATAAGACACTGCGCTCTAAAAGCCATGTAAACACATACCTTTATACGTATTTCAATCCTGTGCGGGGATATCATCAGAGGGTCTTATACATGACACAGTGTGAGCTTTTAGTTGGGGCGATCATCACTTGTATATATACCAATTTACAAAGAAATTAGCATATGGGAATTATATACCTACGAAGAAAGCGTACAAGTCACGCAGCCAAAGTTATGAAAGTTTTGTTATAATGTTGAAAATCGTTTCAATAAATTTGTTTGAATAAGGCGTCTAATGAATTGGCCTTCTTCACGTGTTTTAGCCCAATCAAAAAGTGATCCTTTGTACAATTTATGCATTGATGTATCAGCTCTTATATAGGGTTTTCCAACAAGAGGTGTTACTTTGAATCACCCGGTATTTCGGTAGCTGTCACTTTTGAAGCTTTTACTCTTTGACATTTGACAAGTAGAAACTACGCCAATACTAACCAGTAAGGAAAGGCAATGCGATAAGGGTCATTGCCATAATAATTTGGAATAATTGGTAAATGGGTAGAAACATATTATCTAATTCTGAAACGATAATCGCTAAATTAAGCAATATTCGTTCCTAAAGTGAGAAACATCTTTCTGGAAAATTTTAATGATCGGAAGTAAAATACAACTTCTATAGCGGTTTGATACCAAATCAGGAGGAACATATATATGGAGCTTTAAAATAAATCTAAACCGATCTTCCCTGAATACTTATTCATGTAAAAAGACCTCCTTCTGTCGAATTTCGTACTGATCGGATATAAAATACAGTCTCTACAGCGCTTACATGTCAAATCGGGGGTAACATATATATGGGAGCTATATCTAAATCTGAACCGATTTTCTCCAAATTTGGCAGTATTCCTTCATGTAATAAGAAACCTCTTTCTGCCGAATTTCGCACTGATCGGATATAAAATACAGTTTTTACAGCGCTTACAGGTCAAATCGGGGGTAACATATATATGGGGGCTATATCTAAATCTGAACCGATTTCTTCCAAATTTAATAGTGTTCATCCATATAATAAGAAACCTCTTTCTGCCGAATTTCATACTGATCGGATATAAAATAAAGTTTTTACAGCGCTTACATGTCAAATCGGGGGTAACGTATATATGGGGGCTATATCTAAATCTGAACCGATTTCTTCCAAATTTAATAGTGTTCATCCATATAATGAGAAACCTCTTTCTGCCGAATTTCATACTGATCGGATATAAAATAAAGTTTTTACAGCGCTTCCATGGCAAATCGGGGCTAACATATATATGGGGGCTATATCTAAATCTGAACCGATTTTAACCAAATTCAATAGGGATCGTCCTTGGGCCAAAAAAATTATATGTGTAAAGTTTCGTCGAGATCGGACCATAATTGCGACCTGTACTTTGATTACAAGAATACATGCACAGACGGACAGACAGACGGACAGACGGACATAGCTAAATCAACTCAGAAAGTGATTCTGAGTCGATCGGTATAATAAACGATGGGTCTATTTCTTCTCCTTTTGGGTGTTACAAACAAATGCACAAAGTTATAATACCCTGTACCACAGTGTGGTGTAGGGTATAAAAATGGGACGATACACGATCATCGAACGATAAAAATTGATCAAAAAACGATCGAACAAAAAAACAATACGAACGATACAAAATCATCTTGACTGATGAGGCCCATTTCCGCCTCGGTGGCTACAACCAAATTGTCGCATCTGGGGCTCGGAAAACCCAAGAGTTATTGTTGAGAAGCCTCTCCATCCTCAACGTGTGACTGTTTGGTGCGGTTTATGGTCCGGCGGAGTCATTGGACCTTACTTTTTCGAAAAGCTATCGAGAGATGATTAATGATTTTTTATGGTCGGAGTTGGATGGTATTGATCTGGACAACGTTTACTATCAACAAGATGGCGCTACGTACCACACAAGCAACGCAACCAGTTTCCGGACCGTGTTATCTCTAGAAGAGGTTATCACAATTGGCCACCGAGATCTTGTGATTTAACACCTTGCGACTTCTTCCTTTGGGGCCACGTGAAAGATAAGGTCTACGCCAACAGCCCAGCGTCGATTCAAGACCTCAAAGATAGAATTCGTGAGGCTATCGAGAACATAGGGCAGCCACTTTGCGATTTGGTTATGGAAAATTTCATGAAAAGGATATGGTCCTGTAAGCGTGATCGTGGTGGCCATTTGGCTGATGTTGTTTTTCATTATTAACGGCATACCTTCCTCTTTATTATGAAATAAACATCCGATCATTTATCTCAAAAAAATGACATTTTTCTTTGAATACCAAAATAACACCTTTTGTTGGAAAACCCTTTATATACATACATCCAAATTGTTGATACATTTTTTACTGAGTTGACGATCCTTGGAAAAACTGGAATTGAGTCATTCCGTAGTGTAGATCCGATGGCCTTATATTAATTAAATTAGAGATGTTTGGTAGCTTTTTTTTCTAAAAACTATGGAAAAAAACCTTTTATTGAGTATTAATACATTTTAATATATCAGTAGTTTAAATGAAAATCACAAAGTTCAGACAAAATAAATTGATGTCTTTGTAATAGGTTTTTATATTAATATTAAATACAACTGGCATAAGAGGTTTAACAATTTAAAATGTCGTATCCTAATGCATTTTCTGCGTATTTTTTAAAAAATGTTAATTTCTCATTCACTGTTTGCGAAAACAAAAAAATAAATTGAGATGTAATTTTTTTATGAAAATGGTCCATATGATATCAATTTTGAAAATAGATGTCTTTGCAGAGCATATTCGTACATTTACATAATTTACCAAATATTTTTTACTTACATTGTAATATAAGATTCATATTAATTTTCTAGTTTTTTAATTTGGTCAAGGTTGCGGTAGAAAACAAAATTAAGAAAATGAAGAAGCAATAGTCTATTCAATATTGAAAAACATTATTTCCTCCTTCAAGGATTTTTTCATCCAGGAAGCTACAATCACGCATTCTTAACATTTAGAGTTTGAAATGCGACTATGTGTTCACCCTTTTAATAATTTGTTCTCGCTTTGAAAACAAAGATTGCCGAAATGATTTTTTTTAGTACCTTTCGTTCATCTGTGTAGAGGTGGCTAACATTTTTCTGACTTTTGGCCCAGATTCTGTTCGTTGTAATTATTTTCGGAGTTCCTTTTGGTAATATTTTTTTTTTGTTTTATTGAAATGCACATACACACTGCTTCGTCATCACATTCACTCATGTCGGAATTTTTCACATAGTAGTCACTTTCCTAATTTTTATGGGTGTATGGACTTACTAAACAAAAGTTCGGCGACTGAGTTTAAGGCGATGTGAGCCGCTAAAATCGGAGGCGGCGCCGGTTGGACGAAAATGGCAGGCGGCGGCGCGCCACCATTTTGCGCCTGTTCGGCGCATATCCTGGTTGGAATTGTGCAAGCTTTCATAGTACTTCAGGTGTTCGGAAGTCCTGCCTTTTTATTCCCCTGCATCTCCCTCCAATGAAATTGAGAATTGCTGCAAATAAAGTCGCTTCGTGTGCGTAAGAGCTAAGCAAATAACATGGAATTTTATAAATGCCTAAAAGTATGCAAGCTTTACAAACCATTGTTAGGCAAAATGTGTTTGAACTGTATTCTTAACGATTAATAGCTTAAAAATCCTTTTGTATACCATTGTAAATGTTTTAATATTGGTTCAACCCTACTTTAAACTTTTGTAAAAGTGACATTTGCTTTATGTTTGTGTACATTTGTAAAATGGTGTTTGTGGATGTTTCCAATTAAGTCCAACAAAACCCAGTAAGAATAGTTCAAAGTCGGTCCGGGCCGACTATATTGTTGTACCATTATATGGGAGATAATTCAAAACGTTGACCGTTTTGCTGCATTTTTCTAGGAAGGGTTAAGAGTATTATAAACAAGTAAGAAAGTTCAGTCGAGTAAACCGACTTATGAATTCCCTCACCTTGAGTCCCAAAAAAATAATAGTAAATTTATTTATTTTTTGTTTTAATTAAATTATTATCAATTTAAATTGCATTTAATAATTTTAAAGTATGTACTGGTATTAAAGTTAAAAACTGTTTACTTCTGGTACAAAATGGTCCATTTGTGTGGCAGGTACCAAAAGGGGCGTCCCAATAACGGCCACTTTTCTCTGGACTCTAGGTACTATAAAAGCATTACACTGTGAAATATATCAAGTATTTATATGGTTAAAAATTGTCCTTTTGTGTGGGAGGTATCAAAATGGGCGTGACAACTTCGCCCATTTTTCTCGAGGTAATTGCGACTAATAAACTAATACTATGTGTAGAATTACAAAGGATAAAAATAAGCAGTATAGAAATTATTAAATAATCAATATTTCACTAAATATTAAACCTTTGTGGGGGAGGTACTAGAAGGAGTGGACCAATATGCCCGTCTTCGAACTTAGCCGGAGATAGAAAAAATATTACCACATACCAAATTTGAAGTCAATCGGTTAGTCTTTTCGAGAGTTATCGTGCGCACCAGCCAGCAGACAGACAGGCGGACGGACATTGCTCATTCGACTTAAAATGACCCAAAACGGATATCCGCCGAACATACTTGGGGTCTTATGTCACTTCTTTGATGTGTTACACTTTTGGCTCGTACCAAATGATATATACCCTCTTCTCTCACCCTCACCCTTTTTGCCCCACTGTGTCACATAAAACGCTTTGTCTCACTGTACCGTAATCGTATTTAAAATGTGTCTCCACGCTAGCATACTTAAACCCGACTGTAACATATTTAATCATATTTTCTCCACTGTGCAGTATTTAACCGTTTTTGACCACTGTGCTCCTAAAACCATATAAACTCTTCATATCTCATGTTTAAGTTCCAATTTTGGCAGATTGTTCCCTTTTTTCCCCATGCTCCATAATTAACCAGTCTTGTCCCATACTAACTTCCAATCTCTAGTTTATGTTCCAAAAGTTACCCTGGAACCATTGATCCACGTTTGACATTTTTAAGCCACTGTACTATATTTTACACTTTTTGTCCCACTGTGCCCCGAAAACTACGAATACAAAAAAAACTTAATACCCCGATCAGTTGTCATAAAGACACCCCTCGCTTCAATTTTCGCCATTCTAATTTTAGGCTTTAAATTTGGCGGTGGTACCATATTTATACCTTTCTGTCCCACTGTGCCCCTAAATTGTTAAAAATCTGTCCTTGTTTACGACACAAGAGCTACTCTCACACCAAATTTCACGATTCTAGGTCTTGCCATTTGGATTTACCTGTTGTACCACATTTTTCCCTTTTACCCCACTGTGTACGTAAATGTTCGAATTTCGAAAAATCCTGCCAATTTCTGAGTCTACCTCCTAAGGGCTACCCTCATATCAAATTTCAAGCTTCTAGCTCATTTCGTTTAGATTTGGCGGTGGTACCATATTTATCCCTTTTTGCCCCATTGTGCGGCTAATAGTACGAATTTCGAAAAATCCCGCCTTATTGCTCGTCTACGTCCCTAGGACTACCCTCCCACCAAATTTCATGATTCTAGCTTCAGCCGTTTGGCCTGGGTGATGATCAGTCAGTCAGTCAGCCAGTCAGTCAGTCAGCCAGTCACGCAACAATTTTATATATATAGATTAGTTTGCTAGTCGCTAACACGTCAAGAAGTGGTCACTCCCTTTTTGGTACCTCCCACACAAATGGACCAATATCAGTTCACACAAAAACTTGAAATAGTTTAATACTTTTATAGTACCTACAGTCCAGAGAAAAGTGGACGTTATTCGCACGCCTCTTTTGGTACCTCCCACACAAATGGACCATTTTGTACCAAAGGTTACCAGCTTATAACTTTAATACCAATGCAAACAATTACTTGAAATTTTGTACAGTGTAATGATTTTATAGTAACTAGAGTCCAGAGAAAAATGGGCGTTATTGGCATGCCCCTTTTGGTACCTCCCACACAATTGGACCTTTTTGTACAAAAAGATAACAGCTATCAACTTTAGTACCAGTGCATACAAATACTTGAAATTTCGTAAAGTGTAATGCTTTTATAGCACCTAGAGTCTAGAGAACAGTGGCCGTTATGGGCACGCTCTTTTGGTACCTCCCTCACAAAAGGACCTTTTTACACCAAAAGTTAACAGCTTATAACTTTTATACCAGTGAATATAAATACTTGAAATTTTGTACGGCGTAATGCTTTTATAGTATCTAGAGTCCAGAGATAAGTGACCGTTATTGGCACGCCCCTTTTGATGCCTCCCACACAAATGGACCATTTTGTACCAAATGTAAACAGCTTTTAACTTGAATACCAATACATACTTTAAAGTTATTAAATTCAATTTAAAATGATAATATTTTAATTAAAAGCCGCCCGACCTTCCCAAGCGACATCGTTTCGCTCTATGGGTACTTGAAAAGTTTCAAGATGATCCGACGTTTTCGAGACAAATTTTATTCAGCGATGAGGCCCATTTCTGGCTCAATGGGTACGTAAACAAGAAAAATTGCCGCATTTGGGACGAAGAGCAACCTGAAGAGATTCAAGAACTGCCACTTCATCCAGAAAAAACAACGGTTTGGTGTGGTTTGTGGGCTGGTGGAATCATCGGTCCATATTTCTTAAAAAATGATGCCGGTGAGAACGTAAGCGTCAATGGCGACCGTTACGTGCCATGGCAACCGTTGTTTTTTCATCCAGAAAAAACAACGGTTTGGTGTGGTTTGTGGGCCGGTGGAATCATCGGTCCATATTTCTTAAAAAATGATGCCGGTGAGAACGTAAGCGTCAATGGCGACCGTTACGTGCATTGACAACCGACTATTTGATGCCTGAAATTGAAGCTCGTGGTCTCGGCGACATTTGGTTTCAACAGCGGCGCCACTTCCCACACATCGCATCAATCAATGGATTTATTGAGAGAACACATCGATTATTTTATACCAAATTCCAATCATCTAGCTCAATAATTGTAGACTGTAGCGTGATTATAGCGGACGGACGAACGATTGAACTTTACACTTACGGTGTTGAGCGTGACAAACTTCAAATGGATACAGAAACAATTCTGTATAATTTTTTAAACTGATTTTTTTTGAATGTTGGTATTTTATTCAAATTCTATTTGCGCCAATAGTTTGATACATTTTCTTTGAAAATTTCCGGTAACTAATGCTTCTTTTCGGTGTCGAACGTGACAAAAGAATTTGTAGTAGAGATAAGCGAAGAATTACCGTTATTCCTCATTCCTTTTGCTTCGACACTTTTATTTAAGATTACTTTTGCTCTTAGAAAGATTATTTATAATAAGCCTCTTTTTACATAAGCCTATATTTACGAGGTTAATTTTAAAGAAATTTGCAATGAAAAATGCGTAAATGAACCAAAACTACAATTTGCCACAACCCAATTGTTTTTTTCTTTGCTCCTAGAAAGATTATATATAATAAGCCTCTTTTTACATAAGCCTTGGGTCCACAACTCTAACAAGGTTTGTAAACAGAGGGACCCCACAAGGAGGAGTACTGTCTCCACTAATTTGGAACCTAGCGGTGAATGAAATCCTGCTAGATCTAGAACGGTGTGGCTGCAAGGTCGTGGCATATGCGGACGACGTTGCAATCGCAGTGAGTGGCAAATTCGAAAACGTCCTCCGAGACATTCTACAGGTGGCTCTGAACAAATTGGCTAGATGGGCCAGAAGCAGCGGTTTGGGCATAAATCCAAACAAGACAGAATTGGTTCTCTTTACTAGGATGAATAAAGTCCCATATGTGCACCCTCCACCTCGGATAAATGGAACAGATCTAGTCTTTTCTGAAAGTGCAAAATTTTTAGGAATAATTCTAGATAGAAAACTGTTATTTAGACTTAATGTATTGGAACGTGTAAGGAAGGCTAACGTCGCCTTATATTCCAGCAAAAAGGCTGTAGGGTCGCGGTGGGGCCTCTCTCCTAAAATCGTCCACTGGATATATATAGCAGTAGTTCGTCCTATACTGCTATACGGCATTGTGGTATGGTGGACGGCAACTGACAAACTAACCATCACCAACCTATTAACAAAGGCTCAGAGAACTGCCTGCCTGAGCATAAGCGGAGCCTTAAGGACTACAGCGACCGAGTCTCTACAAGCCCTACTCCATATACTGCCGATTAATATTGTGGCGAGAGAAGTTGCAACCAAAGCGGAAATAAGATTAAACTGCCTATCAATGTGGAGGTACAAAAACTACGGTCACATGAGAATATCAAAGTGTAGTGCTATGGTAACCGACGAGTGGACTATATACCAACGGTGTACACCTTCGAGAGAAATTGCATCACTGTGATTCCCTCCACTTTTACACGGATGGTTCGAAGCTTGATGAAAAGGTTGGCTTCGGAGTACACTGTGCAGAGCTTAGATTGGATATAGCTCACAGACTACCAGATACCTGCAGTGTCTATCAAGCCGAAATAGTGGCAATATGGGAAGTAGCCAAGTGGCTGAGTCGCAACATAGTAACCAACATTTACTCGGACAGCCAGGCTGCCATCATTTCTCTGGAGGCAACATCCCTAAATTCACAAACAGCCCTCGACTGCCGCAGATCTCTTAACGAGATGGCTGAGCAGTTTAACATACACCTCATATGGGTGCCTGGGCATAGGGATATCCCGGGGAACTGCAAAGCCGATGATCTTGCTAGGAAAGGGACGACATTACAAATTCTCGAAGAATTTGCATATATTGCTGCGCCACTATCCACGTGCAAGCTTTGGCTTAGGCAAGAGGCAATCAGGCAGTCCAACGAAAGATGGACAGAAATCGGCACCTGCAGAGTAGCTAGACAAATCTGGAAAAGGTATGACCTGAGAAGATCAAAATAGCTCCTCGCACAAGAGAGGCAAAGATTGTCGACGTTAGTATCAGTTCTGACGGGACACTGCTTGATCGGCGAACACGCCAAAAGATTGGGTATAGACTCTAATGACTTCTGCAGAAGCTGTGGAGATGAGGAAGAAGTGGAGAGCATTGAGCATTTGCTATGCGACTGTCCCGCTCTGAGTAAACGACGACTGGACATACTGGGGTCGGCTTTTCTATGCAGCCTAACAGATCTTTCCAGTACCGATATTCGTAATATCGACAAATTTGTATATCAAACAGGTTGGTTTCGATGAGGTTAATTTCAGCCCGTGGTAACACTAGGGACCTAAACTGGTCTATGTGAGCTTGTATAAAAAAATACGGCTGCCACCCTAACCTAAACCTACATAAGCCTATATTTACACGGGGCAAAATCGCCTTTTTTGATATGTTTGAATCGAAAGAAAATATACTTGGAAGAGACATTTTTATATATTATATATTTTCGAGCAAATAAATTTTATTTGAAAATCAATAAAATATATTTAGAACCCATATGTTAATATATTAGAATAATATATATTTGCGAACTTATTTTCTCAAATAAAATATGTGTTTAAATACAAATAAAATTATTGTTTATGAATATTTCCAAATATATTTTATTAAAAAAAAGATTTTCAAAACTTTGCTGAATTTTTCGAATTATAGTTTTAACTTTTTCCTTGTTTTCGAATAATGCATTCCTATTAAAAATACTTACATTAATTACTATTTGAAACCACTTATTTTTATTTTCTAACTATTCCAAGTCATTATTTTCAATTATAAAGAAATTTTACTAACATTAAAAATTTCTAAAACTTACCTTTAAAACTTGGTATTTTTTAAATTACAAAATATACTTATTTTGAAGACTATGGACGTCTTTGGACCATTTCTTTAATTTTATGACAAATTTTTTTTCAGTGTAAACAAAACTATGTTTCCCTCCTAATATCTTTTTATTTGGAACTAATATTTCTAATTGTACACAAAGAAAATTACTATTTAAGTAATGCAATTTTTCAGAAATTCAAAGTTCATTTATTAGAAAAATTAGTGCTGTAAAAACAAAAGTAAATGCTGCTTATGACATTTCAACTATAAAGTATAACACGAAATCTAGGAAAAATTAAAACTAAAATTCAACAATGTCAATAAAGTTTTAAAAATCTTTTATAAATACAATATATTTGGAAAAAAATTTTAACAAAAGCTTGGTTTGTGTGTAAAGAAATATTTTATTTGTGAAAGTCAGTGCGCAAATATAATTTATTTTAATATGTTAATATATGCGTCCCAAACAAAATTTATTGATTTTCCAATAAAATGTATTTGTTCAAAACATATAATATTTAAAAATTTTGGTTCCAAATATATTTTCTTCCAATTCAAATATATCAAAAATGACGACTTTCCCGTGTACGACTGGTCAGCAAAGATTGGATATAATCAAAACTGTATCCAACCCGAGTTATTAACATTGAAGTATTTTATCGCATTTCACACAAGTAGATTACAACAATAAAAACCTGAATTGTATTATTGCCCCCCCCAATAGGTAGAAATACTTGTGTTATTATTTCATAAGGTTTGTGGGTCCTTATGGAGGCCCTTGACACGAATGGACTTATCTTAGCTAAAGACAACAGCACGTTACAGGACTAGAGTGATCAAAAAACCGGTTTTTTTGAAAACATAAAAAACCGGTGGATGGTTTATTTAAGTTATAAAAAAACCGGTGGACGGTTTTTTTCTTCGAAGAAAACCGGGGGAACCGGTTTTTTTTCTGCATAACAAAACAGTATGAAAATTGCCGTTTGAAAAACATTTTCCTTTTTAATAACAAAAAAGGCGATTTTTTAATATTAAATTTTTGAAAGCGATGCCTTCTGATCAGGAATCTTGCACCAAATTTAGTCCTGTTGGATAGTAGTTATGAGTTGGATTGTGATGAATATTGTCATTTGAGTCAAACGGTCCTTTTATCTCATACTTATAACTAATTAGCTATTGTATTTAGAAACATTTTCCAAAAGTGTTATCGATAGTCTTTTCTTCAATCTTTTAAAAAAATTAGCAAATATATTTTTATTACTTTTTTGCAAAATTAAACTTTTTTGAAATTTTGGTAAAAACCTATGTTTTAATTGTTGATTTTTTTGCTCAAAAGAAAGCTTAGATAATTTCCTTTAAAAGCTTTGTGACCTATTAATGGGATGGGACCTGTTGATCTATCAAAAGAAATATAAACCTCTGAAAAAAAATTAACGTTCAACCAAACATTTTAGCATTTCAGATGGGAAAAACAACCGTTTGACAAAAATGTCAATATTTGACACCCTCCAACTCGGAAAGTCCTTAACCGATTTCGTTGGAATTGTGTCTCATAACTACTATCTGATAGGGCTACTTGGTGCAATTTTCATCCCGACAGAAGACATCCCTTTTAAAAATTAACTCACTTGACATGAAATTCCCCTTATGTAGTTCAGTCAAGAAAATATTAATATTTCGGGATATTAAATAAAATATTTAATAGAGGTATTAAATCTTTATACATATATATTTTATATACACACTTTAGTGCAGGTGGGTATATACGAGTATACATATAAATATATAAGAGTATACACTAGTCGGTTTACCCAAATGAAATTTTCTTACTTGTTTTTCTTTCGGTTTGGAAGTGGGAGAATGCGTTTACTTTTCACATAACTCCTGCGCGTATGAATCATTTATTTTCTTTAAATTTTTGTAATTTGTATAGAAATTGGTGAATGGCTTCGGATTCTAGCAAAGTTGCCGAGTCTTTTTAGGCCATATAAGGAGATCTTTCATATTATTATCTTAATTTGTGATATTTTGTATATAAAGTTGTAAATAATTTTTAATATTTTAGTGATAATAAAAAAACCGGAAAACCGGTGGAAACAAACGAAAAAAACCGGTTGCACCGGTTGTTCGAAATTCATGATTTTGAGAAAAACCGGGGACGGTGGAAGCAAAAAACCGGTGGGCCGGTTTATTTTAAACCGGTTTTGATCACTCTATACAGGACGTTGTACTTTTCTTTGATACCAAAATCACACTCAAATGTTTGCAGATTTAATGGATTTAACAAATACATAATAACATAATTCTCTTAAGTGCATTTCAAATACGTTCCTGTTAAGACTTGTCCGCGAATATTTTTCGTTGTAAACGTTATTAAATTTGCCTATTTTATCATTTCACTAGCTTTAACCCGGTGCGCTTCGCAGCCCCCATCTTTTATTTATTTTCATTCAAAATGTCATGATTATTACATATGGTGCAAAATGAAGAAGATTTGATTACTTTTATATATAAAATACGAACCCTCGTTTCATTTGTGTTCCAAGAGTTACACTGATATCATGGTACAATATTTATTTGTACCTCTGAACATTGGGTACAAATAAACCCTTTGTGTGTCATAATTAACCAATTTTGCACGATTGTACAATATTTTAAAATGATAAATGATATTTCAAGACCAAATTCACAAGTTTAGACCGTATTTCAACATTTTTGTCCCCTACCTGTGCCATTTATTTAACTTGTTTTTCCCCACGGTTTAAGTAGAATAACCTATTTGGAAATAACAATTTCTTAGCTTTGGTTTATGCTGTAAGATCTACCTTTGCACTCAGGGACCACACCGTACCATATTTAACCCTTTTCGCTCCTCTAAACCATATTTAACACATTTTTTCCCCTCTGTAACATATTGAACAATTTTTGCTTGCCCCAACTGCATCATAATTTTAACCTTTTTGCACCACAGTGCTACTAAACGCATAAATCTTGAAAAAATATATTCCTATTTCATATTTTAATTACCCTCTCTCCCTGCATCCATATTTTTACCCACTGTACTAAATGTACGCTTTTTGACCCGTCTAACCGTTTTGGGTCCACTGAATCAAATTTTACACCTTTTTGTCCTACTATATTTTGTCCACTATATTTAACCATTTTTGTCCCACTGTACCATAGTTAACACATTTTTGCCCCACTGTTCCATAGTAAACGTTTTTTGCCCCACTGTACCATACTTAACCCATTTTGTTCCACGTTACCATATTTTACTATTTGTGCCCACTGTAACCATTTTTGCCATACTGGTGCAGTATTTAACCATACTGGTGCAGTATTTAACCATTGCAGTATATTTAACCATTTGTGTCCCACTGTACCATAGCTAACACATTTTTCCCATAGTTTAAGTTTTTTGACTCACTGTACCATATTTAACCCATTTTGTCCCACGTTACCATATTCAACTAATTGTGCCCCACTGTACCATAGTTAACCCTTTTTGCCCCACTGTGTCATATTAAACCCTTTGTCTCACTGTACCATATTTAACAGTTTTTGCCCCACTGTACCATATATAACCCTCTTTGCTCCACTGTACAATATTTAACACAGTGGGGCATACCCACTGTACTGTATAGTTAACCATTTTTGTCACACTGTACCATATTTAACCCTTTTTGCCCACTATATCATAGTAAATAAATTTTTAAAAAAATTGCCCTTGTTCTTCTTTACGTCACAAGAGCTACTCTCACACCAAAATTTAACGATTCTAGGTCTTGTCATTTGGATTTGGCTGTTGTACCACATTTAACCCATTTTTTCCTTTTTACCCCACTGTGTACGTAAATGTTCGAATCCTGTCAATTTCAGAGTCTACCTCATAATGGCTACCCTCACACCAAATTTCACGTTTCTAGCTCTTGCCATTTGAATTTGGCTTTTGTACTACATTTATCCCATTTTTACCCCACTGTGTACGGAAATGTTCGAATTACGAAAAATCCTGTCAATTTCTGAGTCTACCTCATAAGGGCTTACCTCACACAAAATTTCACGATTCTAGCTCTTGCCATTTAGATTTGGCTGATGTACCACATTTATCACCTTTTACCCCACTGTGTGCGTAAATGTTCGAATTTCTGCTAATTTCTGAGTCTATCTCATACCAAATTTCAAGATTCTATCTCATTTCGTTTAGATTTGGCGGTGATGCCATATTTATCCCTTTTTGCCCCATTGTGCGGCTAATAGTACGAATTTCGAAAAATATCCTTATTGCTCGTCTACGTCTCAAGAACTACCCTCCCACCAAATTTCATGGTTCTAGCTTCAGCCGTTTGGCCTAGACGATGATCAGTCAGTCAATCAGTCAGTCAATCAGTCAGCCAATCACTCAACCAGTCACGCAACAATTTTATATATATAGATGACATTATAGTTCATCGGAACCATCAGACAAAAACTGCATGTTTTCACTATGGGTTCGCAACAATTTTAAATTGCTTTGCAATTAATTTTATGAAGTACAAAAATGCTAGAATAATTTTTGATTCCAAATGAATAAATTGCGTCAAATTGAAATGTTTAGTATTTAGCGTTTTCGAAAAAATTAAGGGGCCGCTTTTGGTTATAAGCCTTTTATATGTATCAAAATGAGCAAATTAGGAAAAGTCCATGGTATCATTCCAAAGTAAGGTAAGTCGAAACAGGTAGTTTTTCAGGAGCGGCGAGTCAACGTTTTAGGTAAATATTAATTATAATTTTAATCGAATGACCTCTACTGTTTTGAGCTTAACTTCTACTGTCACTCCGAGACCTGAAACCAAAAGCGTAGGAAGGTGGTGGTTGGGGTGATCTAATACCACCCCAGAATTTTTTTTAGCCCACCCCCACATATATTTTAGCTATTTTTTTTATTTTATCAATTCCAATCATCTATAAATTTTACAGTTACTAATGCCAGAAATAATACAAATGTTTGCAAATGCTGTAATGAATCTCAAAACGAAGCATACAAATTAAATTTGGTAATTGTGAACTCCTGTTCCAACATACAATCAGCATCAACATTTTGCAATGCTGTACATGTTGTATATTTATTTTCCAAACCTGAAAATCATATTGATTTCAAAAGAAAAAGCAATGTTCTACAAATAAAATATTTGGAAGTCTCAGTAAAACTAAATGGGGTTATAGTTTGCTTCGGTTAATTCAAGATTAGTTGAAAGCCAATTTCATTGATAAATTTTCATTGATTTCGAGTTATACCTTATAACTGAAAATGACATAAATAGCCATAACATTTGTTTTGGTTCAAATCGGTTCAGATTTAGATATAGCCCCCATATACAGGTTTTTCCAATAAGAGAGATATGATTTCTTTTAAAAACAAACACACTTATTGTTGAGGAAATTCAAAAGTTTTTTTAATTAATTTAATTTAATGTGAAGTACAATCGATACAATTAAGTTATAAATAAAACGCCATTCAAATGGCCTTCACGACTTCTTCTGCAGGAACAAATTCGATGAACCCAATTTTCAAGCAGTGATTACAAAAGACGGACGGATGGACGGACGGACATGGCTAAATCGTCTTAGAATTTTACGATATATTGAGACCCCATATACTCTATGGGGTCTCAGATCAATATTTAGAGGTGTTACAAACGGAGTGACAAAATGAATATACCCCCCATCCTATGGTGGAGGGTATAACAAATTGCCGAAACGTCACTTCAAAATAATATCATCCCTATTGGAAAACCCGTTACTACCCAGAATCACAATTCCATATATAGTATTAGTTTATTAATCGTTATCATCTTTAGAAAAATGGACGAAGTTGCCGCCCACCTTTTGGTACCTCCCAAAATATCCATTTTTTTGCGAATTTGTTTCTATTTTTTATGGTTTTTCGTGCCAATAAAAACCGGTGTTTTTTGAAAAAAAATCGTTTTTTTTTTTCAGTTTCTACATGAAAGTGATGTTTTCAGCAATTTCATAATTTCCTTCAATTTAAATGGTATCTCGGCTTTATCGAGCTTATACTTCAAAAAATATAGTACAAAAATATACATACATACATATATACAAAAAAAGATCTTAGGTCTCTGACACAAAAAAAATTGTTGCATACTGTTATGGGTTTTTCAATTACAACTCATTTAGAACGAAGACCTAACCTAAATCTATATGTTGGAAAATTCCATACTGAGCTTGATGAATAACACACCCTAATATTTAATTTGTATATGAGATGGACTATGAAGTGAAAGAACGTAGGGATTTCCTTTTGTTTCAAACGCACTGCCAATGGGGAGTTCCAACTACACGGGGCAAAATCGCCTTTTTTGATATGTTTGAATAGAAAGAAAATATATTTGGAACATTAATTTTTAAATATTATATATTTCTGAGCAAATACATTTTATTTGAAAATCAATAAAATATATTTGGAACTCGTATATTAATATGTTACAACATATAATATTTGCAAACTAAATTTCTCAAATAAAATATGTATTTGAATACAAATAAAATGATTGTTTAGGAATTTCTCCAAATATATTTTATTTAAAAAAGATTTTCGAAACTTTTTCGAATTTAAATTTTATTTTTTTTTTTTGGTTTGAACCTCCCAGTTATGATACCAAATGCAGCAATATCTTATGTTTTAAACCAATCATTTAAAATTTCTGAGTATTCCAAGCCATCATTGGTTGTCAATCCTCCAAGTATATATTTCGATCCAAGATTATATGATTTCAATTATTATTATTTTTTATATTTAAGACGTTAAAATTTTTGAAATAATTAACTTTGATTTACTGACAATTTAGATATTTTCTGAATACTTAAATGAAAATAAATATTTGTTTCGGAAAAAATAGTCCAAAATAAACACATTGGGATGTAAACAAAGATTTGTTTAGAACAACATCTTCCCAAATATATAATTTTTGTGTGTACCAAATATTATATGTTTATAGTGTATCCTAAAGATATATATGTTTCAAGCCGAATATGTTTGGGACAATATATTACAGGAGCGATTTTTTTCAGCGTGTACATTAACAAAATTTAAAAATTTTAAAGCACAAAAAACCACCGTTTTTAATTGTATCATTACATTTTGTAACAGCGCGAGAATTGTAATATGCATTTAGTAAACAAATGAGAATTTATTCTCCCATTTTATACAATTCAAAAAAATCGAAGAAATTAAAAATATATGTAAACAAACGTGACAGCTGATTTCACCGAGAAGCTCATTGTTTTTCGCAGCCAAGATCAAGTGTTCTGCCGTCACGGTAAATTATTCCGCCTACCGACATCAGGGCCGTGCGCAGGATTTTGTTTTTACACATGGTACCCAATTTTTTTCATTAAAAATCGATGGTTGACATTTTTTAATCATATACATATACATATATAGTCATTGACATTATAAAATAATTAGGTAATATTTTCGTTAAGAATTATTCAAAGACAAAGCTTAAACTTCCGAAAATTAATGTTTAACTTAAATTGTATGTTAAGATACTCCGAACAAAAATTTTGGGCACATCTTTAACTTATTTTAACGTTTCTATATTTAAATATTATATTAATTGTATTTATTAAAATAATATATTAATTGTATTAATGTTTTGAAAAAAATTACACGGCGAGGCGAAATAAAAAGTTTGTCTAATACTGCGTTAACATTTACTGGAATGTCTCGATGAATATTCAGGGAAACCAATCAATTTAACCGATTTTCAGTCGTGGTTGACCACAAGTAAATTTTCAGCCGACGCAATATTGAGCGTTCGTTTGTCGCTGTAGTCACAGGTAACGTTGGGAAATGCATCTACTTATATATTACATAAATCAAGAGCTTCCAGGGAGTTTCTGACATTCTCCGCTTCAATTCTACTTCTCCAAAGCTTCACTTTACTAATCCACAATTCAATAGAACTGTCAGGAAAAAATGATGAATATTTTTCAAATAATTGTATACATACAACTTTCTTCATTTAGTATTGACATTTTAGATGGAAAAAGACATTGGGAATTTGACAGAATTCCATGGTGTTTCAAAAAACGATATCAACATTGCAACGATCACTTTGTCGAAATCCTGGGTTTCTTGATTTGAATGTCTTTTTCTTCACAAAATATTTTAACAAACGAAAAAATTACACTAAACTGGTGAGCAAAACTTTCGCGTATGTCCATCAATTCCTTTTCGTATTTTCAGCCAGATGGACGGCTTCAGCTAAATCATGATTTTCACTTTGAAGAACGCGACTTAATGATAATAGCAAGCGGTGAATTGAATGAACTACATTGACCGAAACTTAAAAATCCATCAAAAACTGAAATACAGATATATCAGACCAGGTAGAGTTCCATTCCATTCCAGCATTCCAAAGCCTCAGTAACGGCTACTTGTGGGTGAAGATATATTTCAACAGACTACTTGCATGTGTAAATTACAACCAAGTTGAAGCTGTGAACTGCACAATGTAAATATAGTGCTAAGCTGTATTTTTCTTGGAAATATGCTTGCGACCCATGAAATTCTCCGTTCATTGCTCTTGCGCCGTCATAGCATTGTCCAAATATATACTTGCAATCAATACCAGACGTTTCGAGGAAATTTAAACTGTTTTGTTGGGACGAAACTCAAAAAATCTTCGCAAATTTTATACTCGTATCGCCCTTCGTTTTCATAAAGGTACCGGATACACATTGAAACTTGCTCTACCCCTGAAATATCAGCTAATTCTCTAAATAAGCTGTCGACGTATACGAGTATGACAAATACTTATAATTTGATTTTGAGCACATTTGCTTATATACATTGCGTTTCGTGGTGAATTTGTCAAGTGACTATTCAAATTTGAAGCCGTTATCGCCCGCTACCTTAGCAAGGCTCTAAAATTGACATCATTTTGAATAGTTTCAGTTGAATCGATTCTGCCTCTATCACAACTTCCTCTTAGTTGTTGTTGTTGTAGCAGTATATGTGTTAGTTATCCATTAGTTGTTTTCATTCGCCTTGTATAGTAGTTTCTGCTGTATTGGTTTCCAGGCCGAGGAAGATGGCTGCTTCCACTGGTTGGGTCCAAAGAGACCTGGGAACAAGTTGAGTAGGTTTGGCAGGGCAGTTAAAAAGGTGTAGTGTGTCGTGTGGTCCCTGGTTACAGGCGGGACATATGTTCGACGTGGTGCCATCAATCCTTGCCCAGTATGAATTGAGGCGGCTACACCAGCCAGATCTTAATTGGGCCAAAAGTACTCTTGTCTGTCGTGGTAATTCCTCTCCCTCTGAGGCCACTGATGGAGGGTGGTCTCCTAGTACGACATTGACTCTGTAGTTATTCACGGCTTCAGCGACTGCGTCGGAGTGTATGTCAGCCAGACCTGCCTTGAAAGCTCTTTGGTCTAGAGGTTCTCTCTTGTAGCGTTGGACCTCGCGCTCTAGATCATGAAGGTCTTTCCTGATCTGCCTGGGAGGTGGGCGCCTATCCACTAGATGGTGATTGGGATGGCTGGGACGGTAGCAACCAAGCAGATACTGCTTCGACAGCAAAAAATTGTGTCGTCTCACGGTTATGATCTTCGTCTCCTCATGTAAGTGGTCCACAGAAGACATGAGGAGGCACCCTGTCGCAGTTCTCAGGGCGGCATTTTGACAGGTCTGTATATTCCTCCACTGCGTCTCGCTCACATTCGGTGACCACACTGGTGCTGCATAGTTTACCACAGACCGACCTATCGCTTTATAAGAGGTCAACAAGGTTTCTTTGTCTGTGCCCCAAGTGCTGCCGGCTAGCGACTTGAGGACCTTGTTGCTACTTCTCATCTTATTGCAGATAGCTGTGGCATGCGCGTTAGACCTGAAGAGGCTATCAAATGTGACACCAAGAACCTTAGGGTAGTTGGTGGTCGGAATTCTTGTGCCATCGACTATCACATTGAGTTGGTCCTTCACTTGCGCTGTCCATGCAGTAAAAAGGGTGGCCGATGATTTGGTGGCGGATATTTTTAAGTTCCTCGCAGCGAAGAAATTGGCAATCTCAGCGAGGTAGATGTTCAGCCTTCCACATATGTCATCGATTAAAGGGCCCGACGCCAGAATCGTACAGTCATCAGCATATGATACGATTTCAACGCCGTCAGGTGGGGGCGGAATTGCAGAAAGGTAGAGGTTAAACAGTGCCGGAGATATCACCCCACCTTGGGGAACTCCCTGTTTCACTCTACGGGGTTTGGACTTCTTGTTTCTGAATTCCACATACGACTGGCGTCCACACATGTAATTGACGGTCCAACGTTTCAAACTATTCGGGAGGGACGTGTTGGCTATGTCCTCAAAAAGCGTGGCGTGGCTGACAGTATCGAAGGCCTTCGATAGGTCTAGCGCCACGAGGACGGTCCTGTCACCGGGCTTTTTCTGGTTAAGACCGCGGCTCACATGCGTGGATATGGCGTGTAAAGCAGTAGTCGTACTATGCTGCTTTCAGAATCCGTGTTGATGATTAGCAATTGGAAAATGTCCAATAAGGCTCGGGAGGATTAACGCCTCAAGCGTCTTTGCTACTGGCGAGAGAAGGGAGATAGGCCTGTACGATTCTCCCTTGCTCGCATCTTTGCCCGGTTTCAGTAGCGGGACCACTCTACCCATTTTCCAGGCATCGGGTATTATCAGAGTGGTCAACGACAGATTGAGGACCCTAGTCTGGTACTCAACTCCCGGTATGTCCAATTGCTTCAACATCAGCATCGAAATTCCGTCGGGGCCAAGCGCTTTGGATGACTTAGCGCTACGGATGACATCTGCAACTTCTCCAACTGTAAACTGTGGTGGTACTTCTTCAGCTCGGAGAGCATGGATACGACGCATTACTCTCCTTTTCGCTCTGTCACTCACGGGGTGCTCTATGAATTGTCGGTTAAAATAACGCGCGCACCTCTTCGGGTCAGTCACAGTGGTGGCACCAAATGTGACTGCCGTCCGGTCGTCTTTCCTGCCTGGATTCGAGAGTGACTTAACCGTTGCCCACAATTTACCAATACCGGAACTTAAGTTGCATTGCTTCAGTTGATCTAGCCATTTATTCCGCTTATATTCGTCGACTTTCCTACTGATTTCTAGATTCTGTTCCCTGATTCTAGGATCAGCAGGATTAGAACGACGAAATTCATCACGCACGTCTGCTAGTCCCGCTGCATCTGCTGGGAAATTAGGTCTTATCTCGGGTATTCGACCAGCAGGGATAAAGCGAGCGGCTGCTGCGTTGATGATGCCTCGGAATTTCTTCTCAGCTACCCGAACATCTGAGGGGATGGGTAGTTCACTGAAGCTGCGGTTGGTGAATTCTCTGAACCCGTTCCAGTCAGCTTTCCTTTGATTCAGGAAAGTACGGCGTTCAGAGATGATAAAATCGGCTGGTCTGTCTATGGAGAGGATTATGGGGAGGTGGTCTGATCCCAATGAAATGACGGGCTGCCAGGTGACGTCATTTATCAGACCAGGCGACACGATGGTGATATCTGGCGAGCTGCTGCAATCACCCATAATCCGTGTGGGGGCGTCCTCATTCACTGTGCAGAACGTAGAGCCATCTATCTGCTCAGCCAAAGCTATGCCTCTATGGTCATTAGCTAGGAGAGAATGCCAAAGCTCATGATGGGCATTAAAGTCTCCTAGGACCACGCGATTATTGCCCTGCAGTAACGGACTGATGTCCGGCAAATAACGCGGAGAACAGCTACCAATCGGCGGTATATATACGTTGTACAGCTCTATCTCGGCAGTCCCGGACTTAACTGCTACCCCCATACATTCAATGTATGGGTCTCTAGAGTCAAGCTCAGGCGAGATAGGTCTGTATTGCACAGAATGGTGTAATAGGAAAGCCAGTCCCCCACCTCCACTTCTAGTGCGATCCTTACGTAGCACATTGTAACCCTGACAACTGTGCAAGCTGCATGTGTCGCTCAGCTTTGTTTCCTGGATCGCAGCGACCTTGATGTTATTCCGATTCATGAAATATACAATCTCGTTGATTTTGCCGCGGAGACCATTGCAATTAAATTGCAAGAAGGATGCATGTTCGGGGGTTGGTACAGCAATGTGTGGTGTTAGTTGTGGTGTTGATTGCTGTGCATGTTGCTGTAGGGGAGATTGCGGCGGTGTCCCATAAACCGAAGGTGTCGATGACGTAGACGACGGGGACGACGAGGCCGACGACACTGACGACTGCGATTCTTGAGGCACACTGAGATGTATGGAGGCACAGCAGGCTCCAACATAGCTCCCTATGCGGCGATACTCCCCGGCGTTTCTAAGGCCAGAGCAACCCCTGAGATGCAACCACTCCATACATCGGGTACACCTTACTGATGTTGAGTTGCCACGTATAAGGTTCCCGCAGACGGAGCAGAAATATTGTTGTGGTCCGGGATTTTGTTCGGTCCCGGCACGGACCAGAAGAATTCGGAGCAGACACTCCGGGATGTGCCTCTCCCAAGGCGAAAAAATGGACGAACATAAAACACATAGTACTGAGGTGGCAATCCGGTACAAAGAACCGGCTGCCGTGGGCTGCCTCTTAGTGCTAATCGTTGTCGACCACAAAGGACGACTGTTTGAACTATTGCTTCCAATTGCTTTCTATTGGCGTTTACGAACAGTTTTTCATGATTTTTTTATTGTTTATCGATGGACGCTGTGGGCGTGCTTATCTATGTACATTAGATCTCATTTCACCTTTCAGAGATGAGTGATGAGTGCACAGAAAGAAAAAATTTAGTAATCCGTACTTGAACCAAGCCGTAGCGGTGTCAAAAGTACGTTAAGTACGGATTTTCTTAAACCAAGTACAAAATACTTGAATCAAGTAAGGATTTTTAAGCCCTGAATTCTTAAAATTAAAGCCTGATTAGGCTTGATTTTAAGCCGAAAAATTCTTATTTTAGGCATAAAGCGATTGATTTAAGAATTTTTTCGGATTAATTTGAGTGCGAAACGGGCTTCAATGAAGAAATTTTTTATTGAATTAAGCCTGCCCAATACTTGATTTAAGTCTGAAAATACTTGATTTAAGCCTGATCAGTTCTTGATTTAATCCTAACCAATACTTGATTTAAGCCAGATCAGTTCTTGATTTAAGCCTGGTCATACTAGATATATTGTGCTTTCGTTCGTTTTATACCTATATACCATTTATATCAATTATACCATTTTGCCACTGTATTGCAAAGAATGCAATTTTTTAAAATGGTATGTCAAAATACAATTGCATGACAGCAAAAGTAAAAGTTTTGCTGCATTTATTCGATTTAAATATGAAACATATAAGGAATAGCATCAACGAAACGAATAAGAATTATTAACAACTTCAAAAAACTAAAATCAAAAATAATCACGCCAAGTAATGTATTTGCAAACACTGCTTGAACGAGAAACGAATTTGATATGGTCGCCCACAAATGTTTATACATATGTATGTATTAAACCTCTGCAATGAATGTCTTGAATGGCCTTTCAAGTCATTCAGTTGTTTATCAAATACTTTTTTTTTTTTTTTTTTTTTTTACGAACGTTCCCAACGCAGCCACTTTTACCCGCCCCTTCCGACCGCGGGGGCCACATCCCTATAACGTAGGGATTGCGTACACACCATGATCCGAACCATGGCGGGTTAACAGTAGAGGGTGGAATACCAGCTACAGAATATATATCAACAGCCGGTATGTACATACATACATGCATAAAAAGTGTTAACTTTGTTTAGTTAAATAAAGAACACACATAAAACAGAATTTCACTACTGATTTAAATAACATATGATTCTAGATTTCACTATATCTATTCCTACATTAAAGTCAATAATATCATATAAAGTGTTAAAGTTTATGCACATTCTACGGATAGGCTCTGCAGATGCGTAATTTGTACGTTGAAAATCAATATGCAATAATTGGTAATATCTGGAAGATCTGAATGGTACGTTAAATCTTATCTTAGAAAGCATGTATCCAGAAAGCACATCACAATTTATAACCTTCAATATCATTGTGGTGTTCAGCATAATACGTCTGCTCTTAAGAGTAGGCAATCTTATCAAGCTCAACCTATTAGTATAGGGTGGAAGAACAAAATCACTATTCCAATGCAGGTGCCTCAAAGCAAATAATAAAAATTGTTTCTGAACGGACTCAATTTTATCAACATAAATCCCATATTGGGGGTCCCACACAACAGAACCATATTCTAGAATAGGTCTAACAAGTGAAGTATACAACTGTTTCGTTACATATGGATCCGAGAATTCTTTCGCCCATCGCTTAATGAAGCCGAGGACACCATAAGCTTTGTTCACCATTGTAATTATGTGATTATTGAAGTTAAGTTTAGGATCCATTAATATACCAAGATCCACAAAGGATTCAACAGTTTCTAAATTGGAACCAAGAAGACTGAATTTAGATGGAATCAATTTCGATCTAGAGAAACACATATGTTTACACTTCTTCAAATTAAGGTCCATGCAATTAATTTCACACCAATAACCAAAGTTGTCTAAGACATTTTGAAGAAACAAAGAATCATCAGATGTGGGCAACTTACTGCCACACACTCTATTTTGACAAAACAAATGAATGCGTGAAGAGAACAGTAACCGTCAAACAGGTTTGCAAAACAAATAAAGGCCCAGTTAGGCAAACTTAACCGTAACGCCCCCGTAGCGTAACGAATCAGCTGATTCAATCTGTCATATGGAAATCAGTGTAAACGATTAGCCAACGGAAACGAAACGTAAACGGACGGCGGAATCTGTTGAAATCAGAATTGGACGTTCCGTTTACGTACAATTTGACAACAGCTGATAATACATGTTGTTTACAATTACAATTGTATGTTCACCGAGAAAAGTAAAGAAAATAATTTATTAATTATTTGTTGTTTAAAAGTGCAAATAAACATGAAAGACGAATATTTGATTTCATTGGTGCAGCCGCACGAGTATTTATACAATAAATATAATCCAGCATATAGGATATCTGAAAAAAAGCGAGAAGCTTGGAATCAAATAGGCAAGGAGCTGGGCGTTGCAGGTGAGTTTTATGAGGATCGCGGCTGAGTCCATTAAAAATTAAATTTATAATCTGCTTCAGGATTCTTTTGACGACAGTAAGAGACAATCATTGCGCCAATCTTCTTCATTGTGAGTTAATTTGACAGCAATATAAGCGTCTCTACAAACGTGGACTTATTCATAGATAGAGATTGGATTGGATTTGGCTGAGTCCCTCTTCAATGGAAATAGACATAAGTAAAGGGTTTTCCATTAAGGACATACGAATTTTATATATTAATAAAACAGAATATTTAAGATATAGAGTTCAAATTCCAGGTGTAGTGCAAATGTTACATTTTAAGAATGAAATTCAATTTCGGTCATATGACCACCACGAGCCCGTCAACAGCGATCTATTCTTTGGACCCAATTTTCCGCTACTCTTGGACACATTTCGACCGGAACGTTGGCAATTTCGCGTTGGATGTTGTCTCTGAGCTCGTCTAAAGTTGTTGACTTAGACCAAGGATATTCCTCAGGTGAAACGCCGCATCGCCAATAAAAAAATGAGGAAAGGCTTCAGAGGATGCTGACGATACAGGAGGTACAGGTACTGTACCTAAAATGACTGATTGGCCAAACGGAGAGTACTGGAATATAGCTGTATTTAATTTAAATTAAGAAATGGAAATTGTTTGTATTAAAATAGATTATAAATAAATTGAAGTTTAATGGACATACCCCCATCGTGTTGGCTGCCATAACTTCCAACATTAACTGATATGAATGTATAGTTAGCATCGCAGATTCCCATACAATTCGGCATATCCCACATTCGTTGAAAATCGTTGGCAATGTGTTTGTATTGCTGTGTAGTTTGTTCACTTAAATAAATCGGCGAAAGCAAGCGCCACAAAACTTCACTGCATTCTAAAATAATATTTCGAATTGTTGTTTTCCCCAGCTTGTGACTCCATGCAATCGATTGTATGGAACAACCGTAACCCAAATATCTACAATTTTAATGAATATAATGTTAATATTTTCCAACTTGGAATCATAGGATAAAGCAATATTTGACATACAGTGGTGTTATTGCTAGTCTCTCTGCCGGTCTAATCCGTTGCTTTGGCTTAGTTAACTCATATTTTATTAATGTTAATAACAAATTAAAAACTGCCATAGGCATTCTAGTGTCCGGCTTTCGGCCAGTCATTGTTTATAGGACGTCAACCCCATCTTCTTATCCGACGATATTTTCTTGATTACTTTTATTGTAAACTCTGCACAGATTTAAAAAACACAAATTTAATTCTTTTTAACTTCATTTTTAATAAACCTAAACAAAAAGAAATCGCGGCTTTTTTGTTTACTTATGTGTTGTTGTTGTCAGAACATATGACTCGTTTTCTCAACGATGGCTAATCGCTCAAACGGGCAACGTTACGGCAACGGTAAAGATAAATTACGGTTACGTATGCCTAACTCGGCCTTAAGTAACAAGACAATGGAGAAGTACACTCATTCAAGTACTGTACACAAGAACAAAAAGACTCGATTTCAGTGTACACTGCACTACTGTACTCATTGTCATTGCAAAGAGAGACGCAACAACAAAGAGCGACGGACCACCTTAGATATTCATTGATTTTGAGGGGTAAATACACTAGTGTACATACTGAAGAAATAGAAAACAGCACTGTACTCGCTTCATTATACTCATCGTTTGACGAATTGAAACGAGTATAAAGAATACAACAACCGAACGAGCAGAGTACACGACTAGATTGTAAACATCAAACAGTATGAAGTGTTTGTTGTTTTTTTCGATCACTCTATAGGCCGGGTTAGGCATACGTAACCGTAATTTATCTTTACCGTTGTCGTAACGTTGCCCGTTTGAGCGATTAGCCAACGTTGAGAAAACGAGTCATATGTTCTGACAACAACAACACATAAGTAAACAAAAAAGCCGCAATTTCTTTTTGTTTAGGTTTATTAAAAATTAAGTTAAAAAGAATGTTTATAAATTTGTGTTGTTTTAAATCTATGCAGAATTTACGATAAAAGTAATTAAGAAAATATCGTCGGATAAGAAGATGGGGTGGACGTCCTATAAACAATGACTGGCGAAAGCCGGATATTAGAATGCCTATGGAAGTTTTTATTTTATTATTAACATTAATAAAATATGAGTTAACTACACCAAAGCAACGGATTAGACCGGCAGAGACTAGCAATAACACCACTGTATGTCAAATATTGCTTTATCCTATGATTCCAAGTTGGGAAATATTAACATTCTATTCTTTAAAATTGTAGATATTTGGGTCACGGTTGTTCCATACAATCGATTGCATGGAGTCACAAGCTGGGGAAAACAACAATTCGAAATATTATTTTAGAATGCAGTGAAGTTTTGTGGCGCTTGCTTTCGCCGATTTATTTAAGTGAACAAACTACACAGCAGTACAAACACATTGCCAATGATTTTCAACGAATGTGGGATATGCCGAATTGTGTGGGAATCTGCGATGCTAACTATACATTCATATCAGTGAATGTTGGAAGTTATGGCAGCCAACACGATGGGGGTATGTCCATTAAACTTCAATTTATTTATAATCTATTTTATTACAAACAATTTCCATTTCTTAATTTAAATTATGTATATTCCAGTACTCACCATTTGGCCAATCAGTTATTTTAGGAACAGTACCTGTACCTCCTAGTAAACCATTATCGTCAGCATCCTCTGAAGCCTTTCCTCATTTTTTATTGGCGATGCTGCGTTTCCCCTGAGGAATATCCTTGGTCTAAGTCAAAAACATTAGACGAGCTCAGATACAACATCCAACGCGAAATTGCCAACGTTCCGGTCGAAATGTGTCCAAGAGTGGTGGAAAATCGGGTCCAAAGAATAGATCGCTGTTGACGGGCTCGTGGTGGTCATATGACCGAAATTGAATTTCATTCTTAAAATATAACATTTGCACTTAACCTGGAATAAATTTGAACTCTATGTCTTAAATATTCTCTGTTTTTTATTAATATATAAAATTCTTATGTCCTTAATGGAAAACCCTTTACTTATGTCTATTTCCATTGAAGAGGGACTCAGCCAAATCAGATCCAATCTCTATCTATAAATAAGTCCTCGTTTGTAGAGACGCTTATATTGCTGTCAAATTAACCCTCCACAATTTATATGCATGTGTGTTAGATGTTTCGTCAGCCAAAATCAACCACTTGCATGAGAATGGTTGAGAGGGTAATTTTATTGTGCTCTATAATGGTTTTGTCTCTCATAGATTAAAGTAAGCTTTTTTTACTTACTTTAAGCCATATTAGGCTTAATTTTCCTTTTCAAGAAATGTTTACTTGATTTCAAGCTTAAATGCTTATTGTAAGCCTTTCAGCGCTTATTTTTTCAATTTAAGCCGATTTATACTTGTTTTAAGAAAAACTTAGTACGAACGTACTTAAATTTTTAAGTGCGATTTCGGCTCAAATTAAGAATTTTTTACTTGCATTTAGTATGGCATTTTTCTTTCTGTATGGTGGCAAAATACTTCAAGCGCTTTTTATACCCTACACCACAATGTGGTACAAGGTATTATGACTTTGTACATTTGTTTGTAACGCCCAAAAAGATAGGAAATAGAACCATAGTTTATTATACCGATCGACATAGAATCACTTTTTGAGTCGATTTAGCCATGTCCGTCTGTCTGCCCATGTATTCTTGTGATCAAAGTGCAGGTCGTATTTATGGTCCGATTGTGATGAAATTTAGCACATTGCTCTTTTTTGGCCCATGGACGATCCCTATTGAAATTGGTCAAAATCGGTTCAGATTTAGATATAGATATAGCCCCCATATATAAAGGGTTTTCCAACAAGAGGTGTTATTTAGGTATTCAAAGAAAAATGCAATTTTGTGAGATAAATGTTCGGATGTTTATTTCATAATAAAGAGGAAGGTATGCCGATAATAATGAAAAACAACATCAGCCAAATGAAATTTTCCATAACCAAATCGCAAAGTGCCCTATGTCCTCGATAGCCTCGCGAATTCTATCTTTGAGGTCTTGAATCCACGCTGGGCTGTTGGCGTAGACCTTATCTTTCTCGTGGCCCCAAAAGAAGAAGTCGGAAGGTTTTAAATCACAAGATCTCCGTGGCCGATTGCGATCACCTCTTCGAGAGATAACACGGCCCGGAAACTTTTCCCGTAACAGAGCAATGGCTTCGTTGCTTGCGTGGCACGTAGCGCCGTCTTGTTGAAAGTAAACGTTGTCCAGATCAATACCATCCAACTCCGACCATAAAAAATCTCTCGATAGCGCAATCCATTCACCGTAACTGTTGATCCAACCTCATTTTCGAAAAAGTAAGGTCCAATGACCCCGCCGGACCATAAACCGCACCAAACTGCCACACGTTGAGGATGGAGAGGCTTCTCAACAATAACTCTTGGATTTTCCGAGCCCCAGATGCGACAATTTTGCTTGTTGACGTAGCCACCGAGGTGGAAATGGGCCTCATCAGTCAAGATGATTTTGTATCGTTCGTATCGTTTTTTTGTTCGATCGTTTTGTATCGATCGATGATCGTGTATCGTTCCATTTTTATACCCTACACCACACTGTGGTACAGGGTATTATGACTTTGTGCATTTGCTTGTAACACCCAAAAGGAGAAGAGATAGATCCGATCGACTTGTAATCACTTTCTGAGTCGATTTAGCTATGTCCGTCTGTCTGTAAAAGTATTCTTGTAATCAAAGTACAGGTCGCAATTATGGCCCGATCTTGACGAAACTTTACACATATATTTTTTTTTTGGCCCAAGGACTATTTAATTTGGTTAAAATCGGTTCAGATTTGGATATAGCCCCCATATATATGTTAGCCCCGATTTGACATGTAAGCGCTGTAAAAACTTTATTTTATATACGATCAGTATGAAATTCAGCAGAAAGAGGTCTCTTATTATATCAATGAACACTGTTAAATTTGGAAGAAATCGGTTCAGATTTAGATATAGCGCCCATATATACGTTACCCCCGATTTCACATGTAATCATGTGAAATTCGGCAGAAACAGGTTTCTTATTACATGAAGGAATACTGCCAAATTCGGAGAAAATCGGTTCATATATATGTTACCCCCGATTTTACATGTAAGCGCTGTATAAAGTGTTCGGCAGAAATTCGGCAGAAAGAGGTTTCTTATTACATGAATTAATACTGCCAAATTTGAGGGAAATCGGTCGAGATTTAGATATAGCCCACATATATATGTTACCCCCGATTTGACATGTAAGCGCTGTAGAAACTTTATTTTATATCCGATCAGTAAAAAAATTGGCAGAAAGAGGTTTCTCATTACGTGAATTAACACTGCCAAATTTGAGGGAAATCGGTTCAGATTTAGATATAGCCCTCATATATAAGTTACCCCGATTTGACATGTAAACCCTGTAAAAATGTTATTTTATATCCGATCAGTGACTGTATTTTATATCCGATCAGAATGAAATTTGACAGAAAGTGGTCTGTTTACATGAATGAGTATTCAGGGAAATCCGTTCAGATTTATATGTAACCTCCATATATATGTCCCTCCTGATTTGGTATCAAAGCGCTATATAAGTTGTACTTTACTTCCGATCATTTAAATTTTGCAGAAAGATGTTTCTCAATTTAGGAACGAATATTGCTAAATTTAGCGATTATCAGTTTAGAATTAGATAATATGTTCCTACCCATTTACCAATTATTCCAAATAATTATCGCAATGACCCTTATCGCATTGTTAGGGAGGTGTAGGGTATTATATAGTCGGCCCCGCCCGACTTTCTGCCTTTCCTTACTGGTTAGTAATGGCGTAGTTTCAACTTGTCAAATGTCAAAGAATAAAAGCTTCAAAAGTGACAGCTACCGAATAGAATTTAAAATAACACCTGTTGTTGGAAAACCCTGTATATTACCCCCAATTTGACATGTAAGCACTAAAGAAACTATATTTTATACTAGATCAGTACAAAATTTGGCAGATAGAGTTCTCTTATTACATGAATGAACACTGCCAAATTCGGGGAAAATCGGTTCCGATTTATAGGTATATAGTCCGCATATATATGTTATACCCAATTTGACATGTAAGCGCTGTAGAAACCTTATTTTATATCCGGTCAGTACGAAATTCAACTGAGTTTTCTTATAACATGTATGAACACTGCCAAATTCGTGGAAAATCGGTTCAGATTTAAACATAGTCCCAATATAAATGTTACACCCGATTTCACATGTAAGCCCTGTAGAAACCGTATTTCATATCAGATATGTACGAAATTAGGCAGAGAGAGTTATCTTGAATCATAATTGAAAACTACAAAATTCGGGGAAATTCAGTTAGAATTTAGATATAGCCCCCATATATATGTTTTACGCGATTTGACATGTAAGCGCTGTAGAAACCGAAACCAAATTCTTATCCAATACCCATTTTCGCATTGTTAGGGAGGTGTAGGGTGTATATAGTCCTAGCAAGTTCATCGGCTTTGCAGTTCCCCGGGAGATCCCTATGCCCAGGCACCCATATGAGGTGTATATTAAACTGCTCAGCCATCTCGTTAAGATATCTGCGGCAGTCGAGTGCTGTTTGTGAATTTAGGGATGTTGCCTCCAGAGAATTGATGGCAGCCTGGCTGTCCGAGTAAATTACAACGCCAGTGTTTGTTACTATGTTGCGACTCAGCCACTTGTTTACCTTCAAAGTAAACAACGGTTTATTTTATTGTCTTTGATGTACTTTTTGAAACACATTTTAACCATTAAAACTAGCAGTAAAAATGTTAAATTCCAAATCATTTGGGCGGGGTGCTTTGAACCCATAAATTAAATTATAATTTAAATTATACTATTTTGTTGTAAACGATATTTGTCATCATCTACTACAAATCTGTTACAGCAATTTTCTGAAGTGTACAGTTTTTCTGAATGTTAAAGTCACAAATGTGTAGAATATTTGCGATTTCTTTGGTGTACAACTTGTTAATTTAAAAGGAGGTAATTTTTGAGATAAAACTTTAAAAATAGTAAAATTTTCCGGAGAGTATAGCCTTTGAAGTAAATCACACATTTGCAGTTTCTTAGGTGAACAACTTTTTAATTTAAAAGGAGGTAATTTTTGAGATAAAGCTCTAAAAACAGTAAAATTTTCCGCATAGTATAGGCTTTGACTTACATGTAATAAATTATATCTGCCATCATATGCAACAATTTACTACATTTTAGACATAAAACTTTAAAGTAAACAACGGTTACATGATTTACTTTTTGGACCAATAAAAACATTTTAACCGTTAAAATCAGTAGTACGATTTTTTAATTCCAAATCGTTCTGGGGGGGGAGGGGGGGATTTGAACCCCCAAAACCCCTCCCCTGCGCACGGGCCTGGCCGACATCAATGTGTTTCGGCACTAAGAATTGTTTTTAAAATCGATTTTCCATTATCGGATATATGTATTATCCGATAATTGATTCACAAACAATTCAATTCATTATAACGTAAATTATTTTAAGTTGGTCGAGTGCTCAGGCTGTTGCGTTTGTGAGTGAGAACATAGGTGAGTGTAGTGAAAAAGCACAAATTATGTACAATGACCCCGAAATTATAAACAACAACAAAATCTGTTGAAGTGAAAATTCACACAAGAATAAAAATTTCCTAACAAAGACGGGCGAATATTTCAATATTCATCAGAAATTTCTGTAAATTTCATCATATGCATTTGAAAATTCTACAGGAGAAGCAAAAAACTAAATAAAGTGAAAATGTTGTCGTTAGAAAACGTGGTTTTCATGATTATACCTAAACATCATGATGCATATATAAACTAACATGATTTATAGCTTGTTTGTGAAAATTGCAAGAAATAGGATTTTTTAACTAAGAAAATTGGCATAATTTGTTCCTAGGCCCTTTTGAATTTCGTTAATAAATTCGCCATTTTTGCGTACCATCAAAATTTGTCAAAATGTGTACTTTGATGCAGTGTACCGAATGCCATCAAAAACTGAATTTCCGTTTTTCTTGTTGCTGCGCCATTTTTCGTTTCTGCTGACGATATGGTACGTTGTATGGGGTCCAGAAGGCTGGACATATTTTACTCAGTCTCAACAAAAACAACGATCTCGAACTCAATAGTCAAAAACAAAGCTATGAAAAGTTATAACAGATCGAATAACAAAAACAACAAGTAAAAGCGTTAAGTTCGGCCATGCCGAATCTTATATACCCTCCTTCATGGATAGCATGTGACCTCACAAAATAACTCAAACCTAAAGAAAAAACACCAAAAAACACAAAAAAATAGTAGATGAGAACAGTAGGAAACATATAGTAGATGAGAACAGTAGGAATAACAACAAGTTAGATGCTATATATGGGAGGTATATCTAAATATGGACCGATATCGCCCATTTTCAATTCCAAGTTACCTGCAGCTATAAGAAGTATCTATACCAAATTTCAGCCACCTAGCTCAAGTATTATAGATTGTAGAGTGATTACAACAGACGGATGGACGGACGGACATTGCTAAATCGTCTTAGAATTTTAAGACGATTAAGAATATATGTATATATATTTTGGGGTCTCAGATCAATGTTTAGAGGTGTTACAAACGGAGTGACAAAATTAATATACCCCCAACCTATGGTGGAGGGATTAAAAAAGAATGATGAATGACGCAGAGTACCGCCGAACGTTTGTTGTCGTTGTAAGAAGCGACAATAACAACAAATCGTGTGCCTTCCCCGCAAATTGCAGGGACACACAAATAGCCAAACAAGAAGTGTGGGGAAGTATTAAGGTTGAGAAATACTGTCTGCAATGTTTTGGAGATATGGGACTTTGAAATCAGGGGCCTAATCACGCATCCGTTATCGCCAAATTTCGATCGTAAACTTTATGTTTTGGATCACCGCAACCGTTTTCGAGAAAAAATTTGCATTTGAAATTTGCGGATGAAACATATATATGGGAGCTATAGCTAAATCATAACCGATTTTCTTCAAATTCGGCAATGTTGGTTCATGGATCAAGAAACTCTACCATTCTAAATTTCAAAACGATTGGATGTAATATATAGCTTCTATAGAACTAATGGGCCAAATCGGACGAAACATATGTATGGGAGCTATAGCTAAATCTTAACCGATTTTCTTCAAATTCGGTAGTGTTGGTTCATGGATCAAGTAACTCTACCATTCTAAATTTCAAAATGATTGGATGTAAAATACAGCTTCTACAGGACTAAAGAGCAAAATCGGACGAAATATATATATGGGAGCTATAGCTAAATCTTAACCGATTTTCTTCAAATTCGGCAATGTTGGTTCATGGATCAAGAAACTCTACCATTCTAAATTTCAAAACGATTTATGTAAACAATTTATACATGAATTACAAAATTTATATATCAGAGTTATTCAATAGTACGAGAGTGGTGTAGGGTATTATACAGTCGGCACCGCCCGACTTTAGCCTTTCCTTACTCTGAAATATAAATTTTGTAATTCATGTATAAATTGTTTACATAATTTTACTTTTTGGACATTTTATACTTTAATAATATGGTACAGGACCACAGTGTGGTGTAGGGTATAAAAACGATTGGATCTGAAGAGCCAAATCGGATGAAACATATATATGGGAGCTATAGCTAAATCTTAACCGATCTTCTTCAAATCCGGCAATATTGGTTCATGGATCAAGAAACTCTACTATTCTAAATTTCAAAACGATTGGATGTAAAATACAGCTTTTATAGGACTAAAGGGCCAAATCGGACGAAACACATATATGGGAGCTATAGCTAAATCTTAACCGATTTTCTTCAACTTCGGTAGTGTTGGTTCATGGATCAAGAAACTCTACCATTCTAAATTTCAAAATGATTGGATGTAAAATACAGCTCCTATAGGACTAAAGGGCCAAATCGGACGAAACATATATATGGGAGCTATAGCTAAATCTTAACCGATTTTTTTCAAATTCGATAATGTTGGTTCATGGATCAAGAAACTCTACCATTCTAAATTTCAAAACGATTGAATGTAAAATACAGCTTCTATAGGACTAAAGAGCCAAATCGGACGAAAGATATATATGGGAGCTATATCTAAATCTGAACCGATTTCAACCAAATTCAATAGCGATCTTAACAGCTGCGAAATACTCTAAACTGCAAAATTTCAGAACGATCGGAGTGAAATTGCGACCTGTAGTCGACGAACAAGTTTACATGGACAGACGGACGGACGGACGGACATGGTTAAATCGACTCAGCTAGTGATTCTGAGTCGATCGGTATACTTTAAGGTGGGTCTAGCTGTGTTATTTTCAGGTGTTACAAACATCTGCCGTGAAACAAACTTATAATACCCTGTACCACAGAGTGCTGTAGGGTATAAATAGTAGATGAAAACAGTAGGAAACATATAGTAGATGAGAACAGTAGGAATAACAACAAGTTTGATGCTATATATGGGAGCTAGATCTAAATATGGACCGATATCGCCCATTTTCGATTCTAAGTTACCTGCAGCTATAAGAAGTATCTATACCAAATTTCAATTTTAAGAAAATCGGTTAAGATTTAGCTATAGCTCCCATATATATGTTTCGTCAGATTTTGCTCTTTAGTCCTGTAGAAGCTGTATTTTACATCCAATCATTTTGCAATTTAGAATGGTAGAGTTTCTTGATCCATGAACCATCACTACCGAATTTGAAGAAAATCGGTTAAAATTTAGCTATAGGTCCCATATATATGTTTCGTCCGATTTGGCCATTTAGTCCTATAAAAGCTGTATTTTACATCCAATCGTTTTGAAATTTAGAATGGTAGAGTTTCGTGATCCATGAACCAACATTGCCGAATTTGAAGAAAATCGGTTAAGATTTAGCTATAGCTCCCATATATATGTTTCGTCCAATTTTGCTCTTTAGTTCTGTAGAAGCTGTATTTTACATCCAATCGTTTTGAAATTTAGAATGGTAGAGTTTATTGATCCATGAACCAACACTACCGAATTTGAAGAAAATCGGTTAAGATTTAGCTATAGCTCCCATATACATGTTTCGTCCGATTTGGCCCTTTAGTCCTGTAGAAGCTGTATTTTACATCCAATCATTTTGAAATTTAGAATGGTAGAGTTTCTTCATCCATAAACCAACACTGCCGAATTTGAAGAAAATCGGTAAAGATTTAGCTATAGCTTCCATATATATGTTTCATCCGATTTGGCTCTTTAGATCCAATCGTTTTTATACCCTACACCACACTGTGGTACAGGTTATTATTTAAGTATAAAATGTCCCACAAGTAAATTTATGTAAACAATTTATACATGAATTACAAAATTTATATATCAGAGTTATTCAATATTACGAGAGTGGTGTAGGGTATTATATAGTCGGCACCGCCCGACTTTAGCCTTTCCTTACTGGTTATATTTATATAATTAGTTGAAACAACAATAATAACATGGATACGATCAAATGAAAATACTTGCAACTAAATCGATGGTTGTATCAATCGAATTAAGATTGTTTTTTTCATTGACACTCGGTTAGTTGTGGTAACCAATTTTAAATTTTCAAATTGAATAGATCATATCTTTAACATATCAGTGCACATAAACGCCTGCAATTTGAAGTATCTATTTGTTAGTCCTGTAGAAGCTGTATTTTACATCCAATCATTTTGAAATTTAGAATGGTAGAGTTTCTTGATCCATGAACCAAAACTACCGAATTTGAAGAAAATCGGTTAAGTTTTGGCTATAGCTCCCATATATATGTTTCGTCCGATTTGGCCCTTTAGTCCTATAAAACCTGTATTTTACATCCAATCATTTTGAAATTTAGAATGGTAGTGTTTCTTGATCCATGAACCAACATTGCCGAATTTGAAGAAACTCGGTTAAGATTTAGCTATAGCTCCCATATATATGTTTCGTCCGATTTTGCTCTTTAGTCCTGAAGAAACTGTATTTTACATCCAATCATTTTGAAATTTAGAATGGTGGAGTTTCTTGATCCATGAACCAAAACTACCGAATTTGAAGAAAATCGGTTAAGATTTAGCTATAGCTCCCATATATATGTTTCGTCCGATTTGGCCCTTTAGTTCTATAGAAGCTGTATTTTACATCCAGTCGTTTTGAAATTTAGAATGGTAGAGTTTCTTGATCCATAGACCAACATTGCCGAATTTGAAGAATATCGGTAAAGATTTAGCTATAGCTCCCATATATATGTTTCATCCGATTTGGCTCTTTAGATCCAATCGTTTTTATACCCTACACCACACTGTGGTACAGGGTATTATTTAAGTATAAAATGTCCCAAAAGTAAATTTATGTAAACAATTTATACATGAATTACAAAATTTATATATCAGAGTTATTCAATATTACGAGAGTGGTGTAGTGTATTATATAGTCGGCACCGCCCGACTTTAGCCTTTCCTTACTGGTTGGTTACTACAACAGAAAAATATTAATAAATTATCGTTTATTGGTTATCCCAATCATTTGGGAAATACAACCGAAAGATTGGTTGCTGTTCTTTTGCTGATACATTACAAACAAAAAATAAAATTACTTGAAATCTTTAACATTTTGTTCAAGAACGGTATATATATATATATCAGGGATGATAAATTTGATACTTTAGTACTTTTTTTGGTACTTTTCAGACACTCAAAGTACCGTGATACTCCCGCGACACATTTGATACTTTTTATCAAACATGTCTGCACGAAAATAAACAAAAAAAAAATTATATAAATCGTACACATGCTCTTTCCACATGGTTCGACATAGCTACGCAACGCCAAGAAATATGTTTGGCTCTTGTATTACAACAAAATTCAGTTTCTTTTTATCGTGTATGAAATCGCGCTTTTCCAGTTTCAAAAGTGTAAAAATTAGCGATTTGACAAATTTTGAAGCAATTTTAACAAGGAGCGACACTGGATAAAATACAATGTAAAGTCAATTAATTTTATATTAAAACTGTACCGACATGAATTACCTTTTTTACAGATGATTTTATGCAATATGAAACATCTTTGACGATAATCGGCTAAAATTCGTTCTCTAGAGAGTCCAGAATTCTAATCGAAAGGTACCTCTATATAAGTAGAGTCTAAATCAAAACATTTACCGATTGTATCAATTTCCATAAATATACGTTTATATTTGCGTATATAACATTTTAGTAGCTTCCCGCCAGTTCGCAAAGTAGTCAATTGCAACAACATTCTAGTTCCGTAGCTATTTATTGGTAACCATGTTGTCCACCCTAGTTCATAATTCCATTACATGTAATGCTAACATCGAAAAAATGAAGTGAGTTCGTATCAAGCAGTTACTGAACTGACTACATGTAATGTAAGGCTGGGCCAGATATTTATCTATATGCAAAAAGTAATTACTCAACTAGGTCTAAGAAATGCAGAAAAGGGTCAAACATTAAAAAACCACGTTGCTAAGAGAGACAGAGAAGAAATAATTCTAACGATCGTAACATCACATATTTCCACTAACAACAATCTCAAATTAAAAAAACAAGGGGAAAATAAAAATGTCCCGCTATTCCAAAAACTGATGCTTTGTTGTGGAGTGGTTGTTTTGCGACAAACATTCCTCAGTCGCATTCCAGAGGTTATAATTTTACGGCAATTATGTATACAAATTTAAGTTTGTTCTAATTACAGAGTCAATTCTAACAAACTCGGTAGTTCTGACCCTAATGAATCATTTCTACGCAAAGCCATGCAACTGCAAAAGAAGCGATATTTTAAGAAAGTATGCATCAATAAAAACACACAACCGGAAAATGAGAACTAGGATGAAATCATCTTAAATATTTTTCCTTTTTAAAAATTAAGTAAAAAAAAAAAAAAACGACTGAAGAATTTTAATTTTATTTAAATATTGGTAAAGGGTTTTCCAACAAGAGGTGTTATATTGGTATTAAAAGAAAAATGCCATTTTTGAGATAAATGATCGGATGTTTATTTCACAATAAAGAGGAAGGTATGCCGTTAATAATGAAAAACAACATCAGCCAAATGGCCACCACGACCACGCTTACAGGACCATATCCTTTTCATGAAATTTTTCATAACCAAAGTGACTGCCCTATGTCCTCGATAGCCTCGCCAATTCTATCTTTGAGGTCCTTAATCGACGCTGGGCTGTTGACGTAGACCTTATCGTTCACGTGGTACTTGTGCCTATTTCAAAACTGAAATAAAAAAGAAATAAGTTGAAATAAAAAATTCTTTCCCTTTAAAGGTAGGCACCAATAACTATAATAGAAAGTAGTTCCCAACGATTAGATAAATAGTTAGTGCGGGGGCACTAGTTCTGCAGTTGTGCTGAATGAATCACCTACATAGTTAACATAAAACAAGTAAGAAAGTTTCAGTCGGGTAAACCGACTAAGGTATACCCTCACTTTGTGAGTAATATAATATATAACATTACACCAATAAATCTGTCAATTTCTGTGGGAGGTACCAGAAGGGGTTTTCCAAATACACATATTTTTCGGTAAACAGTACATTCTTAAATACATTGCATTGTGCTGAACTATAAGCGTTTATGTGCACTGGTATATTAAAGTTACGAGCTATGTAATTTTGGTATGATTTGGTCATTTTGTGTGGGAGGTACAAAAAGGGGCGGGGTGATAACGCCCACTTTTTACAGGACTATAGGCACTATAACAGCATTACACTGTACAAAATTTCAAGTATTTGTATGCACTGGTATTAAAGTTACAAGCCGTTTACTTTTGGTACGAAACGGTCCATTTGTGTGGGATGTACCAAAAGGGGCTGTACAATAATGCCCATTTTTTACCGGACTATAGGCGCTACAAAAACATTATACTGTAGAAAATTTCAAGCATTTTTATGCACTTGTATTAACGTTATAAGCAGTTAAATTTTGATGCAAAATGGTCCATTTGTGTGGGAGGTACCAAAAGGGGCATGCCAACTTCACTCATTTTTCTCGAGTTAATAGCGACTAATATACTAATATTATGTGCAGAATTTCAAAAGATTCGAATAAGTAGTATAGAAGTTATTAAAGAATCAATATTTCACTAAATGTTAACCCTTTGTGTGGGAGGTACCAGAAGGAGTAGACCAATATGGCCCATCTTCGAACTCATCCGGAGATAGATCAAAATATTACCACATACCAAATTTGAAGTCAATCGGTTAATCCTTTCGAGAGTTATCGTGCGCACCAGCAAGCAGACACACAGACAGACAGGCAGACAGACAGACAGACAGACAGACAGACGGACGGACATTGCTCATTCGACTTAAAATGACCCAAAACGGATTTCCTCCGAACATACTTAGGGTCTTAGATCACTCCTTCGATGTGTTACACTTTTTTCCGTAGCAAATGATATATACCCTCGTCACACTAAAGTGAGGGTATAAAAATTAGCTATGAAGATGATTACTATGAGTGGTATGAAAAGCTAGTATAATAAAACTAGTGGTGCCTCTGATTACAGGTAATGCAGTGGGGAGTCAATTGGTTACCTCCAATGACAAGCCCATGTTAAATTCACCAGTTATTTACATTGGAAGTAATCTAGGAAGGAACTAGTCATGGTTACCTTGGAACTAGTGATTCTACAGGTTCCGAACTAGTTCCGTTTCCTAGCGGGTTGTTATCAAGAAATTGAATATGGATCTTACCAATTTGTATCTCAATACTTCAAGAAGAACTTAAACAAATTTAAAATTTTAAAATTGGTAATTTTTGGGTCGAAAGAGTACCATTTTAGAACGATTTTTGTACCATTTGGTTACTCTCAATTATCATCCCTGATATATATATGTTCCCGTTGTTCCTATAAGGAGCATAGGGCCTCAACATACACGTTCCAACGTGATTTATCTTGGGCAAGCAATTTTATTTCGCCCCAGCTTCTGTTCATGGTTGCAACTTCTATATCGATTTGTCGCCGCCATGTATGTGCGGGTCTCCCTCGTCTACGGTTGCCTTGTGGATTCCAGTCGATGGCATTACGGGTTATGTCGTTTACTGGTCTTTGTAGAATATGGCCGATCCAGTTCCACTTGCGTTTCTTTATTTCTCTGACAATCGGAAGTTGGCTTGTTTCCGCCCATAGTCTGTTGTTAGTGATTATACATGGCCGGAAGATACGCATTATTCTTCGGAGGCACTGATTAGCAAACACCTGCAATTTGTGTATAGCTCGTGGGGCAGCGTTCCAGGTTTCGCAGCCATATAATAGGACTGATTTTACGTTTGTGTCGAAAATCTTTAGTTTCACTCGGCGGGATAGGGCTGGGGAGTTCCAAACGGATTTCAGTCGGCCGAAGATTTGTCTTGCCTTTAAAATACGGTTTTCAACATCGTCATTAGAACCACCAGTCTTTGTTATGATGCTACCTAAGTAGCAGAAGGAATGCACGTCTTCTAGCTCGTTGTTGTTGATTTTAATTTTTTCTTCTCTTGCTTCATTTATGCGCAGGGTTTTTGTTTTGTTGATATTTATCTTCAGCCCAGCTTCATTCGTGATCTCTGCTAAATGCTTAAGTTTGGCAGCCATATCCTCAAAGTTATGTGCCATTATGCAGATATCGTCTGCGTAGTCAAGGCCACTTAAGTTACCATCCAGACCCCACCTTATACCTCTGCCATTCGCCATTACTTTAGACATGATGGTATCGAGGACAATGTTAAACAGAAGTGGCGATAAAACACAACCTTGTCGCACTCCAACTTCAACTGAAATCTGTTTGCTGAGTTTTCTTTCATGCAAGATCCGGCAGGTTGATATAGACTTTGAATCAGGGAGATAAGTTCAGATGGGACACCTTTGCATATTAAAGCACTCCATATGACGTTGTGATCCAGTGAGTCAAATGCTTTCTCAAAGTCAACAAAGCAGAGATATAGTGGCGATCGCCATTAGACTGACTGCTCTGTTATGACCCGTAGGCTGTTGACATGGTCAATACAGGACTTATGAGGTCTAAAGCCTGCCTGTTCGTTTCTCAGTGTTGGTGTAACTGCGTCCGAGATACGCTTTGCTAAGATGTGAGCTATTATTTTATTAACCATGCTAAGGAGTGTTATTCCACGCCAGTTGTCTCGATCCTTGAGGTCGCCTTTTTTGGGTATTTTAAAAATCACGCCTTCTTTAAGCTCTTCGGGTAGTGACTTAGTGGTCCAAAAATTTTGTATAAGCGGTAAGATGATCTCTGCACTGATAGTTGGATCGGCCTTCAACAGTTCAGGTGGTATACCATCTAAGCCTGGAGCTTTGTTGATCTTGAGTGCTCCTATGGCAGTAACAACCTCAGACACAGCAGGACAGGAAGTTGCAATGTTGGTATTTACATTGTGCGTTCTGCAATTGCACGTTAATTGGGCGCTGACAGCTCTTGTTGAAAGCATTTTAGTGTAGAACTCTTCCCAGAGGACCACTTGTTCCTTCACCTCGCTCGTCCTGTGTGTATCAGCTGCAGTTTGGGCTTCTACTGCAATTTCATTAGTCCAATTGCGCTTGTCTTGCCTTGCACTTTTCTTCACCAATCGAACTAAGGCATTGTGCTGTTGCTTGAGTTCATTTTTAGCTGCACGTGTCCTGGCCATGTTCATAGCAGATTTCACTGTCTTTCGTGATTCGATTAGGCTCCACGTTTCGTCTGATATCCACTCTTTGCGAGTGCGCTCAGTATAACCAATTATATTAACTGCGGGTTCCAAGAGGATTTTTTTTATCGTGCTCCATTGGTCGCGTTGAGCTTCATCTAAGGTGTCTAATGAAGATTTTACTGCTTCAGTGTAACGCGTACTCACTGCACTATTCTTCATCCTGCGTACGTCAATCCGTCGTTGAGTTTGGAGTTTGTTTTCTTTGATTGCAGCGAGCTTAATACGCATAGTTGCCACGAGAAGATGGTGATCGCTTGCTAGATCCGCTCCCCTACGGTTACGAACATCCAACAAAAAGCCACGCCATTTTTTCGAAATCGTAATGTGGTCAATCTGATTTTCAGTAACGAGATCTGGAGATTCCCAAGTTACTTTATGGATTCGTTTGTGGGGGAACAGCGAACCTCCAACAACCAAATTGTTCGAAGCACACATTTCTAGAAAAATTTCCCCGTTTTCGGTTTTTCGTCCCAGTGCATGGGTGTCCATTATTCCCTCAACATTAGTGTTATCTGGACCAATTTGAGCATTGAAATCTCCCATGACCACTAAAATGTTGCCTCGATGTTATTGCTTTGTCTAGGATTTTGTAAAATTCATCTTTCGTGCCGCGATCAGCTGCATCTGTGGGCGCGTAGCATTGGATGCATGTGAGATTCCTAGCACGAGTGCGAAGTCTGATAGATATTACTCTATCCGAATACGGTTTCCAACTTATTAGGGCTTCTCGTGCACGTTGGTTCAAAACGAATCCGACACCACTTGATCTTGGTAAATCGGTAGGCTTGCCAGAGTATAGGATTGTGTATCCATAAGGCGCGGCGACTTCACCGGCATCAGGCCATCTGATTTCGCAGAGTCCGAGGAATAGTAGGTTGTAAGATTTAAATTCTTTACATAGTTGCGCCAACCTTGACGCTTCTAGTAATGTCCTCACATTCCAGGTACCAAATCGTGTCCTTGTTTTCATGCCAAAAGTCGTTATCGGTAAATCGGGTTGGTTTTTGTTATTGTTTGTAGAAGTTTCGGTAATCATTGTTTTTAAGATGGCCAGCTGATTAGGCTAACGCATCCGATCCTGGTGCTGGGACTGCCAGCTTGCCGCCAGGCCAACATAGAAAGGTTATACCGCCTTGGGTCGGTCGACAGAGCCTCGTTGGCTTCAACAGGAGACACCAAGTCCATTGGACAGTGGGTGAGGTTGTCATTTGGAAAGGATTGGCTGCGTGTGCAAAAAGATGTTGGATTTGCATTCGCTTCTCTTTCCCTTATCAAGAACGGTATAGGTAATCAAAAATAATCTCGTGTGCATAATAATGTGTGGAATGCAGAATGTGTTGTGCAAAATGTTTTACACAAATAAAAAATAAAAGCAACAATCATGAAATTGAAAGCACGGGGTTAAGCGATATTTCCATACAAGTTTTGTTTTTTTTCGTGCACTAAAATGTGTGTCAATTATTTCCACATCTCATAATAGTGATGAACTTGTAATATGGGATTTTTAATTTTGTTATGAATTGTTTTGTTTTTGGTTCAATAAATAAAATAAAAATTAATGAAAACTGTTTTTAATTAATTGTCGGTAGTATATGACTGACAAATTGTTAGAACAACCAAGTTTTTAAAACAGTTGGTTGTGGCAACTACAACAGATTTGTTATGAGGTCTTCAACCGACAGGAGTATGTCGTCTTCAAGGCGCACAGAAACAATATCAAATTTGTCCGCATCCGTTCAAACACCACAGAGAGAAAAGGAACGATCAACCTGAGCAAAAAATAATTCCCAACTATATTGGGTCACCAATTATCTAATTCTATTTATCATTACTAAAACTAGTTCACAAAATCATACGAAGTATTACTAAAAATGCTACCGTTGACGGCGAAGACTTCTCTAGGAATCAGCTGTTGTTTACTTCTCCTCTGGTTCGTTACAACGTTGCCAGATTGTTTGTCATTCGCACACGGCGGTCTTGGTGCTGCCACACCACCATTTTCGTAGTTGGCGCAACCAAATATGATTGTTGTCAACATGGAAGCAGAAGTATACCACAACCAAAATATTGGTTGTACTGATGGAATCGCACGATAGTAGACAGAACTACCAAAATTCGGTTTACTCTTGTTCCTTATTTGTATTCCAATAGGCTCTGCTTTGTATTCTTCCTCTAAATTCGAAGGTGAGGAATACAATATAACATTGGATTTATTTAATGTTTAAAATAAACTTCACTGCAATTATATTTATTCTTATTTCTTGAAGTTGTTCGTTCCCCGCTCACAAATTATTTTTGTTTTTCTTCTTCACTATTTGACATTGCCATTCCACACAATATGATAACAAACCAGTAAGGAAAGGCTAAAGTCGGGCGGGACCGACTATATAATACCCTACACCACTCTCGTAATATTGAATAACTCTGATATATAAATTTTGTAATTCATGTATAAATTGTTTACATAAATTTACTTTTGAGACATTTTATAATTAAATAATACCCTGTGTGGTGTAGGGTATAAAAACGATTGGATCTAAAGAGCCAAATCGGATGAAACATATATATGGGAGCTATAGCTAAATCTTTACCGATTTTCTTCAAATTCGGCAATGTTGGGTTCATGGATCAAGAAACTTTACCATTCTAAATTTCAAAACGATTGGATGTAAAATATAGCTTCTATAGAACTAAAGGGCCAAATCGGACGAAACATATATATGGGAGCTATAGCTAAATCTTAATCGATTTTCTTCATATTCGGCAATGTTGGTTCATGGATCAAGAAACTCTACCATTCTAAATTTCAAAACGATTGGATGTAAAGTACAGCTTCTATAGAACAAAAGGGCCAAATCGGACGAAACATATATATGGGAGCTATAGCTAAGTCTTAACCGATTTTCTTCAAATTCGGTAGTGTTGGTTCATGGATCAAGAAACTCTACCATTCTAAATTTCAAAACGATTGGATGTAAAATACAGCTTCTTCAGAACTAAAGAGCAAAATCGGACGAAACATATATATGGGAGCTATAGCTAAATCTGAACCGATTTTCTTCAAATTCGGCAGTGTTGGTTCATGGATCAAGAAACTCTACCATTTTAAATTTCAAAATGATTGGATGTAAAATACAGCTTCTATAGGACTAAATGGCCAAATCGGACGAAACATATATATGGGAGCTATAGCTAAATCTTAACCGATTTTCTTCAAATTCGGCAATGTTGGTTCATGGATCAAGAAACTCTACCATTCTAAATTTCAAAACGATTGGATATAAAATACAGCTTCTATAGGACTAAAGGGCCAAATCGGACGAAAGATATATATGGGAGCTATATCTAAATCTGAACCGATTTCAACCAAATTCAATAGCGATCTTAACAGCTGCGAAATACTCTAAACTGCAAAATTTCAGAACGATTGGAGTGAAATTGCGACCTGTAGTCGACGAACAACTTTACATGGACAGACGGACGGACGGACGGACGGACAGACATGCTTAAATCGACTCAGCTAGTGATTCTGAGTAGATCGGGTCTAGCTGTGTTATTTTCAGGTGTTACAAACATCTGCCATGAAACAAACTTATAATACCCTGTACCACAGTGTGGTGTAGGGTATAAAAATTAAAATTGTCGATCGACCGTGATCCAAAGAAATCGTTGCTGCGATGACTTTTTCGACACGAAAACGATTTCGTTAACGGATACCGTGATTAGGCCCCAGTTCTCAATTATTTCATATTGAGCTGCTCTCATATTGTGCCAATTATTGACAGAGTATTTTGCCCAAGGTGCCGATGAGGTTGCTTGGTAGCTTCCGAAACGATATCGTCCACCAACCAGTGACCACCCTTAATACATTTCACACATTTCTTATTCTTCTTTATACCCTCACTTTAGTGTGACGAGGGTATATATCATTTGCTACGGAAAAAAGTGTAACACATCGAAGGAGTGACCTAAGAGCCCAAGTATGTTCGGCGGAAATACGTTGTGGGTCATTTTAAGTCGAATGAGCAATGTCCGTCCGTCCGTCTGTCTGTCTGTTTGCTGGCTGGTGCGCCCGATAGCTCTCGAAAGAAGTAACCTATTGACTTCAAATTTGGTATGTGGTAATATTTTTTTCTATCTCCGGCTATGTTCGAAGATGGGCCATATTGGTCCACTCCTTCTAGTACTTCCCCCACAAAGGGTTAAAATGTTGTAAAATATTGATTCTTCAATAACTGATATACTACTTATTCGAATCTTCTGAAATTCCTCACATAGTATTAGTCGCTATCACCTCGCCTCTTTTGGTACCACCCACACAAATGGACCATTTTGCATCCAAATTGAACCGCTTATAACTTTAATTTCACTTCATACAAATACTTGAAATTTTGTACTTTGTAATGCTTTTATAGTACCTAGAGGCCAGTAAAAAGTGGGCGTTATTGGCACGCCCCTTTTGGTACCTCCCACACAAACGGACAATTTTGCATCAAAATTGAACTGCTTATAACTTTAATACCTGTACATACAAAGACTTGACATTTTGTACAGTGTAATATTTTTATAGTACCTACCATGTAGTGAAAAATGGGCGAAGTTGCCACGCCCCTTTTGATACCTCCTACCCAAATGGACTATTTTGTACCAACATTAAACAGCTTATAACTTTAATAACAGCGCGTATAAAAATACTTGAAATTGTGTACAGTGTAATGCTTTTATAGTGCCTACCTACAGTCCAGTAAAAAACCATTTTATACAAAATGTTAAGAGCTTATAGCGTGAGTACAAATGCACGAAAATACAACAAAATTTAGCACAGTGTAATATTTTTAAAGTATATATAGCCTTATCAAAAATGGGCGTTATCTACACGCTCCTTTTAGTATTCCCCATACAAAATGGCGAAATCTACCCAAATTGAATAGATCATATCTTTAACATATCAGTGCACATAAACGCCTACAATTTGAAGTATCTACAGCTAAGCGAAAAATAGGATTATTTGTTAAACCCCCTCGTATTACAGTACTCACTAAGTGAGGGTAGGCCTTAGTCGGTTTACGCGACTGAAATTTTCTTACTTGTTTCAGCTTTCAATACACATGAAACATTGTATTCGAGTGATGAGTGGTGGCGAAATACAGGGTTTTCCAATCAGAGTGATATGGTTTCTTTGAAAAAACACACTTATTGTTGAGGAAATTCAAAAGTTTTGTATTAAATGTGAAGTACAATCGATACAAATAAGTTCTAAATAAAACTGCATTCAAATGGCCTTCACGACTTCCTCTGCAGGAACGACTTCGATGACCCCAATTTTCGAGCACTTTTTCCACTAAATCAAGTCGTATGTCATGAATGGCACGTTCAATATTGACTTGCAAAGCTTGAAGAGAGTCTGGTTTATTTCGAAAGACCAGTGACTTCAAATAACCCCACAAGAAATAGTCTAATGGAGTTAAATCGAAACTTCTTGGAGGCCATTTAATATCACAATTTCTTGAAATAATCGAATCTCCAAACGTTTCTCGCAACAATTCAATTGTTTCATTTGCTGTGTGACAGGTAGCCACCATCGGTCAATGGCAAAAAGATAGCTCTTAGCGAGAGCTAAAATATTGCTCTTGGGTGTCAAGGTCGTAGGTCGACTGGAAAGTGTTTTTTTGGATTTAAAAAAAATGGACTTAGCGCACGAAAAGTTGCAATCGGAGAACCATTATTTTGATAATAAAACTGAATAATTTGAAAACGTTGTTCTTGCATATATCTCTCCATGATGAAATTGTAAACACTACCGAATAGTAAATGGTCTCGATACCAGTCAAATTTTCCGGATAGTATAGGCTTTGACTTACTTTTACTAAATCGTAAATGTCATCATATGTTACAATTTAGGCATAAACCTTTAAAGTAAACAACGGATTTTTAGTACAGCCTGTTCAGCGAAATATACCAAAACAAAGACGTGTGATAGCTACCTAAGAAATAATTTTCTTCTTCTTATTTTCACCCAAGCAATCATGTAAATTGGGTCACTTATCGTTCGGGTAAGAAAGCTCTTTTCTTCATCGTCTTCCTGATGAAGACCAATATGACCATCTTGTTTTTATTGACATTTCTTAAAGCTTTTTCCACACAAAAATATCAGAACGGGAGCAACCCTATCCAACAGCTGTAAAAGTAGCAACAGCTGATTCTAGACAATGAGAAATATAATGTGTATATGGGGGCTATATCTAAGTCGAAAACGTTCTCACCCATTTCAGTAAGTCCCTGAGTTAAAAAGATACTTCTTGCTAATGGTTTCGTTTCTGAAAAATAATGTCACCACATCATGTTGCGACATTTAAAACATTTCCCTGCACCCTCTGCTAATTTCGCATTTTGCATGCGAACAATCGAACAAAAATCGTGCAGTGAGTAAAACCCATACCTACATTATGGAGCAACCACTTGGTAGTGCATTAAGAATGTACGCTTTCATTTAGGTTTTGTTCACGGTCCACACAGTGGACTGGGCTGAGTGTGGAAAATGCGATATTTTCGCATTTGCGGAGTGTAATAATTTTATAAACGAAATCAAACCTCGTTCATACGGCTACACCATTTTTACAAACGAACCTAAAAATTGCGGGTACTAATAAACTCATTATACCAAATTTCAGCCCAATTCGTTGAAATTTGAGGTTTTTGTGGTGTTAAGAAGTCAAATCTAGAGGGATCTTTGTATGGGGGCTATATCAAAACATGGACCTATGACTACCGTTGCTCGTATGAAGGATATCGGGTATAAATTAACCCCAGTTACCAACTTTCAGCCCGACCAGTTGACATTTGTGGTCTCTATGACATTAAGAAGTCAAATCAGGAAGATGCCATATATGGGGGCTATATCCAAAATTGGACTGATATTGCCCGTTTGCAATCCCAACATACCTGCAGATATAAGAAGTATATGTACCAAATTTCAACCACCTAGCTCATGTATTATAAAGGGTCCGCCATCTAACGTTTTTTTTTCAACTAGTGCTTATTTCGTGAATGGTAACACTTAGCTCATGTCTGATTTGACAGATAATTAGTTTTATCCTTCCGCTGAACGAATATCCGACGTTACTTTGAAAATCATGGTAATGTTGCAGAATGTGTGCGAAAATTGCGTACGGATTTTGGAAGAAGAGAAGCACCGTCAGCTCCGTATGTTCGTTATCTTGTGAAAAAAGTGAAAGAAACTGGCATCCTCATCGATAAACCAAAGCGTGAAAAGCCAAAAACAGTGCGTACACCCGAGAATATTGCTGCTGTGGCAGAAAGTGTGCGTGAAGCGCCATCAACATCAATTCGCCGTCGTTCTAAACAATTGACCATTTCGGAGACATCATTGAGACGAATTTTGCATAAAGACCTTGGTATGACGCCATACAAACTCCAGTTGGTTCAGGAGTTGAAGCCAACTGACCATCCAATGCGTTTTCAGTAGTTTTTTTATAGCATTTTCAAAAAAAAAGGTTATATGGCGGACCCTTTTGTAGCGTGATTACAACAGACGGACGGACAGACGGACATGGTCTTAGAATTTTACGACGATCAATATTTAGTGGTGTTACAAACGGAGTGACAAGATGAATATACCCCCATCCTATGGTGGAGAGTATAAAAATGCAAAAGGCAACAGTGTGGTTGTAGGATTTAAAAACACTTTATACAAACTAATAAACAGACATTTTTTGAAATTATGGCGGATACTTCAGCAAAAATACATGTTTATGTTTTTTGGTTCGTTTATCCATGGGGGGTATATTCATTTTGTCACTCCGTTTGTAACACCTCTAAATATTGATCTGAGACCCTATAAAGTATATATATTCTTAATCGTCGTAAAATTCTAAGACGATATAGCCATGTCCGTCCGTCCGTTTGTTGTAATCACGCTACAGTCCGTAATAATGGAGCTAAGTGGCTGAAATTTGGTATAGATACTTCTTATAGCTGCAGGTAACTTTGGATTGAAAATAGGCGATTTCGGTACATATTTAGATATAGCTCCCATATATAGCATCTAACTTGTTGTGATTCCTACTGTTCAACTGTATTTTTTTTGTGTTTTCGGTGTTATTTTCTTTAGATTTTAGTTATTTTGTGTGGTCACATGCTATCCAAAACAAAGTATGCAAAAACCAAAAATTCGTAATGTTCGTTAAATTATTTTACGTATGCCTAATGGGTTGACAACAAATTATGACAAATATTATCGCTACTTATGTCATTTTAAAGGCCGGGTTGGGCAAACTTAACCATAATTTATCTTTAGCGCCGCCGTAACGTTGCCCGCTGGAACAATTACCCAAAACTTGAAAAACGTGATGTATTATTCAGACCTTCACAACAAAAATAGCAACAAATTAATTTTATTTTATATTTACTTGCTATATGTTTAAGATCGCGAACTTGCGAAGAGGTCTCAGCTACAACTCTCCCGGGACGATATTCGCTTGTATGGATTGTGAGAGGGCTTTTCAGTGTCTGGTGCTCTCCTTCGACTCTCTTGGGGCGAATTCGATCAGCACGGATCGTAGAGGGGTTAAAGAATTTCTTTACAAACTCTCCCAAGATGATATTCGCATTGCACGGATTGTAAGGAGAGACTTCCAGCGCTGTATCTCTCTTCGCCTCTCCCGGAACGATATTCGCATAGTACGGATGTAGAGAGGGACTTCCGGCAAGCAGAGGTTGTTGCTGTTGACAGTTTGCTTCTTCTCGGCTCTCGTATTCATGCACACTTGTCGTTTTGAACTCAAGCCGAGCGGTCGCGTTCACCTCCTGTACTAACACTCGAACACGGTAATACTCCCCACAATTGTTATTAGGAAAAATAAATATCCTCCATATTTTAATTTGCACATACTGAAATTCGATTGTTTTTATTTCTTTTATTTATTTTTTGCACCCCATTTTATGCGCCGTAGATCTCATTCCCAAAACGACCCAATATTCGAAGCGAGAAGTTTTGTCCACCATAGCCAATTGTTTGACCCCCTTGGTTGGTTATGCCCCGTAATTGTCGTGGCCAAAACTATAATGCAGAACGTGTTGGTCGATAACATTATTTGGGACGATTCTCTTCTTGACGCGACAAAAGATTTTTGGCTTAACTTTGTTGACAGTTATCCCGCCGTCAATTGTATTAGTATATCAAGCATTCTCTGATGCCTCGGAAAAGGCATATTTATATACGCACCCAGAACGCACAAGGCGTGGTTAGCGTTCACCTTTTGTCACTTAAGTCTATCTCGTTACCCCGGTTGGAACTTTGTGGAGCAGTGTTGGCTTCAGAGCTCCTTAATGCAGTCCTGAGTGAGATAGATATGCCGATTCATAAGGAATATTGTTAAACTGACTCGACGATTGTTCTTTCGTGGTTATGTAAAACTCCTAGTACTTGGACAACGTCCGTTGCCAACAGGTTGTGTAGGACTCAACAGAACGCGGGTAATGCTATTTGGTATCATGTGAGTTCTGAAGATAATCCTGCTGATTTGGATAATCGCGGGGTTTCCCCCTCCGAACTGTCGCATTCGTCCCTTTGGTGGCATGGTCCCCAATGGTTGTCGTTAAATCCATCTCAGTGGAAAATTTCAAACTCCACCCCTCTGGAAACCGATCTGGTGGTTCGAGGTATTAGGTAGGGCTCATGCTTAATTTTTCTCAGCCTATGATGAAGTTCTCGATAGATTTTCTTCACTCGATAGGGCCTTACGCGTGCTTTCCTATGTATTTCGCTTTTATCGCAGGACCCACCCCACTCATAGAACACGATTTGTCCGCGTCAATTCGCATATTGCGCCAGACGAAATCAAGCGGCGAAAAAACGTTTAGATATCATTTCGCCGAAAAATATAAATTTCTTTTAGGTCGGAGACCCATGCCCTCTCGTAGTTCTCTCCTTCCATTGAATCCGGTTCTATATGAAGACGGCGTGATGCGTCTTAACGGTTAAATCCCCCACACTTTCATATACAGAAAACCAGTAAGGAAACGCAGAAAGTCGCAATGACAATGCGATAAGGGTCATTGCGATAATAATTTGGAATAATTGGTAAATGGGTAGGAACATATCGATACCTCCATTCTAAAACATGCTAAGTCAACTTAGCATGTTTTTAGGGAGATTGCATTTTTAACTCCTAAATATTCCAAATTATATTCAGTCAAAATTTGGTTTTTGTCCGTCAACCCAATCAAAAGTTATTCACAAAACTGTACAGGTCATTCGATTTCCATTACAAAGGAATTCCACACAAATTTAAAAAATTCATCAAACTTTGATTGCCTCTCCTGAAAAACTACCTTTCTGCACTTAGCATAGTTTAGAATGGAGGAAAACATATTATCTAATTCTGAACCGATAATCGCTAAATTACTCGATCCTAAATTGAGAAACATCTTTTTGGAAAATGTTAATGATCGGAAGTAAAGTACAACTTCTATTGCGATTTGATACCAAATCAGGAGAACATATATATGGAGGTTATATATAAATCTGAACCGATTTTCTCTGAATAAAAAGACCTCTTTCTGTCGAATTTCGTACTGATCGGATATAAAATACCGTCTCTACAGCGCTTACATGTCAAATCGGGGGTAACATATATGTATAAGGGGGCTATATCTAAATCGGAACCGATTTTCTCTGAATTTGGCAGTATTCCTTCGAGTAATAAGAAACCTCTTTCTGCCGAATTTCTAAAGCGTAATGTCAAATCGGGGGTGACATATATATGGGATCTATATCCAAATCTGAACCGATTTTCTCCGAATTTGGCAGTATTAATTCATGTAGAAAGAAACGTCTTTTTGCCGAATTTCGCACTGATCGGATATAAAATAACATTTTTACAGCGCTTACATGTCAAATCGGGGGTAACGTATATATGGGGGCTATATCTAAATCAGAACCGATTTCTTCAAAATTTAATAATAGGAAACCTTTTTCTGCCGAATTTCATACTGATCGGATATAAACTACAGCTTTTACAGCGGTTACATGTCAAATCGGGGCTAACATATATATGGCGGCTATATCTAAACCGATTTTAACCAAATTCAATAGGGATCGTCCTTGGGCCAAAAAAAGATATGTACAAAGTTTCGTCGAGATCGGACCATAATTGCGACCTGTACTTTGAATCGAAAAAGATTTCAAGTATTTTCTTCGAGAGAGTCGGGAAACCGTTTGTTCCTCTATGGGTTTGCAAGAGCTCAACTGGCAGTTCATTTCAGCAGGCGCTCCCCATATGGGTGGCTTAAACTGCATTTTCGTCGGCATGCTAGGGACCTCAAATATACGTTTGAGGAACTTTCGACAGTATTATCCTGCGTTGAGGCTTGTCTTAATTTTCGACCTCTATGTGCCATGTCTGATGTCTCCCCCGAGCCTTTAATTAAAGAATCCCCCTTGAGTTTTGTTAATCGTTTTCGAAAACTTAAAGCCCTCACCCATCAATTCTGCATTCGATGGAAAGAGGAATACTTGTACAGTTTGAGCAAACGCTATAAATGGAAAATTCCGCAGCGTAATATCCAGGTCGATGATCTCGTCGTGATTCGCCACGACCAACCTCCTCGCGTTTAGGTCGCGTGGTTCAAATTAATCCCGGCGAAATTGTCAACGTGCGTGTCGTCGATATTCGGACTGAACAAGGGATGGTTAGGCGATCTAAACTAGTTTGCCACTAAACTAGTAATTTTGCCAAATTAATTCTCTCCCCCTTTTTTTGCCCTTAATTAATTCTCGTTGCCTTACCGCGTGCCTCTTTGTTTTTGTGTGTCCAGAAATGTAATTAGCCTCTGAAAGTTTCTCTGAGGTTCACCTGTCTGACTATGATGAGGTAATGTTATCCCATGAGGAGCGCGCGGTCGCACGATACGCCCATGGAGACCCCTGCGGAACCCCCAGCTGTTTTACAGCTTTCGGACAGTACGGACGTTCAGCAAATCGTCCCGAATGCGGCGATCGTGCCTATAACAAATACTGCCCCGGTTACGTCGTCGGTAGTAGCTGTAACGGCCGCTCCAAACCCGGTGACCGTTCCGATTCCCCCAAACCCGCGACCCCTCTAACAGACGTTTGGAATCTATTGCTTGATATATGATAAAGTGTCAATATCCGACATGGCACCCAGATGTTTTTGCTGTTATATTTAGAATTGAGTGGAATTGATGATGGAGTGCATATACTCGTACATACAATACTGCCCTGTCGAGCTTTCCAACGATAATAGTTCTCTGGAATAAATTGTTTAAAAGGTTTGTCTCTTTAGAGCTTGTCCTTACAAATGAATGGCGAGAGGCATAACCTGAATGTGATCAAACGTGTCACCCATAACAGTGAAAAGGCAGAACAGAAAAAATAGAGCTGGGAATGCATAAATTGGATGAAGCAAATGTTAAAACCAAATTTTAGGTCGTATTTATTTTCTAGTTAGGAAAAAAGTTTTTCATGTTTTATTAGTAATATACAGTAGAGGCTCGGAAAAGTTAAGACGCGAAAAAGTTAAGAATACGGAAAAGTTAAGCAGCTTTTAGTCATCACACGGGACTCTAAAAAGTTAAGTGATGCTTAACATTTTCGAGTCTCCTTTGTTTCCAATTAATTTTTTTATTTCTAAATTCATTTTGACTCCTTTTATGTCGCTATTTATATAAGTGTGTGTAGTGCTGCACACATGGGTAGCAAAAAAAATGTAACGACCTTTACCGTTATAAAATGCTAGTGAATACATACATACGTAAATATCTGTGTTCACATCAGTTGCTTGTTTAAGAGAACAGTCGGATTAGTTTTGTTTTGATCGAAACAATGTCAACAGCACGTAAGCAAAAAAGGTTAACAGTCGCCGAAAAATGCAAGATTTTAAAGAAATTAGATGCAGGCGTTTTAGCTAATCGATTAGCCATGGATTTTCATGTTTCTGAAGCTTCAATTTCAAAAATTAAAAGAAACAAAGCAAAAATTTATGCTGCAGTGTCAGGAACATGTGACGAAATTAAGAGAAAAACTTTACATAAGGCAGAATACGTGGATTTGGAGAAGCAGCTGTACAAATGGTTCTTAGATCAACGAGAGAGAAACTGTCCAATAAGTGGTCCGATTTTAAAAGCTAAGGCGAAGACCCTTTTTGAACAAATCTATCCAGATAAAGCTCCAAATGACTTTAGAGCAAGTCAAGGCTGGTTTTCAAAATTCAAGCGCCGTGTAAATATTCACAATGTGTAAATACAAGTATAATCACATTAAGTTTTCATATCACGGAAAAGTTAAGAATTCAAAAAAGTTAAGCACCCCTGAAACAAACTACTTAACTTTTTCGAGCCTCTACTGTATAAGGACCATTTTTTATAAAATATGATGAATGAATAATGTAAAATGAAATGATCGTACCATATTTGTTTGTTAAATTGAATAACAATGTTTGTCGTTGTTAGCTACATCTGTCGAATTGTCCGGAATTTATTCAATCCATATGAGTTCCAAGAACGTCCAAAGCATACCGAAAAAGTTGCTGTTTTGGACTGACGTCGTCATCAGTCCATATTTCTTTAAAAGCGACGTTAACCACAAATTATCGTCAACGGCGAGCGCAGTCGGTGCTTACCAACTTCTTTTGAGCTGAATTAGATGATATGGACACTAACATGTGGTTTCAACAGGATGGCGCTACGACTACACAACTCATGCTACATGGCATGGTCATCTCACTGGGAGGTGATGTGAAATGGCCATCGAGATCGTGCGATGTGACACAATTAGAATTTTTGTGTGGAATTTTCTTAAGTGGCAGGTCTATGAGAATATCCTTCAAACCACAGCAGCCATCAGGGTATCTCTTAAATACCAGTGAATTGCGTCCGACGTCTGTCAAAGTGTTGTTGTGTGCACAGAAACAGTAGGATGAAATTTGAGTTTTTTTTTGAAAAAATCTACTTTTTCCAATTTGTTTAATGACTGTTACTAAAACACTGTTTCTAAGTGCAAGAGATATTTCCAACATTGATAGCCCACATTAATAGCTTCAATTTAACGTATAAGCCGACCTTATCGAATATATTCTCCAAAAATTATAGTGCAAATACTAAGGGTACCTTCGAGGAAAATAGTATTTTTAATAAAAAATTTTTTAAAAAAAAAAATTGTCCATAAAAAACATTTTGGTTTTGATTTTATATAACATTATGCCACACTCTATATAAAAAAATAATTTTTAGGTCTGGGACACAAAAATTTTTTTTGTGGCATAGTGTTATCTTTATGCAAGATTATACGATTTCAGTTGTAAATTTTAGGAATATTTATACTTTATAAAATTTATATATTTACTGAAAGATTAAAGTCACCTAAAACTAACAATTTATGATTATTAGAATCAGATGATAAATCAAGAAAATTTTAAACATGCATATCGTATAAACTATCTCGACTATTAGGAGGAATATAAGATACTACTACATCTAATACGCCATAAATACCCTGTATACAAATACCTAACTGATCAATAATAGAGTCAGCATTGGGCAGAGGCAAAAGAGAAGATATCAACTCCTTCTTCACAGCCACCAAAACACCACCACCTTCAACACAATTAGCTCTGCTGAAATCACGATCTTTACGATAAATCTTGTAGAACGCCGAATTACATATTTCCTCATCATTGAAATCTGCATTTAACCAGGTTTCAATTATCACAATTATATCATATTCCAATTTAAGCGATTCAGTATAAACTGCATTTAGTTTAGTCCTCATGCCTCCAATATTCTGGTAATAGATATTTAGCTCCCGAAATCTAACTTTATTATTACTTATGGATGATTCTGCTCTGTACGTTGTTTTTGAAAAAAATCAAATGGACGCACCCTTACATCCGCTGGCCACATTGAAGTTTTAAAAAGTTCATTAGATAGAGACTTTGTTTAATACACGAACATAAACGACCTTTTTCACCAGCATATTGCATTCAATATTGTTACGTCCAGCATTTAACATATTTTACAATATCTTCAGTAGTAACTGTAGGCTTAAAAGCAGAGAGATGAACCCACTTTTTACTAGGAACAACTTCCAATTCATCGTTATTACTGTCTCCAAATATTACTCTTTTACGTCTATAATTTAAAGGATATACCGATCTTAAACTTAAAACAAGTAAGAAAAGGCTAAAGTCGGGTCGTGCCGACAATATGATACCCTACACCACTCTGGTTAGATTGGATAACAATGAATGTTGACTTCAACTAAAATTTGTTCACACAATTTAACCAAATCGGACGAAACATATACATGGGACCAATATCTAACTCTGAACAGATATCTTTAAAATTCGGCAATGTTTGTCCATGGATCAAGAAACTCTACCATGCCAAATTGCAAAACAATTGGGTGTAAAATACAGTTTCTATATGGTTAATGAGCCAAATCGGACGAAACATATACTCGTATATGGGAGCTTTATCTAAATATAAACCGATTTTCTTCAAATTGAGCAATGTTGATCCATAGATAAATAAACTCTACCATGCTAAGCTGCAAAACAATTGCGTGCAAAATCGTGTTTCTATATGGCTAAAGGACCAAATCGGACGAAACATGGAAGCTATCTAAATCTGAAGCGATTTTCTACAAATTGAGCAATGTTCAAAACAATTGGATGTATAAGTAAAATATAGCTTATCTATATATATAAAAGAGAGTGTCTGTTTGAGGGTTTGCTTGTTTGTTTGTTTGTTCCGTATAGACGGCTTGACCGATCATCTTGAAATTTTCACAGAATGTACATGTGTAGGGGGTGCTGAAATTGAGATAGTTTGCACAATTTGTTAGCGAGAGTGCTGGAATGTTATGTATATGTATATGGTGGCAGTCTACGTGATGGCTCCAAAAATGAGCGGGATCGGACCAATGGGCGTGGCCCCGCCCACATAGACAAAATTTTGAAATTTTGATATCTTGCTCAATTTGCTAGCGGGAGTGCTGCAATGTTGCGTATATTTTTTATCTGGTGGCATTCTACGTAATTGGTCAAAAAATGGGCGGGACCGGACCAATGGGCGTGGCCCCGCCCATATAAGCCAAATTTTGAAATTGATATATCTTGCACAATTTGTTAGTTAGAGTGTTGTAATGTTGTACACATGTATCTGATGGCAGTCCACGTAATTGATCCAAAAACGGGCGGGATCGAACCAATGGGCGTGGCACCGCCCATATAAGCCAAATTTTAAAAATGTGATATCTTGCACAATTTGTTTGCGAAAGACCTGGAATTTTTTATATATCCGTATATATATCCGTTGGCGATCTACGTGATTGGTCCAAAAATGGGCGGGTTCGGACCAATGGGCGTGGCCCCGCCCACATTGACCAAATTTTGAAATTTTGATATCTTGCACAATTTGCTAGCGGGAGTGCTGCAAAGTTGCGTATATGTATCTGGTGGCATTCTACGTAATTGGTCAAAAAATGGGCGGGATCTGACCAAAGGGCGTGGCCCCGCCCATATAACCCAAAATTGAGCTATCTTGGACAATTTAGTAACGAGAATGCTGTAATTTTGTGTATATGTAGCTGGTGGCAGTCTACGTGATTGGTCCAAAAATGGCCGGGATCGGACCAATGGGCGTGGCCTCGCCCACTTCGACCAAATTTTGAAATTTCGATATCTTGCACAATTTGCTTGCGAGAGTGCTGCAATGTTGTGTATATGTATCTGGTGGCATTCTTCGTAATTGGTCCAAAAATTAGCGGGATCGGACCAATGGGCGTGGCCCCGCCCACATAGACCAAATTTTGAAATTTCGATGTCTTGCACAATTTGCTTGCGAGAGTGCTGCAATGTTGTACATATGTATCTGGTGACAGTCCACGTGATTGGTCCAAAAATTTGCGGGATCGGACCAATGGGCGTGGTACCGCCCATATAAGCCAAATTTTAAAAATGTGATATCTTGAACAATTTGATAGCGAGAGGCCTGGAATTTTGTGTTTATGTATATGGTGGCAGTCTACGTGATTGGTCCAAAAATGGGCGGTTGCGGACCAGTAGGCGTGGCCCCGCCCATATAAGCCAAATTTGAAATTGAGATATTTTGCACAATTTTTTTACCGAGAGTGCTGTAATTTCGTGTATATATATCTGGTGGTAGTCTACGTGATTGGTCCAAAAATGAGCGGCATCGAACCAATGGGCGTGGCCACGTCCATATAAGCCAAATTTCGAAATTGAAATATCTTGCACAATTTATTATCGAGAGTGCTGCAGTTTTGGACATATGTATCTGATGACAGTCTACGCGATTCGCCCAAAAATTGGCGGGATCAGTCCAATGGACGTGGCCCCGAATATATAAGCCAAATTTTGAAATTGAGACACAAATCTTGCACAATTTTTAGCGAGAGTGATGTCTGGTTGTAGTCTACGTTATTGGTCCAAAAAGGGTCGGGATCGGATCAATGGCCGTGGCCCTGCCCATATAAACAAAATTTTGAAATTGAGATGTCTTACACAATTGTTTAGCGATAGTTCTGTAATTTTGTGCATATGTATCTGATGATAGCCTACGTGAATGTTCTACAAAGTGGCGGGATCGGACCAATGGGCGTGACCCCGCCCATATAAGCCAAATTTTAAAAATGTGATATCTTGCACAATTTGTTACCGAGAGAGCTGTAATGTTGAACATATGTATCTGGTGGCAGTCCACGTGATTGGTCCAAAAATGGGCCGGATCGGACCAATGGGCGTGGCACTGCCAAAATAAGCCAAATTTTAAAAATGTGATATCTTGCACAATTCGTTATCGAGAGAGCTGGAATTTTGTGTATATGTATGTATATGGTGGCAGTCTACGTGATTGGTCCAAAAATGTATATAGTGGCAGTCTACGTGATTGGTCCAAAAATGGGCGGGATCGACCCAATGGGCGTGACCCCGCCCACATAGACCAAATTTTGATATCTTGCACAATTTGCCAGCGGGAGTGCTGCAATGTCGCGAATATGTATCTGGTGGCATTCTACGTAATTGGTCACAAAATGGGCGGGATCGGACCAATAGGCGTGGCCCCGCCCATATAAGCCAAATTTTTAAATTGATATATCTTGCACAATTTGTTATCGAGAGAGCTGGAATTTTGTGCATATATATCCGTTGGCGATCTACGCGATTGGTCCAAAAATGGGCGGGATAGGACCAATGGACGTGGCCCCGCCCATATAAGCCAAATTTTGAAATTTAGATATCTTGCACAATTTGTTAGCGAGAGTGCTGTAATTTTGTGTATATGTGTCTGGTTGAAGCCTACGTCATTGGTCTAAAAATGAGCGGGATCAGACAAAAGGGCGTGGCCCCGTCCATGTAAGCCAAATTTTGAAATTGAGATATTTTGCACAATTTGTTAGCGAGAGTGCTGGAATTTTATGTATATGTATATGGTGGCAGTCTACGTGATTGGTCTATGTGTCCCCGCCCACATAGACTAAATTTTGATATCTTGCACAATTTGATAGCGGGAGTGCTGCAATGTTGCGTGCCACCGCCAATATAAGCCAAATTTTGAAATTTAATTCTTGCTCATTTTGTTAGCGAGAGTGTTGAAATTTTGCGTATATGTATCTGGTAGCAGTCTACGTGATTGGCTTACAAATGGGCGGAATAGGACCAGTGGGCGTGGCACAGCCCATATTTTGATATATCTTGCAAGTATTATATAGGAAATACATGAACATAAATGCTCGGTATGCGATAATTACAGCTGCTCACTCCAATACAATCGCAATATGATAATGTGATGCATGACCAATGAAACAAGAATTTGGAAATTTTATAAGTATACATTTCTATTTTCTGGACTTTCCACTGAATTCGGTATTATTTCATTCAGTGAATTTATTACTAATACCAGTAAGGAAAGGCAGAAAGTCGGTCGGGGCCGACTATATAATACCCTACCCCTCCCTAACAATGCAATTACAATTGGTAAATGTGGCGTGTGTGTATGTATATCTTATTTTGAACCGATAATCGCTAAATTAAGCAATATTCGTTCCTAAATTGAGAAACATTTTTCTGGAGAACTTTGTAATGATCGGAAGTAAAGTACAACTTCTATAGCGCTTTGTAACCAAATCTGGAGGAACATATATATGGAGGTTATATATAAATCTGAATCGATTTTCCATGAATACTCATTCATGTAAAATAGAAACCTGTTTCTGTCGAATTTCGTACTGATCGGATATAAAACACAGTCTCTACAGCGCTTACATGTCAAATTGGGGGTAACATATATATGGGGGCTATATCTAAATCTGAACCGATTTTCTCCGAATTTTGCGGTATTCCTTCATGTAATAAGAAACCTCTTTCTGCCGAATTTCTTACTGATCGGATATAAAATACAGTTTCTACAGCGCTTGTATTTCAAATCGGGGGTAACATATATATGGGGACTATATCTAAATCTGAACCGATTTTCTCCGAATTTGGCAGTATTCCTTCATGTAATAAGAAACCTCTTTCTGCCGAATTTCGTACTGATCGGATGTAAAAAACAGTTTCTACAGCGCTTACATGTCAAATCGGGGGTAACATATATATGGGGGCTATATCTAAATCTGAACCGATTTTCTCCGAATTTGGCAGTATTCCTTCATGTAATAACAAACCTCTTTCTGCCGAATTTCGTACTGATCGGATATAAAATACAGTTTCTACAGCGCTAATTTTGACATGGGCAGCGAAGCGCACCGGGCTCAGCTAGTTATATATATAAGGCTAAACGGCCAAATAGGACAAAACCTATATATGGTAGCAAATTCTAAATCTGAACCGATTTTCTTCAAACTGAAAATTGCGACCTGTACACGACGAACAACACAAGATGGGCAGACGGAAGGACGGACAGGCATGGTCTAATCGAATCAGCTAGTGAAACTAAGTCGAGTAAGAAATTTACTTTTCATTTCGTGTGAAATGTACATTTCACACTGCCTAGAAGCGTTCGGTCAAGCGATTAGGAAGACTCAAAGGTTTTTCTTACTCATTTAATTTAGCCACTTTGCGACTTCCCATATTTCCATTATTTCGGCTTGATAGACACTGCAGGTATCTGGTAGTCTGTGAGCTAAATCCAGACTAAGTTCTTTAGAGGGTGGCTGATATGTACTGCAACAAAGTAAAGCGCTATATTTATACCCTACACCACACTGTGGTACAGGGTATTATAACTTTGTGCATTTGTTTGTAACACCCAAAAGGAGAAGAAATAGACCCATCGTTTATTATACCGATCGACTTAGAATCACTTTCTGAGTTGATTTAGCTATGTCCGTCTGTCTGTCTGTCTGTCTGTCTGTCTGTCCGTCTGTCTGTCTGTCCGTCTGTCTGTCCGTCTGTCCGTCTGTGCATGTATTCTTGTAATCAAAGTACAGGTCGCAATTATGGTCCGATCTCGACGAAACTTTACACACATCTTTTTTTTGGCCCAAGGACGATCCCTATTGAATTTGGTTAAAATCGGTTCAGATTTAGATATAGCCCCCATATATATGTTACCCCCATTTGACATGTAAGCGCTGTAAAAACTTTATTTTATATCCGATCAGTATGAAATTCGGCAGAAAGAGGTTTCTTATTATATGGATGAACGCTATTAAATTTGAAAGAAATCGGTTCAGATTTAGATATAGCCCCCATATATATGTTACCCCCGATTTGACCTCTAAGCGCTGTAAAAACTGTATTTTATATCCGATCAGTGCAAAATTCGGCAGAAAGAGGTTTCTTATTAGATGAAGGAATACTGCAAAATTTGGAGAATATCGGTTCAGATTTAGATATAGCTCCCATATATATGTTACCCCCGATTTGACATGTAGAGACTGTATTTTATATCCGATCAGTACGAAATTCGACAGAAGGAGGTCTTTTTACATGAAGATCGGTTCAGATTTACATGAAAGCTCCATATATATGTTCCTCCTGATTTGGTATCAAACCGCTATAGAAGTTGTATTTTACTTCCGATCATTAAAATTTTCCAGATAGATGTTTCTCACTTTAGGAACGAATATTGCTTAATTTAGCGATTATCGTTTCAGAATTAGAATACGTTTCTACCCATTTACCAATTATTCCAAATTATTATGGCAATGACCCTTATCGCATTGTTAGGGAGGTGTAGGGTATTATATAGTCGGCCCCGCCCGACTTTCTGCCTTTCCTTACTGGTTTTTTGTTAATTTTTTTTAAATTTTATTGTTCAAAAGCAAAAAATGTCGGAAATAACATACAATTTTAGAAACAGTTTAGATTTGTTCGAATTGGCCACCTTTGGCACGAATTATGGCCTTCAAACGGCCGACAAAGCCATCACACGCTGCACGAAAGTGGCTCTGCGGTATTTTGGCCCATTCCCGGCGAAGCGCCGTCTTGAGATGATCGATACTTTGGTATTTTTTAGTGCGAACCTTGCTCTCTAAAATGCCCCAGGCGCAAAAGTCCAACGGATTGAGATCCGGAGATCGAGGAACCTCCTTTTTAAGCCATTCTTGGTTGACGCGTGCTGAGTCCTGTTGGAACGTCCATGGTCTGCGACCGAAATGTTTGTCTGCCCAGGGCTTCAATACTGTCTTTAGGACATTTTCCCGATAATATTCGGTGCCCGGACTTAACTCCTAAGGACATAACGCCCAAAACGATTTTGGGACTTATGTCCTTCAGTATACTCGGACATAATTCCCAAACTTTGTTGGGCGTAATGTCCGCGGAGCGTTCTCGGACGTAACACCCAAAAAAACGAGGACATAACACCCAATGTATATTGGGACTTATGTCCTTAACTAACCGCGGTCTTAACACCCAAAGTGATGAAAATGCCGCTCAATTGGTTTTTTTAATAAAATGCAACGTAATAAATTTATTTAAAAACTACTCATTTATGACATATTTTTGATGTGCCAAAGTAACAGCACAGAAAAATTTTACCAAACAATATCGAAGAAGATATTTCCTACACATTTTTTTCTCACCATCCATCACCAAATGAATCTAAAGGAATATTGATCCTAATAATCACCACTATATGATGGATGCGACTTTTTCGGTGGTCCCAAGAAGTGGATACAAGCAATTATTAAAACTCTATATTTCTCAAGATAGACATGTAAGTATTCAAATTTCTAACATATAAAAAATATTAGGCGTGTTTTCGTTACACCATAAGTGCTTAATTTGTATGGGGAGCTAAGCACTTTTAAGCACTATTAGTTCCCGATGAAGTTTGGTGCTTGTGTTCATGTCTTAATCGAGTATGATGTTGCCAGATTGGGCACCCTATATTTAGCAATATGGCATCTCATTTTTGGAGAGATTTTATCAATTATTGTGAATTAACGGGAAGAAGAAGAAGAACAAAAATGGGAAATTATTTTAATATTTGCAAAAAGAGTGTAAACAATTGAACATAGAATTGTAAATATATGTTTTATAAATACTTTTCACGAGTTTTTTGACTGTTTCGCACTGTTCTTTCTTCGCAACTCATGACACCATTGTAACGAAAACATGCCTATTATAGATTAAAAAAGTATTCATTGAATTTAGGACAGAAGGTAAAACTTTTTTTTAAATGTTTCGCTTTCCGTCCTAAGTTCAATATGTTTTTTAAATCGCGCAATTAAAAAATCATTGAAATAAGGACCAATGATTTTTTAAATCGAGCGTTAAAAATCTACTGCGGGGTTTTCTATGTTCTTCAAATCATCTTTGATAATTACATTTATGTTAATTACTTATTTGTAGGTTTGCTCATTTGCGTTCATACTAATGGCTAATAAAAAACAGAATATGAGCATATCCTACAGTATATAGACTCAAACATTTTTAAAATTAAACCAAAAACTTTTACTACAGACTTTGAGAAATATATGAATAGAGAAAATACAATTTTAAAGTCATTTGACGAAATTAATAAAAATGTTTACACTCACATTATGTCCATTCTGCAGGCAGATTGTTGCGCTGAACATTTTTTAATTACTAAATTATACATTTGGAATAAAATTGTATTTCCCTAAGAAAATTATGTAAATTAATAAAAAGGGCGTTATTGGGCGTTATGTCCACTCGATAACGTTGGACATAAGTCCCAAACATTTTGGGTGTTATGTCCAAGATTATATGCGGACATAACTCCCAAAATCGTTTTGGGCGTTATGTTCGTTGGGAGTTATGTCACGGCACCTAATATTCGGTATTTATTTTGACCCCATGGTCGATGAATACGAGCGGGGAGCGACCATCGGCCGTTACGGCGGCCCACACCATTGCCATCGGCGGCGCTTGAGTTCTGGTGGCCAATCGAAGGTGTACATTTTCAGCTGACCTCTTTGGCAAGTAAACCCGATCATTTTGTTTGTTTACAAACTGCTCAATTTGGAATGGCTTCTCATCGGAGAAAACCAAATTCGGTAACTGGCCACTTTCGTGCAAGCGAAGCAACTCTTTGGCTCTTTCCAGTCTAACTTTTTTTGTGCATCGGTGAGCTCTTGCACTTTTTGGAACTTCAATGGCTTTAGTCCAAGCTCATTTTTTAATATGTGTTGTATCCGTTCTCGCGATATGTTCAGCTCACGAGCAATTTTTCTACCACTGCGGCGCGGATTTCGATCAACTCTGGCCTTCACTTTTCGGATCATTTCTGGTGTTGTTACCGTTTTTTTTCGTCCACTTTTTGAACGCGATGCAACACTGCCAGTATCACGGTAACGAGCAATGGTACGAGAAACAAAAGATTTATTCACATTTAAATGCTGGAGGGCTCTAACGATAGCCACGTGTGTTTTTCCACCCAAATATAAAGCAATCACACTATCACGCTTGAATTCCATCACGAATAACTTTTTTTCTGAATCTGAAGATCAAAATGCTTTTGTAAGCTTGTAAACAATAAAATGAACTGTCACTGAAATAAATCTGTCAGCTATCAGACTAGCTGTTTAGAAATGATAGCAACCTGAAGTTGGTTGCAATACATATCAGCCACCCTGTAATGTTTTATGAAGGGTTACAAACGCCCATAAAACCTCGTCCTCTCTATAATTTTATAATGTCTGACATCAATCCTCACAAAATAAAATGCAGAGGCAATGTCTTTTATATGACTCTCTCACATATGACGAATTCAATATAAGCAAAAACATCATTTAAAAACGCAAAAATATGAAACAAGATTTTTTTGAACTTCCCTAATATTTACAAAATGGCTCATAACTGTTACATATATCCATAGATTTTTTCAAATAGACAGTGTTTTCTTCGTTAGCATGCTGGCTTTTTAATGTGATAAAATAATTTTTTCGACTTATTTTTCTATTTTTTATGTTTTTTTTTGTACCAGGAAAAAGTGTTTCTTAAATTTTTGACGACTGTTACTAAACCAAAGATTCTACGTGAAAGTGATATTTGCTGCATAATTCAGCCCTCTTTAGTTTAACGCATAACACGATTCAATCAGGCTTATACTTGAAAAATTATGGTCCAAACACTAAATGTACTTTCCATGAAAGTTGGAATATAAAAAAAAATTTAAAAAAAAAATTCATAAAAAATTGTTTAATATTTTTTTTCGTGTTTGTGACACCAAATTACACCAGAAACTGTTATCCGCATCCCCTGGACAAAATTTTTGTTGCATTGTGTAACTTGCATAGAGTGATCAAAAAACCGGTTTTTTTGAAAAAATAAAAAACCGGTGGATGGTTTATTTAAGTTATAAAAAAACCGGTGGACGGTTTTTTTCTTCGAAGAAAACCGGGGAAACCGGTAGAACCGTTTTTTTTTCGGCATAACAAAACAGTATGAAAATTGCCGTTTGAAAAACATTTTCCTTTTTAATAACAAAAAAGGCGATTTTTTAATATTAAATTTTTAAAAGCGATGTCTTCTGATTAGGAATCTTGCACCAAATTTAGTCCTGTTGGATAGTAGTTATGAGTTGGATTGTGATGAATATTGTCATTTGAGTCAAACGGTCCTTTTATCTCATACATATAACTAACTAGCTATTGTATTTAGAAACATTTTCCAAAAGTGTTATCGATAGTCTTTTCTTCAACCTTTTAAAAAAAATAGCAAATATATTTTCATTACTTTTTTGCAAAATTAAACTTTTTTGAAATTTTGGTAAAAACCTATGTTTTAATTTTTGATTTTTTTTCTCTAAAGAAAGCTTAGATAATTTCCTTTAAAAGCTTTGTGACCTATTAATGGGATGGGACCTGTTGATCTATCAAAATAAATATAAACCTCTGAAAAAAAATTAACGTTCAACCAAACATTTTAGCATTTCAGATGGGAAAAACAACCTTTTGACAAAAATGTCAATATTTGACACCCTCCAACTCGGAAAGTCCTTAACCGATTTCGTTGGAATTGTGTCTCATAACTACTATCTGATAGGGCTTCTTTGTGCAATTTTCATCCCGACAGAAGACATCCCTTTTAAAAATTAACTCACTTGACATGAAATTCCCCTTATGTAGTTCAGTCAAGAAAATATTAATATTTCGGGATATTAAATAGAATATTTAATAGAGGTATTAAATCTTAATACATATATATTTTAAATACACACTTTAGTGCAGGTGGGTATATACGAGTATACATATAAATATATAAGAGTATACACTAGTCGGTTTACCCAAATGAAATTTTCTTACTTGTTTTTGTTTCGGTTTGGAAGTGGGAGAATGCGTTTACTTTTCACAAAACTTCTGCGCGTTTGAATCATTTATTTTCTTTAAATTTTTGTAATTTGTATAGAAATTGGTGAATGGCTTCGGATTCTAGCAAAGTTGCCGAGTCTTTTTAGGCCATATAAGGAGATCTTTCATATTATTATCTTAATTTGTGATATTTTGTATATAAAGTTGTAAATAATTTTTAATATTTTAGTGATAATAAAAAAACCGGAAAACCGGTGGAAACAAACGAAAAACCCGGTTGTTCGAAATTCATGATTTTGAGAAAAACCGGGGACGGTGGAAGCAAAAAACCGGTGGGCCGGTTTATTGTAAACCGGTTTTGATCACTCTAAACTTGCACAAAAAATCTTGTTCACATTTGAAACAAATTTTACCCTGCAAGAAAAATTCAACAAACGAAGTGAGATTGTGAATGCACGGTCGTCTAAAGAAGCATCTCAAGTGATCCCACGGGTCGAAAAGGTCCATTATACAGCTGCAATCGCGGCTTGATGGGGTGTCTCTTACGATGGGGTCACTGACATGCATTTCTGTGAACAAGGGTCAAAACATTGGCAAAAATGATCAAGAAACCGTTTTGGAAGCTGTTGTGAAACCTCTTAACCATTCTCAATTCCAAAACCAGGCATGGACTTTCCAGTGGGATTCTGCGCCGGCACATATTGCTAAAATGACCTAGACATGGCTTAAAAGCAATTTGCCACCTTTCCTTTCTTCTGATGAATGGCTCTCTGACAACCCTGATTTAACACCACTGGATTAAAAATTGTGGACACTTTTAAAGGACAAGGTCTGCCACATAGATTTTCTTAAGACTGCTTTGATTCATGCTGTGGCCACTTTCCCAAAGGGACGAGGTGCTTGCGGCTATTGGCCCGTGCGACTTAAGGCATGTGTGGAGGCCAAAGGCGGACATTTTTAATGACTGCTTGTTTTCTGTATAGAATATATGTCAGTAAATATATACAATAAATTTGATTCAAAAGGATTGATTACTTTTAATGTTATAGCATAAAATGTGTGTTACAGTATTTATGTCCCTACTAAGTATATCCAACGGAAGATTTTAGGGGAGCGGCCCACCGCGACCCTACAGTCTTTCTGCAGGAATATAAGGCGATGCTGGCCTTTCTTACACGTTCCAGTACGTTAAGTCAGAAAGCGTTACTTCGATATAAAGTCCCAGCACCGTCCTTCTTCCTGGTTTCGAACTATCTGTATAACAACAACTTCCAGGGGGTGTCTGCGCTAAGGTTCCATCCAAGATTGTCTGTCTTTGTCTCACACTCAACAACTACTTATGTTTCAGGTATTCCTTCGGATACTGATGCTATGTCAGTTAAATTCCCCGCCACTACCTCAATTATTTCTTTGATGCTACAGGGTTTTCCAATAAGAGTGATATGATTTCTTTGAAAAAAACACACTTATTGTTAAGGAAATTCAAAAGTATTTTATTTAATGTGTAGTACAATCGATACAATTAAGATGTAAATAAAACCTCATTCAAATGGCCTCCAGGAACGAATTTGATGAAAAAAATTTTCGAGCACTTTTTCCACTAAATCAAGTCGTATGTCATGGCACGTTCAATATTGACTTGTAAAGCGTGAAGAGAGTCTGGTTTATTTTGAAAGACCAATGACTTGAAATAACCACACAAGAAATAGTCTAATGGTGTTAAATCACAACTTCTTGGAGGCCATTCAATATCACAATTTCTTGAAATAATCGAATCTCCACACTTTTCTCGCAACAATTCAATTGTTTCATTTGCTGTGTGACACGCAAACGAAAAAAGCACTAGGTGTACGCTTTTCATGATTTTTGTTGGTGCTTTTGACGATTTTCGTAGATTTGTCAGATCAAATCTGGCTACTGTGTTATCAACATTTAAATCTTGCTGTTTACAAATTTAGACTTACAAAAAGTAAAAGAAATTACATTTTAATACCATACAAAATTATTACTGACAGGGTTGTTGCCGAAAAAGTGTGGTTTTATAAGTTACATGTTTTATTATTAATTATACCCTACACAATTCTGCTGTACAGGGTATAATACTTTTGTTTTCAATCAGATATTTGTAGGGTTCTAAACTATTGATTTTATGACACATTCGTCCGCATAACCGGCTTTGGACATACCCAGAGGAGAACAAAAGGACGCATCTGATGAAATGCATTTTCCAGGATGAGATTTGGATCGGTTTACTAATAGCCACCAGTCAAATCAAGTGCAGATTCGGTCGAATAGATATCAGGAACTGGTTGGTAGTCTTATCACCCATCATGGTGTTAAATGGACTATTCATACCTTTAAATCTCCTGGTTTTGATGGAATATATCCTATCATGCTACAGGCATTTGAGATTATATCTGATTATCTCGTCGGTCTATAAGGTCTGACGTATGTATGTTCCTCTATCGTGGAGGAAAGTCAAGGTGGTTTTTATACCGAAGGTAGGAAGACTAAATAAATAAAGAAACCAGTAAGGAAAGGCTAAAGTCGGGCGGGGCCGACTATATAATACCCTACACCACTCTCGTAATATTGAATAACTCTGAAATATAAATTTTGTAATTCATGTATAAATTGTTTACATAAATTTACTTTTGGGACATTTTATACTTAAATAATACCTTGTACCACAGTGTGGTGTAGGGTATAAAAACGATTGGATGAAAATACAGCTTCTACAGGACTAAAGAGTCAAATCGGATGAAACATATGTATGGGAGCTATATCTAAATCTTAACCGATTTTCTTCAAATTCGGCAATGTTAGTCCATGGATCAAGAAACTCTACCATTCTAAATATCAAAATGATTGGATGTAAAATACAGCTTCTACAGGACTAAAGAGCCAAATCGGATGAAACATATGTATGGGAGCTATAGCTAAATCTTAACCGATTTTCTTCAAATTCGGAAATGTTAGTCCATGGATCAAGAAACTCTACCATTCTAAATATCAAAATGATTGGATGTAAACTACAGCATCTATAGGACTTAAGGGCCAAATCGGACGAAACATATATATGGGAGCTATAGCTAAATCTTAACCGATTTTCTTCAAATTCGGTAGTGTTGGTTAATGGATCAAGAAACTCTACCATTCTAAATTTCAAAATGATTGGATGTAAAAAACAGCTTCTTCAGGACTAAAGAGCAAAATCGGACGAAACATATTTATGGGTGCTATAGCTAAATCTTAACCGATTTTCTTCAAATTCGGCAATGTTTGTTCATGGATCAAGAAACTCCACCATTCTAAATTTCAAAACGATTGCACGTAAAATACAGCTTTTATAGGACTAAATGGCCAAATCGGGCGAAACATATATATGGGAGCTATAGCTAAATCTTAACCGATTTTCTTCAAATTCGGTAGTGTTGGTTCATGGATCAAGAAACTCTACCATTCTAAATTTCAAAATGATTGGATGTAAAATACAGCTTCTACAGGACTAAAGAGCAAAATCGGACGAAACATATATATGGTAGCTATAGCTAAATCTTAACCGATTTTCTTCAAATTCGGCAATGTTGGTTCATGGATCAAGAAACTCTACCATTCTAAATTTCAAAACGATCGGATGTAAAATACAGCTTCTATAGGACTAAAGGGCCAAATCGGACGAAACATATATATGGTAGCTATAGCTAAATCTTAACCGATTTTCTTCAAATTCGGCAATGTTGGTTCATGGATCAAGAAACTCTACCATTCTAAATTTCAAAACGATCGGATGTAAAATACAGCTTCTATAGGACTAAAGGGCCAAATCGGACGAAACATATATATGGGAGCTATAGCTAAATCTTAACCGATTTTCTTCAGATTCGGCAATGTTGGTTCATGGATCAAGAAAATCTACCATTTTAAATTTCAAAACGATTGGATGTAAAATACAGCTTTTATAGGACTAAATGGCCAAATCGGACGAAACATATATATGGGAGCTATAGCTAAATCTTAACCGATTTTCTTCAAATTCGGTAGTGTTGGTTCATGGATCAAGAAACTTTACCATTCTAAATTTCAAAATGATTGGATGTAAAATACAGCTTCTATAGGACTTAAGGGCCAAATCGGACGAAACATATGTATGGGAGCAATAGCTAAATCTTAACCGATTTTCTTCAAATTCGGAAATGTTAGTCCATGGATCAAGAAACTCTACCATTCTAAATATCAAAATGATTGGATGTAAACTACAGCATCTATAGGACTTAAGGGCCAAATCGGACGAAACATATATATGGTAGCTATAGCTAAATCTTAACCGATTTTCTTCAAATTCGGTAGTGTTGGTTAATGGATCAAGAAACTCTACCATTCTAAATTTCAAAATGATTGGATGTAAAATACAGCTTCTTCAGGACTAAAGAGCAAAATCGGACGAAACATATTTATGGGTGCTATAGCTAAATCTTAACCGATTTTCTTCAAATTCGGCAATGTTTGTTCATGGATCAAGAAACTCCACCATTCTAAATTTCAAAACGATTGCACGTAAAATACAGCTTTTATAGGACTAAATGGCCAAATCGGGCGAAACATATATATGGGAGCTATAGCTAAATCTTAACCGATTTTCTTCAAATTCGGTAGTGTTGGTTCATGGATCAAGAAACTCTACCATTCTAAATTTCAAAATGATTGGATGTAAAATACAGCTTCTACAGGACTAAAGAGCAAAATCGGACGAAACATATATATGGTAGCTATAGCTAAATCTTAACCGATTTTCTTCAAATTCGGCAATGTTGGTTCATGGATCAAGAAACTCTACCATTCTAAATTTCAAAACGATCGGATGTAAAATACAGCTTCTATAGGACTAAAGGGCCAAATCGGACGAAACATATATATGGGAGCTATAGCTAAATCTTAACCGATTTTCTTCAGATTCGGCAATGTTGGTTCATGGATCAAGAAAATCTACCATTTTAAATTTCAAAACGATTGGATGTAAAATACAGCTTTTATAGGACTAAATGGCCAAATCGGACGAAACATATATATGGGAGCTATAGCTAAATCTTAACCGATTTTCTTCAAATTCGGCAATGTTTGTTCATGGATCAAGAAACTCCACCATTCTAAATTTCAAAACGATTGCACGTAAAATACAGCTTTTATAGGACTAAATGGCCAAATCGGGCGAAACATATATATGGGAGCTATAGCTAAATCTTAACCGATTTTCTTCAAATTCGGTAGTGTTGGTTCATGGATCAAGAAACTCTACCATTCTAAATTTCAAAATGATTGGATGTAAAATACAGCTTCTACAGGACTAAAGAGCAAAATCGGACGAAACATATATATGGTAGCTATAGCTAAATCTTAACCGATTTTCTTCAAATTCGGCAATGTTGGTTCATGGATCAAGAAACTCTACCATTCTAAATTTCAAAACGATCGGATGTAAAATACAGCTTCTATAGGACTAAAGGGCCAAATCGGACGAAACATATATATGGGAGCTATAGCTAAATCTTAACCGATTTTCTTCAGATTCGGCAATGTTGGTTCATGGATCAAGAAAATCTACCATTTTAAATTTCAAAACGATTGGATGTAAAATACAGCTTTTATAGAACTAAATGGCCAAATCGGACGAAACATATATATGGGAGCTATAGCTAAATCTTAACCGATTTTCTTCAAATTCGGCAATGTTTGTTCATGGATCAAGAAACTCCACCATTCTAAATTTCAAAACGATTGCACGTAAAATACAGCTTTTATAGGACTAAATGGCCAAATCGGGCGAAACATATATATGGGAGCTATAGCTAAATCTTAACCGATTTTCTTCAAATTCGGTAGTGTTGGTTCATGGATCAAGAAACTCTACCATTCTAAATTTCAAAATGATTGGATGTAAAATACAGCTTCTACAGGACTAAAGAGCAAAATCGGACGAAACATATATATGGTAGCTATAGCTAAATCTTAACCGATTTTCTTCAAATTCGGCAATGTTGGTTCATGGATCAAGAAACTCTACCATTCTAAATTTCAAAACGATCGGATGTAAAATACAGCTTCTATAGGACTAAAGGGCCAAATCGGACGAAACATATATATGGGAGCTATAGCTAAATCTTAACCGATTTTCTTCAGATTCGGCAATGTTGGTTCATGGATCAAGAAAATCTACCATTTTAAATTTCAAAACGATTGGATGTAAAATACAGCTTTTATAGGACTAAATGGCCAAATCGGACGAAAAATATATATGGGAGCTATATCTAAATCTGAACCGATTTCAACCAAATTCAATAGCGATCTTAACAGCCGCGAAATACTCTAAACTGCAAAATTTCAGAACGATCGGAGTGAAATTGCGACCTGTAGTCGACGAACAACTTTACATGGACAGACGGACGGATGGACGGACAGACATCGTTAAATCGACTCAGCTAGTGATTCTGAGTCGATCGGTATACTTTAAGGTGGGTCTAGCTGTGTTATTTTCAGGTGTTACAAACATCTGCCGTGAAACAAACTTATAATACCCTGTACCACAGTGTGGTGTAGGGTATAAAAATATAAGAATCTAAGCGCCAAAAACCAAAAAATTTGGAAATATCTTCTTTAATTAGGGAAACATCATTGACTAAAATTTGACAATTATTTTTATTTTAAAATTTTTAATGTAAAATAAAATAATAATAATAATTTTTTACTGCAAATGAAAGAAAAATAGTTTAGTGCTTTTTTACGCTTTTTGTCTGGAATTTTACGCCTTTTACGCTTTTCCAATTGTTCATTACGCATTTGCTCCGCAAATAGTTGGCATCACTGGTGACACAATCGGTCAATGGCAAAAAGATAGCTCTTAATGAGAGCTAAAATATTGCTCATGGATGTCAAGGTCGTAGGACGACTTAGCGCACGAAAAGTTGCAATTGGAGAACGATTATTTTGATAATAAAACTGAATAATTTGTAAACGTTGTTCTGGCGTATATCTCTCCATGATGAAATTGTAAACACTACTGAATACATCCCTTTTGGAAAACCCGTTATGACCTGTGATTGCTTTCGATTCATTTGCCCATCACTTTAACTCACATTGCTGTTTGAATCGAAAGAAAATATATTTGGAACACAAATTTGTAAATATTTTATATTTCTTAGCAAATAAATTTTATTTGAAAATCAATAAAATATATTTGGAACGCATATATTAATATATTACAATAAATTATATTTGCAAACTAAATTTCTCAAATAAAATATGTGTTTAAATACAAATAAAATTATTATTTAGGAATTTTTCCAAATATATTTTATTTAAAAAAGATTTCCAAAACTTTTGCTGAGTTTTTCAAATTTCAGTTTAAATTTTTCCTTGGTTTCGAATTGTACCTCCCAGTTATGATACCATATGCAGCATTACCTTCTGTTTTAAATCAATCATTTAAAATTTCTGAGTATTCCAAGCCATCATTAGTTGTCAATCCTCTAAGTACTTTATATTGACCCAAGATTATACGATTTCAATTATTATTTTTTTACGAACATTAAAAATTTCTAAAAATTTAACTTTGAATTACTGAAAAATTTGACACAATTTATGTCTTTTATGAATATTTAAATGCAAATAAATATTTGTTTCACAAATAGCAGTCACATTGGGATGTAAACAAATATTTGTTTAGAACAACATCTTCCCAAATACACAATTTTTGTATGTACCAAATATTACATGCTTAGAGTCTACTCTAAACATATATATGTTTCAAGCCGAATATTTTTGGGACAATATACTACAGATGCGATTTTTTTTCAGCGTGTACATCTTTTCCTTAGCATGTGGCTTATCCAGTCTCGGAGAGACCGGTCCATCTGAAACTGGTCTATGGATTGGATGAGTGTGTCGGTTCGTACATTATTGAACGCACCATCAATGTCAATGCATATTCCCGTTGAAGGATTCTTTTATATTGTGTACTACCTCGTGTAGGGCGTGTTATGAAATTTCTCTACTTTCATTCTTTGCCCTCAAACTTTACTAACTTCAGTAATTGTATTTATTATTATTTACAATTCTATTTCTTAATTTAGGCACATCAGTCCTTCAAAATGGAGAAGGATATTTTGATTGCATTACTTATCCTATGGACAACAAGCAGTCTGATGGCAAACCCTTTTATGAAAGTAAAAAAAAATTGTGAAGAAAATCTTAATGGAGTTTGCAGTAATATAACCAAGATCATAAAGGCACTACGGGTAAATATATTTAAATGTAATACAGAGGCCAGAAATCGCATTTATCGCATTCAGCAATACAATTATACTGGTATTTGCATGTTTCAACAAGATTTCGCACTACGCTGTGGTACAGGGTATTATGACCTTTTGTGTCCTAGACCTAAAAAATATTTTTTGTATAGATTGTGGCATACTGTTATATAAAATCAAAAGCAAAAGTTTTTTATGGATAAATTTTTTTTAAAAAATTTTTTATTAAAAATGCTATTATCGTCGAAGGTACCCTTAGTATTTTCACTATACTTTTTGGAGTATATGCCCGATCAGGTCGACTTATACGTTAAATTGAAGCTATTAATGTGGGCTACCAATGTTAGAAATATCTCTTTCACTTAGAAATAGTGGTTTAGTAACAGTCATTAAACAAATTGGAAAAAGTAAATTTTTTTTCAAACAAAAAAAATCCTGGGACAAAAAAAACATAAAAAATAGAAAAAAATAATTTATTTTATTTTTTAAAAGTTTGCCTCTTAGCGAAGAAAATAATGCCTATTTGAAAAAATCTATGGATAAATGTAGAAATTATAGCCCTTTTGGTAGAGGTAAGATAATTTCAAAAAATCTTTTTTTTTTAAAGCGATTTTATTTATTACTTTTATATATATTATGTACATTTGAATTTATTTACATGAACAAGTTTCATTAGAAGTAATTGTGAGTTCTTTCCCTGCAGCTAAAATCATTTCTAGTTGCGTATTGAACCAGTCATAAGCTAGTTGCAATGTGACCTATGCAAACCCATTCGCATCGCTGCCAACAAAAACGATTATCTGAACTGCTTGCTTGGTACCTACATGGTGGTTGCAGATCGACTCGTTCCTCTCTCTGCCATCAGCAGCAGAGAAATACGCAAAAACGATTGAACTGCTTTACGAGCATGTAGATACTTGCTTGGTGGTGGCAGAGTAAATGTTTCTCTCTACCACCACCATTCTCTTGAACTCTCTTATTCTCAAATATAGTAATAACTGAACTAGATATTAACTAGTACTGAATTGTAAACAAATGAACTAGTTGGGTGCCTATGACAAGCCATTGTTAAAATCGATAGTTCGTAATATGAAAAAAAGGACAGATATGTTACTAGTTTGAAGTAAAAAGCAACTAGTATATTTCTATTTACAAACTAGTCATTTTGGCTGCAGGGTTGTTGACGTTTGTAGATTTCGTAATCGGTTTCTCTAATGAGAAACCAAATATAATCTCCCATAATTGTTTCATCCCAGTGCCCTTGGTAACGCCGCTCGATGGACTTCAATTCTTGGTGAAACCTTTCGCCATTTTCATCACTTACGTCGCCAAGACTCTCGGGGAAAAAGTTTAAATGAGAATGCACGAAATGCATTTTGAGGGACATATTTACACCTGTTGGAATACATAAAGCGAAAAATAAGATGGAAGAATACATACATATATGTTATATACATAAATATAAAAAAATATATTTCTAACCAATTTTTACATAATTTTTTAACAAATCATTAATCATTGTTTCATATTGCGGGCTTTTATTGGATCCTAGGAAATTTGAAACTACAAGCTTAAAGACCTCCATGCTGCAATTTCATCCGACGTCAAATATGATTCGAAATTCTTATCTTTCATCAGTTTCATCAAAAACTCCTTCGATTTTTTGAAAAGAAAGACTTTTAAATAAACTTTTTAAATATGAGAGTGAATTGCCATCTTTCCTTAAGGTTTTTACAACATTTTTAAAGAGTCCCAGCTTAATATGCAGTGGTGGCAAAATATCGGCTATCCCAGAGGCATAACATACCAACTACTTTTAAATCGCAACAAATTTCCAGTCATGTTCATATTTTAAGTATTTTATCAATTTAGCCATTGTTTCGTATGATTCCTTAGTGTTGACAGCAAGAGCAATGGGAATCGACGGTTTCTGATTTCCGTTGTGTAAAAGTACTGCTTTCAAACTTTCTTAACTGCTGCCAACAAGTAACCGCCATTCCTTTAAATTGTATGTTTGATTAAGTTCCTCGAACAATCCGGGAATGTCCTTGCAAAAACATCTGTTATTCACATTTGTATAAAATTGTTTGTAAGGTATATCACGGACTCTATAATATGATATGTTAACATCTGGGGCCAAAATATTGTACTGTTTCATCCCAGATGCAAGATGCCTTATCTTTGGTCAGCTCCAAATCTCTCACTAGATCATTGAGTTGAAACTGTGTTAAAAGCGATGACTTCTGACTCAAACTTGAATCGCTCAGAGTTGAGTACTCAGTTGAACTTGATGTTGTTTCCGTTATTAGGCTGTTAGCTATACTTGGACACTTCCTACTCCAATCTATTTACTTAGACAAAAATAGCAGTCCGTGTCGTGAATGAATGGTTGTCCCCAAATCATTGGCATTCCAAATTGCACGTGAAGTCTAAAATTAAAACGTTTTATTCCACAAAACATTGTAATACATTAATTTTAAAGTAAACTTTTACTTACCGCATTCTTCCACTAGTCCATCGAGTAAGATTTACATGGCACGAATTACACAACATACTAGGTGTCCACGGTTCGTTCATTATTTCTTCTATTATTTTACTAAACGCACGTCGATTTTTTTAATTAAATGTTTTCCGCAGATGTAGCAGAAATTGTCGGGATCATTTACACATTGAAAAGTTCTTTGCTTTTTACTCATACTTAGAAATATAACTTTGTAATATTTTTCAGAAAATCGGCTTATCTCTTTATGGCGCTGAATTACACTAATTTATTAATAAGAAATTCCATTCATAAATTTCGGGATTAAGGTTCATAAGTTGCAGTACCTGTAGCTGACATATAGTTTGCTTGGAAAGTAGACACCCAATATTTTCAAGACTGCCGCGTACTGCTTTGTATTGCGTACATATAATTGTACTACCTGTATATACGACTGGGATGCCCATGCCTCTAAAAGGCGTAACTGAATGGAAACCTCATAAATAAAAAACCACAAATATTGTTGAATGACCCTCTATCTGAGCGGATCTCATCCAATATAGCTCTCACATTGCATATCATGTTTTATGGAGGGACTTGCTGCACCCGGTCCACTTCGTTGCCCCCGGCTTCAGATTTCCGATTCCGTTAATTTTTTGACCAGTCACGAATACCGCCACCAAATGCATATACATAAAATAAACAGCATTCTCGCTAACAAATTTTTCGAGATATATTCCAAAAAATGGCTCATAAAGGCGGGGTCGCGCCATTTGGTCCGATCCCTCCCATTTTTTAACCAATTACGTATACTGCCATCAAATGCACATTCACAAAATTACAACACTCTCGCTGACAAATTGTTCAAGGTATTTCAATTTCAAAATTTGGCTTATAAGGATGGGGCCACGCCCATTGGTCCGACCCTTTTGGACCATTCGCGTAGACTGTCATCAGATACATATACCCACAACTGCAGCACTCTCGATAATAAATTGTGCAAGATATCTCAATTTCAAAATTTGGCTTATATGGGCGGGGCCAGATATACATACACAAAATTACAGCACTCCCGCTAGCAAATTGTGCAAGATTTCAAAATTTGGCTTATATGGGCGGGGCCACGACTATTGGTCAGATCCCGCCCATTTTTGGACCAATCACGTAGACTGCCACCATATACAAATACACAAAATTCCACCACACTCACTAACAAATTGTGCAAAATATTTCAATTTTAAAAATTGGCTTACATGGGCGGGGCCACGCCTAGTTGTCCGAACCCGCCCATTTTTGGACCAATCACGTAGATCGCCAACGGATATATATACACAAAATTCCAGGTCTCTCGCTAACAAATTGTGCAAGATATCAAATTTTTAAAATTTGGCTTATATGGGCGGTGCCACGCCCATTGGTCCGATCCCGCCAATTTTTAGACCAATCACGTGGACTGTCACCAGATACATAGGTACAAAATTACAGCACTCTAGCTAACAAATTGTGCAAGATATCAAAATTTCAAAATTTGGCTTATATGGGCGGGGCCACGACTATTGGTCAGATCCCGCCCATTTTTTGACCAATCACGTAGATCGCCAACGGATATATATACACAAAATTTCAGGTCTCTCGCTAACAAATTGTGCAATATATCTCAATTTCCAAATTTGGCTTATATGGGCGGGGCCACGCCCACTGGTCCCATCCCTGCCATTTTTGGAACAATCACGAAGGCTGCCGCCCATTTTTGGGCGAATCACATAGACTGTCATCAGATACATATACCTAAAACTGCAGCAATAAATTGTGTGAGATATTTCAATTTCAAAATTTGGCTTATATGGACGGGGCCACGCCAATTAGTCTGATCCCTCCCATTTCCTGACAAATCACGTAGACTGCCGCCAGATACATATACACAAAAGAACAGCGCTCACTTAAACAAATTGTGCAAGATATCTCAATTTCAAAATTAGGTTTCTATGGGCGGTGCCGCCCTTTTTTGTGTAATCACATAGACTGCGTGAGATGCACAAAATCACAGCACTTTCTCTAACAAATTATGCATGATATCTCAATTTCCCGCCACTTTTTATACCATTCACGTAGGCTATAATCAGATACATATGCACAAAATTACAGAACTCTCGCTAAAAATTGTGTAAGACATCTCAATTTTAAAATATAATTTATACGGGCGGGGCCCCGGCCATTGATCCGATCCCGACCCTTTTTGGACCAATAACGTAGACTACCACCAGACATCACTTTCGCTAAAAATTGTGCAAGATATGTGTCTCAATTTCAAAATTTGGCTTCTATAGGCGGGGCCACGTCCATTGGTCTGATCCCGCCCATTTTTGGGCGAATCGCGTAGACTGTCATCAGATACATATGCCCAAAACTGCAGCACTCTCGATAATAAATTGTGCAAGATATTTATATTTCAAAATTTGGCTTATATAGACGTGGCCACGCCCATTGGTTCGATGCCGCTCATTTTTGGACCAATCACGTAGACTACGACCAGATATATATACACGAAATTACACGCCCATTGGTCCTATCCCGCCCATTTTTGGACCAATAGCATAGATCGCCAACGGATATATATGCACAAAATTCCAGCTCTCTCGATAACAAATTGTGCAAGATATCACATTTTTAAAATTTGGCTTATATTGGCGGTGCCACGCCCATTGGTACGATCCGGCCAATTTTTGGACCAATCACGTGGACTGCCAACAGATAAATATGTACAACATTACAGCACTCTAGCAAATTGTGCAAGATATATCAATTTAAAAATGTGGCTTATATGGGCGGGGCCACGCCCATTGGTCCGATCCCGCCCTTTTTTTGGCCAATTACGTAGAATGCCACCAGATACATATTCGCAACATTGCAGCACTCCCGATAGCAAATTGTGCAAGGTATCGAAATTTCAAAATTTGGTCTATGTGGGCGGGGCCACGCCCTTTGTTCCGATCCCGCCCATTTTTGGACCAATCACGTAGACTGTCACCTGATACATATACACAAAACTACAGAACTCTCGCTAATAAATTGTGGAAAATATTTCAATTTCAAAATTTGGGTTGTGTGGGCGGGGCCACGCCCATTGGTCCGATTCCGCCCATTTTTTGAAAATTCACATAATCTGACACTAAATGCATACACACACAATTTCAGCACTGTAGCTAAAAATTTTTCTCAATGCCAAAATTTGACCCATATGGGCGGGTCCACGCCCACTTGATATATCGAAAATTCAAGTACCCTATTTTCAGCACCCCCTATAAATGTACATTCTGTGAAAATTTCAAGATGATCGGTCTAGCCGTTTAGACGTCTATACGGAACAAACAAACATACAAACAAACAAACAAACCCACAAACAGACACTCTCTTTTATATATATAGATAGATAGATAGATACGAACGGCCATAAAACCTCGTCCTCTCTATGATTTTATAATGTCTGACATCAGTCATCATAAAATAAAATGCAAGTGCAATGTCTCTTATACATATGTCTCTCTCACATATGGCGAATTCAATATAAGCAAAAGCCTCATTTAAAAACGATAAAATATGAAACAAGATTTTTTTCAAATAGACAGTGTTTTCTTCGTTAGCATGCTGGCTTTTTAAAAATGTGATAAAATAATTTTTTCAATTTTTTTTCTATTTTTCATGGTTTTTTTCGTACCAGGAAAAGTGTTTTAAAAAAAATCATTTTTTCTCATATTTTTGATGACTGTTACTAAACCAAAGATTCTACGTGAAAGCGAATTTGCAGCATATGTAGCCCTCATTTGTAGCATAACACGGCTCAATCAGGCTTATACTCGAAAAATTATGGTCCAAATACTGAATGTACTTTCCATGAAAGCTGGAATTTTAAAATAAAAATTTACCATAAAAAATTTTTTTAATATTTTTTTCGTGTTTGTGACACCTAATTGCACCAGAAACTGTTATCCACATCCCTTGGACAAACATTTTGTTGCATAGTGTAATCACTATTTGAGTCAATCGGCGCGTGAGTTTATATTTGTAATATCTAGAAATCGAGAAGCTAATTCGTGATACATTGAGCTATTTTTACCAATGTTTAATTTTCAAATAGTCCGAAATCGTCTTGTCTGGTGTCAATTCCTGTGTCAAAGACCACGGCTTTGCCCTCTCTCATATTTACTAGTTAAACAATATATCAGCAGTCACTACGAGTTCTTCTGGACACACATTTCCCGTCAACTCGTGGAACTGCAGAAACAACAAGAAAGAGAGTGGACGACAAACCTTGCTAAGCTGGCCTATTAACAGCTTTGAGTCGTTCAAATAACCAGGAATAGATGGCATTTCTCCAATAAAATGCAGAAAATGTCGAACTACTGTATGTCCTGGCTGGAGAAGATATGCGCTATATTTCTCATATATCCCCAATCGATGGAGGGACACCAAAGTTGCATTCATACCCAAAGCGGCAAAGATATCACACACTAGGACGTCAGGCCAATTAATCTCCTTCAATAGAGAAAACCTGGATACAAAACTCTTGTCGGGAAACAAACATTCATTCAAAAGGGCAAGTCTGCAGAATCGGTCCTGCATAAACTGGTGGGTACTATCGAATCGTCCCTACATTTCAAAGAATACCCAATGGTGGCCTTTCTTGATATCGATGGTTCATTTAGAACTATATCTTGGTAAGACTAATTCTGCAATTGCTTACCAGAAGACGCATAGCAGCGAGTCTCGGGCCACAACTTAGCGAGATTTGGCAGAATCCAGGAGCAGTGGTTTGAGCGTTAACCCAAACAAGACAGAATTGGTCATATTTACAAGGCAGAATAAGGTTCCACATGTGGACCCTCCTCGGCTAAATGGATCTGAGCTAGCCCTTTCTGAAAGTGCAAAATTTATAGGTACAATCCTAGACAGGAAATTGTACTTCAGATGTGCTGGGACGTGTAAGAAATGCCAACGTCGCATTATATTCCTGCAGGAAAGCGGTTGGGTCACGGTGGGGCCTCTCTCCTAAAATCGTCCATTTGATATATTCACCAGTAGTGCGCCCAATACTGTTGTAAGGCACTGTGGTGTGGTGAACGCTAACTATGTAATAAAATATCCATTACCAACCAATTATCAAAGATTCAGAGAACTAAGAGGAGCTTTAAGGAAAACAGCGACTGAGGTTCTACCAGGGCGGTGCAGTCCAGCCAAAACTATTCGACTCCAGGTTTAGACTCCCGGAGTCGGATTTTAAAATAATTCGACTCAGACTATGAATACGACTCCGGCAGTTAAATAAAATAAATTTCTAAAATTATATTTATACTTATTATCATTTTATTGAAATTTAGATATAGGTAACAAATATAAAAAACACAGATCCAATAGGTATTCAATATTTGAATATATTTTTTTTATTTATTTATCGACGCTTCACTTGTAACTATTATGTCAATTCTTTCAACATGGAATCACAAATAATCGCATTTTCCAAATTCACTGCCTCTTTTTTAATGTACCACAACTTTTTGAAAATTCTCTACGTTTTGCCACGAATGCATTTTGTTCGCTTCTGGCAACCAGTTTGTTCGTTAGTTATTATACAATACACCATACGATGGTATAGTGGGACATAAGTTATGGCGAATTTGTTTCTGCAAAAAAGTGCAACACTTGCATTGCCCTTTTCCCGAAAACTGCTCTATTGTATTACTTTTTTGAAATTTGGAAATTTTAGTTGAGCTAAATTCGAGTAACTTAATTACCAAATTTCAAAAAAGTAACACAAAAGTGCAGTTATCGGAAAAGGGCAATGAAAATGTTGCACTTTTTTGCAGAAACGAATTCGCCATTAGTTTTGTGGCAGATTTGCATCTAAATACTTTTACACCAGGGTCCTCCCACTTGGAATTGTTTAAAATCGGTTCAGATTTAGATATTGTCCCGTATATATATTTCTTCTGATTTGGCTTTGTGGCGTTATGGAAGGTGTAATTCACATTCAATATTTTTGAAATTAAGCAGGATAGAATTTGTATATTCAAGAACGAATATTGCAGAGTTTGAAGAAATTCAGTTTAGATTTATAAGGTAATCATTTAATATTTATATCAACTATATCTGAGCTTTTTCATCTCTAATAAGCTGATGTAGGGTATTATATAGTTTGCTTCGCCCGGCCTTAGCCTTTCCTAACTATTTTTTTACTCGCTTAGGAATAGCGTAGGTTTAGGTTTAGGTTAGGGTGGCAGCCGCATTTTTTTAACAAGCTCACATAGACCAGTTTAGGTCCCTAGTGTTACCACGGGCTAAAATGCCCCTCATCGAAACCAACCTGTTTGATATACAAATTTATCGATAGTACGAATATCGGTACTGGAAAGATCTGTTAGGCTGCCTAGAAAGGCCAACCCCAGTATGTCCAGTCGTCGTTTACTCACAGCGGGGTAGTCGCATAGCAAGTGCTCAATGCACTCCACTTCTTCCTCATCTCCACAACTTTTGCAGAAGTCATTGGAGTCAATACCTAATCTTTTGGCGTATTCGCCGATCAAGCAGTGTCCCGTCAGAACTGATACTAACGTAGACAATCTTTGCCTCTCTAGTGCGAGGAGATATTTTGATCTTCTCAGGTCATACCTTGGCCAGATTTGTCTAGCTGCCCAGGAGGTGCCGATTTCTGTCCATCTTTCGTTGGACTGCCTGATTGCCTCTTGCCTAAGCCAAAGCTTACACGTGGATAGTGGCGCACTAATATATGCAAATTCTTCGAGAAATTGTAATGTCGTCCCTTTCCTAGCAAGTTCATCGGCTTTGCAGTTCCCCGGGATATCCCTATGCCCAGACACCCATTTGAGGTGTATATTAAACTGCTCAGCCATCTCGTTAAGAGATCTGCGGCAGTCGAGGGCTGTTTGTGAATTTAGGGATGTTGCCTCCAGAGAATTGATGGCAGCCTGGCAGTCCGAGTAAATGACAACGCCAGTGTTGGTTACTATGTTGCGACTCAGCCACTTGGCTACTTCCCATATTGCCATTATTTCGGCTTGATAGGCACTGCAGGTATCTGGTAGTCTGTGAATTACATATATCCAAACTAAGCTCTTCACAGTGTACTCCAAAGCCGAACTTTTCATCAAGCTTCGAACCATCCATGCAAAAGTGGAGATGGTTTCAATTACCTGGTATTCTTCCAACCCATTCATCTTTGGCGGGAATCATAGTGATGTTATTTCTCTCCAAGGTGTACACAGTTGGTATATAGTCCACTCGGTCGGTTACCATAGCACTACACTTTGATATCCTCATGTGACCGTAGTTCTTGTACCTCCACATTGATAGGCAGTTTAATCTTATTGCCGTTTTGGTTGCAACTTCTCTCGCCACAATATTAATCAGCAGTATATGGAGTAGGGTTTGTAGAGACCTGGACGCAGTAGTCCTCAAGGCTCCGCTTATGCTCAGGCAGGTTGTTCTCTGAACCTTTGTTAGTAGGTTGGTGTTGGTTAGTCTGTCAGTTGCCGTCCACCATACCACAATGCCGTATAACAGTATAGGACCAACTACTGCTATATATATCCAGTGGACGATTTTAGGAGAGAGGCCCCACCGCGACCCTACAGCCTTTATGCAGGAATATAAGGTGGCGTTGGCCTGCCTTACACGTTCCAATACGTTAAGTCTAAATAACAGTTTTCTATCTAGAATTATTCCTAAAAATTTTGTACTTTCAGAAAAGACTAGATCTGTTCCATTTATCCGAGGTGGAGGGCCACATGTGGGACATTATTCATTCTTGTAACGAGAATCAATTCTGTATGCCACGACCTTGCAGCCACAACGTTCTAGATCTAGGAGGGTTTCATTCACGCTAGGTTTCAAATTAGTGGAGACAGTACTCCTCCTTGTGGGGTCCCTCTGTTTACAAACCTTGTTAGAGTTGTGGACCCAAGACATGCTGTTATGGGTCTTCTGTTGAGCTGACTTTGAATTAGTCCAATCAGACTATAGTCAACTTTTAGATGTGACAGTGCTGCAATTACTGCATCTGAGTGAATGTTGTTCAAAGCCCCTTCTATGTCAAGAAATGCCAGGTCTGATTCTGAACTCCGAGAGGAGTTTTGTATCCAGGTTTTCCCTAATGAAATAATCTGAAAGTCTTTCCAGACCTTTCAATAGAAAGGAGGATAGGCTAATTGGTCTGAAGTCTTTTGGCCAAGTGTGTAATATCTTCCCCGCTTTAGGCATGAATACCACTTTGGTATCCCTCAATCGATTCGGAATGTATGAAAGCCTGTCGACTCGGCGCAAATGCCCCCGACTCCCACTTCACAGCACTGGGTTCTACTAGTCCTGCTCCATCTGCTGACCATTGACATTGTGCACAGTATCTCAAAGTGGAGTTATAAGAATTACGGCAGCATGATGATATTACAATATAGTGCTATGGTAACAAACGGAGAGGACTAAATTTCAGCGGCGTAAGCTTCTGGAAGAACTTTACCACAAGATACCTGCCAGAAAGAAATGGGTTGGTAGAACACCAGGAAATAGAAAACATATCCACTTCTCTGCAGATGCTTCGTAGCTTGATGATAAGGTTGGCTTCGGAGTGCACTGTTAAGAACTCAGTATTGATATAGATCATAGACTAACGGATACATGCAGTGTCTATCCAGCCGAAATAATGACAATAAATGAAGTCGCCAAGTGGCTGAGTCACAACGTAGTGACTAATACTGGCGGTGTCATTTACTCTGACTGCCAGGCAGCCATCAATTCTCTGGAGGCCACATCCCTAAATTCACAAACAGCCTTCGACTGCCGCAGATCTCTTAACGGCAATCAGGCGATCCAATGAAAGATGGACAGAAATCGGCACCTGTAGGATAGCTAGACAAATCTGGCAAGATACGAACTGAGAACGTGAAAATGTCTACTCGCAATAGAGAGGTAAATACTGTATAGGTTAGTACAGGTCTGACGGGACACTGCCTGATCGGCAAACAAGACGGAAGGTTAGCTATTGAGTTCAATGATTTCTGTAGGAGCTGTGAAGATTAGGATGAAGTTCAGAGCATTGATCACCTGCTTTGCTACTGTCACTCATTAAGTAAACGACGTCTCCATAGTATATCCTTTGGAAAAATGTAGAAAATAATGATACTTATTGTACAAGTAGGGGAAACTATATAAATCAGTTTATTTTTTAATTGGGCATTTTGTTTGAGAAGTACCAGAAGGTGTGTCGCAATAACGAACATTTTTTAATAGACAATTGGTACTATATTTAAAAGCTTTACACTGTACAAAATTACAAGCGTTTGTACTCGTATTTACTGGAATCAAAGTTATAAACAGTGAACTTTTTTTTGCAAAATGCTCCATTTGTATTGGAGGTACCAATACAAGTATTTGTATAGACTGGAATCAAATTTTGGAGCTTTAACTTTTTGTGTAAAATTGTCCATTTGTATGGGAGGTAGAAAAAGGGGCATTCCAACATCGCCTATTTTTCTCAAGGTGATAGGGACCAAGTAACTTGTAGTATGTGTAGAATTGTGAAAGATTTTGCCAAATATATAGTAAAAAAAGTTATAAATGAATCGATATTTCACAAAAGGTTGACACTTTGTGGGGGAGGTACCCGAAGGAGTGGACCTTTGATCTATGTCGAGATAGAAAAAAACACTTACCAAATTTTAAGTCAATCTGTTACTCCTATCGAAAGTTATAGTGCGCACCAACCAGACAGAGAGTCGGACATTACGCAAATGACTTGAAATGGCCAAAAAGAGATTTCCGCAAACTATTGTCGCAATAATATTCCGCATCAACTAGTACAGGGTGGCTGATATGTAATGCAACAAAGTAAAGCGCGATATATTTTTTATTTTTTTTTTAAATTTTATTGTTCAAAAGTAAAAAATGTCGGAAATAATATAAAATTTTAGAAACAGTTTAGATTTGTTCGAATTGGCCACCTTTGGCACGAATTATGGCCTTCAAACGGCCGACAAAGCCATCACACGCTGCACGGAAGTGGCTCTGCGGTATTTTGGCCCATACCCGGCGAAGCGCCGTCTTGAGATGATCGATACTTTGGTATTTTTTAGTGCGAACCTTACTCTCTAAAATGCCCCAGGCGCAAAAGTCCAACGGATTGAGATCCGGAGTTCTTGGTGGTCATTGTGCTGTAGAAATGAAGCGAGGAACCTCCTTTTTAAGCCATTCTTGGTTGACGCGTGCTGAGTGCGATGGTGCTGAGTCCTGTTGGAATGTCCATGGTCTGCGGCCGAAATGTTTGTCTGCCCAGGGCTTCAATACTGTCTTTAGGACATTTTCCCGATAATATTCGGCATTTATTTTGACCCCATGGTCGATGAATACGAGCGGGGAGCGACCATCGCCCACACCATTACCATCGGCGGCGCTTGAGTTCTGGTGGCCAATCGAAGGTGTGCATTTTCAGCTGACCTCTTTGGCAAGTAAACCCGATCATTTTGTTTGTTCACAAACTGCTCAATTCGGTAACTGGCCACTTTCGTGCAAGCGAAGCAACTCCTTGGCTCCTTCCAGTCTAACTTTTTTTTGTGCATCGGTGAGCTCTTACACTTTTTGGAACTTCAATGGCTTTAGTCCAAGCTAATTTTTTAATATGTGTTGTATCCGTTCTCGCGATATGTTCAAATCTGGCCTTCACTTTTCGGATCATTTCTGGTGTTGTTACCGTTTTTTTTCGTCCACTTTTTGGACGCGATGCAACACTGCCAGTATCACGGTAATGAGCAATGGTACGAGAAACAAAAGATTTATTCACATTTAAATGCTGGAGGGCTCTAACGATAGCCACTTGTGTTTTTCCACCCAAATATAAAGCAATCACACTATCACGCTTGAATTCCATCACGAATAACTTTTTTTCTGAATGCAATAGATCAAAATGCTTTTGTAAGCTTGTAAACAATAAAATGAACTGTCACTGAAATAGATCTGTCAGCTATCAGACTAGCGGAAGTTGGTTGCAATACATATCAGCCACCCTATATCGATATCTCCATTCTACACTATGCTAAGTGCAAAAGGGTAGTTTTTCAGGAGAGGCGATCAAAGTTTGATGATTTTTTTTAATTTGTGTGCAATTCTTTTATAATGCAAATCGAATGACCTGTACTGTTTTGTGAATAACTTTTGATTGGGTTGACGGATTAACACCAAATTTTGACTGAATATAATTTGGAATATTCAGAAATTAAAAATGCAATCTCCCTGAAACTATGATAAGTCGACTTAGTATGTTTTAGCATGTCAATTCCTCCCACTGTGCGTCTTAATCCTTTCCTTTGTTTTCGTACTGGAGGATATCCGATAGTTCTAAAAAACAAACTAATCAACGTAGAATGGTAAAATTTCGATATGAATAGCTGAACAGTTAGATTCGTAAAATTTTTTTTTTTAAATATTGTCTACCGTGGATTTTAAAGGATAACGAATAACTAAAATTTGCTAGGCCATTTTCGCAACATCTTACTTCCAGTTTCTTAAAACAAAAATAGCCCAAAATGTGCACTTTCATTTGATACCAATGTCGTCTTACTAGGACTTTCAGAAAAATTACAAAAAAATTTGGAATAACTATATCCCGAAAAATGTCATGTCCATTTAAACGCGAACTCGATCAGAAAATAAAAAACTGAGTTTACAGTTTCTTGTCAGCTTTCAGAAGTACCATTGATTTTTGTTCAATTTTGTCGCACGGTGTAATATTTTTTAATTTTTCAGCAGTCGCTCAGAGAAGTCAAAATATTTCATATTTTTTTGAAACCTTATGGTCGTCGGAGGATTTTTAGCTTTGCGGATTCTAACGTGTAACGAATCCCTTTTGTTTTTTACACATCGCTCGTTCTAAGTACATCTTGCTGTACATTGTAAATAAAAGGTAAACTTCGTTATGTTTGAAAAAGTAGAACAACAAGTAGCACACTTTTTTCAGTCTTTAATCAATAAAACACCAAAAAAATGAAAACTTTAAAAACAGTTCATTTGATTTGATTCATTGGATTTGTTCAAGTAAAAATTTTACCTGTTATTTTATTTGATTTTTTAAATTTCATCATGTGGTCAACAATTTAGACAGCAGAATAGTACCAAAAAATTTAAATGTTCTCCAGATAAGAATACGAGCCCGTCATAAAATGTAAAAAGACTTTCTAAACACCAAATAGTGTGAGGAAATTAATTTTTTTATTAGTGTTTTAATCTTCTAACTCCAGTTTATTAAAGAGTGTAACGTCCGTCAAATTTTGCATATATATTCTCTCGAACCGCCGAGTTCGGTTGTTACGTAGAACCCTGAAACGCAATACACAACACCAGAGTAATACACATTTTGTTTTCGTGCATTTCATTGTGCTGTCGTTAACTTCTTTGTGCTGTGCATCGAAGTGCTGATGAAATAATGAAAAAACTGTTTTTTCTTTTCAAAAAGTGGCACAAATTTATTACAAAGCGGCACAAAATAGAAAAAAGTGGCATAAAAGTATCAATGTCGTAATAAAGTAGCAAAGTTAATGCTTTAGTGGCACAACGGTATGGTTGACCACAGTAACCTCTGCAAAGTTTCTTTTTTATTCGGCGTTTTTCCCCCCGCAGCCTTTTTTAATCACATCATTCATCCATCCATCCTTCCATCGGAGATATCAGGCGTGTTTTCGTTACACCATAAGTGCTTAATTTGTATGGGGAACTAAGCACTTTTAAGCACTATTAGTTCCCGATGAAGTTTGGTGCTTGTCTTCATGTCTTAATCGAGTATGATGTTGCCAGATTGGGCACCCTATATTTAGCAATATGGCATCCCATTTTTGGAGAGATTTTATCAATTATTGTGAATTAACGGGAAGAAGAAGAACAAAAATGGGAAATTATTTTAATATTTGCAAAAGAGTGCAAACAATTGAACATAGAATAGTAAATATATGTTTTATAAATACTTTTCACGAATTTTTTGTCTGTTTCGCACTGTTCTTTCTTCGCAACTCATGACACCATTGCTACCAGATAGTGAAAATCCGCCACTTATTGCTTATGTGCCAGTTAGTGGAAGCCAGTTGTTTACGTTGCAAAGTGCTAAACTAAAAGTGCTAGCTTGTAACGAAAACATGCCTATCATATACATAAATTATTTTTTGTTTAAATCAAATATAATCTTCAATACCAAAACATTTTTCATATGTCGAATGCAAAAGAGCCATTGATTCGTTAGCTGTGTGGCAAGTGGCACCGTCCTGTTGAAACCACATATTGTCCACATCCATAACATCCAAGTCGGGCCATAAAAAGTTCGTTATAGCGAACACCATTCACAGTAACTGCCTGACCGGCCTCATTTCGAAGCCGCACCAAACGAACTGGACGATCATGCACAGGTTTTTTCACATCTGATAAGGTGTTTTCACGTCTGTTGGGACGGTTGATATACAGTATATGTAGTCGAAGGTGCATATCAACCGTCCCAACACATCGGAAGACCTAATTAACAATAGGTTGAGGTTGAAATTGGCAGAATACCATAGTCAGAAAACGTATGCAGCAGTGTGTGGATAGCTAAGGTCGACATTTGCCAGATACACTATTTAAAACCATGTAATTTATAAATTCCCTTACTGTTCAATATAATTAATATATAAAATAAATTTTTCTAAGGTTCATAACTTTTTTATTTCATTCCCATATAAGCAAAATAGCGCGCTCCACCCTGTAGTATTTTTATACCCTCCACCATAGGATGAGGGGTATATTCATTTTGTCTCTCCGTTTGTAACGCCTCTAAATGTTGATCTGAGACCCCATAAAGTATATATATTCTTAATCGTCTTAACATTCTAAGACGATTCAGCCATGTCCGTCTGGCCGTCCGTCCGTCTGTTGTAATCACGCTGCAATCTATAATACTTGAGGTAGGTTGCTAAAATTTGGTATAGATACTTCTTATGGCTGCAGGTGACACCTCTAAATATTGATCTGGGACCACATAAACTATATATTTTCTTAATCGTCTTAAAATTCTAAGACGATTTAGCCATATGCGTCTGTCCGTCCGTCCGTCTGTTGGCTGAAATTTGGTATAGATACTTCTTATACCTGCAGGTAACTTGGGATTGAGAATGGGCTATATCGGTCCACATTTTGATGTAGCCCCCATGTATAGCATTTGTCGATTTGACTTCTTAACGTCATAGAGACCACAAATGTCAACTGATGGGGCTAAATATTGGTAACGGGGTTAATGTATACCCGCACCCTCACACGAACTACGGTAGCCATAGGTCCATGTTTTGATATAGCCCCCATACAAAGATTCCTCTAGATTTTACTTCTTAACGCAACAAAAACCACAAATTTCAACGAATCTGGCTGAAAATTTGTAATATGACTTTATTTGTGACTTATTTAATGCTAGATCGTCGTTGCTGATCAGTCGTAGTGAACGGACGTGTTTAGCACAGAGCGGATAGTTAAAATCTATTACGCAGCAACTATTACGCAATCGCAAAAAAATCTGTACAAAGTCTGGAAAGCCTACATCGTAGTACCTATTACGGGCTAATACAGGCAAAAACAAATCGTTGACGGGGATGCCTTCGCGTTCCGATGGAGCGGAATCGTCCTACTGTCCGTCCGTTGGTCTTGGCCAATGCCGACCACACCAAAAATGGTGAAAATCTCCCCCCAAGTACTCACAACAGGTGGTGCGGTTAGGGGAAAACGTCATGTCCGACCGTCAAAACGGAAGCACAATGAGCATCGTGTAGCGCTCAGAGTTTTGACGAAGTTGGAGGCTGTTGAGGTTTCGGCTCTTACCGAAAAACAAAAAGAGTCACTTACCTGGGCTAAAGGCGTCATAGATGCTTCTAAGGCCAATGAGTCGGCTGAAAGAGCCACAAATTCAGCTGTGTAAACGGCTAATAAAGTAAATCGAATCACCTGATGAACCCCTGCCTTCGAAAAAGGCAAGAGGCCCTAATGTCACCATCAACAGGACACTCACCAAGCCCTTCAATAAAGTGGAGAAGGAGAGTCTAGTGATGGCTGTTATAGACAGAAGTAGTGAGGATGGATCCATCCTCAAGGACAAATGGAGCCATGTGCAATCAGCCTTTATGGCTCATTACCTCGATGTCTGTAATGAAATGCCGGGCACACCACCAATCTGCAACGTTGCAGGATGGCATCAGGGGAGAGTAAAGCTCTTATATTTCGGTGATGCCAGATCAGTAGGCCTGTATAAGGCAGCTCTGAGTGGAGCGGATGAGGTGTGGCCGGGTGCCCAGTTGGAAGATGTCGAAAAAAAACAACATCCCTAGTCACCCTAGAGACATCACCTGGGGTACAGAAGAGCCCTCCAACCCGGCTGACATATTAGAAATAATAAAAGATTCCAATCCTGGTTTGCCCGCCCATAAGTGGAGAATCAGCAAGGTGGGTGAGGCGGGTGTTAAAAAGCGGCAGGTCAATTTGATCCTTAACGCTGAATCCACCTCCCATATACAACGTGCAAGTGCAACCCTACAGTATGGCTTCGAGACTATAGTCTTGAAAGTATACAAGCAGGATATAGTTCCCACTTCCAACTCTAACAGAAGATCTGTAACGTCCTGCTCTGAGGACGAAAGCTCTACTTCTGACACAGAGGGGCTGAGGGAGTCTCCGGACTCTTTGACGCATCTGGTGGGGACACGCTTCTCGATGATACGGACGAAGATTTCGATAACACCCTTGTAGGGGTTGATGTTAATCTGCCAATTACCAATGATTGTAAGAATTTTACAGATTAACCTCAATCACGCTAAAGCAGCCTCAACGGCTCTATTGCTGCGCCTGTCCACAGGTGCAGTAGACATCGTCCTGATACAGGAGCCCTACGTAGTGGGAGGAAGGGGGTGCGGTATCAGGACACCCAACTTTAAACTGCTTATGGCCAACTGTGAAGGAACTCCAAGAACCTGCATTTCGGCCAGGAAAGATCTAAGTATCTTTCTCCTGGCTAATTTAAGTGGTAAAGACCAAACATCTGATAGTCTGGAGATCGGTAATCGCATATATTGGGTGGTCTCCAGTTACTTGCCTTATGAAGCAGTAGTACCGACTGCTCTATTCAGGGAAGTAGAAGAAGAAGCACCGTCTGACGAGGTCGAGCTGATTGTTTGCGCATACCCGAACGCTCATCATACTAACTGGGGTAGTACGGATATAAACAATAGGGGTGATTCGCTTCTTGACTTTATTCTAACTACAAACATAATTATTTATAACATTGGCAATAAACCGACCTTTACAATTAAAGACAGACAAGAAGTACTAGACGTAACGTTTGCTACTGACCGGCTGTCAGACAAAATTATTGGGTGGAATGTGCTGGATGACCACTCACTCTCAGATCACCATTATATTGAGTTCAAACTCGCTGAAAATGCTCCTAAACCTGCCGTCCAAAGAAATGTGAGATAGACAAAGTGGCACCTGTATGAAAAGAATTTCAAGAAAGTCCTCAACTCAAAACTTCTGTACGAATATCACCACATCATTCAATAGTTCCCTGTCCAATAACATGGTACAAGGGTAAAACTAAACCCCAATGGTGGACTTCTGAGCTAACGGCTGTGAAAAAGACCTGCAACAAGCTATTCAACAAGGCTAAATTTACTGGGGTCGCTAATGTTTGGGATGCCTATAAAGAGCAACTCAAGATCTATAAGATGGAGAAAGGCTTAGAATGGCGCAAAGACGCTCTTTGTATATCTTCTGTGGCGAAGTGGAAAAGGTCTCCGACGCCGCAAGGCTGAGGAAAATACTATCAGCTTCGCCCTGTACAGTGGGTTACTTGCAGGATGAGGCAAATAATTGGACCAAAACAGCGAGCAATCGCTCAATGTACTGCCCGACACACATTTCCCGGGGAACTCTCTAACAGAACCAGGGGATCAGCAGAACCAACAAAAGGGCGAGTGGACTGCGAGCGTCGCTAGCTTGTTGACTGAGCTATTAATAGCTTTGAGCCCTTCGAGTCACCTGGATCAGACGGCATCACTCCAGCAGAAATGCAGAAAATGTTGAAATACATTATCCTCTGGCTGGAGAAAATTTATGTAGGCTGTATCAGGCTTTCATACATCCCGAATCTATGGAGGGATACCAAAGTGGTATTCATACCTAAAGCGGGGAAGATATCACACGCTAGGCCAAAAGACTTCAGACCAATTAGCCTATCCTCCTTCCTATTGAAAGGTCTGGAAAAACTTTTAGATTATTTCATTAGGGAAAACCTAGATACAAAACTCCTTTCGGTGAACCAACATGCTTACAATAAGGGGAAGTCTACAGCATCAGCCCTACACGAACTTGTGAGCACTATTGAATCGTCCCTGCATTTCAAGGAATTCACCATGGTGGCATTTCTTGACATAGAAGGGGCTTTTAACAACATTCACTCAGATGCAGTGATTGCGGCACTGTCTGTCAATCTGTCAATTTGTGTGGGAGGTACCAGAAGGGGTTTAACAACTACACCAATTTTTCGGTTAACAGTAGATTCTTTATTGCACTGTGCCGAACTATAAGCGTTTATGTGCACTGTTATATTAACGATACGAGTTATTCAGATTTGGTATGATTTGGTCATGTTGTGTGGGAGGTACAAAAAGGGGCGTGGTGATAACGCCCACTTTTCACAGGACTGTAGGCACTATATCAGCAATACGCTGTACAAAATTTCAAGTATTTGTACGCACTGGTATTAAAGTTTTGAGCCCTTAATTATACCCTACACCACACTGTGGTACAGGGTATTATAAGATTGTTTCACGGCAGATGTTTGTAACACCTGAAAATAACACAGCTAGACCCACCTTAAAGTATACCGATCGACTCAGAATCACTAGCTGAGTCGATTTAACGATGTCTGTCCGTCCGTCCGTCCGTCCGTCCGTCCGTCCGTCTGTCCATGTAAAGTTGTTCGTCGACTACAGGTCGCAATTTCACTCCTATCGTTCTGAAATTTGGCAGTTTAAAGTATTTCGCGGCTGTTAAGATCGCTATTGAATTTGGTTGAAATCGGTTCAGAGTTAGATATAGCTCCCATATATATCTTTCGTCCGATTTGGCCCTTTAGTCCTATAGAAGCTGTATTTTACATCCGATCGTTTTGAAATTTAGAATGGTAGAGTTTCTTGATCCATGAACCAACATTGCCGAATTTGAAGAAAATCGGTTAAGATTTAGCTATAGCTCCCATATATATGTTTCGTCCGATTTGGCCCTTTAGTCCTATAGAAGCTGTATTTTACATCCGATCGTTTTGAAATTTAGAATGGTAGAGTTTCTTGATCCATGAACCAACATTGCCGAATTTGAAGAAAATCGGTTCAGATTTAGATATAGCTCCCATATATATCTTCGGTCCGATTTGGTCCTTTAGTCCTATAGAAGCTGTATTTTACATCCGATCGTTTTGAAATTAAGAATGGTAGAGTTTCTTTATCCATGAACCAACATTGCCGAATTTGAAGAAAATCGGTTAAGATTTAGCTATAGCTCCCATATATATGTTTCGTCCGATTTGGCCCTTTAGTCCTATAGAAGCTGTATTTTACATCCGATCGTTTTGAAATTTAGAATGGTAGAGTTTCTTGATCCATGGACCAACAGTGCCGAATTTGAAGAAAATCGGTTCAGATTTAGATATAGCTCCCATATCTTTCGTCCGATTTGGTCCTTTAGTCCTATAGAAGCTGTATTTTACATCCGATCGTTTTGAAATTTAGAACGGTAGAGTTTCTTGATCCATGAACCAACATTGGTGAATTTGAAGAAAATCGGTTAAGATTTAGCTATAGCTCCCATATATATGTTTCGTCCGATTTGGCCTTTTAGTCCTATAGAAGCTGTATTTTACATCCGATCGTTTTGAAATTTAGAATGGTAGAGTTTCTTGATCCATGAACCAACATTGCCGAATTTGAAGAAAATCGGTTAAGATTTAGCTATAGCTCCCATATATATGTTTCGTCCGATTTTGCTCTTTAGTCCTGTAGAAGCTGTTTTTTACATCCAATCATTTTGAAATTTAGAATGGTAGAGTTTCTTGATCCATGAACCAACATTGCCGAATTTGAAGAAAATCGGTTAAGATTTAGCTATAGCTCCCATATATATGTTTCGTCCGATTAGGCCCTTTAGTTCTATAGAAGCTGTATTTTACATCTAATCGTTTTGAAATTTAGAACGGTAGAGTTAATTGATCCATGAACCAACACTACCGAATTTGAAGAAAATCGGTTAAGATTTAGCTATAGCTCCCATATATATGTTTCATCCGATTTGGCTCTTTAGATCCAATCTTTTTTATACCCTACACCACACTGTGGTACTGCGTATTATTTAAGTATAAAATGTCCCAAAAGTAAATTTATGTAAACAATTTATACATGAATTACAAAATTTATATATCAGAGTTATTCAATATTACGAGAGGGGTGTAGGGTATTATATAGTCGGCCCCGCCCGACTTTAGCCTTTCCTTACTGGTTTTTCGTATAAAACGGTCCATTTGTGTGGGCGGTACCAAAAGGGGCTGCACAATAACGCCAATTTCCAACAAGAGGTGTTATTTTGAGTCACCCGGTGTTTCGGTAGCTGTCACTTTTGAAGCTTTTATACTTTGACATTTGACAAGTAGAAACTACGCCATTGCTAAATATGGAACGGTACACGATTCAACAACGCATTGAAATTATTAAAATTCGAAAATAATCGAAGAATCATCTTGACTGATGAGGCCCATTTCCACCTCGGTGGCTACGTCAACAAGCAAAATTGTCGCATCTGGGGCTCGGAAAACCCAAGAGTTATTGTTGAGAAGCCTCTCCATCCTCAACGTGTGAATGTTTGGTGCGGTTTATTGTCCGGCGGGGTCATTGGACTTTACTTTTTCGAAAATGAGGTTGGATCAACAGTTACGGTGAATGGATTGCGCGCTATCGAGAGATGATTAATGATTTTTTATGGTCGGAGTTGGATGGTATTGATCTGGACAACGTGGCTTTGGGGCCACGTGAAAGATAAGGTCTACGCCAAAAGGCCAGAGTCGATTCAAGACCTCAAATATAGAATTCGTGAGGCTTAGCGATTTGGTTATGGAAAATGTCATGAAAAGTATATGGTCCTGTAAGCGTAGTCGTGGTGGCCATTTGGCTGATGTTGTTTTTCATTATTAACGGCATACCTTCCACTTAATTATGAAATAAACATCCGATCATTTATCTCAAAAAATGACATTTTTCTTTGAATACCAAAATAGCTCCTCTTGTTGGAAAACCCTATATTACCGTATGCCAATTTGAAGTCAATCGCTTACTCCTTTCGAGAGTTATCGTGCGCACCAGCCAGCAGACAGACAGACGGACGGACATTTATCATTCGACTTAAAATTACCCAAAACGAATATCCACTGAACATACTTAGGGTCTTAGATCACTCCTTCGATGTGTTGCACTTTTGGTCCGTATCAAATGATATATATATCATCGTATCATTAAAGTGAGACTATAAAAATAAATCAAATGACTAAAAACCACTCAAAAAATCGCCTAGATGTAGTATAAGAGTTAGAAAGCTGAAATATTGCACACACGTGGGCAGTAGTGTTGTATAAACCACGGACTATGCAAATATTCGGTCAGTCCTCGCGCTACCAAAAACTTAAAAATATTATCTTTGTCCTTTCAGAAGCCTATTATAAGATACAAAATTAAAACTTTGTAAATATGACGAACTATAAATGCAAAATATATACGAAAAAATAATTTAGAATTCTCTGACTGTGGTCAGTGTAGCTGTGACCAGAACAAATCATTTTGCTGGTTTAAAAGTTCCTTCCAGAATGTAAAAATGTTTATGTACATAATGACTTTACATGAAATGCTAAAACAACTATTCGATGTCTAGCGTATGGTCATACCGCGTTTTGCAATTTTCTAAAGCTTTTTAAAAATATATTGCTCACTACTTACTGTGGTGACATATCTAGCGTTATCAATATGGTCAATTCTCAGTCTGTGGTCAGTGTAGCAGTGACCAAAACAATTTCTACTCTTTCAGTACTTAAGAGCTATGAGCCCACAAATGTATGTGTTTATACTGATCTCCAGGAAATGAGATTTTACGCCAAATGGGGTTTAACCACTTGACCGCTGAGGCTCCTGTAAGAGATAGAAAGGTGAAATTTTACATATGCATAGACTCGAGTATTGCATAGCCCACGGGCTATATACAAATCTTTGATATTATTTTTGCATTTCAGAAGCATGTTAAAAAATCTACAAATCAATGTGTATATACATACAGATCTTAAAGGAGATGTGAAAATAATTACCCGATGTCCAGTTTAAGGTCAACCCGGACCGCTTTTAAAATCTTAAAATGATATTTGAAATATATTGCTCACCTCTTATTGTGGTATTAAATCTAACACGATCAATTTTTAATTCTCAGAAGGTGGTCAGGGTAGCAGTTACCAGAGCAATTTTCATTCTTCTAATACTTTTAAAATCCCATAAAGTGCTATGGACCTACACATATACATATCGATACTTCCATTCTAAACTATTCTAAGTGCAAAAAGGTTGTTTTTCAGGAGAGGCGTTCAAAGTTTGATGATTTTTTTAAATTTGTGTGGAATTACTTTGTAATGGAAATCGAATGACCTGCATTCTTTTGTGAATAACTTTTGATTGGGTTGACGGATAAACACCACATTTTGACTGAATATAATTTGGAATATTTAGAAGTTAAAAATGCAACAAAATATATTTGCACACTATTTTTTCAAATTTTTAACTTTTGAATTTATTTCCAGTAGTACCCTATAACTTAAAATTACATAAGTACCAATAACATTTTCAGTTTCTTCAATCAAAACCGAAGGTTTTTAAATTTGAAAAATATCGGTTCAGATTTAATATACATATACAGATTTAATATACATATATTCTAAAAACATTTAAATAATAGGATCAGCCCGCCTAAATACAATTAGAAAGAAGCTGCTCATCTTCAACACGTAGTGTTAATCAAAGAGATTCAATATAAGAAGAGATACCATTTCATTCACCACACGGAAAATGTGAATTCCACCTCATGAGCAAAGATGAGTTCATGAAAAATGTAATTTAAATATCGTGTATTTTATGTGTTTCTCTTGCTCTTTTTCACATGCATGTCAATAAACACACAAAATAAACTTCTTATACGTTAGCAGAAACAAAGAAAACGCAGAAAAATCTATTTTTTAATCAATTTATTTTTCCTTTTTGTCCATCATTTTGATAGAAAAACTCACCTCTGCACATGAATTTTCGCCGTGGTTACTCTTTATATACAATCTCTTTGGTGTTAATGAATACTAAATAATAACATAAAAATATTTGATATTCAACAAAAAAATACTATGCTTACTGAGATGTAGTAAAGTCTTTCTAATCGTTCAACTAATCTCAGAATCCACGCCATCTACCTGGCGATTGGTGTAGAGACAACTGTGTCGAACTGGCAACCCCTACTAGTCACATGGGTGGTGAAAATGGTGAATTTAATTCTCGCTTAAAGCGTTGGCTGTGTGACTTGTACGCTTTCTTCGTAGGTATATAATTCCCATATGCAAATTTCTTTGTAGATTGGTATATATACAAGTGATGATCGCCACAACTACCAGCTCACACTGTGTGTCATGTATAAGACCCTCTGATGATATCCCCGCATAGGATTGAAATACGTATAAGGGTATGTGTTTACATGGCTTTCAGAGCGCGCAGTGTCTTATCTTTTCCAATACACCACAAAAACCTCTCTTTCGAAAGGAAGAGTTGATCGAAAGAGCTGAACAATTCGAATGTGTGACAACATTCAATAAATAAATCTAATTAAAAAACCAGTAAGGAAAGGCAGAAAGTCGGGCGGAGCCGACTATATAATACCCTACACCTCCCTAATAATGCGATAAGGGTCATTGCGATAATAATTTGGAATAATTGGTAAATGGGTAGGAACATATTATCTAATTCTGAACCCGATAATCGCTAAATTAAGCAATATTCGTTCCTAAATTGAGAAACATATTTCTGGAAAATTTTAATGATCGGAAGTAAAGTACAACTTCTATAGCGCTTTGATACCAAATCAGGAGGAACATATATACGGATGTTATATATAAATCTGAACCGATTTTCCCTGAATACTCATTCATGTAAAAAGACATCTTTCTGTCGAATTTCGTACTGATCGTATATAAAATACAATCTCTACAGCGCTTACATGTCGAATCGGGGGTAACATATATATGGGGCTATATCTAAATTTGAACCGATTTTCTCCGAATTTGGCAGTATTTCTTCATGTAGAAGGTAACCTCTTTTTGCCGAAGTTCGCACTGATCGGATATAAAATAAAATTTTTACAGCGCTTACATGTGAAATCGGGGGTAACGTCAAATGGGGGCTATATCTAAATCTGAACCGATTTCTTCCAAATTTAACAGTGTTCATTCAAATAATAGGAAACCTCTTTCTGCCGAATTTCATACTGATCGGATATAAAATAACATTTTTACAGCGCTTACACTTCAAATCGGGGGTAACGTATATATGGGGGCTATATCTAAATCTGAACCGATTTCTTCCAAATTTAACAGTGTTCATTCATATAATAAGAAACCTCTTTCTGCCGAATTTCATACTGATCGGATATAAAATAAAGTTTTTACAGCGCTTACATGTCAAATCTGGGGTAACATATATATGGGGGCTATATCTAAATCTGAACCGATTTTAACCAAATTCCATAGGGATCGTCCTTGGGCCAAATAAAACATATGTGTAAAGTTTCGTCGAGATCGGACCATAATTGCGACCTGTACATTGATTACAAGAATACACAGGGGCAAAATTGCCCTTTTTGATATGTTTGAATCGAAAGAAAATATATTTGGAACACAAATTTTTAAATATTATATATTTCTGAGTAAATAAATTTTATTTGTAAATCAATAAAATTTACTTGGAACGCATATATTAATATATTACAACAAAATATATTTCCAAACTAATTTTCTCAAAAAAAATATGAGTTTATATGCAAATAAAATTATTGTTTAGGAATATCTTCAAATATATTTTACTTAAAAAAGAATTTCAAAACTGCTGATTTTTTCTAATTTGAGTTTTAATTTTTCCTTGTTTTCGAATTGTACCTACCAGTTATGATACCTTATTAACATCCGTTTTAAATCAATCAGTTTTTAGTATTCCAAGCCATCATTCGTTGTCAATCCTCCCAAGTAATTTATTTCGATCCAAGATTATACGATTTCAATTATTATTATTTATTATTTTACGAACATTTAACATTTCTAAAAAAATTACTTTGAATTACTGACAAATTTAACACAATTTATGTATTTTCCGAATACTTAAATTAATAAAACTATTGGTTCGTGTATAATAGTCCCAAATGAAAACATATTGGGATGTAAACAAAGATTTCTTTAGAATCAAAATCTCCCCAAATATATAATTTTTGTATGTACCAAATATTATATATTTATAGTGTACCCTAAACATATATATGTTTCAAGCAGAATATGTTTGGGACAATATACTACAGAAGCGATTTTTTTTCAGCGTGCATGCACAGACAGACAGACGGACATAGCTAAATCGATCGACATAGCTAAGTCGATCGGTATAATAAACGATGGGTCTATTTCTTCTCCTTCTGGGTGTTACAAACAAATGCACAAAGTTATAATACCCTGTACCACAGTGTGGTGTAGGGTATAAATATTGAGATGTTAATTTTTTTATTACGGTGTTACAAAAATTGTTGTTTTTTTTATTCCAGTCTACCGATCCTGCTGCTGAAGTCGAAAAGTTTCCCGCCACTTCACCTAACGCTGCTTCAACTCTTGAAACAGTCTTAATCAGTATGAAAGAAGCGGACATATCTGTGAGTAAAATTTAAAATCTTGTAAAATGTAGTATATTGTCCCAAACATATTCTGCTTGAAATATATATATGTTTAGGGTACTCTCCAAATACATACTATTTGGAAGAATCAAATATTGTATATTTGGGAAGACGTTATTATAAACAAATCTTTGTTGTCATCCTAATATTTGGGACTATTATTCCCTAAACATAGATTTATTTGCATTCAGAAAATATATCGACTCCTTAAACTTAATGCAAGTTTTAGGTTTCCAGTAATTCAAAGTTATTTTTTTTTCAAAAATTAAATGTTTTTCAATTTCAATATGATCGGTCCAGCCGTTTAGATGTCTATATGGTACAAACAAACAAACAAACACACATTCTCTTTTATATATATAGACTATCTGCACCCGACCTACTTTGTTGCCCCAGATTTCCGATCCTCATATGGGCGGGCTTGGCTCATATGGCGGGCCAACACCCATTGGTCTGATCCCGTCCATTTTTGGACCAATTACGTAGACGGCCATCAAATGCGAATATTGAAATAATTTCTTGCGAATGCGATTGCAAATATTTTTTTATTTATTTATTTATTCAGTCTATGGATTAAGGCCCAACTATAATATGCATAAGCTAGCTTAAGCAACTGTGCGAATGCATGAAATCGTGTGTGCCAAACGATAATGTACTTACGTGAACTTTTCGTTAAGTTCTCTCAGCTCTCTCTCAGTACCCATTTGCTTAAGCAAGGTGCGGAACTGAACGCACATTCCGTACGGAATTACTTAAGTTAGCTTATGCATATTATAGTTGGCCCTTTCGGCCGTGAGCCTGGCGGTTTGGCAGTGTGCCATAAGCGGGTGAGTTGTGAACAGACTTAAGAAAACGGCGGCGTTAACATCACCATGACTGCGTTGGCGTTAGCAGCAATGCATTTCAGCTCCTGTTAAAGAACAGCTGTTGTCACTTCAACATATGGTTCGAAGGACCACAAAATGTTTCGCAGTGAGCGAGGGTTTTATGAAAAATAAATAGAAATAAAACACGGGGTGTTAAGTTTTTTGATAGATTAAATAAAAAGCTTTATTAAAAGCAAAATTACCTTGTAAGGACAAGATGGTGGTTTTGATGTAAGAACAAGAGTGAGAGTGAGTTGTTACTCGTTAAAAATCAAACATACCCAGATGACGAAGGTAGCGAATATTCAAATAACCGGTAAAGACAATTACTCTGCAAGGATGCATAAAAGAGTAAGCTGATCTGAATGAGTGATTTGTACGATAGGTACACTGAAAAAAGTCAGTGACGATTTGAGAAAGCATTTATGGAGTTTTGGCTTAAACAACTACCATGCACATCATACAGTGGGTTTCGAATAATGGCCCCATATTCCAATTTAGATATCACAAAAGTTACATAAAGTAATTTACGTGTATATGGATTAGTAAATTCTTTACTATTTTCTCTTGACAAAAGCAACAATAAAATAAGCCTTTGGCATAATGAAGTCGATGTGTAATTGGAAAGTTAACTTGTTGTCGAAAACAACACCAATATCCAGAATGCTATCCACATTCAGTAGTTGTTGGTTATTTATGTAGTAAATGGAGTTTAACATGTTCAAACGTCTCCCAAAGGAGATGTGAAAACATTTAGAAATATTTAGGGGTAAGTGATTCGAAACACACCAAAGACTATAACCTATTTATATCCATTTGTAGAGAATGAACGTTACTTATATTATTAACATTCAAAAAAATCATTATATTATCTGCCTAAATTAGACATACATATTGATGATTCAAAACATGAAACTATATCATTTTAAAACAATGCGAATGCGAATATTCGTTACATTCCTGATATACGAGTACATACTCAAAATTACAGCACTCCCACTACAAATTGTTCAAGATATCTCAATTTGAAAACTTGGCTCACATGGGCGAGCGCACTCCCGTTGGTGCGATCATGCCCATTTTTAGACCAATCACGTAGACTATCACCAGATACCTGTACATACAATTACAGCACTCTCGCTAACAAATTGTGCAAGATAACTCAATTTCATAATTTGGCTTTTATGGGCGGGTCATGCCAGTTGGTCCGATCCCACTCGTTTTACGATTACACAAAATTACAGAACTCTCGCTAACAAAGTATGCAAGATTTTAAAATTTCGTTTATAAGGGCGGGGCCACGCTCATTGGTCAGATCACGCCGGTTTTAGGATCAATGACGTAGACGTCGCTAACAAATTGTGCAAGATATCTCAATTTCAAAATTTATTTCCCTATGAGATATGGCAAATATTACAACAATATGACAAATTTTGAAAATTTCGCCGTTTGGATTCGCAAATCAGCTTATTTCACTATCGTCTGATATGAACTACAATATTGAAATGTGTTGGGATAGCAACAACAGAAGATCATAGAAACATGAGAACTTATGTACCTTCAAGCCAATAAATTCCTGGGTAGATTTCGGCAATGGCGTAGAAAGCTCATCCGAAGCCTCATTGTAACGGAAACATGTAGTCTCAACACCTTGTACTATTGGGTTTATCAAGAAAGGTGATAGGTCTTGGACTATGACTAGTGAGGCATTGAATACTTCAACCAGGGATTCCATTGAAGTGCAGCCATTAGAGGTCGAGAGCAAGATTCTAAACGAATCTAGAATTCGTTGCTTTATACATACCTTTTAAGACGCCATGACAAGACAAAGTCTCCCTTACTCAAGGAGCTCTGTACTTGTTGTACCAATCAGGCCCACTTATATACCACAAAATGGAGAGAAACCAATGTTTTTTTAATCCCGAAAGCGGCACAGCCGTTGGAGGAAAGTTTCCGAATACTCTTAGAGACATCCTACAACAGGCCCTTCATACAAGCACAAGACGGTCTTCCGATTATGGTCTTGGTGTGAACCCGACCATGGCATAAATAGTTCATTTCAGCAGGAGATATAAGGTACTAAAAGTTGCACCTTTCTCCGTGGGGGGTATTGAAATTCCCTTCTCTGTAAGCGAAAAATATTTTCATAGACAGAAAGTTAAATTTCGAACGCAAAGATCTGGAATGAGTAGAGAGGCTGTGGTAGCGTTATATACTTGTAAAAGGGCTATAGGAAATCGCGGGGGTTTGAAACCGGTTTGTTCTACGGAATCGTCTGGACAGCTCCACCTTCTACATAATACTAAGTTCAGCGAATGACTGTAGTATCTCACTCAGATCAGAGTGGAATGGTCATACCCCAGCAAATGAGATTAGTTTACTTCTTTACAGTCGTTACCAAACTTAACAACCAAGTAGGCTTTGGTGACTTTTAAGAGAACTCGAGCTATCTATTGACTACCTGATCACTGTAGTATTTAAAAGGCATAAATTGTATCTACAGGGTTTTCCAAAAAGAGTGATATGATTTCTTTGGAAAAAAAACCACACTTATTGTTAAGGAAATTCAATAGCTTTTTATTTAATGTGAAGTACAATCGATACAATTAAGTTCAAGTCGTATGTCATGAATGACACGTTCAATATTGACTTGTAAAGCTTGAAGAGAGTCTGGTGTATTTCGAAATACCAATGACTAAATCACAACTTCTTAGAGGCCATCCAATATCACAATTTCTTGAAATAATCGAATCTCCAAACTTTGCTCGCAACAATTCAATTGTTTCTTTTGCTGTGTGGCACGTAGCCACAATCGGTCAATGGCAAAAAGATAACTCTTAACGAGAGCTAAAATATTGCTAATGGGTGTCAAGGTCGTAGGTCGACTGGAAAGTTTCTTTTGGATTTAAAAAAATGGACTTAGCGCACGAAAAGTTGCAATTGGAAACGATTATTTTGATAATAAAACTGAATAATTTGTAAACGTTGTTCTTGCGTATATCTCTCCATGATGACATTGTAAACACTACTGAATACAATGAACAACAAATGACAGATTATGACATATTACAAATGGCCTTCACTTCAAATAATACCATCCCTATTGGAAAACCCGTTATTAAAGAGTTTGTGGATTAGCTGAAAATTAATGTTCTGACTCAAGTACCTGGAAACAAAATTTCTCAATTCAAAAACTGCCATCCACTGCCTCAGATCTCTTAATGAGATGGCTGAACAGTTCAATATTCACCTGATATGGGTGTCGGGACACATGCACATACTAAGGAACTGCAAAGCATGTTCCAGGTACATGGGACCTGGAACATGTGGAAATGCCTCTGGCAACCTGCAAGCTCCTCTTGAGAGATAGTGCTCTTACGGCAACAAACGACAGGTAGGAACTGTATACATTCCAGGCTGATGTGGCCCTGCCTAAGCTCCAAACGAACCAAAGCCCAGTTGTCGTTATCGAGATCCGACGTCTCACTTAACGTGTCCTTCATGACGAGTCACTGCCCTATTGGACGGCACGTAAAGAGATTTAAGGTCTGGCGAAATTACATCTTCAGAAGTTGTGGAGACGAAGAGGCTCTCTCTAGAAGGCGTCACGCAACCTCTCTCATTTCTTTGAGGAGTTAGCTTACTTGGCTTATGTTAAAATCCACCATATTTTTAAAGCAATCAAATTCAGTTTCAACGGGAAGGGCTAGGGATAACTTATGTTTTCCTTTGCGTCCCTGCGGAAACACAATGGACTGTATAGTCTAAGTGAGTCTGTCTGTTATACTGCGGAAACACAATGGACTGTATAGTCTAAGTGAGTCTGTTTTACTGGTTGCAACTCTTAACCAAACCTAAATATTTTATTTAAAAAATTTTATGAAACATATTTTGCTTCCAGGAAATTTTCTTTAGTTATTAACGATTTCATCAGTAACAGAAATTAACAATTTTACTTCCCTTCGTTTTAGCTGGAAACAGAGAACTTCAGTGATGCTTCAACTGACTTTAAGTTCACCGCTAAGACTGAAGCAGACATAACTCAAGCCTTTGCTACCACTTTCATGGCGTCATCTATTGCTGCACCAGATATTGATGCTGTCTTGAGCAGTACAAATTCAAACGATTTCGAACCCGAAATGGATCCCGAATACGAACCTGAATTCGAACCCGATATTGAACCCGAATCCAATGAAGATCGCTCTAATATAAGAGATCGCCCTATCCTAGGTTTGAAAGCAATTCTAGTTATCGTCCCATTTTTTTTGTTAAATTGCTGCATATCTTTTATTTATTAATTATTAAAAAAAAGATTATCCAAAGATGGGGAACATCTAAATAATAAAATCTATGGGCCTTATTCATAAAAACTTAATGAAGGTTTGAGGAACTTTTAGCAGTGTTAAAACTTTCTTCAAACCTTCATTAAATTTTTATGAATAAGGGCCTATATATAAAGAAGAATGTGTGTTTGTTTGTTAGTGCCGTATAGACGTCTAACCGGCTGGACCGATCTTCTTGAAATTTTCACAGGATGTACATGTGTGGGGCGTTGCGAAAATAGGGCAGCCCACATAAGACAAATTTTAAAATTGAGATATCTTGCACAATTTGTTAGCGAGAGTGCTGTAATTTTGTACATATGTATCTGGTGGCAGTCAACGAGATTGGTCCAAAAATGGGTGGGATCGGACCAATGGGCGTGGCACCACCCATATAAGCCTAATTTTGAAATTGAGATATCTTGCACAATTTGTTAGCGAGAGTGCTGTAATTTTGTGCATATGTATCTAGTGGTTGTCTACGTGATTGGTCCCAAAAAGGTCGGAAACGTACCAATGCACAGTGGGCTAAAATGAAAAAAATGGACATGATTCTGCCATTTCAAAACCACTTATCGTATGGCGATGAAATTTTAGGTGTGTATACAAGAGGTGTTAGAGAGTTTAAGTTCGGAACTTGGGCCCCCTATCTCATACAGGGGCGGAGCTACAGGGCCCTAAAGTTGAACACATCGGGTATACAAAATTTTCATCGGTTTCTAACCGATCACTGCGAATGATCGTTGCTGATCATTCGCAGTGAACGGACGTGTTTATCACATAGCGGATAGTTACCAGTACCTATTACGCAATAGCAAAAATCTGTACAAAGTCTGTAAGGCCTACATCGTAGTACCTATTACGGTCTAATACAGACAAAATAAAAATAAATTCTCTTGACGGGGATGCCTTCGTGTTCCGATGGAGCGCGGTTCCCCAATCGTCCGACTGTCCGTCCGTTGGTCTTGGCCAAAGCCGACCACACCAAAAATGGTGAAAATCTCCCCCAAGTACTCACAATAGGTGGTGCGGTGAGGGGAAAACGTCATGTCCGACCGTCAAAACGGAAGCACAATGAGCATCGTGTAGCGCTCAGAGTTTTGACGAAGTTAGAGGCTGTTGAGGTTTCGGCTCTTACCGAAAAACAAAAAGAGTCACTTACCTGGGCTAAAGGCGTCATAGATGCTTCTAAGGCCAATGAGTCGGCCGAAAGAGCCACAAATTCAGCTGTGTTAACTAAAGTAAAACGAATCAGATCACCTGATGAACCCCTGCCTCCGAAAAAGGCAAGAGGCCCTAATGTCACCATCAACAGGACACTCACCAAGCCCTTCAATGAAGTGGCGAAGGAGAGTCTAGTGATGGCTGTTATAGACAGAAGTAGTGAGGATGGATCCATCCTCAAGGACAAATGGAGTCATGTACAATCAGCCATTATGGCTCATTACCTCGATGTCCGTAGAGAAATGCCGGGCAAACCACCAATCTGCAACGATGCAGGATGGCATCAGGGGAGAGTGAAGCTCTTATATTTCGGTGATGCCAGATCAGTAGACCTGTATAAGGCTGCTCTGAGTCGAGCGGGTGAGGTGTGGCCGGGTGCCCAGTTGGATGTTGTCGAAAAAAACAACATCCCTAGTCACCCTAGAGCCATCACCTGGGTTACAGAAGAGCCCTCAAACCCGGCGGACATCTTAGAAATAATAAAAGATTCCAATCCTGGTCTGCCGGCCCATAATTAGAGAATCAGCAAGGTGGGTGAGGCGGATGGTAAAAAGCGGCAGGTCAATCTTATCCTAAACGCTGAATCCACCTCCCATATACAAATTGCGAGTGCAACCCTACAATATGGCTTCGAGACTATAGTCTTGAAGATATACAAGCAGGATATAGCTCCCACTGCAGAAGGTGAGTCGTCCACCGTGGCACTTTCTGGAAGTGCGGAGGTACCCACGCCTATTATTTCTGGTGACTCCAACTCTAACAGAAGATCTGTAACGTCCTTCTCTGAGGACAAAAGCTCTACTTCGGACACAGAGAGGCTGAGGGGAGTCTCCGGACTCTTTGACGCATCTGGCGGGGACATGCTTCTCGATGATACGGACGAAGAGTTCGATAACACCCTTGTCGGGGTGGATGTTAATCTGTCAATTACCAATGATGGTAAGAATTCTACAGATTAACCTCCATCACGCTAAAGCAGCCTCAGCGGCTCTATTGCTGCGCCTGTCCATAGGCGCAGCAATGGACAATGAAAATGCATCAAACTATTGTGCCAATAGTTTGATGCATTTTCTTTGAAAATTTCTGGTCTACTGAAAACTAATGCATTTTTCGGTGTCGAACGTGACAAAAGAATTTGTAGTAGAGATAAGCGAAGAATTACCGTTATTCCTCATTCCTTTCGCTTCGACACTTTTATTTAAGATTACTTTTGCTCTTAGAAAGATTATTTATAATAAGCCTCTTTTTACATAAGCCTTTATTTACGAGGTTAATTTTAAAGAAATTTGCAATGAAAAATGCGTAAATGAACCAAAACTACAATTTAACTAATATTTCTAATTGTACACAAAGAAAATTACTATTTAAGTAATGCACTATAGTCTTGACGATATACAAGCAGGAAATAGCTCCCACTGCAGAAGGTGAGTCGTCCACCGTGGCACTTTCTGGAAGTGCGGAGGTACCCACGCCTATTATTTCTGGTGACTCCAACTATAACAGAAGATCTGTAACGTCCTTCTCTGAGGACAAAAGCTCTACTTCGGACACAGAGAGGCTGAGGGGAGTCTCAGGACTCTTTGACGCATCTGGCGGGGACATGCTTCTCGACGATACGGACGAAGAGTTCGATAACACACTTGTCGGGGTGGATGTTAATCTGTCAATTACCAATGATGGTAAGAATTCTACAGATTAACCTCCATCACGCTAAAGCAGCCTCAGCGGCTCTATTGCTGCGCCTGTCCATAGGCGCAGTAGACATCGTCCTGATACAGGAGCCCTACGTAGTGTGAGGAAGGGTGTGCGGTATTAGGACACCCAACTTTAAACTGCTTGTGGCCAACTGTGAAGGCACTCCAAGAACCTGCATTTTGGCCAGGAAAGATCTAAGTATCTTTCTCCTGACTAATTTAAGTGGTAAAGACCAAACAGCTGCTAGCCTGGAGATCGGTAATCGCATATATTGGGTGGTCTCCAGCTACTTGCCTTATGAATCTGTAGTACCGACTGCTCTATTCAGGGAAGTAGTAGAAGAAGCAACGTCTGACCAGCTCGAGCTGATTATTGGCGCAGACACGAACGCTCATCATACTATCTGGGGTAGTACGGATATAAACAATAGGGGTGATTCGCTTCTTGACTTTATTCTAACTACCAACCTTAGTATTTGTAACATAGGTAATAAACCGACCTTCACAATTAAAGACAGACAAGAAGTACTCGACGTAACGTTTGCTACTGACCGGCTGTCAGACAAAATTATTGGGTGGAATGTACTGGACGACCACTCATTCTCAGATCACCATTATATTGAGTTCAAACTCGCGGAAAAAGCGCCTAAACCCGCCGTCCACAGAAATGTAAGGAAGACAAAGTGGCATCTGTATGAGAAGAATTTCAAGAAAGTACTCAACTCTAAACTTCTGTACGAACCGAATGACAAAGCCGGTCTGGATAATCTGGTCGATCATATCACCATATCATTCAATAGATCCCTTGAAGAAGCCTGTCCAAAAACAAGGTACAAGGGTAAAACTAAACCCCAATGGTGGACTTCTGAGCTAACGGCTATGAAAAAGACCTGCAACAAGCTATTCAATAAGGCTAAATGTACTGGGGTCGCTAATGATTGGGATGCTTATAAAGAGCAACTCAAGATCTATAAGAAGGAGCTTAGAAAGGCGCAAAGGCGCTCTTGGTATACCTTCTGTGGTGAAGTGGAAAAGGTCTCCGACGCCGCTAGGCTGAGGAAGATATTATCTGCTTCACCCTGTACAGTGGGATATTTACAGGATGAGGCAAATAACTGGACCAAAAACAGCGAGCAGTCGCTCAATGTACTGCTCGACACACATTTCCCGGGGAACTCTGTAACAGAACCCGAGGATTAGCAGGACCAACAAGAGTGCGAGTGGACTGCGAGCGTCGCTAGCTTCTTGACTGAGAGATCCAGAATAAGCTGGGCTATTAACAGCTTTGAGCCCTTCAAGTCACCTGGACCAGATGGCATCACTCCAGCAGAAATGCAGAAAATGTTAAAGTACATTATCCCGTGGCTGGAGAAAATTTATGTAGGCTGTATCAGGCTTTCATACGTCCCGAATCGATGGAGGGATACCAAAGTGGTATTCATACCTAAAGCGGGAAAGATATCACACACTATGCCAAAAGACTTCAGACCAATTAGCCTATCCTCCTTCCTATTGAAAGGTCTGGAAAGACTTTTAGATCATTTCATTAGGGAAAACCTGGATACAAAACTCCTGTCGGGGAACCAACATGCTTACAATAAGGGCAAGTCTACAGAATCAGCCCTGCACGAACTTGTGAGCACTATCGAATCGTCCCTGCATTTCAAGGAATTCACCATGGTGGCATTTCTTGACATAGAAGGGGCTTTTAACAACATTCACTCCGATGCGGTAATTGCGGCACTCTCACATCTAAAAGTTAACACTAGTTTGATTAGACTAATTCAAAGTCTGCTCACCAGAAGACGCATAACAGCATGTCTAGGGTCCACAACTCTAACAAGGTATGTAAACAGAGGGACCCCGCAAGGAGGAGTACTGTCTCCACTAATTTGGAACCTAACGGTGAATGAAATCCTGCTAGATCTAGAACGTTGTGGCTGCAAGGTCGTGGCATATGCGGACGACGTGGCAATCGCAGTGAGTGGCAAATTCGTAAACGTCCTCAGAGACATCCTACAGGTGGCTCTGAACAAGTTGGTTAGATGGGCCAGAAGCAGCGGTTTGGGCGTTAACCCCAACAAGACAGAATTGGTTCTCTTTACTAGGATGAATAATGTCCCACATGTGGACCCTCCACCTCGGATAAATGGAACAGATCTAGTCTTTTCTGAAAGTGCAAAATTTTTAGGAATAATTCTAGATAGGAAAATGTTATTTAGACTTAACGTATTGGAACGTGTGAGAAAGGCCAACGTCGCCTTATATTCCTGCAAAAATGCTGTAGGGTCGCGGTGGGGACTCTCTCCTAAAATCGTCCACTGGATATATATAGCAGTAGTTCGTCCAATACTGTTATACGGTATTGTGGTATGGTGGACGACAACTGACAAACTAACCATTACCAACCTACTAACAAAGGTTCAGAGAACTGCCTGCCTGAGCATAAGCGGAGCCTTAAGGACTACAGCGACCGAGTCTCTACAAGCCCTACTCCATATACTGCCGATTAATATTGTGGCGAGAGAAGTTGCAACCAAAGCGGCAATAAGATTAAACTGCCTATCAATGTGGAGATACAAGAACTATGGTCACATGAGGATATCAAAGTGTAGTGCTATGGTAACCGACCGAGTGGACTATATACCAACTGTGTACACCTTCGAGAGAAATTACATCACTATGATTCCCGCCAGAGATGAATGGGTCGGCAGAATACCAGGTAATAGAAACCATCTCCACTTTTACACGGATGGTTCGAAGCTTGATGAAAAGGTTGGCTTCGGAGTACACTGTGAAGAACTTAGTCTGGATATAGCTCACAGACTACCAGATACCTGCAGTGTCTATCAAGCCGAAATAATGGCAATATGGGAAGTCGCCAAGTGGCTGAGTCGCAACATAGTAACCAACACTGGCGTTGTAATTTACTCGGACAGCCAGGCTGCCATCAATTCTCTGGAGGCAATATCCCTAAATTCACAAACAGCCCTCGACTGCCGCAGATCTCTTAACGAGATGGCTGAGCAGTTTAATATACACCTCATATGGGTGCCTGGGCATAGGGATATCCCGGGGAACTGCAAAGCCGATGAACTTGCTAGGAAAGGGACGACATTACAAATTCTCAAAGAATTTGCATATATTGGTGCGCCACTATCCACGTGCAAGCTTTGGCTTAGGCAAGAGGCAATCAGGCAGTCCAACGAAAGATGGACAGAAATCGGCACCTGCAGGGTAGCTAGACAAATCTGGCCAAGGTATGACCTGAGAAGGTCAAAATATCTCCTCGCACTAGAGAGGAAACGATTGTCTACGTTAGTACAGGTTCTGACGGGACACTGCTTGATCGGCGAACACGCCAAAAAATTGGGTATTGACTCCAATGACTTCTGCCGAAGCTGTGGAGATGAGGAAGAAGTGGAGAGCATTGAGCACTTGCTTTGCGACTGTCCCGCTTTGAGTAACCGACGCTGGACATGCTGGGGTCGGCCTTTTTAGGCAGCCTAAATTTATCGTACTATCGATAAATTTATATATCAAACAGGTTGGTTTCGATGAGGGGCATTTCAGCCCGTGGTAACACTAGGGACCTAAACTGGTCTATGTGAGCTTGAAAAAAAAATACGGCTGCCACCCTAACCTAAACCTAACCGATCAGACCTACAATAAACATTTTATAGGTTGCAGATATCTTGAATAGTTTCTGAGATATGTGGATTATAAATTTAAATTTTTAATTTTTTCACCGACTTTACCTTAGTGTTTAGCCAATATCTCAGTCAAAAGTTTACCGATTTTCTTCGCGTATTTTTTTATGGATTGCCAATAAAATTAACAATATCATGAAAAAGAGAATCGATAAGATATGTGAAGAAATAAGAATGTTATGTCCATATAAAATCAATTTTTGAAAAAATTTCATTTTTGGAGATTTTTTGGCGAAAAAAGTCAATTTTTCAAAATTTATACTCATTTTAAAGGAGACGTTTCACAGAATCTGACTGAGAAAATCCGAAGACAAAATTTTAATTGGTGTGGTTGGCACCTTTCTCCGATTTGGACCTTTTTTTTACATAAATTTCAAAAGTTTGAACGATTTTCTCCAATCGCAAAGCTAAATTGTTAAATTTTTCTTTTTAATTATTTGTATTAGGGTGTACCAAAATTGACTGCAAAGGGAATCCCGAGCGCGGCTTTTCATATCGGATATAGAGGACTAAAAGTAAAAAATCAAATTGTTGGGGATTTTTGATGTATTTTTTGGGAATTGAGGGATTTTCCATTAGAAATTTGCACATGTTGCGTTTGATTATTATTTCTAGTATCAAAATAAAGAACCTTAAAAAATTCATCAAAATATATACATTTTTAAGAATTTTATGCCGTATTTGCGTTTTTATACCCTACACCACACTGTGGTACAGGGTATTATAACTTTGTGCATTTGTTTGTAACACCCAAAAGGAGAAGAAATAGACCCATCGTTTATTATACCGATCGACTTAGAATCACTTTCTGAGTTGATTTAGCTATGTCCGTCTGTCCGTCTGTCTGTGCATGTATTCTTGTAATCAAAGTACAGGTCGCAATTATGGTCCGATCGCGACGAAACTTTACACATATCTTTTTTTTGGCTCAAGGACGATCCCTATTGAATTTGGTTAAAATCGATTCAGATTTAGATATAGCCCACATATATATGTTAGATCCGATTTGACATGAAAGCGCTGTAAAACTGTATTTTCTATCCGATCAGTGCGAAATTAGGCAGAAAGAGGTTTCTTATTATCTGAATGGACACTGTTAAAATCGGAGAGAATCCGTTAAGATTTAGATATAGCCCCCATATACACTCGTATATGTTACCCCCGATTTGATATATAAGCGCTGTAAAAACTGTATTTTATATCCGATCAGTATGGAATTTGGCAGAAAGAGGTTTCCTTTTATACGAATGAACACTTTTAAATTTGGAAGAAATCGATGCAGATTTAGATATATCCCCCATATATACGTTACCCCTGATTTGACATGTAAGCGCTGTAAAAATGTTATTTTATATCAGATCAGTGCGAAATTCGGCAGAACGAATACTGCCAAATTCGGAGAAAATCGGTTCAGATTTAGATATAGCCCCCATATATATGCTACCCCCGATTTTACATGTAAGCGCTGTGCAGCCTGTATTTTATATCCGATCAGTACGAAATTCGACAGAAAGAGGTCTTTTTACACGAATGAGTATTCAGAGAAAATCGGTTCAGATTTATATATAACCTCTATATATATGTTCCTCCTGATTTTGTTTCAAAGCGCTATAGAAGTTGTACCTTACTTCCGATAATTACAATTTTCCAGAATGATGTCTCAATTTAGGAACGAATATTGCTTAATTTACCAATTATCGTTTCAGAATTAGATAATATGTTCCTACCCATTTACCAATTATTACAAATTATTATCGCAATGACCCTTATCGCATTGTTAGGGAGGTGTAGGGTATTATATAGTCGGCCCGCCCGACTTTCTGCCTTTCCTTGCTGGTTATACCTGTCAATGATTAAGGGTTTCCAAGAAACAGTGCCACAAAACAATATTTTCTGAAAGGTAAATCTTACTAAATTTTATTATTGTTTGGTAAAATTGACTGATATAATAACTAATAAGTACAAGAAGGTAGGGAAAATGTAAAAAAAAAAATTGCATATGGACAGAAACGTAAATACGGAATAAAATTCTTAAAAATGTATATATTTCGATGAATTTTTCTTTATTTTGATTTTGGAAATAATAATCAAAATTTCTAATGAAAAATCCCTCAATTCCCAAAAAGTACATCAAAAATCGCCAAAAATGGAATTTTTTACTTTTAGTCCTATATCTTCGATATGAAAAGCCGCGCTCGGGATTCCCTTTGCAGTCGATTTTGTTACACCCTAATACAAATAAATAAAATGAAAAATGTAACAATTTAGCTTTGCGATTGGAGAAAATCGATCAAACTTTTGAAATTTATGTAAAAAAATGGTCCAAATCGGAGAAGGGTGGCAACCACACCAATTAAAATGTTGGCTTCGAATTTTCTCTAGCGTATTCTGTGAAATGTCTCCTTTAAAATGAGTATAAATTTGATATACTTTGTGTAACACATATCTTATCGATTCTCTTTTTCATGATGTTGTAAATTTTATTGGCAATCCATAAAAAAACACGCAAACAAAATTGGTAAACTTTTGACTGAGATATTGGCTAAACTCCAAGGCAAAGTCGGCGAAAAAATGAAAAATTCAAATTTAAAATCCACATATCTCGGAAACTATAACTTTCTTATATCTTCACATATCTTATCGATTCTTTTTTTCATGATATTGTAAATTTTTTGCACCGCCCATATAAGCTAAATTTTGAAATTTATATATTTTTCACAATATGTTAGAGAGAGTGTAGTAATTCTGTGTATATGTATCTGGTGGTAGTCTACGTGATTGGTTCAAATATGGGCGGGATCGGACAAATGGGCGTGGCTCCGCCCATATAAGTCAAATTTTTGAATTGAGATGTCTTACACAATTTTTTGGCTAGAGTGCTGTATGTCAAATCGGGGGTAACGTATATATGGGGGCTATATTTAAATCTGAACCGATTTCTTCCAAATTTAAAAGTGTTCATTCATATAATAGGAATGCAGGGCATGCAGAGAAAACATCGAAACGATGGAACATTTTCTGTGTCACTGCCCGGCTTTCACACATGCAAGATCTCAACATTTCGGGTCCGACATATTACCAGACTTGACTCATCTCAGAGAATATGACTGGAAGATACTGAGGAAATTCGTGTCTAGTACCGATTTTCTGTAACTCGTGAGGTATAAAAAGATCATAAATAAGGAGCGCACAACAGGCCGAACCACTGACTTAAGTGTATGTCCATGGACATGAGACGTTTAAACGTCTCCTCTCTTCAACCTAACCTAACCTAACCTATAATAGGAAACCTCTTTCTGACGAATTTCATACTGATCGGATATAAAATACAGTTTTTACAGCGCTTACATGTCAAGTCGGGGGTAACATATATATGGGGGCTATATCTAAATCTGAACCGATTTTCTCCGGATTTAGCAGTATTCCTTCATGTAATAAGAAACCTCTCTTTGCCGAATTTCGCACTGATCGGATATAAAATAACATTTTTACAGCGCTTTCATGTCAAATCCGGGGTAACGTATATATGGGGGCTATATCTAAATCTGAACCGATTTATTCCAAATTTAACAGTGTTCATTCATATAATAAGAAACTTTTTTTTTGCCGGAATTCATACTGATCGGATATAAAATAAAGTTTTTACAGCGCTTACATGTCAAATCGGGGCTAACATATATATGGGGGCTATATCTAAATCTGAACCGATTTTAACCAAATCCTTGGGCCAAAAAAAAGTTATGTGTAAAGTTTCGTCGAGATCGGACCATAATTGCGACCTGTACTTTGATTACAAGAATACATGCACAGACGGACAGACAGACGGACATAGCTAAATCAACTCAGAAAGTGATTCTAAGTCGATCGGTATAATAAACGATGGGTCTATTTCTTCTCCTTTTTGGTGTTACAAACAAATGCACAAAGTTATAATACCCTGAACCACAGTGTGGTGTAGGGTATAAACACCGAATTTTTACTGAATTTCCCTGAAAACATGTTAAGTATGTTTTAGAAAATGTAATATTTCTTGTAAAGTTTGTTGTTTGACAGTCTCAGCCTTACGTGGTATTTAGTGTTTGGCCCCCTTAAAATTTCCATTTTTGATTTAGACCCTTATACCAAAATTTATTTATTTAAAATTTGCAATACCACCAGGAAATGACAAATAAATTTTTAACGTTTCACTGTATTTAAATTTATTATTCTTTAGTTTTTGTGAATATTCAACAATGAATGGTAAGGCATCATAAAGTATGCATAAACTGTTCTATAATAAATACTTAACGTCCTTGACGTGACAAAATTTAACACAGTGTTTGTTTCATAAATGGTGTAAAAAACCTGCAAAATAGTACAATTCGCACAAACTGCAACGAGGAATTAAAGTGGGGTGTAAGTATCGAATGTGCTTTTCCAGCTTCTGATTGGCCGGACATAAAAGCTCAGTTTGAAAATGCTGCAAGAGCATATACTCGTAGGTTATCGAAAAGAATGGCTATCAGATGAGACTTGGACTCTTATACAGTCAAGGAGAGAAGCCAAGTCTACACTGAAAAAAAAAATGGTAATAAAATTAATGACGACACATTCTTAAATTAAGTATGCGACATCTGCATCAATTCAATCACAATTTTCATTAAAATAAAGAAAATTTCCATATTTTTTACGAAATTTTCCTTAATCTAAAGTTTTTTGAATTTGAATTAATGACTATCTAATCATTAGTTTTCTGTACGCCCTTCTTTAAATGTACGCCTTTAAATTAAAGAAAAAAAGCTTAATTTTTGTGACAATCCGCATTATTTAAAGTAATATTTCAATACTTTTAAGGATCTTCTACATTAAAACTATGACGTAGACATGTCATAGTTTTAATGCCGAATAAGACTTAGTTGACAGAATGAGATAGTTGAGTAATAAATTTAAGGCTAAGCTCCCCTTAAAGAAAAGGTTGTCTTGGTAATACATTTTATGACTATTGTCATTATTTTTAAGAATACATACGAGAGAATTATACAATCTCTCCCTCTCGCTCGGAGAATCAGAGTTTTTTGTGTGAATCAATAACTGTTATGAAATGCTAGAAGCAAAAACAATATAATTTAAGAAGACATTCCTTCCTGTAGCGAGTAATTGTCAGTTACGAATAGGAATTTGATTCCAACGAGTGAGGTGTTTCGCGGATTTTTCAGACCGTTTTTTCCGAATTTTTTGCAATTGGCACAATTAAAAAATTAATATTAATCGATAAGTGCAAAAAAAGTTCAATCAATGTTCGCGGAATACTATTTTTTCGCGTGTTACAATTCATTCCTATTCGTTCGTAACTGATAGATTTTGACGTTTCGGGCTGAAGGAATGTCTTCTTATATTCTATTTGTCTTTGGCTAGAAGAGATCTCTGCAAATAGAGAATAATTCTGTTGTTCGTTTTCTTTTAAATCGTCAGTTATTGAGAAGCGATGGAGGGAAACGGTTGTGTGTTTTTGGGACGCGGATTGTAAAAAAATGAGATTGCGGTGAATATGTAAGTATACGAGCACACATACGTGAACATTGCACCAAAAATAATTTTATTATGGGCTGTTAACAGCTATTTTTGCTAAATGAAATCATTATTAAATATAATACATATCTGAAACAATGAAAACAAATAGTAGACATTAATAGTTTGGCACAATCCCATAGCAACAACAACAAATGAATCCCAAAATAACGGCGTCTGTAAATCACGGGGATTCGTGTACATGTGTAAATGAATGTGGTTATGCCGTCGGCGTCTTCATCGATCTCGGTGAAAAGGGAGTGTGTGCGTCCTAGTTATTTTTGCTGTATGTTGTTTATGGTTGTGTACATGAAGGAGATCTTGTTAGTAAGTCCTGTGAAGAGATTTATGCGAACATTATCAAAATGAACGACAAAAATGCGAGTAATATGTTTTGTAATACTGAAAGAGACAATAGGAAAATGTTTAGATAGGTACGTGAAATATAATATTATAATCCTAAAATAAAAAACTTATTGGCAATTAAAATTAACAAAACACAACACAAAACCAGTAAGGAAAGGTTAAGTCGGGCGGTGCCGACTATATAATACCCTACACCACTCTCGTAATATTGAATAACTCTGATATATAAATTTTGTAATTCATGTATAAATTGTTTACATAAATTTACTATTTGGACATTTTATACTTAAATAATACCCTGTACCACAGTGTGGTGTAGGGTATAAAAACGATTGGATCTAAAGAGCCAAATCGGATGAAACATATATATGGGAGCTATAACTAAATCTTTACCGATTTTTTTCAAATTCGGCAATGTTGGTTCATGAATCAATAAACTCTACCATTCTAAATTTCAAAACGATTGGATGTAAAATACAGCTTCTATAGAACTAAAGGGCCAAATCGGACGAAACATATATATGGGAGCTATAGCTAAATCTTAAATGATTTTCTTCAAATTCGGTAGTGTTGGTTCATGGATTAAGAAACTCTACCACTCTAAATTTCAAAATGATTGGATGTAAAATACAGCTTCTACAGGACTAAAGAGCAAAATCGGACGAAACATATATATGGGAGCTATAGCTAAATCTTAACCGATTTTCTTCAAATTCGGCAATTTTTGTTCATGGATCAGGAAACTCTACCATTCTAAATTTCAAAACGATTGGATGTAAAATACAGCTTTTATAGGACTAAATGGCCAAATCGGACGAAACATATATATGGGACCTATAGCTGAACCGATTTTCTTCAAATTCGGTTGTGTTGGTTCATGGATCAAGAAACTCTACCATTCTAAATTTCAAAATGATTGGATGTAAAATACAGCTTCTACAGGACTAAAGAGCAAAATCGGACGAAACATATATGTGGGAGCTATAGCTAAATCTTAAACGATTTTCTTCAAATACGGCAATGTTGGTTCATGGATCAATAAACTCTACCATTCTAAATTTCAAAACGATCGGATGTAAAATACAGCTTCTATAGGACTAAAGGGCCAAATCGGATGAAACATATATATGTGAGCTATAGCTAAATCTTAACCGATTTCCTTCAAATTCGGCAATGTTGGTTCATGGATCAAGAAACTCTACCATTCTAAATTTCAAAACGATTGGATGTAAAATACAGCTTTTATAGGACTAAAGGGCCAAATCGGACGAAAGATATATATGGGAGCTATATCTAGATCTGAACCGATTTCAACCAAATTCAATAGCGATCTTAACAGCCGCGAAATACTCTAAACTGCAAAATTTCAGAACGATCGGAGTGAAATGCGACCCGTAGTCGACGAACAACTTTACATGGACAGACGGACGGACGGACGGACAGAGATGGTTAAATCGACTCAGCTAGTGATTCTGAGTCGATCGGTATACTTTAAGGTGGGTCTAGCTGTGTTATTTTCAGGTGTTACAAACATCTGCCGTGAAACAAACTAATAATACCTTATACCACAGTGTGGTGTAGGGTATAAAAAATACACTTTAATTGAAAGTATGTATATATTTACTAAAAATAACTGCTAACAGCGCATAATCCAGAAATGTAAAATTATTTCTGGCAATATAGAAATTTGTTATTAATAATATGTTATACTACTTTCTTTGTTTTTATATATACCCTACACCACACTGTGGTACAGGTTATTATAACTTTGTGCATTTGTTTGTAACACCCAAAAGGAGAAGAAACAGACCCAGCGTTTATTATACTGATCGACTTAGAATCACTTTCTGAGTTGATTTAGCTATGTCCATCTGTCCGTCTGTCCGTCTCTGCATGTATTCTTGTAATCAAAGTACAGGTCGCAATTATGGTCCGATCTCGACGAAACTTTACAAATATCTTTTTTTTTTGGCCCAAGGACGATCCCTATTAAATTTGGTTAAAATCGGTTCAGATTTAGATATAGCCCCCATATATATGTTAGCCCCGATTTGACATGTAAGCGCTGTAAAAACTTTATTTTATATCCGATCAGTATGAAATTCGGCAGAAAGAGGTTTCTTATTATATGGATGAACACTATTAAATTTGGAAGAAATCGGTTCAGGTTTAGATATAGCCTCCATATATACGTTACCCCCGATTTGACATGTAAGCGCTGTAAAAACTTTATTTTATATCCGATCAGTATGAAATTCGGCAGAAAGAGGTTTCTTATTATATGGATGAACACTATTAAATTTGGAAGAAATCGGTTCAGATTTAGATACAAATTTTTAAATATTATATATTTTCGACCAAATAAATTTTATTTGAAAATCAATAAAATGTATTTAGAACGCATATGTTTATATATTAGAATAAAATATATTTGCGAATTAATTTTCTCAAATAAAATATGTGTTTAAATACAAATAAAATTATTGTTTATGAATATTTCCAAATATATTTGTACTAATTTTACTAATATTAAAAATTTCTAAAAATTACCTTTCAATTGCTGAAAATTTAAAACAAGAATATATATATATTCACGCAAATAGATGTTTGTTTGGGAAATAATATATCCAAATGAAAACCAGTAAGGAAAGTCTACAGTCGGGCGAGGCCGACTATATAATACCCTACACCACTCTCGAAATATTGAATAACTCTGATATATAAATTTTGTAATTCATGTATAAATTGTTTACATAAATTTACTTTTGGGACATTTTATACTTAAATAATACCCAGTACCACAGTGTAGTGTAGGGTATAAAAACGATTGGATCTAAAGAGCCAAATCGGATGAAACATATATATGGGAGCTATAGCTAAATCTTTACCGATTTTCTTCAAATTCAACAATGTTGGTTAATGGATCAAGAAACTCTACCATTCTAAATTTCAAAACGATTGGATGTAAAATACAGCTTCTATAGAACTAAAGGGCCAAATCGGACGAAACATATATATGGGAGCTAAGCTAAATCTTAACCGATTTTCTTCAAATTCGGTAGTGTTGGTTCACGGATCAAGAAACTCTACCATTCTAAATTTCACAATGATTGGATGTAAAATACAGCTTCTTCAGGACTAAAGAGCAAAATCGGACGAAACATATATATGGGAGCTATAGCTAAATCTTACCGATTTTCTTCAAATTCGGCAATGTTGGTTCATGGATCAAGAAACTCTACCACTCTAAATTTCAAAACGATTGGATGTAAAATACAGCTTTTATATGATTAAAGGGCCAAATCGGACGAAACATATATATGGGAGCTATAGCTAAATCTTAACCGATTTTCTTCAAATTCGGTAGTGTTGGTTCATGGATCAAGAAACTCTACCATTCTAAATTTCAAAAGGATTGGATGTAAAATACAGCTTCTACAGGACTAAAGATCAAAATCGGACGAAACATATATATGGGAGCTATAGCTAAATCTTAACCGATTTTCTTCAAATTCGGCAATGTTGGTTCATGGATCAAGAAACTCTACCATTCTAAATTTCAAAAGGATTGGATGTAAAATACAGCTTCTATACGACTAAAGGGCCAAATCGGACGAAACATATATATGGGAGCTATATCTAAATCTGAACCGATTTCAACCAAATTCAATAGCGATCTTAACAGCTGCGAAATACTCTAAACTGCAAAATTTCAGAACGATCGGAGTGAAATTGCGACCTGTAGTCGACGAACAACTTTACATGGACGGACGGACGGACAGACATGCTTAAATCGACTCAGCTAGTGATTCTGAGTCGATCGGTATACTTTAAGGTGGGTCTAGCTGTGTTATTTTCAGGTGTTACAAACATCTGCCGTGAAACAAACTTATAATACCCTGTACCACAGTGTGGTGTAGGGTATAAATATTAGAATGTAAACATAGTTTTGTTTAGAACAACACCTTCCCAAACATATAATATTTGTATGTGTCAAATATTTGGAGTGCACCCTAAAAATATATATGGTTCGAGCAGAATATGTTTGGGACAATATACTACAGAGGCGATTTTTTTCAGCATGTACGAGGGATTATACGATTTTAATTTTTATCTTATTAAATTAATTATATAATTAATATTAATTTTTTTTTGCACTTTAATAATCTGAAACACAGAAATCTTGCATCTAAATTAAGGCACTGATACACTACAAAAAATACTTAATTAAAAAAAATCATTGTTTCGGAAATATTACTTCCGAATAAAAAATATTATGATGAAACTATAGTTTTGTTTAGAACAATATTCTCCCAAACATATAATATTTGTGTGTGTCAAATATTATATATTTGGAGTGTGTCCTAAATATATGTACGTTTCAAGCTGAATATGTTTTGGGCAATATACTACAGAAGCAATTTTTTCAGCGTGTATACAACTTTTTAAAACTTTTATTCAAATTTCAGCCAAATTCAGTGTTCAACATCATTAAAGGTTCCTATCACAAGTGTTCATGGATGTTTGGGGAACATATAGAAAGATGAATCCACTATAATTTACAAATCGATAACAAATATACGAATCTTCAAATATTTCGATAGTGTGTTGGCCGGTTTGTCTTTATATAACTAAAATATTGTTTTAGATTATAAAATGTTAAAAGTTATCCGTAATATGTATTATAATTTTTTTTTAATTTCTACTATAAAATATAACAAAACCAATTTTAAGAAAAACAAAGTGTTGTGTTTTGAATTTATCGTGGTAACATGTATCTCAAGAATCTTAATTTCTATAAATATAGAAATGATTTCAGTGGTTTTAAAACAAATGATTATTTAGTATGAGTGGCATTAGAATAAAAACAATGTAAGGAATTTTCCATATGTACATAATTAAAAAAATTGTATTCATGCCCTCAAATAATTGCCAGTATATCAAGGACACACATTTTAAAATTTAATACGATAAAGTCTTAAATTTTATGATATTTTGCTACATATAAGCACGCGTCATACTTAAATTTACGAAAAAAACGTGCTTATTTTAAGACCAAACTTAATTTGTTTTATTACCAAAAGTTCTTGATTCTGTAAAATGCATCATCAAAACAAGTACTATTCATGTCTTTGAATTAACTATAAAATATTCTTATTTTTATAGCGATTGTCTTTAAAAGCCTTGAAAAGCAAGTGACTTGAAGTGCAAGAAATGATAAACTGCGATTTTACATCGAATATATTTATTTACTAATCATGGAATCAATACCAATGCAGGCCCCTGACTCAGAATAAATTTTTAATGCAGTAATCAAAGTCAAATAAGACCCGTTGGGTAGACGGCACTGCCTGTGAAATACTCAGGTGGATAGGGAATCAACGACAATGCTTCTACTTCCATTTATCGAACATTTCTGGTCGAACAACGAGCTAGATTACCAGTTCATTGAATTGTTCGCATCTTCGGTCCTTAAGTAAAATCGCAGCTCCGAGGTGGCCAAAAAAATAAACCACTAGATGGACCACCCTGCAGATCTTTGTGTTAAAAATAGCGGAAAAAAGTGACAACATATTAACATAAACTCACAAAAAAATTCGATTGATGCAAAAATGTTTGTTTTAACGGTAACATTTTTAAAGCTGGCTTTATTGGAGCTACACTTTCATAATGATTCCTCAATATTGAACGCGCCATTCATGACATACGACTTGATTTAGTGGAAAAACTGCTCGAAAATTGAGTTCATCGAATTCGTTCCCGCAGAAGAAGTCGTGGATGAATGAATGACGTTTTATTTAGAGCTTAATTGTATCAACCTGACTGCATCTTGTCTAAGCCAAAGCTTGTAATGTCGACTCTTTCCTAGCAAGTTCATGGGTTTTCTAGTTCTCCAGTTCAAAGATATCCCTATGACTTGGTACCGATATGAGATCTGCGGCAGTCGAGGGCTGTTTGTGAATTTAGAGATGTAGCCTCCATAGGTCTAATGTCAGCCTGATAAATGACGAAGCCAATGTTGGTCACTATTTTGCGGCTCAGCCACTTGCCGACATCCCTTATTGCCATTGTTTCGGCTAGATATACACTGGAAGTATCTGGTAGTATGTGAGCTACATCAAGACTAATGGTGTTTTCTTTGCTCCCTGTCAGAGAGCACCATTTTAATTATATCGCTTACACCCTCTTGTACACTAAAAAAAAGCGTACTGAATTTTAAGGATTTTTTCGTTAAAGTTTAAGATTTCGGCAATGATTTCGAGCCAAAGTCAATCGCTATAAAAATAAAAAGGTTTTATAGTTAATTTAAAGACGTGAGTAGTACTTGTTTTGAGGATGCATTTCATAGAATTAAGAATTTTGGGCCATAAAACTTATTATGTTTGGCCCTAAAATAAGCAATTTTCACGTACAATGCAATTTGCATTTTGTAGTACAATATCATATAATTTAAAACATTATCGTAATAAAATTTAAAATGTCTGTCTTTGATATAAAAGTATACTGGTAATTAATTTAAGGTATACATGGCTTTAAATACAGTTGTTTAAAATATGTATGGAAAATTCGTTACATTGTATTTATTATAATGTTACTCTTATTAAAGAATCATTTTCTTTGAAATCATTTAATATTCATAGAAAATATGCTTCATGTAATTTATAGTGGTAACTTATAAATTCAAAACACAACGCTTTATCTTTCTAAAGATTGGATTTGCTATATTTTATATTGGAAAATACAAAACATTTATAATACATGTTAGGGATAACTTTGATCATTTTATAATGTAAAACAATATTTTAGTTGTATAAAGACAAACCGGCCAACACACCATCGCAATATGAGAAGTTTGAGCTTGTTCGAATATTGTATTGTTATTATTGGTATGCATAGATTTGTTAATCTATAGTGGGATTCGTTTCTCAATTTGTTGTCCATGAACAATTTTCATCGGAACTGACAGAAATGATTTTTAACATGAAATTTGGCTGGAATTTAAATATAAATTGTATAAAATAATTATTATATAATTAGTTTTACATATCATATAGTTTGTATGCTCACTTATTTGCTGCAATTTGTAAATTTCATTCCCCACTGAATTTTTCACATATCCAAATAAAGTTCATTCATTGCAAGATCTAAAATTAAAATAATCTGAAAAGAAATCAAACAGAATGAGTTATATACGAAAAAGTATTATAATCAATTTTATCATATCACAGTAACAAAATGTTGAAAAATAAGATATATATTTAAATCTTTTACATATGATACATACATTGAAATATTCTCATCATAGATCGATTCAAAAATTGCTTTACTAAAAATTTAAAAAATATATCGCTCACTTACTTTAAGAGTGACATAACTCAAAATTTAAAATTATCAAGATGTGTAACTTTAAGTCCGTATAAAAACATAAGTAACATGAATTGAGATGTTTCAAAACTCTGGAATAATACGAAATATGGTTGTTTACTTATAAACTAAATTTCGCTTAGATTAATTAATAGACATTTGCAAAATTCGCATTTCTGTAAGGCAACCTCAAAAGTTTTAAATTTTGAGTTATGTCACTCTTGGAGTGAGTGAGCGATATTTATATAAGATATTATTAATTATTTGAACTGTTTGTTTTGAAAGTGGCGTAAGCGACATTTTTATCTATAAATTGAGTTAAGGGTGGACTCGGTATCAGATTAGCCTCATATAATTTTATCAAAAAGAAATTTCTCAAAAAAGTCAAACGTGACTTAAATTTTAAAATCTTAGGGCCTTATTCATAAAAAGTTAATTAGGGTTTGAAGAACTCTTTAACACTGCTAAAAAGTTCTTCAAACCTTCATTAACTTTTTATGAATAAGGCCCTTAAGTTTTGTTATCAAACAAAACTACAGAAAAATGTGTTTTTAGTGCGGTGAGTATTTAAAATTTTGAAAAACCCGTGGATTGTTTTGCAGAGCATATGATTTATTATTAAAATATGATTAATGGCCCACAATTTTATGCACTTTTGATTACTATTGAGCTAAATTAAAATGCATCTTCGTCTTAAAAATATAAACTGCAACAACAGTTAAAAAACACTACAATATTATACTAGACCATGAGGTTGTTTATTAAAAGTCATTCTTAGGAAGGTAATGCAGATTTATCTTATGTAAGAACATTTTATTAAAATTAAATGATTCACTGAAGTATTTAATTTAAATAATTTTAAGTTTGTTTTGAAAGTGGCTTAATTACATTCACCATTGAAAAAACTAGTTAATACAACTTAAACGCGAAGTATTTTATACCATACAGAAACTTTGAAGTCTTGCGATGAGCTGTATATCAATATTTAAATTCTATTATTCACACAGATTTCTAAACGAAACGATGTGATGAATTGGAATATTTAAAAATTAGTTCTGTAAAACAAAAGCTAATGCTGCTTCTGACATTCTTAACCTTGCTGTTAGATTACAAAATATGTACAAATGCTAGATTAAGAGACCACTTGGTCCACATAACATTTCTCATATGAAATTAATATTTAAGACAATATTTTATATTTATTTTTATTCAATACTTCCTGAAAAGAAAGCAGCTTATTTTCAAATTATTTTTGAGTAAAAAGGCTTATTATTTTGATTTTAGTAAAACAAAAATATCCTACGGATCAAATTATAGGACAATATATATTACCGTTTATAAAGGAAACGATGCAAAAATTGAACCAAATTGGCCTAATCTAACAGCAGGGTTCACAAATACATTATTCTTAAAAATTTAGTTTCCAAATTTATTTTCTTTACCCCGTCTAGGGGGATGTTTGAATCTATAAATAAATATAATGTATAAATGGCATTCAGCACAACATTTTTCATATATCCATAACATTTATCTTCAAATATTGCGCGATCTATAATTAAAATTGTTCTGAAAATGTATCAAATAGAATGATTAAAAAGAATACAAATAAATTTCATCATATCACGGTAGGAAAACGCTGAAAACTAAGAAAAATATTTCACTCGTTCATATATAATACATGGTAGAATTTGCCTTCTACGACAGAAATAAGCCCTAAAGACTATTTTAAAATTGTTTTACTAAAAAATTAAAAAGATAGTTACTTAACATATTATTAATACAAATATACATATTGCCAGAAATAATTTTACATTTCTGCATTATGCGTTTTTAGCAGCTATTTTTAATAAATATATAATTTTAAATTAAAATGTGTTTCGTTAATTGTTTATTTCTGGATTACATATTATATTTGACGTATCTAAACATTTTCCTTTTGTCTCTTCCTGTAATACAAAATCTATTACTCGCATTTTCATCGTCCATTTTTTGGTCTTCGCATAAATCTCTCCACAGGACTTACATCATGTTTCTCTATTTCGCACGAAAGTTATGCGAATGAAAAACAACTGATTTTAGACCTTAGATATCAACCATTGGGTTTGCAGTCACTTTGTCGTTCTGATACCTTTTAGTAGGTCTAAAATCAGCTGTTCTTCGTTCGCATCGCTTTCGTGCGAAATAGAGAAACAGGCTGTTACTAACGTATGTACATCACCATAAATAACATACAGCAAAAATAACTACGATACACGCACTCCCTTATCACCGAGATCGATGGAGACGCCGACGGCATAGCCACATACATACACACATGTACACGAATCCCCGTGATTTACAGCTGCAGTTATTTTACATATTCACAGCATTTTGATTTTTTCACAATCCGCGTCTCACGAACACACAACCACTATAACTTCTAAATAACTGACGATTTAAATGAAAACGAACAACAGAATTATTCTCTATTTTCTGAGCGCTCTTCTAACATTCCATAATCATTATTGATTCACACATTAACAAACAACTCTGATTCTCCGAAAGAGATAGGGAGATGTATTCTTAAAAACAAGTAAGAAAGTTTCAGTCGGGTAAACCGACTAAGGTATACCCTCACTTTGTGAGTAATGTAATATTGAATATTACACAAATTATTCTGTCAATTTTTGTGGGAGGTACCAGAAGGGGTTTAAGAAATACACATATATTTCGCTGAACAGTAGATACTTTAAATACATTGCACTGTGCCGAATTGTAACCGTTTATATGGACTGGTATATTAACGTTGAGATATTAAATTGTGGTATAATTTGGCCATTTTGTGTGGGAGGTACAAAAAGGGGCGTGGTGATAACGCTCATTTTTCACTGGACTATAGGCATTAATAAAGCATTACACTGTACAAAATTTCAAGTAATTGTATACACTGATATTAATGTTATAAACTGTTAACTTTTGGTGCAAAATGGTACCTTTGTGGGAGAGGTACCAAAAGGGGCGTGACAATAACGCCCATTTTTCAACGGCCTGTAGGCACTATATTTAAAGGCGTACATTTAAAGAATGGCGTACACAAAACTAATGATTATATAGTCATTAATTCAAATTTAAAAAACTTCAGATTAAGGAAAATTTCGTAAAAAACCTGCAAATTTTCATTTTGTTAATGAAAATTGTGATTGAATTGATGCCGATATCGCATACCTAATTTAAGAATGTGTCGTCATTAATTTTATTACTATTTTTTTTCAGTGTATGTGTTGAAATAAAAACCAAGTTTGTATGTAGCTTTAAAATTCTGTAAGCGAGACTTTGTTATTAACAATTTATTAAATTCAATAAAAAAATACCTTAGTTCTTTTTCAACCTTATGTGAAGCACTTTTGATACAAAGTATAAATGGCGAAATTATTATGTATTTTAGGACTCAGGCGCAAAGAAAATATGTAATAAATGTATGCAAGGCCAATTACAGAAAATTAGTAGTTGTAACAACTTAGTAGTTGCACCAAAGTAGCTAACATCAGTAAGCAAAAGTAGTAGAGTCGATAATGAAGTAATTGTCGGTTACAGTATGCATATGCATATTTTATGGTCAGAATTGAAAACAAAATTGCAAAAATCTGGCCTTTTAACTCGCAAAAAAACAAAGAATACTCCACGGCGCCACATAAATAAAGCATCTGTCCAAACTCCATTAGAAAAGAAACACACGCGGGTATTTAGGCTATTCGCTCCAACATCTGTTTTGTAGAGCAGCGTCCACCCCTTCTATTAAATACAGGGCTGAAATGTTGCATTTTTGCTTCGTGCAAGTCCGACATTTTTTACAAAAGAAAACGAAACCCTTTCACAGTCTAGCATTTTTTTTTTTACAAACAAAAACAAAAAGGCATTTTTGGGGCGAAAGGCTGAAAAAATGTACCATTGTTTGGAACAAAAGAAAACACTATAAGTTCTTTACAGTGTAATACGATCCCAACCTTCTCATCAAGCTTTTCTTGATGAGAAATATAAAGCATATCTTTATAAAAGATATACTTTATATGAGAAGAAGAATTATCCGGTTTGTAGTAAATATACAATTAGAGCAGCGTTAAAGGCAGTAGGAATAGGTAGTACCATATTGTAGATTTCATTGTGTATGCCCAAGCGCATTGTACATTTACACATTGTAAACATACACAATACTAACGTTTAGTTCAATTTAAATAAGTGCGGTGAACACGTGACATTCAAATCGCGGAGAAGTGATTGTTGTAATTCGTAAAAGTGCTACAACAGGATGGATATTCGACAATATTTTAATAAAAGGCAACGAATTGAGGAGGATGTCGTTAGAATTATGATATATTTAACTAATAAGCAGAATGTAAAAAACATATAATCATTTTTTATAATATGTGTATGTGTGAATAACGAAATACTTAAACGTCCGCAATGATTATTACTATATCTACAATGAATTTTTCTGAATATTCTTCATGATTTAGGATCCACAGAGATGTAATTTGCCCGTCGAAACGAATGATGGTGATATGGAAAAGCCAACTACATCAAACTCTACAGCTTCCAGTAACCCAAACGAAGTATCACCATATGATATAGGTTTATTCGTGAACAAGAGAGAGAGTATCGACTATAAGAAGGTATTCAAGAAAAAAATCTGGATTTCTCCAGATATTTATAGTTTTCCAGTGACTGGGCAAAGAAGTTTAAAATTCCAACTTTCTCGGCAACATAAATATAAATGGTTGGCGTACTCTGCGAATCAAGTCGGAGCTTTCTGTAAAACATGTGTATTATTTGCTCCTAGGGATACAGAAGCGCATAACCAAAAACTAGGAAACTTGGTATCAAGACCATTTAATAATTGGGATAAAGCACTGGACGTATTTCGCCACCACTCATCACTCGAATGCCATAGAAACAGTGTATTGAAAGCTGAAATGAGATCTAATGTAGAAAAGCAAGCCACAGCGTCCATCGATAAACAATTACAAATTCAGGAAAAGCAGGACGTAAACGAAAATAGAAAGCATTTAGAAGCAATAGTTCAAACAGTAGTCCTTTGTGGAGGAAGTTGTGATACAGGCAGAATCGATTTAGATGAAACCATTTAAAATGATGGCTATTTTAGAGCCTTGCTAAGGTATCGGGCGATAACGGATTCAAATTTGAATAGTCACTTGACAAATTCACCACGAAACGCAATGTATATAAGCAATCGTGTTCAAAATGAAATTATAAGTATCAATAATTCCGAAGCTTTCACCGTCATGGCGGAAGAATTAGCTGATATTTCAGGGGTTGAGCAAGTTTCAATGTGTATCCGGTACCTTAACGAAAACGATGGGCAATATAAAATTTGCGAAGATTTTTTGAGTTTTGTCCCAACAAAACAGTTCGATGGAAAAGGTTTGGCTGATGTTATGCTATATTTCCTCGAAACATCTGGTATTGATTTTAACAGCCTGTTCAGCTAAATGTAACAAAACGCAGATGTGAGATCTACCCAAGCAATAATTTTCTTCTTCTTATTCTCACCCAAGCGATCATGTTTTTAATTTGGTTCATTGTCACTTATCGTTCGGGTAAGAAAGCTCTTTTCTTCATCGTCTTCCTGTCAAATACCAATATTACCTACATGTTGTTATTGACATTTCTTAAAGCTTTTTCCACAGAACGGAGGCAACCCTATCCAACAGCTGTAAAAGTAGCAACAGCTGATTCTAGACAATGAGAAATAATCAAGCAACCGAAAATGAATACAATTGTTTGCTTGATTGATCAAATATGTATATATAGGGGCTACATATATCTAAATCGGAAACCTTCTGTACCCATTTCAGTAAGTCATAGAGTCAAAAAGAAAGCTCTTGCTAAATTTGATAGTGATCTGAGCATAATTGTGACCTGTATTTGGTAACAAGAATACATTTACAAACAGACGGAAGGACAAAACCAAACCAATTCAGAAAGAGATTCTAGGTCGATAGGTATAATGAACGATTGTTTGGGTCACCTAATTTAAGGTATTATGAAGCAATTTAAAAAGCAACAGTGTAGTTGTAGGATTTCAATTCATTTTATACACACTAATAAACTGATGTTTTTTTGAAATTATTTGTGGATACTTCAGCAAAAGATACATGTTAATGTTGTTTGGTTAATTCATCCATTTTTTATTCATTTTCCCAACAATTTTCACCTTATCTTTTAAAAGGACGGCAAACATAACCGACACGAATGAATTTTTCTGATCGTCTGATTTGACATTTCATTTCGTTCGTTGTTGTCTTATAATAACCAAAATGTTGGCGATAATTAAAAGCTACTTTGTTTATATCCAAAACAAAGTGTGCAAAAACCAAAAATTTCATTCGCTTGCCCTTTGACGTGCGAAGTGGCAAAAAAGAAGTTACAAAAACAGGCCCTAAGTATTTATTTGGGCAATGCTATGACGGCGCAAGAGCAGTGAACGGCGAATTTCGTGGGGCGCAAGCATATATCCAAGAAAGGTACAGCTTAGCACTGTATTCCCATTGTGCAGCTTCAACTTGGTTGTAAGTTACGCATGCAAAGTAGTCCCAATAAGAAATTGTCTCGGCACTATACAAACCATACACCACTTTTTTCAATATCCTAAAAGGCAAATAGATCTTCACGAAGCAACTTCTAACAACAGCAATCTCCGTGATGATAAAAAGCAAAAATTAAAGCGTTATTGCGCAACTCGATGGGTAGAACAACATGAGTCTGTTGAAATATATCTTCATCTACAAGTAGCCGTTATCGATGCTTTGGAATGCATCTACACCACCTGGTCTGATCAGAAAACTCCAAATCTGCATTTCAGTTGTTGATGGCTATTAAAACGTTGGATTCTCAAGTTTCGGTATGCGTAGTTCATTCAGTTCACTGCTTGGCATTATCATTAAGTCGCGCTCTTCAAAGTAAAAATCAAGATTTAGCTGAATCCGTCCCTCTGGCACAAAATTCGAAAAAGGAATTGATGGACATGCGCGAAAATTGTACTCACCATTTTGGAGCGATTTTTTCGTCTATTAAAATATTTTGTGAAGAACAGGACATTCAAATCAAGAAACCAAGGATTGCGGCCCGACAAAGTCATCGTTGCAATGTTGATGCAACAAATATTGAAGAATATTACAAGATTTCGACCTATATTCCATATCGAGATTTATTCATCATTCATCTCGAAGATCGCTTTTTGAAACACCGTGGAATTTTGTAAAATTTCCAATGTATTTTTCCAACTAAAATGGCAATACTAAATGAAGAAAATTGTAAACAATTATTTGAAAAATATTCATCAATTTTGTCTGATAGTTCTTTTGAAGTGTGGATTAGTGAAGTGAAGCTTTGGAGAAGAAGAATTGAAGCGGAGAATGTCAGAAATTCCCTGGAAGCTCTTGATATATGTAATATACATAGATGCATTTTCAAACTTTCACAAAATATTGACAGTGATGGCGGTGTTACCTGTGACAAAAGCGACAAACGAACGCTCTTATTCAACATTGCGTGGGATGAAAAATTACTTACGGTCAACCATGACTGAAAATCGTTTAAATGGATTGGCTTCGTTGAATATTCATCGAGTCATTGCAGTAGATGTTAACGCAGTATTAGACGAATTGTTTATTTCGCCTCGTCGTGTCAATTTATTAAAACATTAATACAATTAATAAAGGGTGGTTAAATTGTAAGGGCCGATGTTGAATGTGAACCACACCAAAACGTCAAGTTTTTTTCTGCATTTCATTTGACATTTTTCAATTTCAGACTAACTCAATTTGAACCATGGAAAGACACACAATCCAGCAACGCGTTTAAGTTTTTTAAGCCTTTTACGAAAATGGGCATTCAAATCAAAATGCATTTCGTGCACTTCGTGATGTTTTTTTGACAAGCATAATCGACCAAATGTGTCCACAATCGGGAGAATCGTGCGCAAATTTCAGCAAACCGGGTCTGTAGGAGATGTGAAAACACCTGTGCATGCTCGCCCAGTTCCTTTGGTGCGGCTTATGGGCTGGCGACGTCATCGGGCCTTACTTCTTCAAAATAAGGCCGGTCAGGCAGTTACTATGAATGGTGTTCGCTATCGTGAGATGATAACGAACTTTTTGTGGCCCGAATTGGAAGGTATGGATGTGGACAGTATGTGGTTTCAACAGGACGGTGCCACTTGCCACACAGCTAACGAAACAACGTCGTGGCGATGTCAATTGGCCGCCAAGATCATGTGATTTGACACCGCTGGACTTCTTTCTTTGGGGTTATTTGAAAGAAAAGGTATACGTCGATAAGCCAGCAACAATTCAAGAGCTAAAGGATGAGATAATTCGGCACATTAACGGCATAGAACCTCAATTATGCCTCGTTCTATGCCGTTATCGAAAATTTGGACCATTCGATGAAGGTGTGCCGAGGCGGCCATTTGGCCGATATTATTGAGCCATAACCGCCAAAAAGACGTAAGCGCCACTCACAAAAATTTAGAGGAGAAGGTTTCTTCTGCGATTATTTTTTGTTTAAATGCATATGTAATGCATACATCTGTTTGTATAACTGTGAAATTTAGTATAACGGTACATTTTACAGCTATAAATTTCGGATACATGATGTCATTTGTCATAAGTAAACGATTTCCCTCAAAAAATTAAAAGTAAATCATAGGGCTCGTTATGTTCCATGCATAATTGAACCATACCAATATTATCATAGTAAAAAGAAATGACAATAATTTCCTAAATAATTTGTATTTTATTCAAATTCAACATCGGGCCTTAAAATTTAACCACCCTTTATATGATTTAAATTAATACAATTCATAATGAAAATATTACCTAAGTGTTTTTTTATGTTAATCACTATAAATATATGTAAATGCATTGAAAATGCCAACCACTGATTTTTAATAAAAAAAAGTTGGGTACCATATGTGAAAACTCACACACCCCCCCCCCCAAAACAAAATCCTGGCCACGGCCCTGTACATATAAGTTAGATAATCCGCTCGGTCGGTATACCATTATACGACAATATGATATCCTCACATGACCTCAACTCTTGTACTTCAACATTAATAGACAGTTTAATCTAAATGCAGTTCTGGTTGAAACTTTTCTAGCCACAATATCTATCGGCAGTAGACGGAGTAGGATATGTAAAGACTCTGCCTCTGTAGTTCTTAAAGCTACGCTTATGCTTACGTAAGCAGTTCTCTGAAACTTTGTTATTTGACTTCACTATCAGTTGCCGTCCACCTCACCACTGTGCCATATAGTAATATTATGCGATGTATACGACTGATATGTATATCCAATGGACGATTTTAGGAGGAAGGCCCCAACGTGCCCCTACAGTTTTCCTACAGGAATATATGGCGAGCTTAGCCTTCCTCACCCGTTCCAATGCATTTGAAGAACATTTTTCCAATGCATTTGAAGAACATTTTTCTATCATACCTAGAAACTTTGAACTTTAAGAAAACACTAGATAGTATCTCCCAGTAAAGAGAACAAATTCTGCTTTGTTTGGTTTAACGCCGAAATCCATCTAGCCAATTTATCCAGAGTCCCAGGTATAGTCTCTGAGAACGTTGTGTAATTTGTTATTTACATCCCTAAATTTACAAACAGACCTCGAATGCCGCAGATGATTTAACGATGGCTGAGCAGAAATCAAAGAATTTGTCGTAAAGTTTAAAATGATTTCGAGCCGAAGACAATCGCTATAAAAATAAGAATATTTTATAGTTAATTTAAAGACGTGCATAGTACTCGTTTGGAGGATGCATTTCATAGAATTAAGAATTTTGGGTAATAGAACTACTTATGATTGGTCTTAAAATAAGCACATATTGGCGTAAATTTAAGTATGACGCGTACTTATTTGTAGTTAAATATCATATAATTTAAAACATTATAGTAATAAAATGTTAAATGTCTGTCCTTGATATAAGAATATACTGGTAATTAATTTAAGACATACGATTTAAATACAGTTTTTTAAAATGTTGCATTGTAATTGATTTTAATAAATTGATTTAAATACAGTTTTTTAAAATATGTATGGAAATTTCATTAAATTGTATTTAATATAATGTTACTCTTATTAATGAATCATTTTCTTTGAAATCATTTAATATTCATAGAAAATATGCTCCAAGCACTTTATAGTGGTAACTTATAAATTGAAAAAACACAACGGTTTATCTTTCCAAAGATCTTATTTGGTATATTTTATATTGGAGAATACAAAAAATTTATAATACATATTACGGATATCTTTGAACATTTTATAATTTAAAACAATATTTTAGTTGTATAAAGACAAACCGGCCTACACATTATCGTAATGTTTAAAGTTTGATCTTGTTCACATATTGTATTGTTATTATTGGTATGTAGCGATTTGTAAATCTATAGTGGGATTCGTTTCTTCATTTGTTGCCCATGAACAATTTTCATCGGAACTGACATTAATGATTTTTAACATGAAATTTTGCTGGAATTTAAATATAAATTGTATAAAAAAATAATTACATATTTAGTTATAATATAATATATTTTGTATGCTCACTTATTTGTTGCAATTTGTAAATTTCATTCGCCACTGCATTTTCCATATATCCAAATAAAGATCTTTGCACAGGGTTACCATAACCTTTTTTCGGAAAGGAGGACTTTTGTGTCAGAAAAGGAGGACATTTGAAACATTTACAAAGAGAGTTTGGAACTTTCGGAGGACATCTAAAAAAACAATTTCCAATGATAATGATATGTACAACAATTTGTATTTTATACCGCTAAAATGCCAAATCGGAGGACTATATCTAAATCTCAAAAAAATTTCTTCAGATTTGGCAAAGTTTGTACTTAGGTGCTACGTTAAATCTGAACCGATTTACACCATATTCGACAATGGGTGTCCTTGGATCAAGAAACTCCATCCTGCTTAATTTCAAAGTGATTGGATATACAAAAGCTTCTGTAGCGCTAAAAGGCCAATTCGAAAAGAAAATTTATATACACTGATAGAAAAACCGTTCGTCACCATGACGAATCAGTTTCGTCAATATATGTTCGTACTGGTGACGAAAAGTTTCGTACATGCGATGTTTTTGAACGTCAATAGAACGAACACGATCATCAAGTCATGTTTTTGGTGATTTCGAAATTCGTCGAGAGAACGATAAGGCTTCATTCCCACGACGAAAAGATTTATTTGGCCATTTTGCTTAAAATATGATCAAACGATGCAATCAAATTACAGTTTCTTCTTAAATGTACTGTTCTATATGCGTTCTGTTTACCGTAGTTAAATAATTTGTTGTAAAAGATCAATTTAAAAAATCTAATAATTAATGACGAACACCGTTCGTCAATAAGATTATCCATTCATTATGAGAACGATTCGCCCTTTACGGCAACGTCAAGTCCTACAGCATAACAAAGTAAGACATGCGACGTTGTTATGTTCGTCCACGTGTGTGTTCCACGCAGCACCGATTGGTTCAAACATGCAGCTCGACAAGCTGTATAAGTGTGAAACATTTGTGCTAGTGGTCTGTTGGCAAATACATTACTTGATGTGATTATTTTTGATTTAAAATAGCAGAAGTAATGAATACATCTCGTTTGTTTGATTTCAGCCTTACCTGATAAGAACTGCGTCTCGAAACGAATATTCACAACTGAACCTAGCAATGCAGACAAATAATTTTATTTTCCATACCATTTTAAATGGTTTAAAACTAGAAGAACATTTATTGGAATTTTTAAAATTTAAATAGTCGTGGGCATGAATTCGTCGTGGTGATGAATTGGATTCGTCGTGATAATGAATGGGATTCGTCGTGGTGACGAATGGAATTCGTCGTGATGATGAATGGGATTTGTCGTGGTGACGAATGTAATTCGTCGTGGTGATGATGGAGTTCATCATGGTGATGAATAGAGTTCGTCGTGGTGATGAATGCTATTCGTCGTGATGATGAATGGGGTTCGTCATGATGATGAATGGGGTTCGTCGTGGTGATGAATGGGGTTCGTCGTGGTGATGAATGGATCATCCTGAGGACGAAAGTTTTTGGAAACAGAAATTCGTCATGGTGACGAACAAATTCATCAAGAGGATTATTCCGTACGTTAGCTGACTTTGAAAAAATAATCGTGATGATGTACAAATTCGTCGTCATGACGAAGCTTTTTCTATCAGTGTAGGGCATATATCTAAACCTGAACCGATTTTGATCATTTCTTCCCAGATATGCAAGAGTACTTATTGCCAAATTTCAGCAAGATCCGAGTGAAAATTCGACCTGTACTTAACGAACAATTTTAAATGGACAGACAGACAATAGGTGTACTTTCAAGTGGGTCTAGCTCCAGTATTTTTATGTGTTACTGCCTGTTTCTGTATTTCTAACGAAAGTCTCTGCGAACGAAAAGCAGTCACTCACTTTCGTCAGGAATTTGGTTTCTCTAAGGTTGGTTCGTTCGCCTGTCATTACGTTGACATTAGCAATTTACCAATTGTAGAATAATGTGATTGCCAGATAAATAATTTTACAAATTCCGGTTTAAAAAAGCACACATTTTCGTATGGTCGACCTTAGTAAACACACCTCTGTACTCTTTACACTAGCGGTGGACAAAAAACAACCCTGGGTGGGCCAGCTGGGCTGAATCAAGACTCTCTTTTGTTTCTCTCTCTCTCACGTTTCTCTCATTGTGCGCGGATGATATTTTAAAATTGAGATATCTTGCACAATTTGTTAGCGAGAGTGCTGTAATTTTGTTCATATGTATCCGGTGGCAGTCTACGTGATTGGTCCAAAAATGGGCGTGATCGGACCAAGGGGCGTGGCCCCGCCCATATAAGCCAAATTATGGAATTGAGATATCTTACACAATTTGTTAGCGAGAGTGTTGTACTTTGGTGCATATGTATCTGGTGGTAGTCTACGGAATTGGTCCAAAAGTGGGCCGAATTGGACCAATGGGCGTGGCCACGCCCACATAAGACAAATTTTTAAATTGCGATATCTTACACAATTTGTTAGCGAGAGTGCTGTAATTTGGTGCATATGTATCTGGTGGTAGTCTACGTGATTGGTCCAAAAGTGGGCGGGATCGGACCAATGGGCGTGGCCTCGCCCGAATTTTGAAATGGAGATATCTTCCACAATTTGTTAGCGAGAGTACTGTAATTTTGTGCATATGTATCTGGTGGCAGTCTACGGGACTGGACCAAAAGTGGGCGGAATCGGACCAATGGGCGTGGCCCCGCCCATTTAAAACAAAATTCTAAATTGAGATATCTTGCACAATTTTTTAGCAAGAGCGTTTAATTTTGTTTACATGTATCTGGTAGCAGTCCACGTGTTTGGTCTAAAAAAGGGCGCGATCGGAGCAATGGGCGTGGCCCCGTCTATATAAGCCAAATATTGAAATCGAGATATCTTACACAATTTGTAAAAGAGAGCGCTGAAATTTTGCGTATATGTATCTGGTACAAGACTGCGTAATTGGTCCAAAAAATGGGCGGGATCGGTCCAGTGGGTGTGGCCCCGCCCATATAAGCAAAATTTTAAAATTGAGATATCTTGCACAATTTATTAGCGAGAGTGCTGTAATTTTGTGTATATGTATCTGGTGGAATTCTACGTGATTGGTCCAAAAATGGGCGTCTCCCCGCCCATATAAGGCAAATTTTGGAATTGAAATATCTTGAGCAATTTTTTAGCGAGAGTGCTGCAATTTCTTGTATATATATCTGGTGGCAGTCTACGTGACTGGTCCAAAAATGGACGGGATCGGACAAATGGGCGTGGCCCCGCCCATATAAGGCTAATTTTGGAATTGGGATATCTTGAGCAATTTTTTAGCGAGACTGCTGCAATTTTGTGTATATATATCTGGTGGCAGTCTACGTGACTGGTCCAAAAATGGGCGGGATCGGACTAATGGGCGTAGCCCCGCCCATATAAGACAAATTTTGGTATTGAGATATCTTGAGCAATTTTTTAGTGAGAGTGCTGCAATTTTGTATATATATATCTAGTGGCAGTCAACGTGACTGGTCTAAAAATGGACGGGATCGGACAAATGGGCCTGGCCCCGCCCATATAAGGCAAATTTTGGAATTGGGATATCTTGAAAAAATGTTAGCGACAGTGCTGCAATTTAGTTTATATATATCTGGTGGCAATCTACGTGACTGGTCCAAAAATGGGCTGGATCGGACAAATGGGCGTGGCCCCGCCCATATAAGGCTAATTTTGGAATTGAGATATCTTGAGCAATTTTTTAGCGATATTGCTGTAATTTTGTGTATAAGTATCTGGTGACAGTCTACGTGATTGGTCCAAAAATGGGTGGGATCGGATCAATGGGCTTGGTCCCGCCCATATAGGCCAAATTTTGAAATTGAGATATATTACACAATTTGTTAGCAAGAGTGCTGACATTTTGTGTATATATGTATATGTATCTGGTGACAGTCTACGTGATTGGTAGAAAAATGGCGGGATCGGACCAATGGGCGTGGCCCTGTCCAAATTGAGATATCTTGCACAATTTATAAGCGATAGAGCTGTAATTTTGTGTATATGTATGTGTCTGGAGGCTGTCTACGTGATAGACACAAAAATTGGCGGAATAGGACCAGGGTGTGTAGCCCAGCCCGTATAAGCCAATATTTTAAATTGTGTCTTGCACAATTTGTTAGCGAGAGTGCTGTAATTTTGTGTATATGTATCTGGTGGCAGTTTAGGTTATTTCTCGAAGAATGAACGAGTTCGCTACAATGGGCTTGGCCCCGCCTATATAGGTAACATTTTTAAATTGAGATATCTAGCACAATTTGTTAGCGAGATTGCTGTAATTTTGTGTATATTTATCTGGTGACAGGCTACGTGATTGGTAAAAAAATTGGAGGGATTGAACCACATGAGCCATGTTTTGAAATTGATATATCTTGAGAAATTTGTTAGAGAGATTGCTGAGTTTTTTGTATATGTATTTTGCGGCAGTCTACGTTATTAGTCCAAAACTGGACGGGATCAGAAATCTGAAATCTGGGGCAACGAAGTGGACCGGGTCCAGCTATATGTATATAAAGAAGAATGTGTGTTTGATTGTTGGTTTGTTTGTATATGCGTCTAAACGGCTGGACCGAATTTCTTGAAATTTTCACAGAATGTACTTGTGTAGGGGATGCTGAAAATAGGGTACTTGAATTTTCAATATATCAGGAGGGCGTGGACCCGCCCATATGGGTCAAATTTTTATATTGAGAACATTTTTTAGCTAGAGTGCTGAAATTTTGTGTGTATGCATTTAGTAGCAGATTATGTGAGTTTTTCAAAAATGTGCGGAATCGGACAAATGGTCGTGGTCCCGCCCATATAAGCAAAATTTTGAAATTGAGATATCTTACAAATTTTGTTACAGAGAGTGCTAAAATTTTGCGTATATGTATCTGGTACCAGTCTGCGTAATTGGTTCAAAAATGGGCTGGATCGGACCAATGGGCGTGGCCCGCCCGTATATTCCAAATTTTAGAATTGTGATATCTTGAAAAATTTGTTAGCGAGAGTGTTGAAATTTAGTGCATATGTATCCGGTGGCAGTCTACGTTATTGGTCCAAAAATTGGCGGGTTCAGACCAAGGAGCGTGGCCCAGCCCATATAAGCTAATTTTTAAATTGAGATATCTTGGACAATTTATTAGCGAGAGTGCTGCAATTGGTCCGATCCCGCCCATTTTTGAACCGTGCACGTAGACTACATCAAGATACGTATGCACAAAATTACAGCACTCTCTGTAACAGAATGTGTAATATATCTCAATTTCAATTTCGCCCGTTGCAACGGGCGTGGCCCAGCCCATATTTTGAAATTGATATATCTTACACAATTTGTTAGCGAGAGATTTCGAAATTCGTCGAGAGAACGATAAGGCTTCATTCCCACGACGAAAAGATTTATTTGGCCATTTTGCTTAAAATATGATCAAACGATGCAATCAAATTACAGTTTCTTCTTAAATGTACTGTTCTATATGCGTTCTGTTTACCGTAGTTAAATAATTTGTTGTAAAAGATCAATTTAAAAAATCTAATAATTAATGACGAACACCGTTCGTCAATAAGATTATCCATTCATTATGAGAACGATTCGCCCTTTACGGCAACGTCAAGTCCTACAGCATAACAAAGTAAGACATGCGACGTTGTTATGTTCGTCCACGTGTGTGTTCCACGCAGCACCGATTGGTTCAAACATGCAGCTCGACAAGCTGTATAAGTGTGAAACATTTGTGCTAGTGGTCTGTTGGCAAATACATTACTTGATGTGATTATTTTTGATTTAAAATAGCAGAAGTAATGAATACATCTCGTTTGTTTGATTTCAGCCTTACCTGATAAGAACTGCGTCTCGAAACGAATATTCACAACTGAACCTAGCAATGCAGACAAATAATTTTATTTTCCATACCATTTTAAATGGTTTAAAACTAGAAGAACATTTATTGGAATTTTTAAAATTTAAATAGTCGTGGGCATGAATTCGTCGTGGTGATGAATTGGATTCGTCGTGATAATGAATGGGATTCGTCGTGGTGACGAATGGAATTCGTCGTGATGATGAATGGGATTTGTCGTGGTGACGAATGTAATTCGTCGTGGTGATGATGGAGTTCATCATGGTGATGAATAGAGTTCGTCGTGGTGATGAATGCTATTCGTCGTGATGATGAATGGGGTTCGTCATGATGATGAATGGGGTTCGTCGTGGTGATGAATGGGGTTCGTCGTGGTGATGAATGGATCATCCTGAGGACGAAAGTTTTTGGAAACAGAAATTCGTCATGGTGACGAACAAATTCATCAAGAGGATTATTCCGTACGTTAGCTGACTTTGAAAAAATAATCGTGATGATGTACAAATTCGTCGTCATGACGAAGCTTTTTCTATCAGTGTAGGGCATATATCTAAACCTGAACCGATTTTGATCATTTCTTCCCAGATATGCAAGAGTACTTATTGCCAAATTTCAGCAAGATCCGAGTGAAAATTCGACCTGTACTTAACGAACAATTTTAAATGGACAGACAGACAATAGGTGTACTTTCAAGTGGGTCTAGCTCCAGTATTTTTATGTGTTACTGCCTGTTTCTGTATTTCTAACGAAAGTCTCTGCGAACGAAAAGCAGTCACTCACTTTCGTCAGGAATTTGGTTTCTCTAAGGTTGGTTCGTTCGCCTGTCATTACGTTGACATTAGCAATTTACCAATTGTAGAATAATGTGATTGCCAGATAAATAATTTTACAAATTCCGGTTTAAAAAAAGCACACATTTTCGTATGGTCGACCTTAGTAAACACACCTCTGTACTCTTTACACTAGCGGTGGACAAAAAACAACCCTGGGTGGGCCAGCTGGGCTGAATCAAGACTCTCTTTTGTTTCTCTCTCTCTCACGTTTCTCTCATTGTGCGCGGATGATATTTTAAAATTGAGATATCTTGCACAATTTGTTAGCGAGAGTGCTGTAATTTTGTTCATATGTATCCGGTGGCAGTCTACGTGATTGGTCCAAAAATGGGCGTGATCGGACCAAGGGGCGTGGCCCCGCCCATATAAGCCAAATTATGGAATTGAGATATCTTACACAATTTGTTAGCGAGAGTGTTGTACTTTGGTGCATATGTATCTGGTGGTAGTCTACGGAATTGGTCCAAAAGTGGGCCGAATTGGACCAATGGGCGTGGCCACGCCCACATAAGACAAATTTTTAAATTGCGATATCTTACACAATTTGTTAGCGAGAGTGCTGTAATTTGGTGCATATGTATCTGGTGGTAGTCTACGTGATTGGTCCAAAAGTGGGCGGGATCGGACCAATGGGCGTGGCCTCGCCCGAATTTTGAAATGGAGATATCTTCCACAATTTGTTAGCGAGAGTACTGTAATTTTGTGCATATGTATCTGGTGGCAGTCTACGGGACTGGACCAAAAGTGGGCGGAATCGGACCAATGGGCGTGGCCCCGCCCATTTAAGACAAAATTCTAAATTGAGATATCTTGCACAATTTTTTAGCAAGAGCGTTTAATTTTGTTTACATGTATCTGGTAGCAGTCCACGTGTTTGGTCTAAAAAAGGGCGCGATCGGAGCAATGGGCGTGGCCCCGTCTATATAAGCCAAATATTGAAATCGAGATATCTTACACAATTTGTAAAAGAGAGCGCTGAAATTTTGCGTATATGTATCTGGTACAAGACTGCGTAATTGGTCCAAAAAATGGGCGGGATCGGTCCAGTGGGTGTGGCCCCGCCCATATAAGCAAAATTTTAAAATTGAGATATCTTGCACAATTTATTAGCGAGAGTGCTGTAATTTTGTGTATATGTATCTGGTGGAATTCTACGTGATTGGTCCAAAAATGGGCGTCTCCCCGCCCATATAAGGCAAATTTTGGAATTGAAATATCTTGAGCAATTTTTTAGCGAGAGTGCTGCAATTTCTTGTATATATATCTGGTGGCAGTCTACGTGACTGGTCCAAAAATGGACGGGATCGGACAAATGGGCGTGGCCCCGCCCATATAAGGCTAATTTTGGAATTGGGATATCTTGAGCAATTTTTTAGCGAGACTGCTGCAATTTTGTGTATATATATCTGGTGGCAGTCTACGTGACTGGTCCAAAAATGGGCGGGATCGGACTAATGGGCGTAGCCCCGCCCATATAAGACAAATTTTGGTATTGAGATATCTTGAGCAATTTTTTAGTGAGAGTGCTGCAATTTTGTATATATATATCTAGTGGCAGTCAACGTGACTGGTCTAAAAATGGACGGGATCGGACAAATGGGCCTGGCCCCGCCCATATAAGGCAAATTTTGGAATTGGGATATCTTGAAAAAATGTTAGCGACAGTGCTGCAATTTAGTTTATATATATCTGGTGGCAATCTACGTGACTGGTCCAAAAATGGGCTGGATCGGACAAATGGGCGTGGCCCCGCCCATATAAGGCTAATTTTGGAATTGAGATATCTTGAGCAATTTTTTAGCGATATTGCTGTAATTTTGTGTATAAGTATCTGGTGACAGTCTACGTGATTGGTCCAAAAATGGGTGGGATCGGATCAATGGGCTTGGTCCCGCCCATATAGGCCAAATTTTGAAATTGAGATATATTACACAATTTGTTAGCAAGAGTGCTGACATTTTGCGTATATATGTATATGTATCTGGTGACAGTCTACGTGATTGGTAGAAAAATGGCGGGATCGGACCAATGGGCGTGGCCCTGTCCAAATTGAGATATCTTGCACAATTTATAAGCGATAGAGCTGTAATTTTGTGTATATGTATGTGTCTGGAGGCTGTCTACGTGATAGACACAAAAATTGGCGGAATAGGACCAGGGTGTGTAGCCCAGCCCGTATAAGCCAATATTTTAAATTGTGTCTTGCACAATTTGTTAGCGAGAGTGCTGTAATTTTGTGTATATGTATCTGGTGGCAGTTTAGGTTATTTCTCGAAGAATGGACGAGTTCGCTACAATGGGCTTGGCCCCGCCTATATAGGTAACATTTTTAAATTGAGATATCTAGCACAATTTGTTAGCGAGATTGCTGTAATTTTGTGTATATTTATCTGGTGACAGGCTACGTGATTGGTAAAAAAATTGGAGGGATTGAACCACATGAGCCATGTTTTGAAATTGATATATCTTGAGAAATTTGTTAGAGAGATTGCTGAGTTTTTTGTATATGTATTTTGCGGCAGTCTACGTTATTAGTCCAAAACTGGACGGGATCAGAAATCTGAAATCTGGGGCAACGAAGTGGACCGGGTCCAGCTATATGTATATAAAGAAGAATGTGTGTTTGATTGTTGGTTTGTTTGTATATGCGTCTAAACGGCTGGACCGAATTTCTTGAAATTTTCACAGAATGTACTTGTGTAGGGGATGCTGAAAATAGGGTACTTGAATTTTCAATATATCAGGAGGGCGTGGACCCGCCCATATGGGTCAAATTTTTATATTGAGAACATTTTTTAGCTAGAGTGCTGAAATTTTGTGTGTATGCATTTAGTAGCAGATTATGTGAGTTTTTCAAAAATGTGCGGAATCGGACAAATGGTCGTGGTCCCGCCCATATAAGCAAAATTTTGAAATTGAGATATCTTACAAATTTTGTTACAGAGAGTGCTAAAATTTTGCGTATATGTATCTGGTACCAGTCTGCGTAATTGGTTCAAAAATGGGCTGGATCGGACCAATGGGCGTGGCCCGCCCGTATATTCCAAATTTTAGAATTGTGATATCTTGAAAAATTTGTTAGCGAGAGTGTTGAAATTTAGTGCATATGTATCCGGTGGCAGTCTACGTTATTGGTCCAAAAATTGGCGGGTTCAGACCAAGGAGCGTGGCCCAGCCCATATAAGCTAATTTTTAAATTGAGATATCTTGGACAATTTATTAGCGAGAGTGCTGCAATTGGTCCGATCCCGCCCATTTTTGAACCGTGCACGTAGACTACATCAAGATACGTATGCACAAAATTACAGCACTCTCTGTAACAGAATGTGTAATATATCTCAATTTCAATTTCGCCCGTTGCAACGGGCGTGGCCCAGCCCATATTTTGAAATTGATATATCTTACACAATTTGTTAGCGAGAGATTTCGAAATTCGTCGAGAGAACGATAAGGCTTCATTCCCACGACGAAAAGATTTATTTGGCCATTTTGCTTAAAATATGATCAAACGATGCAATCAAATTACAGTTTCTTCTTAAATGTACTGTTCTATATGCGTTCTGTTTACCGTAGTTAAATAATTTGTTGTAAAAGATCAATTTAAAAAATCTAATAATTAATGACGAACACCGTTCGTCAATAAGATTATCCATTCATTATGAGAACGATTCGCCCTTTACGGCAACGTCAAGTCCTACAGCATAACAAAGTAAGACATGCGACGTTGTTATGTTCGTCCACGTGTGTGTTCCACGCAGCACCGATTGGTTCAAACATGCAGCTCGACAAGCTGTATAAGTGTGAAACATTTGTGCTAGTGGTCTGTTGGCAAATACATTACTTGATGTGATTATTTTTGATTTAAAATAGCAGAAGTAATGAATACATCTCGTTTGTTTGATTTCAGCCTTACCTGATAAGAACTGCGTCTCGAAACGAATATTCACAACTGAACCTAGCAATGCAGACAAATAATTTTATTTTCCATACCATTTTAAATGGTTTAAAACTAGAAGAACATTTATTGGAATTTTTAAAATTTAAATAGTCGTGGGCATGAATTCGTCGTGGTGATGAATTGGATTCGTCGTGATAATGAATGGGATTCGTCGTGGTGACGAATGGAATTCGTCGTGATGATGAATGGGATTTGTCGTGGTGACGAATGTAATTCGTCGTGGTGATGATGGAGTTCATCATGGTGATGAATAGAGTTCGTCGTGGTGATGAATGCTATTCGTCGTGATGATGAATGGGGTTCGTCATGATGATGAATGGGGTTCGTCGTGGTGATGAATGGGGTTCGTCGTGGTGATGAATGGATCATCCTGAGGACGAAAGTTTTTGGAAACAGAAATTCGTCATGGTGACGAACAAATTCATCAAGAGGATTATTCCGTACGTTAGCTGACTTTGAAAAAATAATCGTGATGATGTACAAATTCGTCGTCATGACGAAGCTTTTTCTATCAGTGTAGGGCATATATCTAAACCTGAACCGATTTTGATCATTTCTTCCCAGATATGCAAGAGTACTTATTGCCAAATTTCAGCAAGATCCGAGTGAAAATTCGACCTGTACTTAACGAACAATTTTAAATGGACAGACAGACAATAGGTGTACTTTCAAGTGGGTCTAGCTCCAGTATTTTTATGTGTTACTGCCTGTTTCTGTATTTCTAACGAAAGTCTCTGCGAACGAAAAGCAGTCACTCACTTTCGTCAGGAATTTGGTTTCTCTAAGGTTGGTTCGTTCGCCTGTCATTACGTTGACATTAGCAATTTACCAATTGTAGAATAATGTGATTGCCAGATAAATAATTTTACAAATTCCGGTTTAAAAAAAGCACACATTTTCGTATGGTCGACCTTAGTAAACACACCTCTGTACTCTTTACACTAGCGGTGGACAAAAAACAACCCTGGGTGGGCCAGCTGGGCTGAATCAAGACTCTCTTTTGTTTCTCTCTCTCTCACGTTTCTCTCATTGTGCGCGGATGATATTTTAAAATTGAGATATCTTGCACAATTTGTTAGCGAGAGTGCTGTAATTTTGTTCATATGTATCCGGTGGCAGTCTACGTGATTGGTCCAAAAATGGGCGTGATCGGACCAAGGGGCGTGGCCCCGCCCATATAAGCCAAATTATGGAATTGAGATATCTTACACAATTTGTTAGCGAGAGTGTTGTACTTTGGTGCATATGTATCTGGTGGTAGTCTACGGAATTGGTCCAAAAGTGGGCCGAATTGGACCAATGGGCGTGGCCACGCCCACATAAGACAAATTTTTAAATTGCGATATCTTACACAATTTGTTAGCGAGAGTGCTGTAATTTGGTGCATATGTATCTGGTGGTAGTCTACGTGATTGGTCCAAAAGTGGGCGGGATCGGACCAATGGGCGTGGCCTCGCCCGAATTTTGAAATGGAGATATCTTCCACAATTTGTTAGCGAGAGTACTGTAATTTTGTGCATATGTATCTGGTGGCAGTCTACGGGACTGGACCAAAAGTGGGCGGAATCGGACCAATGGGCGTGGCCCCGCCCATTTAAGACAAAATTCTAAATTGAGATATCTTGCACAATTTTTTAGCAAGAGCGTTTAATTTTGTTTACATGTATCTGGTAGCAGTCCACGTGTTTGGTCTAAAAAAGGGCGCGATCGGAGCAATGGGCGTGGCCCCGTCTATATAAGCCAAATATTGAAATCGAGATATCTTACACAATTTGTAAAAGAGAGCGCTGAAATTTTGCGTATATGTATCTGGTACAAGACTGCGTAATTGGTCCAAAAAATGGGCGGGATCGGTCCAGTGGGTGTGGCCCCGCCCATATAAGCAAAATTTTAAAATTGAGATATCTTGCACAATTTATTAGCGAGAGTGCTGTAATTTTGTGTATATGTATCTGGTGGAATTCTACGTGATTGGTCCAAAAATGGGCGTCTCCCCGCCCATATAAGGCAAATTTTGGAATTGAAATATCTTGAGCAATTTTTTAGCGAGAGTGCTGCAATTTCTTGTATATATATCTGGTGGCAGTCTACGTGACTGGTCCAAAAATGGACGGGATCGGACAAATGGGCGTGGCCCCGCCCATATAAGGCTAATTTTGGAATTGGGATATCTTGAGCAATTTTTTAGCGAGACTGCTGCAATTTTGTGTATATATATCTGGTGGCAGTCTACGTGACTGGTCCAAAAATGGGCGGGATCGGACTAATGGGCGTAGCCCCGCCCATATAAGACAAATTTTGGTATTGAGATATCTTGAGCAATTTTTTAGTGAGAGTGCTGCAATTTTGTATATATATATCTAGTGGCAGTCAACGTGACTGGTCTAAAAATGGACGGGATCGGACAAATGGGCCTGGCCCCGCCCATATAAGGCAAATTTTGGAATTGGGATATCTTGAAAAAATGTTAGCGACAGTGCTGCAATTTAGTTTATATATATCTGGTGGCAATCTACGTGACTGGTCCAAAAATGGGCTGGATCGGACAAATGGGCGTGGCCCCGCCCATATAAGGCTAATTTTGGAATTGAGATATCTTGAGCAATTTTTTAGCGATATTGCTGTAATTTTGTGTATAAGTATCTGGTGACAGTCTACGTGATTGGTCCAAAAATGGGTGGGATCGGATCAATGGGCTTGGTCCCGCCCATATAGGCCAAATTTTGAAATTGAGATATATTACACAATTTGTTAGCAAGAGTGCTGACATTTTGCGTATATATGTATATGTATCTGGTGACAGTCTACGTGATTGGTAGAAAAATGGCGGGATCGGACCAATGGGCGTGGCCCTGTCCAAATTGAGATATCTTGCACAATTTATAAGCGATAGAGCTGTAATTTTGTGTATATGTATGTGTCTGGAGGCTGTCTACGTGATAGACACAAAAATTGGCGGAATAGGACCAGGGTGTGTAGCCCAGCCCGTATAAGCCAATATTTTAAATTGTGTCTTGCACAATTTGTTAGCGAGAGTGCTGTAATTTTGTGTATATGTATCTGGTGGCAGTTTAGGTTATTTCTCGAAGAATGGACGAGTTCGCTACAATGGGCTTGGCCCCGCCTATATAGGTAACATTTTTAAATTGAGATATCTAGCACAATTTGTTAGCGAGATTGCTGTAATTTTGTGTATATTTATCTGGTGACAGGCTACGTGATTGGTAAAAAAATTGGAGGGATTGAACCACATGAGCCATGTTTTGAAATTGATATATCTTGACAAATTTGTTAGAGAGATTGCTGAGTTTTTTGTATATGTATTTTGCGGCAGTCTACGTTATTAGTCCAAAACTGGACGGGATCAGAAATCTGAAATCTGGGGCAACGAAGTGGACCGGGTCCAGCTATATGTATATAAAGAAGAATGTGTGTTTGATTGTTGGTTTGTTTGTATATGCGTCTAAACGGCTGGACCGAATTTCTTGAAATTTTCACAGAATGTACTTGTGTAGGGGATGCTGAAAATAGGGTACTTGAATTTTCAATATATCAGGAGGGCGTGGACCCGCCCATATGGGTCAAATTTTTATATTGAGAACATTTTTTAGCTAGAGTGCTGAAATTTTGTGTGTATGCATTTAGTAGCAGATTATGTGAGTTTTTCAAAAATGTGCGGAATCGGACAAATGGTCGTGGTCCCGCCCATATAAGCAAAATTTTGAAATTGAGATATCTTACAAATTTTGTTACAGAGAGTGCTAAAATTTTGCGTATATGTATCTGGTACCAGTCTGCGTAATTGGTTCAAAAATGGGCTGGATCGGACCAATGGGCGTGGCCCGCCCGTATATTCCAAATTTTAGAATTGTGATATCTTGAAAAATTTGTTAGCGAGAGTGTTGAAATTTAGTGCATATGTATCCGGTGGCAGTCTACGTTATTGGTCCAAAAATGGGCGGGTTCAGACCAAGGAGCGTGGCCCAGCCCATATAAGCTAATTTTTAAATTGAGATATCTTGGACAATTTATTAGCGAGAGTGCTGCAATTGGTCCGATCCCGCCCATTTTTGAACCGTGCACGTAGACTACATCAAGATACGTATGCACAAAATTACAGCACTCTCTGTAACAGAATGTGTAATATATCTCAATTTCAATTTCGCCCGTTGCAACGGGCGTGGCCCAGCCCATATTTTGAAATTGATATATCTTACACAATTTGTTAGCGAGAGTGCTGTAATTTTTCGATGTATCTGGTGGCAGTCTACGCGATTTGTCCAAAAATGGGCGGGATCAGACTAATGGGCGTGGTACCGACCGAGTGAGTCAGGTTTTAAATTGGAATATATTGCACAATTTGTTAGCGATAGTCTCGTAATTTTGTGTATATGTTTCTGGTGGTTGTCTACGTGATTGACACAAAAATGGGCGGGATATGACCAGTGGGCGTGGCCCGGCCATATAATTCAATATATTTTATAGATATATTTTGCACAATTTGTTTGCGAGAGTGCTGTAATTTTGTGTGTGATATATCTTGACCAATTTGTTAGAGATCAATGTAATATTGTGCATACATATTTGGTGTCAGTCTAAGTAATTAGTCCAAAAATGAAAGGGATCGGAACTCTGAAGTCTGGGGCAACGAAGTGGACCGGGTCCAGCTAGTTATAATAAATAAGTGAATCGGCGTTAAGTTCGGTCATGCCGAATTGACAAGCGATCTCCACCATAGATCGCTTGTCAACTGTTTTTTGATTCGTTGAAATTTGTGGTGTTTGTTGCGTTAAGAAGCAAAATCTTGAGGTACCTTTGTGTGGGGGCTATATCAAAACATGAGCCATAATGACCGTTGTTCGTCTGAAGGGTTCTGGATAAAAATACACCCAAATTACCAATCTTCAGCTCGATCAGTTCAAATTTGCAGTCTCTATGGCGCTAGTAAGTCAAGCCAAATCGGACAGAAGATGCTAAAAATTGATCGCTATTACTAATTTTCAATCACCTGTTACCTGTGTTACCTGCAGCTTTAAAAGTATCTGTACCAAATTGCAGTCATCGAGCTGAATTATTGTAGTACTAACTATGTACTAAAAGTAATTGCTACACAGAAAGAAAAATGACGTACTGAATTCAAGTAAAAAATTCTTAATTTAAGCCGAAATCGTACTCAAAAATTTAAGTACGTTCGTACTTAGTTTTTCTTAAAACAATTATAAATCGGCTTAAATTGAAACAATCAAGCGCTGTAGGCTTACAATAAGTATATGTATAATGCTTGAATTCAAGAAAAAAATTATTGAAAAGGAATATTAAGCCTAATATGGCTTAAAGTAAAAAGTTAAAGCTTACTTTCATCTCTGAGGGGCAGAGCAATTATAGAGAACAATAAATTTACCCTCTCAACCTCTCTCATTTAAGTGGTTGATTTTGGCTGACGCAACATCAAACACACACGCATATAAATCGACGAGATGTATATGTATAAACATTTGTGCGCAACCATATCCAATTCGTATCTCGTTCAAGCAGTGTTTGCAAATTCATTACTTGGCGTGATTTTTTTTATTTAAGTTTTTAGAAGTTGTTAATAATTCTTGTTCGTTTGGTTGATGCTATTTCTTTTATGTTTCATATTTAAACCGAATAATTACAGCAAAGCTTTCACTTTTGCTGTCAAGCTTTTGACATACCATTTTAAACACATTGCATTATCCGCAATGCAGTGGCAAAAATGGTATAATTAATATAAATGGTACATAGGTACAAAACGAACGAAAGCACAATAAATCTAGTATGATCAGGCTTAAATCAAGTATTGGTTAGGACTAAATCAAGAACTGATCAGGCTTAAATCAAGTATTATCAGGCTTAAATCAAGTATCATTGAAGCCCGTTTCGCACTCAAATTAATCCGATAAAATTCTTAAATCAATCGATTAATGCTTGAAATAAGAATTTTTCGGCTTAAAATCATTCAGGGCTTAAAAATCAGTACTTGATTCAAGTATTTTGTACTTGGTTTAAGAAAATCCGTACTTACCGTACTTTTGACACCGCTACGGCTTGATTCAAGTACGGTTTACTCAGCAGACGGACAGACGGACATTGCTCATTCGACTAAAAATTACTCAAAACTTATTTCCGCCGAACATACTTGGGGTCTTATATCACTCCATCGATGTGTTACACTTTTTTTCGTAGCAAATGATATATACCCTCGTCACACTAAAGTGAGGGTATAAAGAGAGTGATGTTAGTTACTACGCTTATAACTCAAGAACGCCTAGACCGATTTTGATGATTCGCACCAATTTGGACTGGGCTCCGATCAAACAAGAAAATTCCCAAAAATCCCCGAAATCGCTGATCACTTGACCGCTGAGGCCTGTAAGAGCTAGAAAGTTGAAATTTTGCACAACCATACATAGACCAGAGTGTTGTATAAACAACGGTCTTTTCACGTAGTCAGTTTTTGCCCTGTGGTCAGTTCTAGAGCTATCAAAAACTTGAGTATTGTGTTTGTCCTTTCAGAAGCATCTTATAAGATCAAAAGCTAGAATTTTGTAAATATGAAGTACTAAACCGACAAATATAAACGAGGAAAATAATTTTGAATTCTCTGATATACAACGGATGTGCTTTTTGACCTCTTGGCCGCTGAGTCTCCTGTAAGATCTACAAAGCTGAAATTTCGCATATGGACAGATAGACTCGAGTGCTGCATAAAAGCCGTACTATTCACAGAATCGAATTTTTGCCAGTGGTCAGTTCTCGCGCTATAAAATGTGTATCCTTTCAAAATCCTTTTATTAGAAACAAACCTAAATCTTTGTAAATACGTAGTACTATACATCAAAAATGTATCCTCTCGATACTATGGAGGAACATTTAGGACTAGACAAGCGGATGTGTGGCGGCCAACATAACCTCATATTTCGAGAACGGATAATTCGATTTTCACCATTTTGGGAAGTGACATTGTGTCGGATTGGTCAAAGGGGCGTGACAGGGTCAACACAACCTCATAGCTCAAAAACGGATCTTGCGAATATTCAACTTGATGTATTTTTATTTGCCAAAATAAGGACTCTATGGAGAAAATTATTGGATTAGTAAAATGGGCGTTGCGCGTCCGGCATAACCTCATAGCTCGAGTATGGATAGTTCGAATTTTCACGATTTCGGGCTTGAACCAAGGAAGGATTATATGTAGGAAAATTTTGAATTGGTCAAGAAATATAATATTTCGAGGTATATCGATTTAGCAAGCGCGTAACTCATATGAACCAATTGTCTTGAAGTTTTTAGTTTTATCTTTTGATGGCATGGTAAAAAATTGATCAGGGCGACGTGAGAGTGTCGGTAGATGTACATCGACACTGTTATAAATAATTCGGATTGGTCTCCGGCCAAACATGAAGAATACTCAAGAAAATTCCCGAAAAATCCCCGATATCAAGTGGGCGTGGACCCGCCCATATGAGCCAAGTTTGGATATTGAGAAGAAATTTTAGAAATTTTACATTTTGTGTATATGCATTTAGCGGCAGTTTATATGATTGTTCCAAATATGGACGGGATCGGACCCATGGCCGTGCCTTCGCCCATGTAAGCCGTATTTTGAAATTGAGATATCTTACACAAATTGTTAGTTAGAGTGCTGTAAATTGTGTATATATATGTATCTGGTGGCAATCTACGTGATTGGTCCAAAAAAGGGCGGAGTCGAACCAATAGAAGTGGCCCCGCCCATATAAGCCAAATTTTGAAATTGGGATATCTTGCGCCAATTCCATCTGGTGGCAGTCTACGCGAGCGTGGCCCCGCCAATATAAGCCAAATTTTGAATTGAGATATGTAATTTGTCCAAAAATGGGCGGGATTGGACCAACAGGCGTGACCCCGCCCATATAAGCCATGTTTTGAAATTGATATACGTTTAACAATTTTTTAGCGAGAGTGCTGTTATTTTATGTATATGTATTTGGTGGCAGTATTAGTGATTGTTCCCAAAATGGATGGGATCGGAAATCTACGAAGTGGACCGGGTCCAGCTAGTTTTTAATAAATATATAACTTTCAATTATATATCAGGATTGTATTTCACGTATCTAAACATTTTCCTATTGTCTCTTCCTCTATTTCAAAACCTATTAATCGCATTTTTTAGTTTTCGCATAAATCTCTTGTAAATGTATGTACATCATCATTCTGACGGCACACTGCCCGATCGGCGTTCACACCAGAAGGAAGATGTATTGACTGCAATGACTTCTGTGGAAGCTGTGGAAATGAGGAAGAAGTGTATAGCATTATGTTACTGCTTTGCTAATGTCCCGCATTGAGTAATCGAAGTCTGTATGTACTGGGCCGGCCTTTCTACCAAGTTTAACAGATCTTTCCAGTACCGATATTCGTATAACTTACTATTGATAACTTTGTATTTATATCAAACAGTTTGGTTGGCATATTTGGTCGTGGTAACGATAGGGACCTACATTGGTCTATGTGAGCTGGTAAAAATGGCTACCATCCTAACATAACTTTAAACGTCGTGCGCATATGCCACAACCTTCAAGGTTTAACAGGATTCCGTTCACAGATATATTCCAAATTAGTGGAGACGGTACTCCCCATTGTGAGATCCCTCTATTTACAAACCTCATGTGAATTGTCTCCCCATGACTTGCTGCTATGCGTCTTCTACTGATCAAACTCTGAATTAGTCTAGTCAAGCAATAGTTCACTCTTAGATGTGACAGCGCATCTTTGAAATGTAGGCAGATTCAGTGGATTTTTCCGTGTGGTACGCATATTAGTTTCCCGACAAGCGTTTTGTATCCCTGTCTAATGAACGAATCTCAGAGCCTTTCTAGACCTTTTAACAGGGTTGGGGATAGGTTACTTGGTCTGATGTCCTTTGGTCACTTTGCTATCTCTCCATCGATTGAGGATATACGGGAGCTTAATGCAGCCTTCATATATTTTCTCCATATTTATATTGGAGAAAGACATATGGAAATGTCATCGAAAGGAGTAACTGGCATACGTTTGTTGATCCGCTTTGTTAGATCCAGCCTGAACATATCGAGATACTGCTTTCACGATGTCTATGCCTGACAATTTTGGGTGTCCGGACTTAAAGTCCATGGATATAAATGTCAAAAAATAATTTAATCATTTTAACCACTCCCGAAACGACCTCAAAGCCCAATATTGAGTTCCAGGACCAATAAACATTTTTTTGGCGTTACGTCCGTGTAGCTTTATGTTTTCGGCCCCACAATTTTGGCTTTGAATTTAGCGACTTTAGCACTTGTTTAGAAATTGCCAGACGACGTTTGGAGATATAGGAATTCGGCTCCTTTTGAAGCTTATGGGGTTTATTTGGTGGTGCCTCGTATACAATATCTGGATTTATAAGTCGCACGTGTCCATTCCAACAATCTTCAACAATCTAGAATAATAATAAAGAATATCACAAAGTAACGTAATAGATTATAAGTCGTGGTTATTATACTTCCCTAAAGTTTTCGATCTTAGTTGTTGCATTGGTGTCGCATTGTCTGGATTATAGCTACTCTAAGGGAGGGTGATTGTTAATAGCTGGATTTAGACTTTGCTTAATGATTTTGCCAGGGTAAACCTGTAAAGAAATAAACATAAAATCCAAATATTTTTGAAACACAGTAAATAAAGTGCAGATATTTAATAATACTGAAAAGAGATGGTGGCGTGATAACTAAAATGTATCTATTGGTATGCACTATAATACAAAATATTAGGTATAGTTTAGGATGGCAGGCAGATTTGCGAGCTCCTATAGCCCAATGTAGGTCTCTAGTGATCAGTGTTCAGAAAATAACAGTACGTCATAGGAACGGTTCCTTCAGAGAACAATAACGTTATTTATTTTTTTAGTGTTACTGTTCGCGAACGGTACCACTACGATAACGTACCGTTCTTAGAACACGACGGTTCATAGAACAGTATCACTCCGTCGTAGTGATACTGTTCTTTTGAACAGAGCACTAACAGTATCACTACGTTTAGCGTTCCGTTCTTTTTTATATTCGACACCACAGGTCGCAAATATGAAGCAATCTTAATGAAAATTGGTACAGAGGCAAGAAATGCCTCTACGACGTAATGATACTGTTCTATGAACCGTACGTTGTCGTAGTGATACCGTTCGCCGTGTTCTAAGAACGGTACGTTATCGTAGTGGTACCGTTCGCGAACAGTAACACTAAACATTTTTTTGGTATATTCTGTTCTCTTGTAAGGGTTGCGTTACTGTTCCGTTCGCGATGAAGGAACGGTACAGAACGCTAAGGAACCGTTCCTTAGTGTTTTTTTCCGAACTCTGCTAGTGATACCACTGGCTCAGATGCCCATCATCGAAACCAACCTGATCGATAAACAAAGTTATCAATGGTACGAATATCGGTACCGGAAAGATCTGTCAGACTTCCGACTCCAGTATATCCAGACGCCGCACAGTGGCGCCATTTGAGTTTTTTCGTTGCAAGAATCATATATTTTGAACCGAATAAGATAATCGAATAATTTTAATGACATATGATAGATAATTGTTCAGCCTATGAAATGAGCCTTGTAGGTGATTAGTTATGGGTTATAAAAGTTAAAATTAGTGGACAAATCAATTTTGTGGTAACTAAAAACAATTATGCTTACCAATTCTAGATGTTGTTAAGTTCTTTTTTAAGGTCTTTACACTCTAAAATTATTACCCAACAAAGAAAAATTTCTTAAATTTTTATACCCTACACCACTCTGTGGTACAGGGTATTATAAGTTTGTTTCACGGCAGATGTTTGTAACACCTGAAAATAACACAGCTAGACCCACCTTAAAGTATACCGATCGACTCAAAATCACTAGCTGAGTCGATTTAACCATGTCTGTCGGTTAAGATTTAGCTATAGCTCCCATATATGTATGTTTCGTCCGATTTGGCCCATTAGTCCTATAGAAGCTGTATTTTACATCCAATCGTTTTGAAATTTAGAATGGTAGAGTTTCTTGATCCATGAACCAACATTGCCGAATTTGAAGAAAAGCGGTTAAGATTTAGCTATAGCTCCCATATATATGTTTCGTCCGATTTTGCTCTTTAGTCCTGTAGAAGCTGTATTTTACATCCAATCCTTTTGAAATTTAGAATGGTAGAGTTTCTTGATCCATGAACCAACACTACCGAATTTGAAGAAAATCGGTTGAGATTTAGCTATAGCACCCATATATATGTTTCGTCCGATTTGGCCCTTTAGTCCTATAAAAGCTGTATTTTACATCCAATCGTTCTGAAATTTAGAATGGTAGAGTTTCTTGATCCATGAACCAACATTGCCGAATTTGAAGAAAATCGGTAAAGATTTAGCTATAGCTCATCCGATTTGGCTCTTTAGATCCAATCGTTTTTATACCCTACACCACACAGTGTGATACAGGGTATTATTTAAGTATAAAATGTCCCAAAAGTAAATTTATGTAAACAATTTATACGTGAATTACAAAATTTATATATCAGAGTTATTCAATATTACGAGAGTGGTGTAGGGTATTATATAGTCGGCACCGCCCGACTTTAGCCTTTCCTTACTGGTTTTTTTTTAATTTGTGGAACCATGTCTTTTTTACCTCTAGAAGCAAAAGTGGGTTCTATGATAAATATAGAAAAGTATAGATTTTTGTTATTTTCTGTTAAAGTTGAAAAATAGCTTAGTTGTGGGCTATCAAAGTTAAAATTTGATGAAAAATCAATTTTATGGTAACTAAGTGGAGTTAAAAAATATTTTTGACAATTCTAGATTTTTTTAGTTCCTTTTAAGGTTTTTATGTTTCAAAATTATTACCAAACAAATGAAAAAGATTATTTTTTTTAATTTTCTGTAAAATATTCATCATAATTCGTAAGGGAAGGTATATCTAAAAGACTAATCATTTCTAAACTATAGTTATTTTCTAACTCTTCCGTGACTTCACACGCCGCAGGGAAGAAATAAGTGGATCGGAAGATGCTGCCAACATGTTGAAGTGGTCCTCATTTTGCCTCACCCGTGATGCATTAAACGTGTTCTGCAATCTATATTTATACCCTACACCACACTGTGGTACAGGGTATTATAAGTTTGTTTCATTGCAGATGTTTGTAACACCTGAAAATAACACAGCTAGACCCACCTTAAAGTATACCGATCGACTCAGAATCACTAGCTGAGTCGATTTAAGCATGTCCGTCCGTCCGTCCGTCCGTCTGTCCATGTAAAGTTGTTCGTCGACTACAGGTCGCAATTTCACTCCGATCGTTCTGAAATTTTGCAGTTTAGAGTATTTTGCAGCTGTTAAGATCGCTATTGAATTTGGTTGAAATCGGTTCAGATTTAGATATAGCTCCCATATATATCTTCCGTCCGATTTGGCCCTTTAGTCCTACAGACGCTGTATTTTACATCCAATCGCTTTAAAATTTATAATGGTAGAGTTTCTTGATCCATGAACCAACATTGCCGAATTTGAAGAAAATCGGTTAAGATTTAGCTATAGCTCCCATATATATGTTTCGTCCGATTTGGCCCTTTAGTCCTATAGAAGCTGTATTTTACTTCCAATCATTTTGAAATTTAGAATGGTAGAGTTTCTTGATCCATGAACCAACACTACCGAATTAGAAGAATATCGGTTAAGACTTAGCTATAGCTCCCATATATATGTTTCGTCCGATTTGGCCCTTTAGTCCTATAAAAGCTGTATTTTACATCCAATCGTTTTGAAATTTAGAATGGTAGAGTTTCTTGATCCGTGAACCAACACTACCGAATTTGAAGAATATCGGTTAAGATTTAGCTATAGCTCCCATATATATGTTTCGTCCGATTTGGCACTTTAGTCCTATAAAAACTGTATTTTACATCCAATCGTTTTGAAATTTAGAATGGGAGAGTTTCTTGATCCATGAACCAACACTACCGAATTTGAAGAATATCGGTTAAGATTAAGCTATAGCTCCCATATATATGTTTCGTCCGATTTTGCTCTTTAGTCCTGAAGAAGCTGTATTTTACATCCAATCGTTTTGAAATTTAGAATGGTAGAGTTTCTTGATCCATGAACCAACACTACCGAATTTGAAGAAAATCGGTTAAGATTAAGCTATAGCTCCCATATATATGTTTCGTCCGATTTTGCTCTTTAGTTCTATAGAAGCTGTACTTTACAACCAATCGTCTTGAAATTTAGAATGGTAGAGTTTCTTGATCCATGAACCAACATTGCCGAATTTGGATAAAATCGGTTATGATTTAACTATAGCTCCCATATATATGTTTCGTCCGATTTTGCTCTTTAGTCCTGTAGAAGCTGTATTTTACATCCAATCATTTTGAAATTTAGAATGGTAGAGTTTCTTGATTCACGAACCAACATTGCCGAATTTGAAGAAAATCGGTTAAGATTTAGCTATAGCTCCCATATGTATGTTTCATCCGATTTGGCTCTTTAGATCCAATCGTTTTTATACCCTACACCACATTGTGGTACAGGGTAATATTTAAGTATAAGATGTCCCAAAAGTAAATTTATGTAAACAATTTATACATGAATTACAAAATTTATATATCAGAGTTATTCAATATTACGAGAGTGGTGTAGGGTATTATATAGTCGGCCCCGCCCGACTTTAGCCTTTCCTTACCGGTTTTTTATAGAATGTATTAAGGGACTTCAGTGCTTCTTCAGAAAGCTGTCCAATTGCCAATGACAGGTATTCAATTATATCTTTGCCATGCGCCAATATTTTATGGACTGTGGAAACATTTCCGCTAAAAGTGATGCAGTTTTCGATGCATATTCTCCATATTTTGTAGAAGTGACGTTTTCTTTGCAGTTTAAAACATTCAAGGTCGTTCCTAATCTTTTCACGATTTCATTGTCAATTCCAGTGTTACCATCCTTTAAGTTTCCGTATCCGTGCTTGGGACAGTCTACTTTTAGTTGTCTACCAAGTTGTTTAAAAAAAGAATCCAGTATTTGCTTCTTTCTGATCTTTTCCTTATTCTTAGTTGATGTATTTTCATCGAAGTTTTCCTCCTCTTGTGGTAGAGTATACGCCTATTTTAGCAAGAACTCCATACACCTTATCTTTGCGTGCAATGTTGACATTCCATATTCGAAATTCTCCTCGTTTGTAGAATAGTTCAAATTACCGAAGAATATATTTATATGGAAATGCCATTTTATCAACGACTTTAAAACACCAATTTTAAATTTACACTTTAGGTATCTATGAACTGATAGTTATCTATTTGTTGAAATTACGGGCATTAAAATGCAATTTTCAAACTATTAGATTAAACTAATTGCGCTATGCAACAAAAATTTTGTCCAAGGGATGTGGACAGTTTCTGGTGTTATTTTGTGTCACAAAATATTAAAAAAAATTTATAGTCAATTTAAAATTCCAACTTTCATGGAAAATACATTTAGTATTTGGACCATAATTCTTCAAGTATAAGCCTGATTGAGCCGTGTTAGGCTTTAAATTAAAGGAAATTATGAGAGCTACATATGCTGCAAATATCACTTTCACGTAGAATCTTTGGTTTAGTAACAGTAAAATTTAAAAAAATATTAAAAATAGAAAAAAAGTCGAAAAAATATTTTATACATCCTAATCTATGGATAGATGTAAAAGTTATGAGCCATTTTGTAAACGTTAGGGAAATTAAGAAAAAATCTTGTTTCATATTTTTCCGTTTTTAAATAATGTTTTGCTTATATTGAAATCGCCATATGTGAGAGAGTCATATAGGAGACATTGCACTTGCATTTTATTTTATGACGAATGATGTCAGACATTATAAAATTATAGAGATGCCGAGGTTTTATGGCCGTTCGTATCCCTCCATAAAACATTATATGCAATATGAGAGCTATATTGGATGAGGTCCGCTCAGGAAGAGGGTCATGCAACAATATTTTTGGTTTTTTTATTTATGAGGTTTCCATTCAGTTACGCCTTATAGGGGCATGGGCATCCCAGTCGTGTATACAGGTAGTAAAATTATATGTACGCAATACAAAGTAGTACGCGGCAGTCTATTGGGTTTCTAAGTTCGATTTACAATTAATGTAAAGGGTTTTCCAACAAGCGGTGTTATTTTGGTATTAAAACAAATTTAATTTTTCGAGATAAATGATCTGATGTTTATTTCATAATAAATAGGAAGGTATGTAGTTAATAATGAAAAACAACATCAGCAAAATGGCCACCACGACCACGCTTACAGGACCATATCCTTTTCATGAAATGTTCCATAACCAAATCGCCAAGTGGCTGCCCTATGTCCTCGATAGCCTATCTTTAAGGTCTTGAATCGACGCACAGTGGGAGGAATCCAAAAAAAGGGAAATAATTCTGCCGTTTCTTAACCAGACAACCGATTGTTACCAAACATGGCATGTTTGTAGAGGTATTAGAGAAGTTAAGTTTTGAGTTTGGGCCCCCTGTGGTATACAGGGGCGGAGCTGCAGGGCCTCAAAGATGGCAACCTCGGTTGAACAAAATGTTTAAGCGAGTATTTTGAGGATATTCTAATAACCGAGGTTTAAAAAAGGCTTTTTGCAGCTAACAGTTATATTGTATAGTTACCGAGCTATCTGTATTTGAAAATTGAATTTTTAATTTTTTCGCTGCCCCGATTTTTTGTAATTTTTTAGGAAAAAAGTATATGTCGTATTTTTGAGTTTTAGAAAAAGTTAGTTAACAATGTATAACACATTTACTATCATCTTAAAGGAAACTTTCCAAGTTATGCTCTCAAAAAAAGAACGGGTCAAAAATATTTACTGGTATTGTTACCAAGCTTCTCCAATTTACACCATTTTTTACACAAATTTCAGAAGTAAGCCACATTTTCTCCAATCGCAAAGTCAAAAAATGTCAAAACTTTTGGCATATTTATATGTGGTAAGGTGTTGTAAGTTGAACTGCAAAGGGAATCTGAAACCCGGCTTTCAGTATAGTAGATATAGGAGAAAAACCAAAAAATGAGGATTTTCAAAATTATTTTGGGAATTGTGGGATTGACTTTTGGAAATATAATGATTTGCGAATTACTCTCGATTTGTGAAGTCAAGACATACAAACTACAAAATATTTCATTGAAATATGTTAATTTTTAAATATTTTATGGCGCTATTACATTTCTGTCTCTAAATGGGTCAAAGTGGGATTTTTTCAGGGACATCAGAATTCGTTTTAGAGGTATGGTTCCTTCGGCAAAGTTTCTTATTTTGATCCCTAGAATACGATTTTCACTGAGCAATGGGCGATTTTTAAATCGACCCGCCCTAGTGTACGTTTAATCAAAAACATCAATAAGGCGACACGTTTGCATTTTGCTGAGCTGACAACAAACTAAAAAAAGTAAACAAACAATATTTTTGGGTTGTTTTTGTGTTGAGTAAAAAATATGAATTTCACGGTCGACGTTTATTTTTGGGAAGAGAGTGAAGTGCAAGTTCCACGAAGGCATTTACGGGACATATCTAATGTTCTTGAGATGCCCACAAACAAATGGGCTCCGGGTTTCCGAAGCACTTATATTCGGCCAGATATAAAGCTAGCAACTTTTTTGCGGTTTGTGGCACGGGGTGTTATCAGCAATGAAAACGTGTTCTCAACAGCAAAATCATCGGCAGGCCGGATTATTCGGGAATGTCTGCAGCTGTTTCAGGATTGGATTTGCCCACTATGGATAAGGAAGCCTTGTCCGGCGGAAGAACGCGAAACAATGGAGGCAATTTTCAACTCCACTGGACTCCCACTACGGAGGAGTATAGCAATAAACCTTTAGGGTGATCCATTTCGAGGTTCCCTACTTTTTTTAAAGAAAAAAATACAGAAAATTCAAATTGAATGTTTATTATCATTTGAAAGAACATTCTTTGGCATTTATTTTTTGAAGATTATGTCTATCAAATGTTGACCGCGGCTACGTCTCAGATGGTCCATCCGTTGAGTCCAATTTTCGATGACTCGTTCGAGCATTTCGACCGGTAACTGGCGAATGACACACGTGATGTTTTGCTCCAAGGCCTGAATCGAAGCGGGTTTGTCCGCATAAACTTTAGACTTTACATATCCCCACAGGAAAAAGTGTAACGGTGTGATATCACACGATCTTGGTGGCCAATCGACCGGCCCAAAATTTTCAGCTCACCGAAGTGTTCTCTCAATAAATCCATTGATTGATGCGATGTGTGGGAAGTGGCTCCGTCTTGTTGAAACCAAATGTCGCCGAGATCACGAGCTTCAATTTCAGGCATCAAATAGTCGGTTATCATGGCAGGATAACGGTCGCCATTGACGGTTTCGTTCTCACCGGCATCATTTTTGAAGAAATATGGCCCGATGATTCCGGTACGTCGGATCGGGGAACGGTCAATGGCAAAAGGATAGCTCTTTACGAGAGCTAAAATATTGCTCATGGGCGTCAAGGTCGTGGGTCGACTGGAAAGTGTTTTTTTTTTATTTAAATAATGCACTTAGCGCAATTGGAGAACGATTATTTTGATAATAAAAGTGAATAATTTGTAAACGTTGTTCAGGCGTAAGTCTTTCCATGATGAAATGCCAAACCATACTTAACAAAAATAACATGACAGCATGACACGATTCTCACGTGATCTGTCAAAAAAGACTATTGGAAAAAGTATCTCTACCTAGATCACCCTATATAGATATTTGTTTTGTGTGTGTTTATTTATTTGTTTTGAAATTCTACAATGCATTATTGTAGTTTTTTACATTTCTAAAGCAGCTGCAATTCTTTGGGAAGCTTCTGCTTGCGCTTTGGTAGCTTCTGCTTGCGCTACTGCTGCATGTGCTATTTTCTTCCCAGCATCCGCCAAAATGTGTGCGGCGCACAGTGGTTCAGAATCGTTTTTTACTGGCCAAAACTCTGTAACTTTGGAACTGATAGAGATATTTTAATAATTTTTTTGTTCATAAGGTAACTCCTTGAGCTTTTATTTCAATAAAATCTTGCATCTTAGGTCTTATAAAATTTATGCTTATGCCATCCAACTTGTTTGTAGCGCTTAGTTAAGTTGTTGATGAAAATATTTACTTTATTTTGCAGTTCCAATTGTATTTCGATGCTTTAGGAATTTACTTTGCTTTGAACGTAACCTAAAACATCTTCCTTCTTTCTGTTTCTAAAACACTCTGCGGATAATTCTTTATAGCTGAAGTTCTCCATTTTTTTAATATTCTAAAAATTGATTGTTTCTGCTTGGATATAATTTAGCTATTATTATAATTTTTATAATAGTTTGCGAGAAATGACAATTTCCTTCTACAAAAATATACAAAAATTATTTTTTTTTTTCAAAATTACATAAAATATTTGTTTTCAGCAGCACACCACGCCCACAATAATAAATATTTTGATCTAATTTTTTGGCTACCCTTGTCTCAATATGTTTGCTATTGAAAGGCATTAAAATTATAGATATCGGCGATGACAAAAAATTTGACTTTTGGCCAGTAAAAGTCAATTCTGAACCACAGTGCGGTGTGTTGATGTTGAGTGTATTGCTGTTGTTGGCTGGAATGTTGAGTGTGTTGCTGGCTGGTATATGGCTGTTGATTGTGTTGTTGTTGATGACTGGTGTGTGGTTTTTAGTATGGCTGGTGGCTACCTTCATGCCTGGTAGGTGTGATAACCGAGTGACTGTGATTCTTCTTGGCGGTGTTTCTACCAATAGTCTGAAGCAATCATCAATCGCCGGAACATTCAGCGGCATTTCCTTCCTCGTATCCGAAAATCGTGCCGGGTGGATGTGACGCTTTGTTCAGAAACATACGGTCAATTGCCAATTTTGTCCGCAATCTTTTTTTGTGCGCGATTTCAAGTCTGCCCAAGCTGTAAATGAAAATATGTAAGCAAATATTATACTCGTACATAAGTAAAAAACAATACATACTTACTTTTTCCCTCAGCAATGGTACGTACGGGAGGTCCCAATGTATTAAATTTCCGCATAAGAGTTTTCCACTGCTCCTCTGTGGAATTCTTGCTACTACCAAGTACTGGAACTCCCCTGGCGAGCGCTGGATTTTCCGAATTGTTACCGAAATGCTTACGTTTCGTTCGCTTTGGCGTTCTGGTGCCAGTTAGTGGGTCGCAAATCAGTTTTTTTGCATAGAACTCAAGCGAACGTTAACCTTCGACATCGTGGGTCAGGCGGTAATATAAAAATGTCAAGTTAAAAATATGGTGTTGCCAGATATATACTGATGAGTTCATTAATAAGTGCATTAGTAAAAACACTATTATGAATACTTCGTTTAATAATGGTTTATTAGTCCAAAAGTGTTTGTTAACTAATGTGAACTTTAAACATAAGCGTAGGAAGGGGGTGGCTGGGGTGGTCTAATACGACCCCATAAGTTTTGTAGCTGTTTTTTAGAATAAGCAATGTTCCACAAATAAAATATTTGGAAGTCTGTAAAACTAGATGGTGTTGCACAGTGATGCCAACTTTTTCCGAAGCAAAAACGTAATGAAAAACTGAAAAAGCGTAAAAAGGCACTAAACACTAATATTGCTTTAGTCGGGAGAGACGACGACATTATATCCGCCCCCATCAGAGCAGAATAAAAAGAAATATGTTTTGTCAAATTTGTTGTTGTTTTCTTAACGAGAATAATATGTTAAAAAAAAATATTTTATGGCGCATAGATACAAAATCAGGATATAGAAATATACAGGGGACATACCTAAATCTGAACTTATTTTTGTCAAATTATTCAACGTTAGTTGAAAATTTAAAGCGTTAACATTCAACATTGGGAAATATGTTATACAGTCTATATCTAAATCTGAACCAATTTTCTTTAAATTGTATGTACTTATACAGGGTGCCGCAGAATGAGCTATATGGTTTAAATGGTTTATAACTTATTTATTTATGAGATTAAAATTTTTTTTTAAATACAGTATATTATTGGGGAATATGTAAACCTGTCCCAAATTTCATAAAATTTGACAGAGTTTATTATGGGCTCCATCAACTTTTCTTGCCAAATTTCGTAAACATTAGTTGCAAATTGTGGCGTATGATGGCAAATCTTGAAGTACATACAGATGGTGTAGCAAAATAGCCTAATTTCTTTATGTTACCAGATTTGTTCTGACAAATGTACGAAAAGCGTCAAAAGCACTAACGAAAAATGTGAAAAGGGTACTGTAAAGCTGAGTATAGAGGATTGCCAGATCGGCAAACGTTATCAACTCTGTTAAAGTGCTGCAAATATACGGACAATATCAGATTGTTAGGCAAAGGTGAATTGACAGTTCAGACGATTGCAAGAAAACATTACAATTTCATATATTTACAATATATTTTGTAAATATTTATATGCAGGATTGCCAATAAAAATACAATATAGACAGTGTTGCAAATAAAATGTTTTTCTGGCAATGGCGCCGTTGTCACATGCATAAACTTCGCACATATAACAATCCGCAAATTATCTCGCAATGACTTTTCTGCTAACGTTGCAAAACAAAAATTTGTATGTTCACACGGTTGTAAATTCTCAGGGTTGCATTTTTCCGCCATTTTTCTGGCAATGTTGTCCGATCTGCAAATCGTCTGTACTTACCTTTAGTGCTTTTTTTTCATTTGGCACTAACTGACAACTTTTCGCGTATTGAGTGGTCTGAAAAGCGAAATGCACTAAGTTGGCATCCCTGGTGTTGCAGATGCGAAATTTGAACATCAACTGCATTAAATTATGTTGGTACAAAAAATTGTTTAGAGTATGAAGCAAGTGCATCACGATACAAAAATGCAGTTTAGGCTTTGTGCTTATTAAATATAATCACTAAACCAGAATTTTTTGTGGACCTTCAAAAATTACATCCCATTAGAGTCGAAGCATAACAACGATTTTTGTTTACTTCAACATTAGGTAAAAGCCAATATATAGATTTGCCTGATATTAAATATCGAAAATGAAGTAGTAAAATTGTTAGTGATATTCTTATTTTTCCAAAAAGAGTATAATAACACTGTGCTCGAAATGGACACTTTAAAAATGTAACAGAAAGGATACACTATGGATATACCTATTTCGACCTTGCTGAATCCAATGGAGCTAACCGTTTTTCTAGTTCAGCTCTTGATCTCGCGATATTCGACCACAAAGTTTGCAATAAAATCATAGAGGTTAGTTATCTTGGAGGTGATTTTGAAGTGTAAGACTTCCGAAAACGCGCTTCAGTCCAAAGAACGAAATAAATAGTCACCACTTTACCACGGAAAAACTGCAATCAAATCTTACCATAGGTCAAACGTCATACAAATCATCGACATTTTGTGTTTGTGTCTTTAAGAAAAATGTTCCTCGCGAAAAATTAGTATGAGACTCCTTTTAACATATTTATGAAAAATTAACAGGTTTCACAATTTAGCAGGTTTTGTTGGTTACCTTTGAAATTTCCATTAACACTAACGAAAAAATATTTTACAAAAATTTTAAGTCAAAAAATTGTATTTCAAATATTTTCTGCTATGAGCAGAAAAATACAGAAATTATGTAATAACTCGAAATTTGCTTAATTCTCATAAAAAAGTTGAGAAAGGACTTATAGTATTTCTTCGCGAGGAATATTTTTCTCAACGATGCCTACTAAAAATGTCGACGATATATATGTTTTTTAACATATGATAAGATTTCATTGCACTTTTTCAGGGGTAAGGGGGTGAGAAGCGTGGACGACTGTTTCGAGAAAAATAATGGTCCAAATGTTCCCTTTATTTCGATCTTTGGACTGAAGCGTATATTCCGAAGACTTCCACTTCAAAATAACCAAAGAGATAAGTCACCTCTCTGATTTCCCAACAAACTTTGTGGTCGATTATCGCTAAAACAAGAGCTAACATAGAAAAGCGGTTAATGTCACTGGATTCAGCATGGCCGAAATAGGTCTCCTTTCTGTTACATTTTTGGACTAGCACAGTGTTATTATACCCTCCACCACAGGATTTTGTTCATTTTGTCACTCCGTTTGTAATACCTCTAAATGTTGATCTGAGACCCCATAAAGTATTCGTCGTAGAATTCAAAGACAATGTCCGTCTGTTGTAATCACGTTACAGTCTACAATAATTGATCTAGACGATACTTCTTATAGCTGCAGGTAACTTGGAATTTAAAATGGGCAACATCGGTCAGATATAGCCCCTATTTATAGCATCTCCCCGATTTAACTTCCTAACCACATAGAGTCCACAAATGTCAACTGATCGGGCTGGAAATTGGTGACTGTGGTTTATTTATACCCGGAATCCTTCACACGAACAGCAGTAGTCATAGGTTCATGTGTTGATATAGTCCCCATACAAAGGTCCCTCTAGATTTGACTTCGTTACGCCACAAAAACCTTAAATTTCAGCGACTTGGGCTGAAATTTGGTATTATGAGTTTATTTATACCCGAAACTATTCACATGCGATCCATGGTGAAGGTTATATAAGATTCGCCGAATTTAATCCGTCGTTACTTGTTTTTTATTTTCTTTAAAAATTTGTTGTTTTTGTCTTGTTAATGTTATATATTTATTTATCACAGAAAGGGTGTAATAAATCCTATTTCAATATGAATTAATTTCTTACTTTTCGTTGACAATTGCATCCGTGAATAATTTTAAATCATAAAAACAAACATTTATTCTGGGGGCTATAGCCCTCCCCAGCAGAAATCAATTGCTACGCCAATGACTGTAAATCACAACTAGAACTTTTTTATGAATACGGCTGTTAATATTTATAGTACAAAACCATTTAATATATACACCAATACCTCGCTTTGCGTCGTTTCGTTTTGCGTTTTTTCGATGTTGCGTCGCTGCTGAATTAGTACTAATTTTCACTGTGCGTCGTTAGATTTTCGAAGTTGCGTTGTTTTGGGTTCGAGTCTTTAATTTTTTTTTTAAATGGCACGACTTTTGTTTTTAATTGCGCCATGTCATCAAAATTCGGGGATTCCCTTTCTAACTGAAAATCAACGCAATGTGGGGTTACAAACAGAATTCTGCTTAAACGATGTCGCTGTCCCAAGAATTATTAAACATTTTTGATGTTCTGTGCGTTAAAAGAGAATAATAAATTTTTATAAATTTTTACGGTTACAAAAAAGGTAATATTTTTCCAATTTATTTATTGGCAGAGTTATATTATTTGTTTTACATACACTTGTAATTTTTTTAGCCAAATGAGTGGAATGGGCGCTACTGGTAGAATTACCAAATATAAAATAGAAACTATCAGCTTGGAGACAAAATTAGATATTCTGCGACGATTTGATAAGGGAGAAAAGGCTGTGGAGATAGCAAAAGCTGTTGGTCTGGCTGCAACAACTGTCAGAACTGTTAGAGATCGCGATGGGGATACAATAAGGGATGCTGCAAAATCTGCAACATCATTAGATGCTAAAACGATGACCCGTACAAGGAGTGCTTTGATGATCAAAATGGAATCATTGCTTTCTATTTGGATTGAAAATCAAGTTGCGCAGAGAATACCATTAAGTAAAATGGTAATTCAGACGAAAGCAAAAAGCTTATTTGATGACATAAAAAGTAAAGCAGTATCCAACGACAGACAAGAATGAAACATTTGAAGCTAGTCAGGGCTGGTTTGAGAGATTCAAGGTTCGAGCAAATCTGCACAGCATTGCTCTTAAAGGCGAAGCAGCTAGCGCTGATATAACTGCTGCAGAACGCTACCCGACAGAATTAAAAGCGTTTATTCATGAATCCGAAACAAGTCTTTAATGTTGACGAGACTGGGTTATTTTGGAAACGTCTACCTAACAGAACTTTCATATCTAAAACAGAAAAATCTGCGCCAGGATTTAAAGCTAGCAAGGATATACTGACTCTTCTTCTTGGTGGCAATGCAAATGGTGATTTCAAATGTAAATCATTTCTCATTTATCAATCAGAAAATCCAAGAGCTGTGAAAGCTTGTTCAAAGAATCTGCTTCCTGTCCACTGGCGAGCAAAAAACACAGCATGGATGACAGCATCATTATTTCAAAACTGGGTGTCAACTTGTGCTATTCCAGAAATTAAAGCTTATTGCAACAAGAAAACTTAAACTTCAAGGCTTGGTCCTAGTAGACAATGCTCCTAGCCACCCAGTTTATGTTGATGAGTTGTCAGAAAACGTGAAATTTGTATGTTTGCCGCCTAATACGACATCAGTTATTCAGCCGATGGATCTGGGAGTAATATCGACTTTTAAAAGTTATTACCTTCGAGAACATTTAAACTTGTTTTAAGTGAGACTGATGGATAAGATAAGTTTGGAAAAAGTTCAACATTATGAAAGCCATAGAAATTATTTCTGATTCTTGGGAGGAGGTTAAACAATCTTGCATGAATGGTGTTTGGCGCAAAATATGGCCTGAATGTGTTCAAAGAATATGCACTGCAGAAGTTGATGGTACACCAGCTATTCGTCATGAAATTTCTAATTTAGCTAGAGAGTCTATTTTTGAAGGTATGGGGGAGACTGACATAAATGAATTGCTAACCTCGCACAACCAAGAATTGTTTAATGAAGAACTATTGCAACTGGAATAGCAATTGGCTAATGAAGAAGATGACAGTGACCGTTCAATAGAAATCTCCGAAGAACAAAATTTAACCTCCAAACAAATTTCCAAAGCGATGTGTTTAATTGACGAAGTTATGGAGATTTTTTTAAAAAACGATCCTGACAGTGGAAGGAGTTTTAAAGGGTCCCAGGCCGTAGCTACAAATATCAATTGCTACAAGGAAATTTATTTTAGGTTGGGGAAAAAAACTGTTCAGCAAACATTGGATCAATTTTTTGTGAAAGAAAGCCGGATGACGACAACAGCCACTATGGACTTATCTGACAGTGATTAATTTTTGTTTTGTTTTATATGAATTAATTGAATATTTTATTTTGTTTTAATCAAATTTGTTTTTTTTTTTGTATGTATGTAATTATATAATTTACATAATTGAATTTTTTATTTTGTTTTTATTGAATTCGTTTTTTTGTTTTGTTTTTTGTAATAAAATTTTATATTATTTTTGTTTTTTAAATGTTTACTTTGTTAAATTTTTTAAAAAGTAGTATTTTCGTAACCCTGGAACCTATCTTTGATCTTTATATAGTTTGCTATAGAAAATCATAATTCACTTTGCGTCGTGTTTTTTTTTAACGTAACCACGACGCAAAGTGAGGTATTGGTGTAGTTTAAACAATTGCCAATTCAGCATTCTTAGGAAATTATTTTACATAAATTAATTCAACTTGAAATGTTAATTTCCACTTAAAAGTAATACTTTAGTAGTTTTCCAAAAATTGAATTTTTCCATTCCTGCCACTTTTACTAACTGTCAATTTTTCCATGCGATCCCCTCACGGAATCGTGCGATCCGGTAACATAATGTAAATGCTCGCTGAGACATATCATTCTGTCAAAATAAAATTGGAACAAACAAATTAGGCAACCCAGTCATATAGACACTAAATACGTTGTTGGTTAATCTGTCCATCTATTCTAATCAATTCATAACAAATTGTTTCATTCTCATTCAACTCAATTTGTGAATATAGTTCTTTGACTGCTGGTGAGTGCATGTATTTTTTATTTAATATGATATTCACCTTTCGTGTAGAAGATTAACATTTCAAAATCAGAATTTTTTTTGTTAGCCATACAAATATATTCTGCATTTGTTTATATACTGCATTTAGACGGATTCCCGAGAAAAGCAGTTGTACTGGTCGTACTTCAGAAGGTATTTCATGCAATTTTTCACAGATTTTTTTTGATACAACATAAAATCGCCCCTAGGTAAAAATTGAGATGTGACGCTACTGCACGAGTATATTTCATGTGACGTTCATTTGAGTATGTTTGGCTAAGAATTGTATATAATTATAATTGAATATTTCTCATTTTTTCAAAATTTTAGCGAGGAAAATCATTTATAATTCATTGTTAAAAATGAATTGTTTTTTTTTCTTTTTTTATTTCATCGTTTATTACTAAAGTTTTCTTTTCGTTTTATTCTTGTGCATATGGTCTGTAGTTGTTTCTTTCTGTTTTTTGTTCTTCCTCCTATTTTGCCTTTTACTCATTTCTCTTTTTGTCAAATTCTGTGCAGTCCTATGAATACTTGAATAATTTGCCGACACCCACAATAACACGTCACGATCGTACAACGTATTTCACTTATCAGTTAGTATATATTTATACCAAAAACAATAAATTAAAAAAACCGTCCGGTAGCGAGTAGCTCGAATCAGTGACGTATGAATAGGTTTACAGTTATGACCCGTCACAATTAATATTTAATGTTTTTGAATTGAATTTTTTTCGTATTAGTTATTTCAATTGCATAGTAAATGATTTAACTTATTTCACAATTTTCTACGCTTTAGCTTTTGTATTTTTAAATAACACGTAATGAATACTGTTTTTTTTAAATGTGTAATTGTATTTATTATTATTGTACCATGATTTATTTTCACTTGCATAAGTTTAATAGATTTTTACTGTTTAAATGTTTATAGGTAATGATCTTTATTATACTTTAACTTTAAGAGATTGCCCACAAAGAGAATTACATCCACAAGTGATTGGTTTAAATACTATGGAATCATGAACGATAATTGAAAATCGTTTTTCGATTTTACCAAAAAATCGATTTTTTAGGTTTTTCACTACATCAAATATACGTTGAAATTCCGATAAATATAATACAAATATCAAAGTAAATTCTAAACTTAAAATTTAAAAATACCATTTTAAAAGAAAGGCGAATTAACATAAAAAATCTAAAAAACTCAATATTTTGGCAAAAAATATATGTAGGGGATTTTATGTCAAGTGGGTGAACTTTTGAAAGCACTGTCTTCTTATCGGGATGAAATTTGGATAGTAGTATTGACACACAATTTCAATGAGATCGGTTAAGGACTGTCCGAGTTGGAGGGTGTTAAATTTTGACATTTTGGTCAAAGTGACCTTTTTCCCCATCAGTATAAATAATAATAACAGCGCGCAAAAAAAATTTTTGTCAAAGGGCGGTACATATATTTTTATACCCTCCACCATAGGATGGGGGGTATATTCATTTTGTCACTCCGTTTGTAACACCTCTCAATATTGATCTGAGACCCTATAAAGTATATATATTCTTAATCGTCGTAAAATTCTAAGACGATTTAACTATGTCCGTCCGTCCATCCGTCCGTCTGTGGTAATCACGCTACAGTCCGCAAAATAGAGCTATGTTGATCAAATTTGGTACAAAGACTTCTTATAGTTGCAGGTTGTTTGGGATTGCAAATGGGCCATATCGGTCCATATTTAGATATAGCTCCCATATATGTATAGCATCTAACTTGTTGTGATTCCTACTGTTCTCATCTACTATATTTTTTGTGTTGTCGGTTTTATTTTCTTTAGGTTTAAGTTATTTTGTGAGGTCACATTCTATCCATGGTGGAGGGTATATACGATTCAGCATGGCCGAACTTAACGCTTTTACTTGTTATGGTGTAATTTGGAATCCTCACCACAGTTTGTGGTCAGTGTAGCAGTGACCAAAGCAATTTCCACTCTTCGAGTACTTAAAAAGTCCCTTGACTGCTGAGGCTCCTATAAGAGCTGGGAAGGTGAAATTTTGCATATGTATATCGCTCACTTCTTATTGTGGAAACATCTAACATGATCAATTCTGAATTCTTCGAAGGTGGTCAGTGTAGCAGTTACCAGAGCAATTTTATTCTTCCAATACTTTAAAAATCCCATAAAGAGCTATGGGCCTACACACACATCCGCATATATCGATCATCAAGGAAATTCGTCACGTATAGATTTTTTGGCGTGTGGTCATTTCTAGAGCTATTACAAATTTTTAACGCGAGAACATACATACCTTGAAAAAGTGTTTTTGCATATAATATGAATTGAGAAAAATATCTGTGAAACTATATTTGTGGGCGTCGAGTCAGTGCGAAACGCAAGTTTATATTTCAGTAAAATAAAATTTGGATGTTAACACGTGGGGCCAACATATTGTATTGTTTTATGCGAGATGCAATATCTTTGGTCAGTTCCAAATCTCTCACTAGATCATTGAGTTGAGCTTGAGTTATAAGCGCTGGCTTCTGACTGAAACTGGGTACCGCTGTGAGCTGCGAACTCAGTTGAACTTGATCATGTTTCCGTAATTATGCTGTTTTATTTATTTTGAATCACCCGGTATTTCGGTCGCTGTCACAAGTAGAAACTACGCCATTACTAAAAATGGAACGATACACGATTCAGCAACGCATTGAAATTATTAAAATGCACTACAAAAATGGTGAAAATCTTGTAGTCGCAGTTCGCAAAACTAAAGCGATTTTTTTGATGCGCTGAGGCCCATTTCCACCTCTGTGGCTACGTCAGCAAGCAAAATTGTCGCATCTGGGGCTCGGAAAACCCTAGAGTTATTGTTGAGAAGCCTTTCCATCCTCAACGTGTGACTGTTTGGTGCGGTTTATTTCCCGGCGGGCTCATTGGACCTTACTTTTTCGAAAATGACGTTGGATCACAGTTACGGTGAATGGATTGCGCTATCGAGAGAGGATTAATGATTTTTTATGGTCGGAATTAGATGGTATTGGTCTGGACAACGTTTACTTTCATCAAGACGGCGCTACGTGCCACACAAGCCACGAAACCATTGCTCTGTTACGGGAAAAGTTTCCGGACCGTGTTATCTCTCGAAGAGGTGATCACAATTGGCCACCGAGATCTTGTGATTTAACGCCTTGCGACTTCTTCCTTTGGGAGCACGTGAAAGATAAGGTCTACGCCAACAGCCCAGCGTCGATTCAAAACCTCAAAGATAGAATTTGTGAGGCTATCGAGGACATAGGGCAGCCACTGCGATTTGGTTATGGAAAATTTCATGAAATGGATATGGTCCTGTAAGCGTGGTCGTGGTGGACATTTGGCTGATGTTGTTTTTCATTATTATTCTCTTCCTCTTTATTATGAAATAAACATCTGATCATTTATCTCAAAAAATTACATTTTTCTTTGAATACCAAAATAACACCTCTTGTTGGAAAACCCTTTACTTTTAACTGGTATACCAAATATTGTACACAAATTGCGTCTATTGTTCGATTTTTTTAAATGCAACTTTTCCGCAGCTATAGCTAAAAATGTTGGGATCATTTACACATTGGAAAGTTCTTTGCCTTTTACTCATAGTTTATAATTTGTACAAAATAGACTTATCACTTTAAGAAGTTGAATTACGAATGAAGCAAAATTCATTCATGGATGCGACTTTCAAGCAAAATAGGTACGCAGATTACAGTACCTCTATCTGAAATATATTTTGCACAATGCCTCATTTGAATGTCAATAAGCAATAAACCGAGCAGTAAACAAAGCAAAAATGCTATTTGAAAACGGAAAAATATGAACCAGTTGGGATAGTGCCCAGATTTTCAAATACCGTATCAAGTACATTAATGAATAGTAAAGGTGATAGTATCGTTGCTGATCAGTCGTAGTGAACGGATGAGTTTAACACAGAGCGGATAGTTAACATCTATTATGTACGCAGTACCTATTACGTAATCGCAAAAAAATCAGTACAATGTCTGGAAGACCTACATCGTAATACCTATTACGGGCTAATACAGACAAAAAAAATAATAAATTCGTTGACTGGGATGCCTTCGTGTTCCGATGGAGCGGGGTTCCCCAATCGTCATACTGACCGTCCGTTGGTCTTGGCCAAAGCCGACCACACCAAAAAGGGTGAACATTTCCCCCCAGTACTCACAACAAGTGGTATGGTGAGGGGAAAACGTCATGTCCGACCGTTAAAGCGGAAGCACAATGAGCACCGGATAGCGCTCAGAGTTTTGACGAAGTTGGAGGCTGTTGAGGTTTCGGCTTTTACCGAAAAACAAAAAGTCACTTGCCTAGGATAAAGGCGTCATAGATGCTTCTAAAGCCAATGAACCTGCTGAAAGAGCCACAAATTCAGCTGTGTTAACGGCTAATAAAGTCAAAAGAATTAGATCACCTGATGAACCCCTGCCTTCAAAAAAGGCAAGAGGCCCTAATTTCATCATCAACAGGGCACTCACCAAGCTCTTCAATGAAGTAGCGAAGGAGAGTCTAGTGATGGCTATTATAGACAGAAGTAGTGAGGATGGATCCATCCTCAAGGACAAATGTAGCCATGTGCAATCCGCCATTATGGCTCATTACCTCAATGTCCAAAGAGAAATGCCGGGCAAACCACCACTCTGCAACGATGCAGGATGGCATCAGGGGAGAGTAAAGCTCTTATATTTCGGTGATGTCAGATCAGTAGATCTGTATAAGGCTGCTCTGAGTCGAGCGGGTGAGGTGTGGCCGGGTGCCCAGTTGGATGTTGTAGAAAAAACAACATCCCTAGTCACCCTAGAGCCATAATCTGGGTTACAGAAGCTCAGATGACATATTAGAGATAATAAAAGATTCCAATCCTGGTCTGCTGAATCCACCTCCCATATACAAAGTGCAAGTGCAACCCTGCAATATGGTTTCGAGACTATAGTCTTGAAGGTATACAAGCAGGATATAGCTCCCACTGCGGAAGGTCGTCGACCGTGGTTGATACAAGGCTTTCTGGAAGTGCGGAGATCCACACTACCATTATTTCTGGTGACTCTAACTCTAACAGAATATCTGTAACGTCCTTCTCTGAGGATGAGAGCACTACTTCGGATACTGAGGGGCTGAGGGAAGTCTCCGGAATCTTTGACGCCTCTGGCGGGGAAATGCTCCCCGATGATACGGACGAAGAGTTCGATAACACCCTTGTCGGGGAGGATGGCAATCTGTCGATTACCAATGATGGTAAGAATTCTACAGATTAACCTCCATCACGCTAAAGCAGCCTCAGCGGCTTTATTGCTGCGCCTGTCCACAGGTGCAGTAGACATCGTCCTGATCCAGGAGCCCTATGTAGTAGGAGGACGGGTGTGCGGTATAAAGACACCAAACTCTAAACCGCTTGTGGCCAACTGTGAAGGCACTCCAAGAACCTGCATTTTGGCCAGCAAAGTTCTAAGTATTTTTCTCCTGAGTAATTTAAGTGGTAAAGGCCAAACAGCTGCTAGTCTGGAGATCGGTAATCGCATATATTGGGTGGTCTCCAGTTACTTGCCTTATGAAGCTGTAGTACCGACTCGAGCTGATTATTGGCGCAGACACGAACGCTCATCATACTATCTGGGGTAGTACGGATATAAACAATAGGGGTGATTCGCTTCTTGACTTTATTCTAACTACCAACCTAACTATTTATAACATTGGCAATAAACCGACCTTTACAATTAAAGACAGACAAGAAGTACTAGACGTAACGTTTGCTACTGACCGGCTGTTAGACAAAATTATTGGGTGGAATTTGCTGGATGACCACTCATTCTCAGGTCACCATTATATTGAGTTCAAACACGCTGAAAAAGCGTCTGAACCTGCCGTCCACAGAAATGTGAGAAAGACAAAGTGGCACCTGTATGAGAAGAAGAGTTGGAACCGAATGACAAAGCCGGTCTGGATAATCTGGTCGAGCATATCACCTCATCATTCAATAGTTCCCTTGAAGAAGCCTGTCCAAAAACAAGGTACAAGGGTAAAAATAAACCCCCGATGGTGGACTTCTGAGCTAACGGCTATGAAAAAGACCTGCAACAAGCTATTCAACAAGGCTAAATCTACGGGGGTCGCTAATGTTTGGGATGCCTATAAAGAGCAACTCAAGATCTATAAGAAGGAGCTTAGAAAAGCGCAAAGACGTTCTTGGTATACCTTCTGTGGCGAAGTGAAAGAGGTCTCCAACGCCGCAAGGCTGTACAGTGGGTTACTTGCAGGATGAGGCAAATAATTGGACAAAAAACAGCGAGCAGTCGCTCAATGTACTGCTCGACACACATTTCCCGGGGAACTCTCTAACAGAACCAGAGGATCAGCACGACCAACAAGAGGGCAAGTGGACTGCGAGCGTCGCTAGCTTGTTGACTGAGAGATCCAGAATAAGCTGGGCTTTAAACAGTCTGTTCAACAAAAGACGCATAACAGCGTGCCTTGGGTCCACAACTCTAACAAGGTTTGTCAACAGAGGGACCCCACAAGGAGGAGTGATGTCTCCCCTAATTTGGAACCTAGCGGTGAATGAAATCCTGCTAGATCTAGAACGTTGTGGCTGCAAGGTCGTGGCATATGCGGACGACGTGGCAATCGCAGTGAGTGGCAAATTCGAAAACGTCCTCCGAGACATTCTACAGGTGGCTCTGAACAAATTGGCTAGATGGGCCAGAAGCAGCGGTTTGGGCGTAAACCCAAACAAGACAGAATTGGTTCTCTTTACTAGGATGAATAATGCCCCACATGTGGACCCTCCACCTCGGCTAAATGGAACAAATCTAGTCTTTTCTGAAAGTGTAAAATTTTTAGGAATAATTTTAGATAGAAAACTGTTATTTAGACTTAACGTATTGAAACGTGTAAGGAAGGCCAACGTCGCCTTTTATTTCTGCAAAAAGGCTGTAGGGTCGCGGTGGGGACTCTCTCCTAAAATCGTCCACTGGATATATATGTAGCTCTAGTTCGTCCTATACTGTTATACATATGGCATTGTGGTATGGTGGACGGCAACTGACAAACTAACCATCACCAACCTACTAATAAAGGTTCAGAGAACAGCCAGCCTGAGCATAAGCGAAGCCTTAAGGACTACAGCGACCTTGTAGAGACTCGGTCGCCCTACTCCATATACTGCCGATTAATATTGTGGCGAGAGAAGTTGCAACCAAAGCGGCAATAAGATTAAACTGCCTATCAATGTGGAGGTACAAAAACTACGGTCACATGAGGATATCAAATTGTAGTGCTATGGTAACCGACCGAGTAGACTATATACCAACTGTGTACACCTTCGAGAGAAATTACATCACTATGATTCCCGCCAGAGATGAATGGGTTGGAAGAATACCAGGTAATAGAAACCATCTCCACTTTTACACGGATGGTTCGAAGCTTGATGAAAAGGTTGGCTTTGGAGTACACTGTGCAGAGCTTAGTTTGGATATAGCTCACAGACTACCAGATACCTGCCGTGTCTATCAAGCCGAAATAATAGCAATATGGGAAGTAGCCAAGTGGCTGAGTCGCAACGTTGTGATCAAAACTGGCGTTGTCATTTACTCGGACAGCCAGGCTGTTATCAATTCTCTGGAGGCAAAATCCATAAATTCACAACCAGCCCTCGACTGCCGCAGATCTTAACGAGATGGCTGAGCAGTTTAATATATACCTCATATGGGTGCCTGGGCATAGTGATATCCCGGGGAACTGCAAAGCCGATGAACTTGCTAGAAAAGGAACGACATTACAAGTTCTCGAAGAATTTGCATATATTGGTGCGCCACTATCAACGTGCAAGCTTTGGCTTAGGCAAGAGACAATCAGGCAGTCCAACGAAAGATGGACAGAAATCGGCAAGGTAGCTAGACAAATATGGTCAAGGTATGACCTGAGAAGATCAAAATATCTCCTTGCACTAGAGAGGCAAAGATTGTCTAATGACTTCTGCAGAAGCTGTGGAGATGAGGAAGAAGTGGAGAGCATTGAGCACTTGCTATGCGACTGCCCCGCTCTGAGTAAACGACGACTGGACATACTGGGGTCGGCCTTTCTAGGCAGCCTAACAGATATTTCCAGTACCGATATTCGTACTATCGATAAATTTTTATATCAAACAGGTTGGTTTCGATGAGGAGTATTTCAGCCCGTGGTAACACTAGGGACCGAAACTGGTCTATGTGAGCTTGTATAAAAAAATACGGCTGCCACCCTAACCTAAACCTAAAACGTGATAATTAGACCTCGGATTATATGCAATTGCATATTTTTTTTGGCAGATTGATAAAAAATTCTGATTGGACCAAAATTCGTGTCAAAGGAAAAGGGGTAGAAAAACAGGTGCATATTTTTATTTTTTTTTTTTTTGCATATTTGTGATATGCAAACTATGCAAAAAATATGAAAAAATATGCAAAATATGAAAAATATGCAAAATATATGAACTTTTTTTTGGCGATATATGAATCATAAATGCGAAATTTTAGAAGGATATGTCAATACTATTTAAAAAATCATGACACAAAAATGGATGATTTAAAAAATCATCCAAAAAAGTGCCTAAATATATGGAAAGTATGAGATAATTCGACAGGAAACCCACTCTAAATACACAGTACAACACAAAAAAAAAATAACAGGGTTCTGTCAATGGATTATGGTAGAGGAGACCAAAAAAATATATACGTATATCGGCGTTTTGAAAGATCACATCGGAATTTTATTTTAGGGGGGGTTAAAGTTTTCCCCCCTTTGCTAGTTCGTGCAGAATATCGGTATATAAAACTATGTGTTCTGTTCATCTGAGGTGTAGGGTATCTTCAGCAACTTTGTAGCAAATGTTAAGGCCTATATTTTTGTGGAATATATTAACCCTCTAGCTTCCCCCCATAACGGTGATTTTTGCCTATATTTTAACAAATCGTAAAAAACTCCCCTAAAATTGGGTGGGGCGGGGTTGAAATGTTCTACAAAAATTATGGCCATAAAATATATATAATATATAAAAGCCGGCCAAATTCAAGATTTCCTGTTAAGGGTTAATTTAGATATTATACAGTGTTAGTACCAAAAAGGTCTTTAAAAATTGGATTTTTCGGGGTTGATGTTAGAGATGCCAAAAAATGATTTTATTTTACAATTAAATAATATGTATTTTATATTAAATTATATTTCAGGACTGTAAACAAAAAATCTATTAATAACGCATATACAAGGAGAAATACTTATTAAATACATAAGTTCATTTATTTTTAATTCACTTTTTTTTTCACTCTTGACAATTCGACGCCATTATCAAACAATGTCCAACATAAATGTGTTATAAGTGACAAAATGCTCTTGCCTTTATAGCGTTTTTCAATAGGAAGACATATCTGATGGAACCGTTCGCCATGCTCATCAGTTTCAGTTGAAAACTGAAAATCAAAATATAAATATATATGTATAATCAAATATAAATCAAAACTTGTATTACCTTTAGACCACAGCATCAAACCGATATAGCAATTTCGGCATATATGTTTTGGCACCCATGGCTCATCTGGAAAAACTTCCAGTTCAAAATAAACTTAATATATATCCTCCACTTTGCTCGTAAAAAATGAAACCCTATGTTCCATAAGGGTATGCTTGCCACAGACGTAGCAAAACCAGTCAAGTTTTCCCAAACAGTCAGTCATTCTTATTCTTACAAATTCCCTTGTAGACTATTGTAAGAAAATAAAAAGATTAACTGGTTGACCCACGATGTCAAACGTTAACGTTCATAAGTAACGTGCCACTCAAAAGTTCCGTTATGGTAATTTTGAGTGACAAAAATATAATGACAGAAATAATGAAGAAGAACAAAAGTACTCTTGGTACACTGAGCCAAAAATTAACCTTATATAAGGTTAACTTAACCATAAATAAACATGATTTGGATTCTACGTTATATAAGGTTAATTTGAACATTTTCTTGTTGACTGGTATTTAACAATAATAATATTTAATTTAACTATTCCATGGTTGATTTTTTTAACCATGAAAATTGTTAATATTATAATAATAATTGTTACTTTAACAATGCATTTTTGAATTTTTTAACCATGAAAATTGTTAATATTAACATTTCATAGTTAATTTATTGAAACAATGCATGTTCAATTTAACAATGCAATTGTTAATATTATTAACTATGAAGATTGTTATTGAAACCTTTTTTATTGTTATTTTAATATTTAGTGGTTACTTCATGTAACCAGAAACATAGTTGTTTCAATAATTTTTAATATTTATATCAAATAAAACAAGAAAAATTTAACTTTCGCATTTTTATTTTTTATTTTATTTACAAAATATATGTTAATATATATATGTATAAGAAACACCTGAAAAGAAAAAAAACAAAAGGTTAGAAAATATAAGTATAAATGTAAAAAAGGGTGCAATTCTAAGAAGATCTTTTGACTTTTTACCTAAATTCTGTAGTTCAAAGAGCATAAGCTTTTACCGATGGGCTGATCTGATGGAAAAATCTGCTCTGTGACTATAAGTTAAGTGCCTACGTTTCTGTGCTTGACCAACATGTGATCAGTCCCCGCTCAAAAGGTGCCGTCCACGTAAACTCCCTGAATCTTTCGATTATTAAGGGCCCAGGACGGTTAGGCACTTAGTTTGGGGTACTGAGCTTAGTCCGATCTTACGGCAAACTTATAGGAGAGAGGAGATTAATAACAAAGGCAATCTGATAGAAAGCCGATGTCCCACCAAAATCATAATCGGAATAGATATAAAAATCAAGGATTGGGTAAGTCAATGGATGATACTTCAAGGAAGTGCACTGAATTGTATATTAAAAACAAGTAAGAAAGTTTCAGTCGGGTAAACCGACCAAGGTATAGTTGTTATTAAAGAATCAATATTTCACTAAATGTTAACCCTTTGTGTGGGAGGTACCAGAAGGAATGGACCAATATGGCCCATCTTTGAACTTAACCGGAGATAGAAAAAAATATTACCGTATACCAAATTTGAAGTGAATCGGTTACTCTTTTCGAGAGTTATCGTGCGCACTAGCCAGAAGACAGACGGACGGACATATCTCATTCGACTTAAAATGACCCAAAACTAATATGCGCTGAACATACTTATGGTCTTAGATCACTCCTTCAATGTGTTACACTTTTGGCCCGTTGCAAATGATATATACCCTCGTATTACTAAAGTGAGGCTATAAAAAAACAAATGTATGCATGCATACCACTTTTCCTGTAATTACATCGCACACTACAACTAGTATTGATACAGCTTATCAACAGTTTCTAGTATTGGCACAACTTACCAACAGATTCAAGGCCGGACTCCCAGCACAAGCAGCCGCAAGCCACAGAAAAAGAAACAACTGAAAAGAAAAAAACAAAAACATCGTTTATATGTATGTATGTAGGTATTACGAAAGCACTTCTAACAACATATGTATGTATGTACATTTAACAGTATCAACATCGCACAACAAAAAAAACTAACGTATGTATGTACGGCGTAGCAGCCACAAGTGTTCAAACGAAAAGACAAGATGAACACATACCCACACGTACACATCACTTCTCCCCGTATGTTTGCTTGCTGCTGCATATACTTACGTACATACATTGTTGTTTTTTCATGCTCAGTTAATGCGACAGCGTGTACATATTTTTTTCCACTCTTAACCACTGAATTTCACAATTGTAATGGCATAATCACAAAAAATAATATTAATATTACATTCGCCTTTACAATAATTAAACAGGCACAAAACACTATTAACATTTTTAACACACATATTGTATTATTTCACTTTTTAAATACACATATGTACATACATACTTATGAATGTAGTTCTTTACAAAATGTTTTACTACTTACCTCTATACCAACAGCTTCCGACAACAGCACTAGTCCCATCGACTATTCAACACCAACTGAACTCCCGCACTCGATCAAGCACCGAAGCTGGCATTTGGTGGTGTTTTCAATGAGCGAGATAAATTCTCTTATGACGACAGTAGCATTCGTTTCAACTTCGTTTAACTTAATACTCAACTTCGTCTAACACAAAGCACTTGAAAAACGTCGACCACAACAGAGCCGAATTGTTGTTTATCTCGCACATTTTTCTGCCTCTCTTTCAAAAAAACCAACCATATATAATGTTAACTTAACCATTTTTCATGTACATTTGAACTTATATAAGGTTATTTTTGTCTTCGTAATCAAACATTTACCATGAAAAATTTAACCAGACACATGGTTAAAAAAATCATTGTATTTTCGGCTCTGTGTAGTTGTTGAATAACAACCTTCTCTTCAGAGCTGGGAGCACCTACATATGCGAGGAATAACAAATTAACCCTTAACAGGAAATCTTGAATTTGGACGGCTTTTTGGTGTTTGTGTTAAGTTTTGGGCTTTGGTGTGTTCTGACATATATAGTAACATTTTATGGCCATCAATTTGTAGAACATTTCAACCCCGCCCCACCCATTTTTAGGGGAGTTTTTTACGATTTGTTAAAATATAGGCAAAAATCACCGTTATGGGGGGAAGCTAGAGGGTTAATATATTCCACAAAAATATAGGCCTTAACATTTGCTACAAAGTTGCTGCAGATACCCTACACCTCAGATGAACAGAACACATAGTTATATATAACGATATTCTGCACGAACAAGCAAAGGGGGGAAAACTTTAACCCCCCCTAAAATAAAATTCCGATGTGATCTTTCAAAACGCCGATACACGTATATATTTTTTTGGTCTCCTCTACCAGAATCCACTGACAGAACCCTGTTATTTTGAAAAAAGTTTGAAATTGTTGTACAGTGATATTTATGAATTTAGATTTGGTTGAAACTTTGCACGCGTATACTACAAGACAATACGGAATTATGACCAAATTCAAAGCAGTTTAGATTTTATAGGGTGCCAAATTGGTCATCTAAAAATTTTTTTTACAAATTTAGCTATTTTGAAGTCGATATAACTTTTTAACGGAATATCAGATTTGAACAGTATGTACCAGTTAATAAATTATTGGGCCCTTTATAATAAACGGAATTATGAACAGGTTTACACAGAAAGAAAAATGCCATACTAAATTCAAGTAAAAAATTCTTAATTTAAGCCGAAATCGCACTTAAAAATTTAAGTACGTTCGTACTAAGTTTTTCTTAAGACGAGAATAAATCGGCTTAAATTGAAAAAATCAGGCGCCTACAATAAGCATTTAATGCTTGAAATCAAGTAAACATTTCTTGAAAAGGAAAATTAAGCCTAATATGGCTTATAGTAAGAAAAAAATCTTACTTTAATCTCTGAGAGACAGAACCATTATAGAGCACAATAAAATTACCCTCTCAACCACGCTCATGCAAGTGGTTGATTTTGGCTGACGCAACATCAAACACACATGCATATAAATTGTCGAGATGTATATGTATAAATATTTATGCGCGACCATATCCAATTCGTTTCTCGTTCAAGCAGTGTTTGCAAATACATTACTTAGCGTGATTTTTTCGATTTTAGTTTTTTGATGTTGTTAATAATTCTTATTCGTTTCGTTGATGCTATTCCCTATATGTTTCATATTTAAATCGAATAAATGTAGCAAATCTTTTACTTTTGCTGTCAAGCAATTGTATTTTGACATACCATTTTAAAAAATTGCATTCTTTGCAATACAGTGGCAAAAATGGTATAATTAATATAAATGGTATATAGATAGGTATAAAACGAACGAAAGCACAATAAATCTAGTATGACCAGGTTTAAATCAAGTATTGATTAGGATTAACTCAAGGACTGATCAGGCTTAAATCAAGTATTATCAGGCTTAAATCAAGTATTGGACAGGCTTAATTCAATCAAAAATGTCTTCATTGAAGCCCGTTTCGCACTCAAATTAATCCGATAAAATTCTTAAATCAATAGCTTTATGCTTGAAATAAGAATTTTTCGGCTTAAAATCAAGCCTAATCAGGCTTAATAAGCGCTAAGATTAAGAATTCAGGGCTTAAAAATCCGTACTTGATTCAAGTATTTTGTACTTGGTTTAAGAAATTCCGTACTTAACGTACTTTTGACACCGCTACGGCTTGATTCAAGTACGGATTACTCAATTTTTTCTTTCTGTGTACAAATGGACCATTTTCACAAAAATTTAAAGCTCAAAAAATTGATTCCTGTCTATACAAATACTTGTATTGGTACCTCCAATACAAATGGAACATTTTGCAAAAAAAAAGTTAACTGTTTATAACTTTGATTCCAGTAAATACGAGTACAAACGCTTGTAATTTTGTACAGTGTAAAGATTTTATATAAAGTACCCTATTAAAAAATGTTCGTTATTGCGATACACCTTCTGGTACTTCTCAAACAAAATGCCCAATTAAAAAATAAACCGATTTATATAGTTTCCCCTACTTGTACAATAAGTATCATTATTTTCTACATTTTTCCAAAGGATATACTATGGAGACGTCGTTTACTTAATGAGTGACAGTAGCAAAGCAGGTGATCAATGCTCTGAACTTCATCCTAATCTTCACAGCTCCTACAGAAATCATTGAACTCAATACCTAACCTTCCGTCTTGTTTGCCGATCAGGCAGAAAATATATGAAATAAGAATTTTTCGGCTTAAAATCAAGCCTAAGGCTTAGTAAGCGCTAAAATTAAGAATTCACCGTACTTAACGTACTTTTGACACCGCTACGGCTTGATTAAAGTACGGATTACTCAGCAGACAGAAAGACAGACGGACGGACATTGCTCATTCGACTTAAAATGACTCACTCCTTCGATGTGTTACACTTTTTTTCGTAGCAAATGATATATACCATCGTCAAACTAAAGTGAGGGTAAAAAGAGAGTGATGTTAGTTACTACGCTTATAACTCAAGAACGCCTAGACCGATTTCGATGATTCGCACCAATTTGGACTGGTCTCCGATCAAACAAGAAGAATGCCCAAGAAAATTCCCAAAAAATCCCCGGAAACGCTGATCACTTGACCGCTGAGGCTACTGTAAGAGCTAGAAAGCTGACATTTTGCACAACCATAGACCAGAGTGTTGTATAAACAACGGTCTTTTCACGTAGTCAGTTTTTGCCCTGTGGTCAGTTCTAGAGCTATCAAAAACTTGAGTATTGTGTTTGTCCTTTTAGAAGCATCTTATAAAATCAAAAGCTAAAATTTTGTAAATATGAAGTACTAAAGCCGTCAAAATGTAATAGCGCCATAAAATATTTAAAAATTAACATATTTCAATGAAATATTTTGTAGTTTGTAGGTCTTGACTTCACAAATCGAGAGTAATTCGCAAATCATTATATTTCCCAAATAATATTGAAAATCCTAATTTTTTGGTTTTTCTCCTATCTACTATACTAAAAGCCGGGTTGCAGATTCCCTTTGCAGTTCAACTTACAACACCTTACCACATATAAATATGCCAAAAGTTTCGACATTTTAGCTTTGCGATTGGAGAAAATGTGGCTTACTTCTGAAATTTGTGTAAAAAATGGTGTAAATTGGAGAAGCTTGGTAACAATACCAGTAAATATTTTTGACTCGTTCTTTTTTTTTGAGAGCATACCTTGGAAAGTTTCCTTTAAGATGATAGTAAATATGTTATACATTTTTAACTAACTTCTTCTAAAACTCTCAAATACGACATATACTTTTTTCCTAAAAATATTAAAAAAATCGAATTTTTTTGAAAATATAACTTCAAGTGGCCATAACTTTTGTCCTATTGGGTATATCGAACCAATTTTTTTTTCATCATATAGGAAATTTTATTTCCAATCTGCTTAAGTGGATAAAGCTAGTGCATATTCTGCTTCGATATTTACAGGGTCGGGGAAAAAATTAAATTTCAAAATTTTTATGTGAAAAATGACTATATTTTGACGTCGATGGTTTAATATTGCAGACAGATTCTAGGTTTGAAGCGTTGAGATAAAAAGCTGTCGAAGTCCTTCCAGGACGCATGTCCGAGCTATTGTCAAGCGCATTCTCAAAATCTTCTAAGTAGCTTCTAGGCATTTTTTGAAAGCATAAAAAGATCAAAATCGAATCCAAAGTATTTGTGTCAATTTTCATTATATTTAAATTTTGGGTACACCCCGTTACGGTCCGTTGAAGAGTTTTTAAAGACTAACTAGAATTGGCTGTGGCACTAGGTATGTTGAATAAGGTCTTGAATCTCTCATTGACCTGCATTCTTGTATGTATTCTCGTGTATATCTTGAAGGTTTTTCTACGCGAGTTCAAACCCATCGCTCGTCAATGGGACCAGCGAAATTATTTCTCTAGCTTCACCTCCAGTTTTGTCATTGAGGTGGTAGAGATTTTCAACATTACTAAGTCGAGGATTTTTGACGTAAATCGCGTTAAAAAGTTCTGTAAAGGTTGGCCAGGTCTCGTAGCTTCCGTAAAAAAATATCCGTATCACACGGTGGTAGCTTTATGGCATATTGTGGGGTCCTATCTACAATTGTTGGAGACTTTGGAGTCGGTGTTATCGCGTAGATTTCTGCACTGATTGCACTTAGTGAATTTGTATATGCCATAAGGGCGTTTTTATACAAATCTCGTAATTTCTTAAGGTCAATGGGCTTATCAGCCTCTGGATTTTTATAATCTCGACAGTCCTCATAGCTATGCTTAAATTGCGACCAATGATAATCTAAGTGAACTCGAAGAACTTGCAGTGCGTGTACATTGTCTTCATCTTTGCTACTAGCGTGTGCTTTTTCAAAATCAATTAGGTCATTATATGAGTTGGTAAACTTGTTGAGAATGTCAATTTTGTATTTTGAGGTGAAACCGACAAAAGAATTCAAAAGTTTTGTTTTTAAAGTTTCTAAGTCTCAAGCCTGGTGTTATGTTGAAGGTCAATTCTCGATAAAATATCGCAGACAATTAGTAAAGAAAATTCCCAAAACTTCCCCGGTAATTTTTTTGATAGGTCAGATCTGGCAACTCTGTTGATAGATGCTGTAAGAACCCAGCGGTAAATGAAACGAAGTACCTAGATTATAATTAATGATATCAGTATAGCATTCTAAGCGAGCGATTTAAGCACTTAGAATTGTATACGTGTGTAATCTAATAAATATCGTCCACTTATTACAACTCCGATTACAATATAAGCGGAGAGTTAGTTCGTGTGAATATGCACAAAAAATGCAAAGAAATAAAAAATTCCGTTATAGCGGTTTTGGAAAAAAATACATAAATAACAAGAAATATGTATGTATCACTATTATTGATGTTAGTTCAAAATTGATCGCGCAACAAAGATTTTGTTGACATTGTTGAAAGTTGGTAAATAAAATATTTGTTTTAAGCTAATAATACTCTACATGATGCGGTTTTCGGTAAGATTGGTTTACACTTTTTATATCCGTATTTAAACTGATAAATTTATATTTGTTTGTTTGCAGATGCTGTCAAGGAAGTGGGTTCGACGATTGAAACATTAAAAAGATTTGCAGAATTGTTTTAAAAAACTCAAAAACAGATATTTTGCAAAAAAAGTACAGAGATAAAAATGTGTATTTAATAATTTTTTCACAATTTTATCTCAAACCTGAAAATATGAATTTGTGTTGTGATATTTAGTATACACTTTAGTATGTATCTTTTGTTTTTGTTGTGAAATGAATTTATTTATTTTTTAATCGTACTTAAGTTTTTTTAAATAAACAAATGATACATTTAAATGCATTAGACTTTGAATTACAAAATCATCAGGATTAGTGGTAGCATCTCATAACATTGCCTTACAAGTGCAAATCAGACTGTAATCGGCGTGCATTACATTCTAATTTGCCTGCATTTGCTGAAGTGCCATCAGGCTTGCTTATAACCCCACTTATAACGTAAGTGCAATTGAAATGGCACTTACTGACGTCTTTCCTTACTTTGGGAAGGAGTGTCATAGGCTGCACCGATTAAGCAGCCTATGACACTCGTGTGTAAATGTAAGCAGAAATATAAGCGATAGAATCATCACTGATTGCTACCAAATATTGCTTACATCAGCCATTAAATAATGGGTATTTCTACCGCTGGGAAGTAAAGATGAGAGTGAAGAGAGCAGCAAAGTCCAGAGAATATTTCTTGATGTTCGATATATGTAGGTGTGAGTATGTGTGTGAGTACTTACTGCTTTGTTGTTTTCTTTGCAACTTTTACATTTAGCTGGGTGTGTGAGGCAGTGTTGCCGTTTTGGGCATTTCGGACCAAACTTGGGCAAAAAAATTTAGTTTGGTCAGATTTTGGGTCGTGCAAAATATGGTTGATTTAGCAACAGACGGTGTCTGGTGTAGTTGGATGACTCTTTTGAAAAATCTAGAATTATTTTATATTAAATGTTCGATGAAAAATGTTTCATAAAAAAATAACTTTTTAATAAATTAGACATTGAGTACAAAAATAAAATCAATCACTTTGGCTTTTCCAAAATATTCCTTGGCTCAAAGGCGGGAAATTGGTTTCAAATTGATTTAACTCAACCAGAAAAATATAAGTAAAATCAGCTATTTTGGAATTTACACCGAATTGCTTAGTCAAATAGAAAATGGAATCGATTTTAAAAATGAATGTATAAATCTGTTAATTATTATAAGCCCCGAAAACGTGCTTTCCAATTAAGATTTATCAATACTGCCACTTGTTGTGTAATTCCCTAAGCTTTTTGAATGTGACCCCGATTTTGAGTGGAATTAACTCTGACTTAACGGCACTAAACTCTCCTCTTTTTGAAAAAAAGTTGAACCTATAAAAAAACTGGGTAAATGTTGCGCAAATTTTTCAAGCTTCATTTTTAATTTATTAGCACTACCGCACATTTCCGCCGCCGCTGAACGTAAATGTTTAACATTTATAAATAACTATACATTAGGCCGGGTCGATTTGTGGGTAGGCAAAAGTAGTCGCCATTGCTTAGTGAACATCGTATTCTAGGGATCAAAATAAGAAACTTTGCCGAAGGAACCATACCTCTAAAACGAATTCTGATGTCCCGGAATTTGAGTCGAACTTTTGGGTAGGGGCAAATTTTAAAAAATCCCACTTTGACCCATTTAGAGTGCTCCAATCGAGTCCAAATGTATGACCGTGGGGGTTCCATACATTTGGACTCGATTGGAGCACTCTAAATGGGTCAAAGTGGGATTTTTTTCGGGACATCAGAATTCGTTTTAGAGGTTCGTTTATGAGGTACGATTTTCACTGAGCAATGGGCGATTTTTAAATCGACCCGCCCTAGTGTACGTTTAATCAAAAACATCAATAAGGCGACACGTTTGCATTTTGCTGAGCTGACAACAAACTAAAAAAGTCAACAAACAATATTTTGGGGTTGTTTTTGTGTTGAGTAAAAAATATGAATTTCACGGTCGCCGTATATTTTTCGGAAGAGAGTGAAGTGCAAGTTCCACGAAGGCATTTACGTGACTTATCTAATGTTCTTGAGATGCCTACAAACATTTAAGTATTTAATATGCATATACATAAATACGTAAAAAACGTTCATAAGTACTTTCCCTTACAGATTCATTGCAAATTTTCGGGTGACAAAACAAATGTTTGTCATGCTGATGGATGTTTTGGAGGACAAATGAGCTCCGGGGTTCCGAAGCACTTATATTCGGCCAGATATAAAGCTGGCAACTTTTTTGCGGTTTATGGCCACGGGGTGTTACCAGCAATGAAAACGTGTTCTCAACAGCAAAATCATCGGCAGGCCGTATTATTCGGGAATGTCTGCAGCTGTTTCAGGATTGGATTTGCCCACTATGGATAAGGAAGCCTTGTCCGGCGGAAGAACGCGAAACAATGGAGGCGATTTTCAACTCAACTGGACTCCCACTACGGAGGAGTATACCAAAAAACATATAGGGAGATCCATTTCGAGGTTCCCAACATTTTTTAAAGAAAAATCACAGAAAATTCAAATTGAAGGGGAAATGTTTATTATCATTTGAAGGAACATTCTTTGGCATTTATTTTTTGAAGAATGTTGGTCGCGGCTACGTCTCAGGTGGTCCATCCGTTGAGTCCAATTTTCGATGACTCGTTCGAGCATTTCGACTGGTAACTGGCGAATGACACACGTAATGTTTTGCTCCAAGGCCTGAATCGAAGCGGGTTTGTCCGCGTAAACTTTAGACTTTACATATCCGCACAGGAAAAAGTGTAACGGTGTGATATCACACGATCTTGGTGGCCAATCGACCGGCCCAAAATTATCAGCTCACCGAAGTGTTCTCTCAATAAATCCATTGATTGATGCGAAACCAATCTTGTTGAAACCAAATGTCGCCGAGATCACGAGCTTTAATTTCAGGCATCAAATAGTCGGTTATCATGGCAGGATAACGGTCGCCATTGACGGTTACGTTCTCACCGGCATCATTTTTGAAGAAATATGGCCCGATGATTCCGGTACGTCGGATCGGGGATCGGTCAATGGCAAAAGGATAGCTCTTTACGAGAGCTAAAATATTGCTCATGGGCGTCAAGGTCGTGGGTCGACTGGAAAGTGTTTTTTTTTTGGATTTAAAAAAATGCACTTAGCGCAATTGGAGAACGATTATTTTGATAATAAAAGTGAATAATTTGTAAACGTTGTTCAGGCGTAAGTCTTTCCATGATGAAATGCCAAACCATACTTAACAAAAATAACATGTCAGCATGACACGATTCTCACGTGATCTGTCAAAAAAGACTATTGGAAAAAGTATCTCTACCTAGATCACCCTATATAGTTAAAAGATATTTGTTTTGTGTGTGCTTATTTATTTGTTTTGAAATTCTACAATGCATTATTGTAGTTTTTTACATTTCTAAAGCAGCTGCAATTCTTTGGGAAGCTTCTGCTTGCGCTTTGGTAGCTTCTGCTTGCGCTACTGCTGCATGTGCTATTTTCTTCCCAGCATCCGCCAAAATGTGTGCGGCGCACAGTGGTTCAGAATCGTTTTTTACTGGCCAAAACTCTGTAACTTTGGAACCGATAGAGATATTTTAATAATTTTTTTGTTCATAAGGTAACTCCTTGAGCTTTTATTTCAATAAAATCGGGTCAGCAGTTATTGAGGAATTCAAGGTCAAAATTGAACTTTTGAATTTTTTTAATATTTAGCATGGAAATATGGGGTTTTGTTTTCAACTTCTTTATTTATTAAAAGAATGTCATACGTTGATAAATAAAACATTTAAATAATAAATTTTGTAAAACTAAAAAAAAAAAATTTCCTCGATATTTAAAAAATGTATGTGACAAAAGCAATAAATTATAATTTTTATTCGTTCGGTTGAAAAATTGCCCGGAAATATTCCATATTTTGTTCCGTATTATTTCGGTCATCTAGCAGCCCTCTTGCATCTTAGGTCTTATAAAATTTATGCTTATGCCATCCAACTTGTTTGTAGCGCTTAGTTAAGTTGTTGATGAAAATATTTACTTTATTTTGCAGTTCCAATTGTATTTCGATGCGTTAGGAATTTACTTTGCTTTGAACGTAACCTAAAACATCTTCCTTCTTTCTGTTTCTAAAATACTCTGCGGATAATTCTTTATAGCTGAAGTTCTCCATTTTTTTAATATTCTAAAATTTGATTGTTTCTGCTTGGATATAATTTAGCTATTATTATAATTTTTATAATAGTTTGCGAGAAATGACAATTTCCTTCTACAAAAATATGCAAAAATAATTTTTTTAAAAACTACATAAAATATTTGTTTTCAGCAGCACACCACGCCCACAATAATAAATATTTTGATCCAATTTTTTGGCTACCCTAGTCTCAATATGTTTGCTATTGAAAGGCATTAAAATTTTAGAAATCGGCGATGACAAAAAATTTTACTTTTGGCCAGTAAAAGTCAATTCTAAAGCACAGTGCGGTGTGTTGATGTTGAGTGTATTGCTGTTGTTGGCTGGAATGTGAGTGTGTTGCTGGCTGGTATATGGCTGTTGATTGTGTTGTTGTTGATGACCGGTGTGTGGTTTTTGATAAGGCTGGTGGCTACCTTCATGCCTGGTAGGTGTGATAACCGAGTGACTGTGATTTTTCTTGGCGGTGTTTCTACCAATAGTCGGAAGCAATCATCAATCGCCGGAACAGTTTCAGCGGCATTTCCATCCTCGTATCCGAAAATCGTGCCGGGTGGATTTGACGCTTTGTTCAGAAACATACGGTCAATTGCCAGCTCCATATCCGAAAGGCAATTCACACGGTAAAGACCGCCACCAGTCTCATGAATGCTTCGGTTATTGTCCGCAATCTTTTTTTGTGCGCGATTTCAAGTCTGCCCAAGCTGTAAATGAAAATATGTAAGCAAATATTATACTCGTACATAAGTAAAAAACAATACATACTTACTTTTTCCACTCAACAATGGTACGTACGGGAGGTCCCAATGTATTAAATTTCCGCATAAGAGTTTTCCACTGCTCCTCTGTGGAATTCTTGCTACTACCAAGTACTGGAACTCTCCTGGCAAACGCTGGATTTTCCTCCATGTAGTCAACCATTAACTGCAGTTGATTTAGGGTTGACTTTTTTACGCTGAAATTAATATATACATATTTATATGTTTAAAATGCAAGAAATTAATTATATTTTTATATACATACCTTTTATTTTCCATTCTATTTTTTGCTTATTTTTTATTTCAATTGGACGCGACAACGAAAATGCTATTGAGTGCTTTTGACATTTTCGTTCTCGTAGATGACGCAAAGAAAAGTTAGTGGGCCCCGAATTGTTACCGAAATGCTTACGTTTTCGTTCGCTTTGGCGTTCTGGTGCCAGTTAGTGGGTCGCAAATCAGTTTTTTTTGCATAGAACTCAAGCGAACGTTAACCTTCGACATCGTGGGTCAGGCGGTAATATAAAAATGTCAAGTTAAAAATATGGTGGTGCCAGATATATACTGATGAGTTCATTAATAAGTACATTAGTAAAAACACTATTATGAATACTTCGTTTAATAATGGTTTATTAGTCCAAAAGTGTTTGTTAACTAATGTGAACTTTAAACATAAGCGCAGGAAGGGGGTGGCTGGGGTGGTCTAATACGACCCCATAAGTTTTGTAGCTGTTTTTTAGAATAAGCAATGTTCCACAAATAAAATATTTGGAAGTCTGTAAAACTAGATGGTGTTGCACAGTGATGCCAACTTTTTCCGAAGCAAAAACGTAATGAAAAACTGAAAAAGCGTAAAAAGGCACTAAACACTAATATTGCTTTAGTCGGGAGAGACGACGACATTATATCCGCCCCCCATCAGAGCAGAATAAAAAGAAATATGTTTTGTCAAATTTGTTGTTGTTTTCTTTACGAGAATAATATGTTAAAAAAAATTATTTTATGGCGCATAGATACAAAATCAGGATATAGAAATATACAGGGGACATACCTAAATCTGAACTTATTTTTGTCAAATTTTTCAACGTTAGTTGAAAATTTAAAGCGTTAACATTCAACATTGGGAATTATGTTATACAGTCTATATCTAAATCTGAACCAATTTTCTTTAAATTGTATGTACTTATACAGGGTGCCGCAGAATGAGCTATATGGTTTAAATGGTTTATAACTTATTTATTTATGAGATTAACATTTTTTTTAAATACCGTATATTATTGGGGAATATGTAAACCGGTCCCAAATTTCATAAAATTTGACAGAGTTTATTATGGGCTCCATCAACTTTTCTTGCCAAATTTCGTAAACTTTAGTTGCAAATTGTGGCGTATGATGGCAAATCTTGAAGTACATACACGGGGCAAAATCGCCTTTTGTGATATGTTTGAATCGAAAGAAAATATATTTGGAACACAAATTTTTAAATATTATATATTTCTTAGCAAATAAATTTTATTTGAAAATCAATAAAATATATTTGGAACGCATATATTAATATATTACAACAAATTATATTTGCAAACTAAATTTCTCAAATAAAATATGTGTTTAAATACAAATAAAATTATTATTTAGGAATTTTTCCAAATATATTTTATTTAAAAAATATTTCCAAAACTTTTACTTGTTTTTCATATTTCAGTTTCAATTTTTCTTGGGTTTCGAATTGTACCTCCCAGTTATGATACCATATGCAGCATTACCTTCTGTTTTAAATCAATCATTTCAAATTTCTGAGTATTCCAAGCCATCATTAGGTGTCAATCCTCTAAGTACTTTATATTGATACAAGATTATATGATTTCAATTATTATTTTTTACGAACATTAAAAATTTCTAAAAATTTAACTTTGAATTACTGAAAAATGTGACACAATTTATGTATTTTATGAATACTTAAATGCAAATAAATATTTGTTTCGGTAATAATGGTCCCAAATAAAAACATATTGGAATGTAAACAAATATTTGTTTAGAAACACATCTTCCCAAATACACAATTTTTGTGTGTACCAAATATTGCATGCTTAGAGTCTACCCCAAACATATATATGTTTCAAGCCGAATATGTTTGGGACAATATACTACAGAAGCGATTTTTTTTCAGCGTGTACAGATGGTGTAGCAAAATAGCCTAATTTCTTTATGTTACCAGATTTGTTCTGACAAATGTACGAAAAGCGTCAAAAGCACTAACGAAAAATGTGAAAAGGGTACAGTAAAGCTGAGTATAGACGATTTCCAGATCGGCAAACGTTATCATCTCTGTTAAAGTGCTGCAAATATACGGACAATATCAGATTGTTAGGCAAAGGTGAATTGACAGTTCAGACGATTGCAAGAAAACATTACAATTTCATATATTTACAATATATTTTGTAAATATTTATATGCAGGATTGCCAATAAAAATACATTATAGACAGTGTTGCAAATAAAATGTTTTTCTGGCAATGGCGCCGTTGTCACATGCATAAACTTCGCACATATAACAATCAGCAAATTATCTCGCAATGACTTTTCTGCTAACGTTGCAAAACAAAAATTGTATGTTCACACGGTTGTAAATTCACAGGGTTGCATTTTCCGCCATTTTTCTGGCAATGTTGTCCGATCTGCAAATCGTCTGTACTTACCTTTAGTGCTTTTTTTCATTTGGCACTAACTGACAACTTTTCGCGTATTGAGTGGTCTGAAAAGCGAAAAGCACTATGTTGGCATCCCTGGTGTTGCAGATGCGAAATTTGAACATCAACTGCATTAAATTATGTTGGTACAAAAAATAGTTTAGAGTATGAAGCAAGTGCATCACGACACAAAAATGCAGTTTAGGCTTTGTGCTTATTAAATATAATCACTAAACCAGAATTTTTTATAGACCTTCAAAAATTACATCCCATTAGAGTCGAAGCATAACAACGATTTTTGTTTACTTCAACATTAGGTAAAAGCCAATATATAGATTTGCCTGATATTAAATATCGAAAATGAAGTAGTAAAATTGTTAGTGATATTCTTATCTTTTCAAAAAGAGTATAATAACACTGTGCTCGAAATGGACACTTTAAAAATGTAACAGAAAGGAGACCCTATGGATATACCTATTTCGACCTTGCTGAATCCAATGGAGCTAACCGTTTTTCTAGTTTAGCTCTTGTTCTCGCGATATTCGACCACAAAGTTTGCAAACAAATCATAGAGGTTAGTTATCTTGGAGGTGATTTTGAAGTGTAAGACTTCCGAAAACGCGCTTCAGTCCAAAGAACGAAATAAATAGTCACCACTTCTCACCACTTTACCACGGAAAAACTGCAATCAAATCTTACCATAGGTCAAACGTCATACAAATCATCGACATTTTTAGTATGTGTCTTTAAGAAAAATGTTCCTCGCGAAAAATTAGTATAAGACTCCTTTCAACATATTTATGAAAAATTAACAGGTTTCACAATTTAGCAGGTTTTGTTGGTTACCTTTGAAATTTCCATTAACACTAACGAAAAAATATTTTACAAAAATTTTAAGTAAAAAATTTTTTTCCAATATTTTCTGCTATGAGCAGAAAAATACAGAAATTATGTAATAACTCGAAATTTGCTTAATTCTCATAAAAAAGTTGAGAAAGGACATAGTATTTCTTCGCGAGGAATATTTTTCTCAACGATGCCTACTAAAAATGTCGACGATATATATGTTTTTTAACATATGATAAGATTTCATTGCACTTTTTCAGGGGTAAGGGGGTGAGAAGCGTGGACGACTGTTTCGAGAAAAATAATGGTCCAAAGGTTTCCTTTATTTCGATCTTTGGACTGAAGCGTATATTCCGAAGTCTTCCACTTCAAAATAACAAAAGAGATAAGTCACTTCTCTGATTTCCCAACAAACTTTGTGGTCGAATATCGCGAAAACAAGAGCTAACATAGAAAAGCGGTTAATGTCACTGGATTCAGCATGGCCGAAATAGGTCTATCCATAGGATCTCCTTTCTGTTACATTTTTGGACTAGCACAGTGTTATTATACCCTCCACCATAGGATTTTGTTCATTTTGTCACTCCGTTTGTAATACCTCTAAATGTTGATCTGAGACCCCATAAAGTATTCGTCGTAGAATTCAAAGACAATGTCCGTCTGTTGTAATCACGTTACAGTCTACAATAATTGATCTAGACGATACTTCTTATAGCTGCAGGTAACTTGGAATTTAAAATGGGCAACATCGGTCAGATATAGCCCCTATTTATAGCATCTCCCCGATTTAACTTCCTAACCACATAGAGTCCACAAATGTCAACTGATCGGGCTGGAAATTGGTGACTGTGGTTTATTTATACCCGGAATCCTTCACACGAACAGCAGTAGTCATAGGTTCATGTGTTGATATAGTCCCCATACAAAGGTCCCTCTAGATTTGACTTCGTTACGCCACAAAAACCTTAAATTTCAGCGACTTGGGCTGAAATTTGGTATTATGAGTTTATTTATACCCGAAACTATTCACATGCGATCCATGGTGAAGGTTATATAAGATTCGCCGAATTTAATCCGTCGTTACTTGTTTTTTATTTTCTTTAAAAATTTTTTGTTTTTGTCTTGTTAATGTTATATATTTATTTATCACAGAAAGGGTGTAATAAATCCTATTTCAATATGAATTAATTTCTTACTTTTCGTTGACAATTGCATCCGTGAATAATTTTAAATCATAAAAACAAACATTTATTCTGGGGGCTATAACCCTCCCCAGCAGAAATCAATTGCTACGCCAATGACTGTAAATCACAACTAGAACTTTTTTATGAATACGGCTGTTAATATTTATAGTACAAAACCATTTAATATATACACCAATACCTCGCTTTGCGTCGTTTCGTTTTGCGTTTTTTCGAAGTTGCGTCGCTGCTGAATTAGTACTAATTTTCACTGTGCGTCGTTAGATTTTCGAAGTTGCGTTGTTTTGGGTTCGAGTCTTTAATTTTTTTTTAAATGGCACGACTTTTTTCGGGGATTCCCTTTCTAACTGAAAATCAACGCAATGTGGGGTTACAAACAGAATTCTGCTTAAACGATGTCGCTGTCCCAAGAATTATTAAACATTTTTGATGTTCTGTGCGTTAAAAGAGAATAATAAATTTTTATAAATTTTTACGGTTACAAAAAAGGTAATATTTTTCCAATTTATTTATTGGCAGAGTTATATTATTTTTTTTACATACACTTGTAATTTTTTTAGCCAAATGAGTGGAATGGGCGCTACTGGTAGAATTACCAAATATAAAATAGAAACTATCAGCTTGGAGACAAAATTAGATATTCTGCGACGATTTGATAAGGGAGAAAAGGCTGTGGAGATAGCAAAAGCTGTTGGTCTGGCTGCAACAACTGTCAGAACTGTTAGAGATCGCGATGGGGATACAATAAGGGATGCTGCAAAATCTGCAACATCATTAGATGCTAAAACGATGACCCGTACAAGGAGTGCTTTGATGATCAAAATGGAATCATTGCTTTCTATTTGGATTGAAAATCAAGTTGCGCAGAGAATACCATTAAGTAAAATGGTAATTCAGACGAAAGCAAAAAGCTTATTTGATGACATAAAAAGTAAAGCAGTATCCAACGACAGACAAGAATGAAACATTTGAAGCTAGTCAGGGCTGGTTTGAGAGATTCAAGGTTCGAGCAAATCTGCACAGCATTGCTCTTAAAGGCGAAGCAGCTAGCGCTGATATAACTGCTGCAGAACGCTACCCGACAGAATTAAAAGCGTTTATTCATGAATCCGAAACAAGTCTTTAATGTTGACGAGACTGGGTTATTTTGGAAACGTCTACCTAACAGAACTTTCATATCTAAAACAGAAAAATCTGCGCCAGGATTTAAAGCTAGCAAGGATATACTGACTCTTCTTCTTGGTGGCAATGCAAATGGTGATTTCAAATGTAAATCATTTCTCATTTATCAATCAGAAAATCCAAGAGCTGTGAAAGGTTGTTCAAAGAATCTGCTTCCTGTCCACTGGCGAGCAAAAAACACAGCATGGATGACAGCATGATTATTTCAAAACTGGGTGTCAACTTGTGCTATTCCAGAAATTAAAGCTTATTGCAACAAAAAAACTTAAACTTCAAGGCTTGGTCTTAGTAGACAATGCTCCTAGCCACCCAGTTTATGTTGATGAGTTGTCAGAAAACGTGAAATTTGTATGTTTGCCGCCTAATACGACATCAGTTATTCAGCCGATGGATCTGGGAGTAATAACGACTTTTAAAAGTTATTACCTTCGAGAACATTTAAACTTGTTTTAAGTGAGACTGATGGATAAGATAAGTTTGGAAAAAGTTCAACATTATGAAAGCCATAGAAATTATTTCTGATTCTTGGGAGGAGGTTAAACAATCTTGCCTGAATGTGTTCAAAGAATATGTACTGCAGAAGTTGATGGTACACCAGCTATTCGTCATGAAATTTCTAATTTAGCTAGAGAGTCTAATTTTGAAGGTATGGGGGAGACTGACATAAATGAATTGCTAACCTCGCACAACCAAGAATTGTTTAATGAAGAACTATTGCAACTGGAATAGCAATTGGCTAATGAAGAAGATGACAGTGACCGTTCAATAGAAATCTCCGAAGAACAAAATTTAACCTCCAAACAAATTTCCAAAGCGATGTGTTTAATTGACGAAGTTATGGAGATTTTTTTAAAAAACGATCCTGACAGTGGAAGGAGTTTTAAAGGGTCCCAGGCCGTAGCTACAAATATCAATTGCTACAAGGAAATTTATTTTAGGTTGGGAAAAAAAGCAAACATTGGATAAATTTTTTGTGAAAGAAAGCCGGATGACGACAACAGCCACTATGGACTTATCTGACAGTGATTAATTTTTGTTTTGTTTTATATGAATTAATTGAATATTTTATTTTGTTTTAATCAAATTTGTTTTTTTTTTGTATGTATGTAATTATATAATTTACATAATTGATTTTTTTATTTTGTTTTTATTGAATTCGTTTTTTTGTTTTGTTTTTTGTAATAAAATTTTATATTATTTTTGTTTTTTAAATGTTTACTTTGTTAAATTTTTTAAAAAGTAGTATTTTCGTAACCCTGGAACCTATCTTTGATCTTTATATGGTTTGCTATAGAAAATCATAATTCACTTTGCGTCGTTTCAATGTCGTGGTTACGTTCAAAAAAAACACGACGCAAAGTGAGGTATTGGTGTAGTTTAAACAATTGCCAATTCAGCATTCTTAGGAAATTATTTTACATAAATTAATTCAACTTGAAATGTTAATTTCCACTTAAAAGTAATACTTTAGTAGTTTTCCAAAAATTGAATTTTTCCATTCCTGCCACTTTTACTAACTGTCAATTTTTCCATGCGATCCCCTCACGGAATCGTGCGATCCGGTAACATAATGTAAATGCTCGCTGAGACATATCATTCTGTCAAAATAAAATTGGAACAAACAAATTAGGCAACCCAGTCATATAGACACTAAATACGTTGTTGGTTAATCTGTCCATCTATTCTAATCAATCCATAACAAATTGTTTCATTCTCATTCAACTCAATTTGTGAATATAGTTCTTTGACTGCTGGTGAGTGCATGTATTTTTTTATTTAATATGATATTCACCTTTCGTGTAGAAGATTAACATTTCAAAATCAGAATTTTTTTTGTTAGCCATACAAATATATTCTGCATTTGTTTATATACTGCATTTAGACGGATTCCCGAGAAAAGCAGTTGTACTGGTCGTACTTCAGAAGGTATTTCATGCAATTTTTCACAGATTTTTTTTGATACAACATAAAATCGCCCCTAGGTAAACATTGAGATGTGACGCTACTGCACGAGTATATTTCATGTGACGTTCATTTGAGTATGTTTGGCTAAGAATTGTATATAATTATAATTGAATATTTCTCATTTTTTTCAAAATTTTAGCGAGGAAAATCATTTATAATTCATTGTTAAAAATGAATTGTTTTTTTTTATTTTTTTATTTCATCGTTTATTACTAAAGTTTTCTTTTCGTTTTATTCTTGTGCATATGGTCTGTAGTTGTTTCTTTCTGTTTTTTGTTCTTCCTCCTATTTTGCCTTTTACTCATTTCTCTTTTTGTCAAATTCTGTGCAGTCCTATGAATACCAGATACTTGAATAATTTGCCGACACCCACAATAACACGTCACGATCGTACAACGTATTTCACTTATCAGTTAGTATATATTTATACCAAAAACAATAAATTAAAAAAACCGTCCGGTAGCCCGAATCAGTGACGTATGAATAGGTTTACAGTTATGACCCGTCACAATTAATATTTAATGTTTTTGAATTGAATTTTTTTCGTATTAGTTATTTCAATTGCATAGTAAATGATTTAACTTATTTCACAATTTTCTACGCTTTAGCTTTTGTATTTTTAAATAACACGTAATGAATACTGTTTTTTTTTAAATGTGTAATTGTTTTTATTATTATTGTACCATGATTTATTTTCACTTGCATAAGTTTAATAGATTTTTACTGTTTAAATGTTTATAGGTAATGATCTTTATTATACTTTAACTTTAAGAGATTGCCCACAAAGAGAATTACATCCACAAGTGATTGGTTTAAATACTATGGAATCATGAACGATAATTGAAAATCGTTTTTCGATTTTACCAAAAAATCGATTTTTTAGGTTTTTCACTACATCAAATATACGTTGAAATTCCGATAAATATAATACAAATATCAAAGTAAATTCCAAACTTAAAATTTAAAAATACCTTTTTAAAAGAAAGGCGAATTAACATAAAAAATCTAAAAAACTCAATATTTTGGCAAAAAATATATGTAGGGGATTTTATGTCAAGTGGGTGAACTTTTGAAAGCACTGTCTTCTTATCGGGATGAAATTTGGATAGTAGTATTGACACACAATTTCAATGAGATCGGTTAAGGACTGTCCGAGTTGGAGGGTGTTAAATTTTGACATTTTGGTCAAAGTGACCTTTTTCCCCATCAGTATAAATAATAATAACAGCGCGCAAAAAAAATTTTTGTTAAAGGGCGGTACATATATTTTTATACCCTCCACCATAGGATGGGGGGTATATTCATTTTGTCACTCCGTTTGTAACACCTCTCAATATTGATCTGAGACCCTATAAAGTATATATATTCTTAATCGTCGTAAAATTCTAAGACGATTTAGCTATGTCCGTCCGTCCATCCGTCCGTCTGTGGTAATCACGCTACAGTCCGCAATAATAGAGCTATGTTGATCAAATTTGGTACACAGACTTGTTATAGTTGCAGGTTGTTTGGGATTGCAAATGGGCCATATCGGTCCATATTTAGATATAGCTCCCAATATGTATAGCATCTAACTTGTTGTGATTCCTACTGTTCTCATCTACTATATTTTTTGTGTTGTCGGTGTTATTTTCTTTAGGTTTAAGTTATTTTGTGAGGTCACATGCTATCCATGGTGGAGGGTATATAAGATTCGGCATGGCCGAACTTAACGCTTTTACTTGTTTTCTTTAGCTTTGAGTTATTTTGTGAGGTCACATGCTATCCTAGGTGGAGTGTATATAAGATTCGGCATGGCCGAACTTAACGCTTTTACTTGTTATGATGTAATTTGGAATCCTCACCACAGTTTGTGGTCAGTGTAGCAGTGACCAAAGCAATTTCCACTCTTCCAGTACTTAAAAAGTCCTTTGACTGCAGTGGCTCCTAAAAGAGCTGGGAAGGTGAAATTTTGCATATGTATATCGCTCACTTCTTATTGTGGAAACATCTAACATGATCAATTCTGAATTCTTCGAAGGTGGTCAGTGTAGCAGTTACCAGAGCAATTTTATTCTTCCAATACTTTAAAAATCCCATAAAGAGCTATGGGCCTACACACACATCCGCATATATCGATCATCAAGGAAATTCGTCACGTATAGATTTTTTGGCGTGTGGTCATTTCTAGAGCTATTACAAATTTTTAACGCGAGAACATACATACCTTGAAAGTGGTTTTGCATATAATATGAATTGAGAAAAATATCTGTGAAACTATATTTGTGGGCGTCGAGTCAGTGCGAAACGCAAGTTTATATTTCAGTAAAATAAAATTTGGATGTTAACACGTGGGGCCAACATATTGTATTGTTTTATGCGAGATGCAATATCTTTGGTCAGTTCCAAATCTCTCACTAGATCATTGAGTTGAGCTTGAGTTATAAGCGCTGGCTTCTGACTGAAACTGGGTACCGCTGTGAGCTGCGAACTCAGTTGAACTTGATCATGTTTCCGTAATTATGCTGTTTTATTTATTTTGAATCACCCGGTATTTCGGTCGCTGTCACAAGTAGAAACTACGCCATTACTAAAAATGGAACGATACACGATTCAGCAACGCATTGAAATTATTAAAATGCACTACAAAAATGGTGAAAATCTTGTAGTCGCAGTTCGCAAAACTAAAGCGATTTTTTTGATGCGCTGAGGCCCATTTCCACCTCTGTGGCTACGTCAGCAAGCAAAATTGTCGCATCTGGGGCTCGGAAAACCCTAGAGTTATTGTTGAGAAGCCTTTCCATCCTCAACGTGTGACTGTTTGGTGCGGTTTATTTCCCGGCGGGCTCATTGGACCTTACTTTTTCGAAAATGACGTTGGATCACAGTTACGGTGAATGGATTGCGCTATCGAGAGAGGATTAATGATTTTTTTATGGTCGGAATTAGATGGTATTGGTCTGGACAACGTTTACTTTCATCAAGACGGCGCTACGTGCCACACAAGCAACGAAACCATTGCTCTGTTACGGGAAAAGTTTCCGGACCGTGTTATCTCTCGAAGAGGTGATCACAATTGGCCACCGAGATCTTGTGATTTAACGCCTTGCGACTTCTTCCTTTGGGAGCACGTGAAAGATAAGGTCTACGCCAACAGCCCAGCGTCGATTCAAAACCTCAAAGATAGAATTTGTGAGGCTATCGAGGACATAGGGCAGCCACTGCGATTTGGTTATGGAAAATTTCATGAAATGGATATGGTCCTGTAAGCGTGGTCGTGGTGGCCATTTGGCTGATGTTGTTTTTCATTATTAACGTCATACCTTCCTCTTTATTATGAAATAAACATCTGATCATTTATCTCAAAAAATTACATTTTTCTTTGAATACCAAAATAACACCTCTTGTTGGAAAACCCTTTACTTTTAACTGGTATACCAAATATTGTACACAAATTGCGTCTATTGTTCGATTTTTTTAAATGCAAATTTTCCGCAGCTATAGCTAAAAATGTTGGGATCATTTACACATTGGAAAGTTCTTTGCCTTTTACTCATAGTTTATAATTTGTACAAAATAGACTTATCACTTTAAGAAGTTGAATTACGAATGAAGCAAAATTCATTCATGGATGCGACTTTCAAGCAAAATAGGTACGCAGATTACAGTACCTCTATCTGAAATATATTTTGCACAATGCCTCACTTGAATGTCAATAAGCAATAAACCGAGCGGTAAACAAAGCAAAAATGCTATTTGAAAACGGAAAAATATGAACCAGTTGGGATAGTGCCCAGATTTTCAAATACCGTATCAAGTACATTAATGAATAGTAAAGGTGATAGTATCGTTGCTGATCAGTCGTAGTGAACGGATGAGTTTAACACAGAGCGGATAGTTAACATCTATTATGTACGCAGTACCTATTACGTAATCGCAAAAAAATCAGTACAATGTCTGGAAGACCTACATCGTAATACCTATTACGGGCTAATACAGACAAAAAAAAAAATAATAAATTCGTTGACTGGGATGCCTTCGTGTTCCGATGGAGCGGGGTTCCCCAATCGTCATACTGACCGTCCGTTGGTCTTGGCCAAAGCCGACCACACCAAAAAGGGTGAACATTTCCCCCCAGTACTCACAACAAGTGGTACGGTGAGGGGAAAACGTCATGTCCGACCGTTAAAGCGGAAGCACAATGAGCACCGGATAGCGCTCAGAGTTTTGACGAAGTTGGAGGCTGTTGAGGTTTCGGCTTTTACCGAAAAACAAAAAGAGTCACTTGCCTAGGATAAAGGCGTCATAGATGCTTCTAAAGCCAATGAACCTGCTGAAAGAACCACAAATTCAGCTGTGTTAACGGCTAATAAAGTCAAAAGAATTAGATCACCTGATGAACCCCTGCCTTCAAAAAAGGCAAGAGGCCCTAATTTCATCATCAACAGGGCACTCACCAAGCTCTTCAATGAAGTAGCGAAGGAGAGTCTAGTGATGGCTATTATAGACAGAAGTATTGAGGATGGATCCATCCTCAAGGACAAATGGAGCCATGTGCAATCCGCCATTATGGCTCATTACCTCAATGTCCAAAGAGAAATGCCGGGCAAACCACCACTCTGCAACGATGCAGGATGGCATCAGGGGAGAGTAAAGCTCTTATATTTCGGTGATGTCAGATCAGTAGATCTGTATAAGGCTGCTCTGAGTCGAGCGGGTGAGGTGTGGCCGGGTGCCCAGTTGGATGTTGTAGAAAAAACAACATCCCTAGTCACCCTAGAGCCATAATCTGGGTTACAGAAGCTCAGATGACATATTAGAGATAATAAAAGATTCCAATCCTGGTCTGCTGAATCCACCTCCCATATACAAAGTGCAAGTGCAACCCTGCAATATGGTTTCGAGACTATAGTCTTGAAGGTATACAAGCAGGATATAGCTCCCACTGCGGAAGGTCGTCGACCGTGGTTGATACAAGGCTTTCTGGAAGTGCGGAGATCCACACTACCATTATTTCTGGTGACTCTAACTCTAACAGAATATCTGTAACGTCCTTCTCTGAGGATGAGAGCACTACTTCGGATACTGAGGGGCTGAGGGAAGTCTCCGGAATCTTTGACGCCTCTGGCGGGGAAATGCTCCCCGATGATACGGACGAAGAGTTCGATAACACCCTTGTCGGGGAGGATGGCAATCTGTCGATTACCAATGATGGTAAGAATTCTACAGATTAACCTCCATCACGCTAAAGCAGCCTCAGCGGCTTTATTGCTGCGCCTGTCCACAGGTGCAGTAGACATCGTCCTGATCCAGGAGCCCTATGTAGTAGGAGGACGGGTGTGCGGTATAAAGACACCAAACTCTAAACCGCTTGTGGCCAACTGTGAAGGCACTCCAAGAACCTGCATTTTGGCCAGCAAAGTTCTAAGTATTTTTCTCCTGAGTAATTTAAGTGGTAAAGGCCAAACAGCTGCTAGTCTGGAGATCGGTAATCGCATATATTGGGTGGTCTCCAGTTACTTGCCTTATGAAGCTGTAGTACCGACTCGAGCTGATTATTGGCGCAGACACGAACGCTCATCATACTATCTGGGGTAGTACGGATATAAACAATAGGGGTGATTCGCTTCTTGACTTTATTCTAACTACCAACCTAACTATTTATAACATTGGCAATAAACCGACCTTTACAATTAAAGACAGACAAGAAGTACTAGACGTAACGTTTGCTACTGACCGGCTGTTAGACAAAATTATTGGGTGGAATTTGCTGGATGACCACTCATTCTCAGGTCACCATTATATTGAGTTCAAACACGCTGAAAAAGCGTCTGAACCTGCCGTCCACAGAAATGTGAGAAAGACAAAGTGGCACCTGTATGAGAAGAAGAGTTGGAACCGAATGACAAAGCCGGTCTGGATAATCTGGTCGAGCATATCACCTCATCATTCAATAGTTCCCTTGAAGAAGCCTGTCCAAAAACAAGGTACAAGGGTAAAAATAAACCCCCGATGGTGGACTTCTGAGCTAACGGCTATGAAAAAGACCTGCAACAAGCTATTCAACAAGGCTAAATCTACGGGGGTCGCTAATGTTTGGGATGCCTATAAAGAGCAACTCAAGATCTATAAGAAGGAGCTTAGAAAAGCGCAAAGACGTTCTTGGTATACCTTCTGTGGCGAAGTGAAAGAGGTCTCCAACGCCGCAAGGCTGTACAGTGGGTTACTTGCAGGATGAGGCAAATAATTGGACAAAAAACAGCGAGCAGTCGCTCAATGTACTGCTCGACACACATTTCCCGGGGAACTCTCTAACAGAACCAGAGGATCAGCACGACCAACAAGAGGGCAAGTGGACTGCGAGCGTCGCTAGCTTGTTGACTGAGAGATCCAGAATAAGCTGGGCTTTAAACAGTCTGTTCAACAAAAGACGCATAACAGCGTGCCTTGGGTCCACAACTCTAACAAGGTTTGTCAACAGAGGGACCCCACAAGGAGGAGTGATGTCTCCCCTAATTTGGAACCTAGCGGTGAATGAAATTCTGCTAGATCTAGAACGTTGTGGCTGCAAGGTCGTGGCATATGCGGACGACGTGGCAATCGCAGTGAGTGGCAAATTCGAAAACGTCCTCCGAGACATTCTACAGGTGGCTCTGAACAAATTGGCTAGATGGGCCAGAAGCAGCGGTTTGGGCGTAAACCCAAACAAGACAGAATTGGTTCTCTTTACTAGGATGAATAATGCCCCACATGTGGACCCTCCACCTCGGCTAAATGGAACAGATCTAGTCTTTTCTGAAAGTGTAAAATTTTTAGGAATAATTTTAGATAGAAAACTGTTATTTAGACTTAACGTATTGAAACGTGTAAGGAAGGCCAACGTCGCCTTTTATTTCTGCAAAAAGGCTGTAGGGTCGCGGTGGGGACTCTCTCCTAAAATCGTCCACTGGATATATATGTAGCTCTAGTTCGTCCTATACTGTTATACATATGGCATTGTGGTATGGTGGACGGCAACTGACAAACTAACCATCACCAACCTACTAATAAAGGTTCAGAGAACAGCCAGCCTGAGCATAAGCGAAGCCTTAAGGACTACAGCGACCTTGTAGAGACTCGGTCGCCCTACTCCATATACTGCCGATTAATATTGTGGCGAGAGAAGTTGCAACCAAAGCGGCAATAAGATTAAACTGCCTATCAATGTGGAGGTACAAAAACTACGGTCACATGAGGATATCAAATTGTAGTGCTATGGTAACCGACCGAGTAGACTATATACCAACTGTGTACACCTTCGAGAGAAATTACATCACTATGATTCCCGCCAGAGATGAATGGGTTGGAAGAATACCAGGTAATAGAAACCATCTCCACTTTTACACGGATGGTTCGAAGCTTGATGAAAAGGTTGGCTTTGGAGTACACTGTGCAGAGCTTAGTTTGGATATAGCTCACAGACTACCAGATACCTGCCGTGTCTATCAAGCCGAAATAATAGCAATATGGGAAGTAGCCAAGTGGCTGAGTCGCAACGTTGTGATCAAAACTGGCGTTGTCATTTACTCGGACAGCCAGGCTGTTATCAATTCTCTGGAGGCAAAATCCATAAATTCACAACCAGCCCTCGACTGCCGCAGATCTTAACGAGATGGCTGAGCAGTTTAATATATACCTCATATGGGTGCCTGGGCATAGTGATATCCCGGGGAACTGCAAAGCCGATGAACTTGCTAGAAAAGGAACGACATTACAAGTTCTCGAAGAATTTGCATATATTGGTGCGCCACTATCAACGTGCAAGCTTTGGCTTAGGCAAGAGACAATCAGGCAGTCCAACGAAAGATGGACAGAAATCGGCAAGGTAGCTAGACAAATATGGTCAAGGTATGACCTGAGAAGATCAAAATATCTCCTTGCACTAGAGAGGCAAAGATTGTCTAATGACTTCTGCAGAAGCTGTGGAGATGAGGAAGAAGTGGAGAGCATTGAGCACTTGCTATGCGACTGCCCCGCTCTGAGTAAACGACGACTGGACATACTGGGGTCGGCCTTTCTAGGCAGCCTAACAGATATTTCCAGTACCGATATTCGTACTATCGATAAATTTTTATATCAAACAGGTTGGTTTCGATGAGGAGTATTTCAGCCCGTGGTAACACTAGGGACCGAAACTGGTCTATGTGAGCTTGTATAAAAAAATACGGCTGCCACCCTAACCTAAACCTAAAACGTGATAATTAGACCTCGGATTATATGCAATTGCATATTTTTTTTGGCAGATTGATAAAAAAATTCTGATTGGACCAAAATTCGTGTCAAAGGAAAAGGGGTAGAAAAACAGGTGCATATTTTTATTTTTTTTTTTTGCATATTTGTGATATGCAAACTATGCAAAAAATATGAAAAAATATGCAAAATATGCAAAATATATGAACTTTTTTTTGGCGATATATGAATCATAAATGCGAAATTTTAGAAGGATATGTCAATACTATTTAAAAAATCATGACACAAAAATGGATGATTTAAAAAATCATCCAAAAAAGTGCCTAAATATATGGAAAGTATGAGATAATTCGACAGGAAACCCACTCTAAATACACAGTACAACACAAAAAAAAAATAACAGGGTTCTGTCAATGGATTATGGTAGAGGAGACCAAAAAAATATATACGTATATCGGCGTTTTGAAAGATCACATCGGAATTTTATTTTAGGGGGGGTTAAAGTTTTCCCCCCTTTGCTAGTTCGTGCAGAATATCGGTATATAAAACTATGTGTTCTGTTCATCTGAGGTGTAGGGTATCTTCAGCAACTTTGTAGCAAATGTTAAGGCCTATATTTTTGTGGAATATATTAACCCTCTAGCTTCCCCCCATAACGGTGATTTTTGCCTATATTTTAACAAATCGTAAAAAACTCCCCTAAAATTGGGTGGGGCGGGGTTGAAATGTTCTACAAAAATTATGGCCATAAAATATATATAATATATAAAAGCCGGCCAAATTCAAGATTTCCTGTTAAGGGTTAATTTAGATATTATACAGTGTTAGTACCAAAAAGGTCTTTAAAAATTGGATTTTTCGGGGTTGATGTTAGAGATGCCAAAAAATGATTTTATTTTACAATTAAATAATATGTATTTTATATTAAATTATATTTCAGGACTGTAAACAAAAAATCTATTAATAACGCATATACAAGGAGAAATACTTATTAAATACATAAGTTCATTTATTTTTAATTCACTTTTTTTTTCACTCTTGACAATTCGACGCCATTATCAAACAATGTCCAACATAAATGTGTTATAAGTGACAAAATGCTCTTGCCTTTATAGCGTTTTTCAATAGGAAGACATATCTGATGGAACCGTTCGCCATGCTCATCAGTTTCAGTTGAAAACTGAAAATCAAAATATAAATATATATGTATAATCAAATATAAATCAAAACTTGTATTACCTTTAGACCACAGCATCAAACCGATATAGCAATTTCGGCATATATGTTTTGGCACCCATGGCTCATCTGGAAAAACTTCCAGTTCAAAATAAACTTAATATATATCCTCCACTTTGCTCGTAAAAAATGAAACCCTATGTTCCATAAGGGTATGCTTGCCACAGACGTAGCAAAACCAGTCAAGTTTTCCCAAACAGTCAGTCATTCTTATTCTTACAAATTCCCTTGTAGACTATTGTAAGAAAATAAAAAGATTAACTGGTTGACCCACGATGTCAAACGTTAACGTTCATAAGTAACGTGCCACTCAAAAGTTCCGTTATGGTAATTTTGAGTGACAAAAATATAATGACAGAAATAATGAAGAAGAACAAAAGTACTCTTGGTACACTGAGCCAAAAATTAACCTTATATAAGGTTAACTTAACCATAAATAAACATGATTTGGATTCTACGTTATATAAGGTTAATTTGAACATTTTCTTGTTGACTGGTATTTAACAATAATAATATTTAATTTAACTATTCCATGGTTGAATTTTTTAACCATGAAAATTGTTAATATTATAATAATAATTGTTACTTTAACAATGCATTTTTGAATTTTTTAACCATGAAAATTGTTAATATTAACATTTCATAGTTAATTTATTGAAACAATGCATGTTCAATTTAACAATGCAATTGTTAATATTATTAACTATGAAGATTGTTATTGAAACCTTTTTTATTGTTATTTTAATATTTAGTGGTTACTTCATGTAACCAGAAACATAGTTGTTTCAATAATTTTTAATATTTATATCAAATAAAACAAGAAAAATTTAACTTTCGCATTTTTATTTTTTATTTTATTTACAAAATATATGTTAATATATATATGTATAAGAAACACCTGAAAAGAAAAAAAACAAAAGGTTAGAAAATATAAGTATAAATGTAAAAAAGGGTGCAATTCTAAGAAGATCTTTTGACTTTTTACCTAAATTCTGTAGTTCAAAGAGCATAAGCTTTTACCGATGGGCTGATCTGATGGAAAAATCTGCTCTGTGACTATAAGTTAAGTGCCTACGTTTCTGTGCTTGACCAACATGTGATCAGTCCCCGCTCAAAAGGTGCCGTCCACGTAAACTCCCTGAATCTTTCGATTATTAAGGGCCCAGGACGGTTAGGCACTTAGTTTGGGGTACTGAGCTTAGTCCGATCTTACGGCAAACTTATAGGAGAGAGGAGATTAATAACAAAGGCAATCTGATAGAAAGCCGATGTCCCACCAAAATCATAATCGGAATAGATATAAAAATCAAGGATTGGGTAAGTCAATGGATGATACTTCAAGGAAGTGCACTGAATTGTATATTAAAAACAAGTAAGAAAGTTTCAGTCGGGTAAACCGACCAAGGTATAGTTGTTATTAAAGAATCAATATTTCACTAAATGTTAACCCTTTGTGTGGGAGGTACCAGAAGGAATGGACCAATATGGCCCATCTTTGAACTTAACCGGAGATAGAAAAAAATATTACCGTATACCAAATTTGAAGTGAATCGGTTACTCTTTTCGAGAGTTATCGTGCGCACTAGCCAGAAGACAGACGGACGGACATATCTCATTCGACTTAAAATGACCCAAAACTAATATGCGCTGAACATACTTATGGTCTTAGATCACTCCTTCAATGTGTTACACTTTTGGCCCGTTGCAAATGATATATACCCTCGTATTACTAAAGTGAGGCTATAAAAAAACAAATGTATGCATGCATACCACTTTTCCTGTAATTACATCGCACACTACAACTAGTATTGATACAGCTTATCAACAGTTTCTAGTATTGGCACAACTTACCAACAGATTCAAGGCCGGACTCCCAGCACAAGCAGCCGCAAGCCACAGAAAAAGAAACAACTGAAAAGAAAAAAACAAAAACATCGTTTATATGTATGTATGTAGGTATTACGAAAGCACTTCTAACAACATATGTATGTATGTACATTTAACAGTATCAACATCGCACAACAAAAAAAACTAACGTATGTATGTACGGCGTAGCAGCCACAAGTGTTCAAACGAAAAGACAAGATGAACACATACCCACACGTACACATCACTTCTCCCCGTATGTTTGCTTGCTGCTGCATATACTTACGTACATACATTGTTGTTTTTTCATGCTCAGTTAATGCGACAGCGTGTACATATTTTTTTCCACTCTTAACCACTGAATTTCACAATTGTAATGGCATAATCACAAAAAATAATATTAATATTACATTCGCCTTTACAATAATTAAACAGGCACAAAACACTATTAACATTTTTAACACACATATTGTATTATTTCACTTTTTAAATACACATATGTACATACATACTTATGAATGTAGTTCTTTACAAAATGTTTTACTACTTACCTCTATACCAACAGCTTCCGACAACAGCACTAGTCCCATCGACTATTCAACACCAACTGAACTCCCGCACTCGATCAAGCACCGAAGCTGGCATTTGGTGGTGTTTTCAATGAGCGAGATAAATTCTCTTATGACGACAGTAGCATTCGTTTCAACTTCGTTTAACTTAATACTCAACTTCGTCTAACACAAAGCACTTGAAAAACGTCGACCACAACAGAGCCGAATTGTTGTTTATCTCGCACATTTTTCTGCCTCTCTTTCAAAAAAACCAACCATATATAATGTTAACTTAACCATTTTTCATGTACATTTGAACTTATATAAGGTTATTTTTGTCTTCGTAATCAAACATTTACCATGAAAAATTTAACCAGACACATGGTTAAAAAAATCATTGTATTTTCGGCTCTGTGTAGTTGTTGAATAACAACCTTCTCTTCAGAGCTGGGAGCACCTACATATGCGAGGAATAACAAATTAACCCTTAACAGGAAATCTTGAATTTGGACGGCTTTTTGGTGTTTGTGTTAAGTTTTGGGCTTTGGTGTGTTCTGACATATATAGTAAAATTTTATGGCCATCAATTTGTAGAACATTTCAACCCCGCCCCACCCATTTTTAGGGGAGTTTTTTACGATTTGTTAAAATATAGGCAAAAATCACCGTTATGGGGGGAAGCTAGAGGGTTAATATATTCCACAAAAATATAGGCCTTAACATTTGCTACAAAGTTGCTGCAGATACCCTACACCTCAGATGAACAGAACACATAGTTTTATATAACGATATTCTGCACGAACAAGCAAAGGGGGGAAAACTTTAACCCCCCCTAAAATAAAATTCCGATGTGATCTTTCAAAACGCCGATACACGTATATATTTTTTTGGTCTCCTCTACCAGAATCCACTGACAGAACCCTGTTATTTTGAAAAAAGTTTGAAATTGTTGTACAGTGATATTTATGAATTTAGATTTGGTAGAAACTTTGCACGCGTATACTACAAGACAATACGGAATTATGACCAAATTCAAAGCAGTTTAGATTTTATAGGGTGCCAAATTGGTCATCTAAAATTTTTTTTTACAAATTTAGCTATTTTGAAGTCGATATAACTTTTTAACGGAATATCAGATTTGAACAGTATGTACCAGTTAATAAATTATTGGGCCCTTTATAATAAACGGAATTATGAACAGGTTTACACAGAAAGAAAAATGCCATACTAAATTCAAGTAAAAAATTCTTAATTTAAGCCGAAATCGCACTTAAAAATTTAAGTACGTTCGTACTAAGTTTTTCTTAAGACGAGAATAAATCGGCTTAAATGGAAAAAATCAGGCGCCTACAATAAGCATTTAATGCTTGAAATCAAGTAAACATTTCTTGAAAAGGAAAATTAAGCCTAATATGGCTTATAGTAAGAAAAAAATCTTACTTTAATCTCTGAGAGACAGAACCATTATAGAGCACAATAAAATTACCCTCTCAACCACGCTCATGCAAGTGGTTGATTTTGGCTGACGCAACATCAAACACACATGCATATAAATTGTCGAGATGTATATGTATAAATATTTATGCGCGACCATATCCAATTCGTTTCTCGTTCAAGCAGTGTTTGCAAATACATTACTTAGCGTGATTTTTTCGATTTTAGTTTTTTGATGTTGTTAATAATTCTTATTCGTTTCGTTGATGCTATTCCCTATATGTTTCATATTTAAATCGAATAAATGTAGCAAATCTTTTACTTTTGCTGTCAAGCAATTGTATTTTGACATACCATTTTAAAAAATTGCATTCTTTGCAATACAGTGGCAAAAATGGTATAATTAATATAAATGGTATATAGATAGGTATAAAACGAACGAAAGCACAATAAATCTAGTATGACCAGGTTTAAATCAAGTATTGATTAGGATTAACTCAAGGACTGATCAGGCTTAAATCAAGTATTATCAGGCTTAAATCAAGTATTGGACAGGCTTAATTCAATCAAAAATGTCTTCATTGAAGCCCGTTTCGCACTCAAATTAATCCGATAAAATTCTTAAATCAATAGCTTTATGCTTGAAATAAGAATTTTTCGGCTTAAAATCAAGCCTAATCAGGCTTAATAAGCGCTAAGATTAAGAATTCAGGGCTTAAAAATCCGTACTTGATTCAAGTATTTTGTACTTGGTTTAAGAAATTCCGTACTTAACGTACTTTTGACACCGCTACGGCTTGATTCAAGTACGGATTACTCAATTTTTTCTTTCTGTGTACAAATGGACCATTTTACACAAAAAGTTAAAGCTCAAAAAATTGATTCCTGTCTATACAAATACTTGTATTGGTACCTCCAATACAAATGGAACATTTTGCAAAAAAAAAGTTAACTGTTTATAACTTTGATTCCAGTAAATACGAGTACAAACGCTTGTAATTTTGTACAGTGTAAAGATTTTATATAAAGTACCCATTGTCTATTAAAAAATGTTCGTTATTGCGATACACCTTCTGGTACTTCTCAAACAAAATGCCCAATTAAAAAATAAACCGATTTATATAGTTTCCCCTACTTGTACAATAAGTATCATTATTTTCTACATTTTTCCAAAGGATATACTATGGAGACGTCGTTTACTTAATGAGTGACAGTAGCAAAGCAGGTGATCAATGCTCTGAACTTCATCCTAATCTTCACAGCTCCTACAGAAATCATTGAACTCAATACCTAACCTTCCGTCTTGTTTGCCGATCAGGCAGAAAATATATGAAATAAGAATTTTTCGGCTTAAAATCAAGCCTAAGGCTTAGTAAGCGCTAAAATTAAGAATTCACCGTACTTAACGTACTTTTGACACCGCTACGGCTTGATTAAAGTACGGATTACTCAGCAGACAGAAAGACAGACGGACGGACATTGCTCATTCGACTTAAAATGACTCACTCCTTCGATGTGTTACACTTTTTTTCGTAGCAAATGATATATACCATCGTCAAACTAAAGTGAGGGTAAAAAGAGAGTGATGTTAGTTACTACGCTTATAACTCAAGAACGCCTAGACCGATTTCGATGATTCGCACCAATTTGGACTGGTCTCCGATCAAACAAGAAGAATGCCCAAGAAAATTCCCAAAAAATCCCCGGAAACGCTGATCACTTGACCGCTGAGGCTACTGTAAGAGCTAGAAAGCTGACATTTTGCACAACCATAGACCAGAGTGTTGTATAAACAACGGTCTTTTCACGTAGTCAGTTTTTGCCCTGTGGTCAGTTCTAGAGCTATCAAAAACTTGAGTATTGTGTTTGTCCTTTTAGAAGCATCTTATAAAATCAAAAGCTAAAATTTTGTAAATATGAAGTACTAAAGCCGTCAAAATGTAATAGCGCCATAAAATATTTAAAAATTAACATATTTCAATGAAATATTTTGTAGTTTGTAGGTCTTGACTTCACAAATCGAGAGTAATTCGCAAATCATTATATTTCCCAAATAATATTGAAAATCCTAATTTTTTGGTTTTTCTCCTATCTACTATACTAAAAGCCGGGTTGCAGATTCCCTTTGCAGTTCAACTTACAACACCTTACCACATATAAATATGCCAAAAGTTTCGACATTTTAGCTTTGCGATTGGAGAAAATGTGGCTTACTTCTGAAATTTGTGTAAAAAATGGTGTAAATTGGAGAAGCTTGGTAACAATACCAGTAAATATTTTTGACTCGTTCTTTTTTTTTGAGAGCATACCTTGGAAAGTTTCCTTTAAGATGATAGTAAATATGTTATACATTTTTAACTAACTTCTTCTAAAACTCTCAAATACGACATATACTTTTTTCCTAAAAATATTAAAAAAATCGAATTTTTTTGAAAATATAACTTCAAGTGGCCATAACTTTTGTCCTATTGGGTATATCGAACCAATTTTTTTTTCATCATATAGGAAATTTTATTTCCAATCTGCTTAAGTGGATAAAGCTAGTGCATATTCTGCTTCGATATTTACAGGGTCGGGGAAAAAATTAAATTTCAAAATTTTTATGTGAAAAATGACTATATTTTGACGTCGATGGTTTAATATTGCAGACAGATTCTAGGTTTGAAGCGTTGAGATAAAAAGCTGTCGAAGTCCTTCCAGGACGCATGTCCGAGCTATTGTCAAGCGCATTCTCAAAATCTTCTAAGTAGCTTCTAGGCATTTTTTGAAAGCATAAAAAGATCAAAATCGAATCCAAAGTATTTGTGTCAATTTTCATTATATTTAAATTTTGGGTACACCCCGTTACGGTCCGTTGAAGAGTTTTTAAAGACTAACTAGAATTGGCTGTGGCACTAGGTATGTTGAATAAGGTCTTGAATCTCTCATTGACCTGCATTCTTGTATGTATTCTCGTGTATATCTTGAAGGTTTTTCTACGCGAGTTCAAACCCATCGCTCGTCAATGGGACCAGCGAAATTATTTCTCTAGCTTCACCTCCAGTTTTGTCATTGAGGTGGTAGAGATTTTCAACATTACTAAGTCGAGGATTTTTGACGTAAATCGCGTTAAAAAGTTCTGTAAAGGTTGGCCAGGTCTCGTAGCTTCCGTAAAAAAATATCCGTATCACACGGTGGTAGCTTTATGGCATATTGTGGGGTCCTATCTACAATTGTTGGAGACTTTGGAGTCGGTGTTATCGCGTAGATTTCTGCACTGATTGCACTTAGTGAATTTGTATATGCCATAAGGGCGTTTTTATACAAATCTCGTAATTTCTTAAGGTCAATGGGCTTATCAGCCTCTGGATTTTTATAATCTCGACAGTCCTCATAGCTACGCTTAAATTGCGACCAATGATAATATAAGTGAACTCGAAGAACTTGCAGTGCGTGTACATTGTCTTCAGCTTTGCTACTAGCGTGTGCTTTTTCAAAATCAATTAGGTCATTATATGAGTTGGTAAACTTGTTGAGAATGTCAATTTTGTATTTTGAGGTGAAACCGACAAAAGAATTCAAAAGTTTTGTTTTTAAAGTTTCTAAGTCTCAAGCCTGGTGTTATGTTGAAGGTCAATTCTCGATAAAATATCACAGACAATTAGTAAAGAAAATTCCCAAAACTTCCCCGGTAATTTTTTTGATAGGTCAGATCTGGCAACTCTGTTGATAGATGCAGTAAGAAATAAAGATGAGAGTGAAGAGAGCAGCAAAGTCCAGAGAATGTCTCTTGATGTTCGATATATGTAGGTGTGAGTATGTGTGTGAGTACTTACTGCTTTGTTGTTGTCTTTGCAACTTTTACTTTTTGCTGGGTGTGTGAGGCAGTGTTGCCGTTTTGGGCATTTCGGACCAAACTTGGGCAGAAAAAAATTTAGTTTTGTCAGATTTTGGGCCGATTTTTCCGCCAGTATATATGAAGAAATATTTTGGGTCGTGCAAAATATGATTGATTTAGCAACAGACGGTATCTGGTGTAGTTGGATGACTCTTTTGAAAAAACTAGAATTATATTTTATTAAATGTTCGATAAAAAATGTTCCATAAAAAAATATCTTTTTAATAAATTAGACATTGAGTACAAAAATAAAATCAATCACTTTGGCTTTTCCAAAATATTCATTGGCTCAAAGGCGGAAAATTGCATTCAAAATGATTTAACTCAACCAGAAAAATAGAAGTAAAATCAGCTATTTTGGAATTTACATCGAATTGCTTAGTCAAATAGAAAATCGAATCGATTTTAAAAATGAATGTATAAATCTGTTAAATATTATAACCTCCGAAAACGTGCTTTCCAATTAAGATTTATCAATACTTCCACTTGTTAAGAAATTCCCTAAGCTTTTTGAATTTGACCCCGATTTTGAGTGGAATTAACTCTGTCTTAGCGGCACTAAACTCTCCTCTTTTTGCAAAAAAGTTGAACCTATAAAAAAACTGGGTAAATTTTGCGCAAATTTTTCAAGCATCATTTTTATTTTATTAGCACTACCACACATTTCCGCCGCCGCTGAACGTAAATGTTTAATCCATTACATTTATAAATAACTATACATATATCGTTTATATATTAAGTTTGTCACTCCGTTTGTAACACCTCTAAATATTGATCTGAGACCCCATATAGTATATATGTATATTCTTAATCGTTTTAAAATTTTAAGACGATATTGCCATGTCCGTCTGTCTGTTGTAATCACGCTACATTCTACAATAATTGAGCTATATGAATGAAATTTGGTATAAGTACAGACTTCTAATAGCTGCAGGTAACTTGGGATTGAAAATGGGTAATATCGGTCCATTTTTTGATATAGCCTCCGATTTGACTTCTTAACGTCATGGAGGCAACAAATATCAACTGATCAGGCTGAAAATTTGTAACTGGGGTTTATTTATACCCGGAAATCTTCACACGAAAAAAATCGAAATTTTAACTGATAGAGCTGAAATTAGGTAATATTAGTTTACACAGTGCAACAACCAAAATGGGATAAAACCAATTGCAAATGAAAGCTGACATTATCCATAATAAAACCTTCAAGGGTTTTTTTCAGTTCAGTGCGAGATTTTTTTTACACGCAATGTTTCAACACCCACTACGCTGCTAATGCATGGTCATAAATAAACGGAATGTGGTTATTGTTGTTGAAGTTGTAGGCCCTCTGCATATTTCTGCTGTGGGTGTAGCAACGAAATATGCAAAGGGAGAGACAAAAAATAGAGGTCAGGAGAAATGAAAATGAAATTTACAAGTAGGTATACAAATAAAGAATTGAGTTGTAATAAACAACAAATACACGGGTCGTTCCACGACATTTTTATTTATTTGTTATAGATAAAATTAATATTTACAAAGTAGGAAATTAAAAGGGTTTAATGTCGGTCGACAGTAAACAATACATATAATAAAATTTCCAATAATCTGACATATATTGATAAACAAAGTTCATCTGATTGATAGGTATTCATTTTGAAAATCAAAAGTATTTTGATTTTCATACTGCAACCAATACATTCTCATGTTGTGTCAAATTCACCAATACACACATATTGCCGTTCCTGTGGCAGTACTCGTCTATGCGGGGCTTAATAAATGAAGCATAACCGCGAATAACGTTATAAACGACAAAATTAAAATGGTCAAAAATTCGTAACAAACGTTTTAAAAGTAGCAGACACTTTCAAAATTTTCTTTTCTCATTATAGACATAGACATAGCTGCATTAAAAATCTATTTTATTAAAAAAAATTCTTATCAATTGTATGTATTTAATTGATTACAAATTGCAATTTTGATTTGTTTTTTTTTAATTATTAGACAAGTAAGCATACATTTTTGATCATTACAACAAGTCTATTGAAAATAAACAATAAAAAGTTTATTACATTCGACTACTACAAAAACTGATAATTGTATTAATGCATCATTAACCGCCTGACACACGATGTCGCAAGAACATCTAAACGAAAGAAAGCCAGTCACTCACTTTCTCATGACATAGCGACCCACTAACTTCTGAGTTTTCGTTCGCATAGCCTTACGTATTGTGAGTGACTTAAAATGGTGCCAATTCAACAAGAATCGTAAAAAACCGCTAATTTGGCAAGAAAAACCCCAAAGGGTGTACGTTTAATCAAAAACATCAATAAGGCGACACGTTTGCATTTTGCTCAGCTGACAACTTAGTCCGTATTCACACTTGCATTTTTTCCCCGCTGAATTGCAGTGCTTGTGGTCGGTAAGGGGGGAGAAAAAAGTCTTCCATACTTGCAATTTTTTTGCAATGCGTTTTGTGTTTTCTTTCGCTGTGAAGTGGTGATTTTTTTGACATTTCCGCATTCCTTTTTATTTAATATTTGTAGTTTTGTGCTCGGTTCAACATATGTAAATTTGTGCGTATGTCGCACATTTTAATGAAATTTAACGAATTTAATAAATTTTAATGAACGACGAAAATAAAATTGTCGAAACATAATACGTTGTCTGAACGCAAATGCAACATCAAAAGAGAATTGCATAAAAAAATTGCAGAAAAAAATTGCAAGTGTGAATCTGGACAAACTAAAAAAAGTCAACAAACAATATTTTGGGGTTGTTTTTGTGTTGAGTAAAAAATATGAATTTCACGGTCGCCGTATATTTTTCGGAAGAGAGTGAAGTGCAAGTTCCACGAAGGCATTTACGGGACATATCTAATGTTCTTGAGATGCCTACAAACATTTAAGTATTTAATATGCATACACGTAAATACGTAAAAAACGTTCATAAGTACTTTCCCTTACAGATTCATTGCAAATTTTCGGGTGACAAAACAAATGTTTGTCATGCTGATGGATGTTTTGGAGGACAAATGGGCTCCGGGGTTCCGAAGCACTTATATTCGGCCAGATATAAAGCTGGCAACTTTTTTGCGGTTTATGGCCACGGGGTGTTACCAACAAACGGTGGGCAATGAAAACGTGTTCTCAACAGCAAAATCATCGGCAGGCCGGATTATTCGGGAATGTCTGCAGCTGTTTCAGGATTGGATTTGCCCACTATGGATAATGAAGCCTTGTCCGGCGGCAGAACGCGAAACAATGCAGGCGATTTTCAACTCCACTGGACTCCCACTACGGAGGAGTATAGCAATAAACCTATAGGGTGATCCATTTCGAGGTTCCCTACTTTTTTTAAAGAAAAAATACAGAAAATTCAAATTGAATGGGGAATGTTTATTATCATTTGAAAGAACATTCTTTGGCATTTATTTTTTGAAGATTATGTCTATCAAATGTTGGCCGCGGCTACGTCTCAGATGGTCCATCCGTTGAGTCCAATTTTCGATGACTCGTTCGAGCATTTCGACTGGTAACTGGCGAATGACACACGTGATGTTTTGCTCCAAGGCCTGAATCGTCCGCCTGGTTTGTCCGCGTAAACTTTAGACTTTACATATCGCCAACGGGAAAAAGTGTAACGGAGTGATATCACACGATCTTGGTGGCCAATCGACCGGTCCAAAATTATCAGCTCACCGAAGTGTTCTCTCAATAAATCCATTGATTGATGCGATGTGTGGGAAGTGGCTCCGTCTTGTTGAAACCAAATGTCGCCGAGATCACGAGCTTCAATTTCAGGCATCAAATAGTCGGTTATCATGGCAGGATAACGGTCGCCATTGACGGTTACGTTCTCACCGGCATCATTTTTGCGCTTTGGTAGCTTCTGCTTGCGCTACTGCTGCATGTGCTATTTTCTTCCCAGCATCCGCCAAAATGTGTGCGGCGCACAGTGGTTCAGAATCGTTTTTTACTGGCCAAAACTCTGTAAGTTTGGAACCGATAGAGATATTTTAATAATTTTTTTGTTCATAAGGTAACTCCTTAAGCTTTTATTTCAATAAAATCGGGTCAGCAGTTATTGAGGAATTCAAGGTCAAAATTGAACTTTTGAATTTTGTTAATATTGGGGTTTGGGGGGAAATGTGGGGTTTTGTTTTGTTTTCAACTTCTTTATTTATTAAAAGAATGTCATACGTTGATAAATAAACCATTTAAATAATAAAGTTTGTAAAACTAAGAAAAAAAATTTCCGCGATATTTAAAAATTTTATGTGACAAAAACAATAAATTATAGTTTTTATTCGTTCGGTTGAAAAATTGCCCGCAAATATTTCATATTTTGTTCCGTATTATTTCGGTCATCTAGCAGCCCTCTTGCATCTTAGGTCTTATAAAATTTATGCTTATTCCATCCAACTTGTTTGTAGCGCTTAGTTAAGTTGTTGATGAAAATATTTACTTTATTTTGCAGTTCCAATTGTATTTCGATGCTTTAGGAATTTACTTTGCTTTGAACGTAACCTAAAACATCTTCCTTCTTTTTGTTTCTAAAATACTCTTCGGATAATTCTTTATAGCTGAAGTTCTCCATGTTTTTAATGTTCTAAAATTTGATTGTTTCTGCTTGGATATAATTTAGCTATTATTACAATTTTGATAATAGTTTGCGAGAAATGACAATTTCCTTCTACAAAAATATGCAAAAATAATTTTTTTCAAAACTACATAAAATATTTGTTTTCAGCAGCACACCACGCCCACAATAATAAATATTTTTATACCCTCACTTTAGTGTGACGAGGGTATATATCATTTGCTACGGAAAAAAGTGTAACACATCGAAGGAGTGATCTAAGACCCTAAGTATGTTCGGAGGAAATCCGTTTTGGGTCATTTTAAGTCGAATGAGCAATGTCCGTCCGTCTGTCTGTCTGTCTGTCTGTCTGTCTGTCTGTCTGTCTGTGTGTCTGCTGGCTGGTGCGCACGATAACTCTCGATAGGAGTAACCGATTGACTTCAAATTTGGTATGTGGTAATATTTTGATCTATCTCCGGATGAGTTCGAAGATGGGCCATATTGGTCTACTCCTTCTGGTACCTCCCACACAAAGGGTTAAAATTTAGTGAAATATTGATTCTTTAATAACTTCTATACTACTTATTCGAATCTTTTGAAATTCTGCACATAATATTAGTATATTAGTCGCTATTAACTCGAGAAAAATGGGTGAAGTTGACATGCCCGTTTTGGTACCTCCCACACAAATGGACAATTTTGCATCAAAATTTAACTGCTTATAACTTTAATACAAGTGCATAAAAATGCTTGAAATTTTCTACAGTATAATGTTTTTGTAGCGCCTATAGTCCGGTAAAAAATGGGCATTATTGTACAGCCCCTTTTGGTACCTCCCACACAAATGGACCGTTTCGTACCAAAAGTAAACGGCTTGTAACTTTAATACCAGTGCATACAAATACTTGAAATTTTGTACAGTGTAATGCTGTTATAGTGCCTATAGTCCTGTAAAAAGTGGGCGTTATCACCCCGCCCCTTTTTGTACCTCCCACACAAAATGACCAACTCATACCAAAATTACATAGCTCGTAACTTTAATATACCAGTGCACATAAACGCTTATAGTTCAGCACAATGCAATGTATTTAAGAATGTACTGTTTACCGAAAAATATGTGTATTTGGAAAACCCCTTCTGGTACCTCCCACACAAATTGACAGATTTATTGGTGTAATGTTATATATTACATTACTCACAAAGTGAGGGTATACCTTAGTCGGTTTACCCGACTGAAACTTTCTTACTTGTTTACTTCAACATTAGGTAAAAGCCAATATAAAGATTTGCCTGATATTAAATATCGAAAATGAAGTAGTAAAATTGTTAGTTATATTCTTATCTTTTCAAAAAGAGTATAATAAAACTGTGCTCGAAATGGACACTTTAAAAATGTAACAGAAAGGAGACCCTATGGATATACCTATTTCGACCTTGCTGAATCCAATGGAGCTAACCGTTTTTCTAGTTTAGCTCTTGTTCTCGCGATATTCGACCACAAAGTTTGCAAACAAATCATAGAGGTTAGTTATCTTGGAGGTGATTTTGAAGTGTAAGACTTCCGAAAACGCGCTTCAGTCCAAAGAACGAAATAAATAGTCACCACTTCTCACCACTTTACCACGGAAAAACTGCAATCAAATCTTACCATAGGTCAAACGTCATACAAATCATCGACATTTTTAGTTTGTGTCTTTAAGAAAAATGTTCCTCGCGAAAAATTAGTATGAGACTCCTTTCAACATATTTATGAAAAATTAACAGGTTTCACAATTTAGCAGGTTTTGTTGCTTACCTTTGAAATTTCCATTAACACTAACGAAAAAATATTTTACAAAAATTTTAAGTCACAAAATTTTTTTTCAAATATTTTCTGCTATGAGCAGAAAAAAACAGAAATTATGTAATAATTCGAAATTTGCTTAATTCTCATAAAAACTTTGTTCAGTTTTTTATACCCTCCACCATAGGATTTTGTTCATTTTGTCACTCCGTTTGTAATACCTCTAAATGTTGATCTGAGACCCCATAAAGTATTCGTCGTAGAATTCAAAGACAATGTCCGTCTGTTGTAATCACGTTACAGTCTACAATAATTGATCTAGATGATACTTCTTATAGCTGCAGGTAACTTGGAATTTAAAATGGGCAACATCGGTCAGATATAGCCCCTATTTATAGCATCTCCCCGATTTAACTTCCTAACCACATAGAGTCCACAAATGTCAACTGATCGGGCTGGTAATTGGTGACTGTGGTTTATTTATACCCGGAATCCTTCACACGAACAGTCGTAGTCATAGGTCCACGTGTTGATATAGTCCCCATATAAAAGGTCCCTCCAGATTCGACTTCGTTACGTCACAAAAACCTTAAATTTCAGCGAATTGGGCTGAAATTTTGTATTATGAGTTTATTTATACCCGAAACCATTCACATGCGATCCATGGTGAAGGTTATATAAGATTCGCCGAATTTAATCCGTCGTTACTTGTTTTTTATTTTCTTTAAAAATTTGTTGTTTTTGTCTTGTTAATGTTATATATTTATTTATCACAGAAAGGGTGTAATAAATCCTATTTCAATATGAATTAATTTCTTACTTTTCGTTGACAATTGCATCCGTGAATAATTTTAAATCATAAAAACAAACATTTATTCTGGGGGCTATAGCCCTCCCCAGCAGAAATCAATTGCTACGCCAATGACTGTAAATCACAACTAGAACTTTTTTATGAATACGGCAACCCTGTCATATAGACATCTGTTCTAATCAATACATAACAAATTGTTGCATTCTCATTCAACTCAATTTGTGAATATAGTTCGTTGACTGATGGTGAGTGCATGTATTTTTTTTCATTTAATATGATATTCAGCTTTCGTGTAGGAGATTAACATTTCAAAATCAGATTTTTTTTTGTTAGCCGTATAAATATATTCTGTATTTATTTATATACTGCATTTAGACGGATTCCCGAGAAAAGCAGTTGAACTGCTCGTACTTCAGAAGGCATTTGATGCAATTTTTCACAGTTTTTTTTGATACAACATAAAATCGCCCCTAGGTAAAAATTGAGATGTGACGCTACTGCACGAGTATATTTCATGTGACGTTCATTTGAGTATGTTTGGCTAAGAATTGTATATAATTATAATTGAATATTTCTCATTTTTTCAAAAGTTTAGCGAGGAAAATCATTTATAATTCATTGTTAAAAAATGCATTGTTTTTTTTTCATTTTTTATTTCATCGTTTTTTACTAAAGTTTTCTTTTCGTTTTATTCTTGTGCATATGGTCTGTAGTTGTTTCTTTCTGTTTTTTGTTCTTCCTCCTATTTTGCCTTTTACTCATTTCTCTTTTTGTCAAATTCTGTGCAGTCCTATGAATACCAGATACTTGAATAATTTGCCGACACCCACAATAACACGTCACGATAGTACAACGTATTTCACTTATCAGTTAGTATATATTTATACCAAAAACAATTAATTAAAAAAAACCGTCCGGTAGCGAGTAGCCCGAATCAGTGACGTATGAATAGGTTTACAGTTATGACCCGTCACAAAAGTGCACTGATTGTAAAGATTCTTTACTTTGGGTGTACTTTTTGTTTAATATTTTTGAATTGAATTTTTTTCGTATTAGTTATTTCAATTGCATAGTAAATGATTTAATTTATTTCACAATTTTCTACGCTTTAGCTTTTGTATTTTTAAATAACACGTAATGAATACTGTTTGTGTTAAATGTATAATTGTATTTATTATTATTATACCATAATTTATTTTCACTTGCATAAGTTTAATAGATTTTTACTGTTTAAATGTTTACAGGTACTGATCTTTATTATACTTTAACTTTAAGAGATTGCCCACAAAGATAATTTTAAGTATACATCCACAAGTGATTGGTTTAAATACTATGGAATCATGAACGATAATTGAACATCGTTTTTCGATTTTACAAAAAAATCGATTTTTTAGGTTTTTCACTTCTTCAAATATACATTGAAATTTCGATAAATATAATACAAATATCAAAGTAAATTCTAAACTTAAAATTTAAAAAAACCTTTTTAAAAGAAAGGCGAATTAACATAAAAAAACTAAAAAACTCAATATTTTGGCAAAAAATATATGTAGGGGATTTTATGTCAAGTGGGTGAACTTTTGAAAGCACTGTCTTCTTATCGGGATGCAATTTGGATAGTAGAATTGACACACAATTTCAATGAGATCGGTTAAGGACTGTCCGAGTTCGAGGGTGTTAAATTTTGACATTTTGGTCAAACGGCCCTTTTTTCCCATCAGTATAAATAATAACAGTGCGCAAACAAAATTTTTGTCAAAGGGCGGTACATCTATTTTGATACCCTCCACCATAGGATGGGGGTGTATTCATTTTGTCACTCCGTTTGTAACAACTCTAAATAGTGATCTGAGACCCCATAAAGTATATATATTCTTAATCGTCGTAAAATTCTAAGACGACTTAGTCATGTCCGTCCGTCCATCTGTCCATCCGTCCGTCTGTGGTAATCACGCTACAGTCCGCAATAATAGAGCTATGTTGATCAAATTTGGTACAAATACTTCTTATAGTTGCAGGTTGTTTGGGATTGCAAATGGGCCATATCGGTCCATATTTAGATATAGCTCCCATATATGTATAGCATCTAACTTGTTGTGATTCCTACTGTTCTCATCTACTATATTTTTTGTGTTTTCGGTGTTATTTTCTTTAGGTTTGAGTTATTTTGTGAGGTCACATGCTATCCATGGTGGAGGGTATATAAGATTCGGCATGGCCGAACTTAACGCTTTTACTTGTTTTCTTTAGCTTTGAGTTATTTTGTGAGGTCACATGCTATCCTAGGTGGAGTGTATATAAGATTCGGCATGGCCGAACTTAACGCTTTTACTTGTTATGGTGTAATTTGGAATCCTCACCACAGTTTGTGGTCAGTGTAGCAGTGACCAAAGCAATTTCCACTCTTCCAGTACTTAAAAAGTCCTTTGACTGCAGAGGCTCCTAAAAGAGCTGGGAAGGTGAAATTTTGCATATGTATATCGCTCACTTCTTATTGTGGAAACATCTAACATGATCAATTCTGAATTCTTCGAAGGTGGTCAGTGTAGCAGTTACCAGAGCAATTTTATTCTTCCAATACTTTAAAAATCCCATAAAGAGCTATGGGCCTACACACACATCCGCATATATCGATCATCAAGGAAATTCGTCACGTATAGATTTTTTGGCGTGTGGTCATTTCTAGAGCTATTACAAATTTTTAACGCGAGAACATACATACCTTGAAAGTGGTTTTGCATATAATATGAATTGAGAAAAATATCTGTGAAACTATATTTGTGGGCGTCGAGTCAGTGCGAAACGCAAGTTTATATTTCAGTAAAATAAAATTTGGATGTTAACACGTGGGGCCAACATATTGTATTGTTTTATGCGAGATGCAATATCTTTGGTCAGTTCCAAATCTCTCACTAGATCATTGAGTTGAGCTTGAGTTATAAGCGCTGGCTTCTGACTGAAACTGGGTACCGCTGTGAGCTGAGAACTCAGTTGAATTTGATCATGTTTCCGTAATTATGCTGTTAGTTATACAGGGTTTTCCAACAAGAGGTGTTATTTTGAATCACCTGGTATTTCGGTAGCTGTCACTTTTGAAGCTTTTATTCTTTGACATTTGACAAGTAGAAACTACGCCATTACTAAAATGGAACGATGCACGATTCAGCAACGCATTGAAATTATTAAAATTCACTACAAAAATGGTGAAAATCTTGCAGTCACAGTTCGCAAAACTAAAGCGATTTTTTTGAAGCGATGAGGCCCATTTCTACCTCTGTGGCTACGTCAGCAACAAAATTGTCGCATCTGGGGCTCGTTATTTGTTGAGAAGCCTCTCCATCCTCAACGTGTGACTGTTTGGTGCGGTTTATGGTCCGGCTTGGTCATTGGACCTTACTTTTTCGGAAATGAGGTTAGATCAACCATTACGGTGAATGGATTGCGCTATCGAGAGAGGATTAATGATTTTTTTATGGTCGGAATTGGATGGTATTGGTCTGGAAAACGTTTACTTTCAACAAGACGGTGCTACGTGCCACACAAGCACCGAAACCATTGCTCTGTTACGGGAAAAGTTTCCGGACCGTGTTATCTCTCGAAGAGGTGATCACAATTGGCCACCGAGATCTTGTGATTTAACGCCTTGCGACTTCTTCCTTTGGGGCCACGTGAAAGATACGGTCTACGCCAACAGCCCAGCGTCGATTCAAAACCTCAAAGATAGAATTCGTGAGGCTATCGAGGACATAGGGCAGTCACTGCGATTTGGTTATGGAAAATTTCATGAAATGGGTATGCTCCTGTAAGCGTGGTCGTGGTGGCCATTTGGCTGAGGTTGTTTTTCATTATTAACGGCATACCTTCCTCTTCATTATGAAATAAACATCCGATCATTTATCTCAAAAAATTACATTTTTCTTTGAATACCAAAATAACACCTCTTTTTGGAAAACCCTTTACTTTTAACTGGTATACCAAATATTGTACACAAATTGCGTCTATTGTTCGATTTTTTTAAATGCAAATTTTCCGCAGCTATAGCTAAAAATGTTGGGATCATTTACACATTGGAAAGTTCTTTGCCTTTTACTCATAGTTTATAATTTTTACAATATAGACTTATCACTTTATGAAGTTGAATTACGAATGAAGCAAAATTCATTCATGGATGCGACTTTCAAGAAAATAGGTACGCAGATTACAGTACCTGTATCTGAAATATATTTTACACAATGCCTCATTTGAATGTCAATAAGCAATAAACCGAGCAGTAAAGAAAGCAAAAATGCTATTTGAAAACGGAAAAATATGAACCAGTTGGGATAGTGCCCAGATTTTCAAATACCGTATCAAGTACATTAATGAATAGTAAAGGTGATAGTATCGATGCTGATCAGTCGTAGTGAACGGACGTATTTACATCGTAGTACCTATTACGGGCTAATACAGAAAAAAAATGTATAAATTCGTTGACCGGGATGCCTTCGTGTTCCGATGGAGCGGGGTTCCCCAATCGTCATACTGTCCGTCCGTTGGTCTTGGCCAAAGTCGACCACACCAAAAAGGGTGAAAATTTCCCCCCCCCCCGTTATCACAACAAGTCGTATGGTGAGGGGAAAACGTCACGTCCGACCGTCAAAGCGGAAGCACAATGAGCACCGGATAGCGCTCAGAGTTTTGACGAACTTGGAGGCTGTTGAGGTTTCGGCTTTTACCGAAAAACAAAAAGAGTCACATTCCTAGGATAAAGGCGTCATAGATGCTTCTAAAGCCAATGAGTCGGCTGAAAGAGCCAGAAATTCAGCTGTGTTAACGGCTTATAAAGTCAAAAGAATCAGATCACCTGATGAACCCCTGCCTTCAAAAAGGCAAGAGGCCCTAATTTCATCATCAACAGGGCACTCACCAAGCTCTTCAATGAAGTAGCGAAGGAGAGTCTAGTGATGGCTATTATAGACAGAAGTAGTGAGGATGGATCCATCCTCAAGGACAAATGGAGCCATGTGCAATCCGCCATTATGGCTCATTACCTCAATGTCCAAAGAGAAATGCCGGGCAAACCACCACTCTGCAACGATGCAGGATGGCATCAGGGAGAGTAAAGCTCTTATATTTCGGTGATGTCAGATCAGTAGATCTGTATAAGGCTGCTCTGAGTCGAGCGGGTGAGGTGTGGCCGGGTGCCCAGTTGGATGTTGTAGAAAAAACAACATCCCTAGTCACCCTAGAGCCATAATCTGGGTTACAGAAGCTCAGATGACATATTAGAGATAATAAAAGATTCCAATCCTGGTCTGCTGAATCCACCTCCCATATACAAAGTGCAAGTGCAACCCTGCAATATGGTTTCGAGACTATAGTCTTGAAGGTATACAAGCAGGATAAAGCTCCCACTGCGGAAGGTCGTCGACCGTGGTTGATACAAGGCTTTCTGGAAGTGCGGAGATCCACACTACCATTATTTCTGGTGACTCTAACTCTAACAGAATATCTGTAACGTCCTTCTCTGAGGATGAGAGCACTACTTCGGATACTGAGGGGCTGAGGGAAGTCTCCGGAATCTTTGACGCCTCTGGCGGGGACATGCTCCCCGATGATACGGACGAAGAGTTCGATAATACCCTTGTCGGGGAGGATGTCAATCTGTCGATTACCAATGATGGTAAGAATTCTACAGATTAACCTCCATCACGCTAAAGCAGACTCAGCGGCTCTATTGCTGCGCCTGTCAACAGGTGCAGTAGACATCGTCCTGATACAGGAGCCCTTCGCAGTGGGAGGAAGGGTGGGCGATATCAGGACACCCAACTTTAAACTGCTTGTGGCCAACTGTGAAGGCACTCCAAGAACCTGCAGTTTGGCCAGGAAAGATCTAAGTATCTTTCGCATAAGTATCGGAAATCGCATATATTGGGTGGTCTCCAGTTACTTGCCTTATGAAGCTGTAGTACCGACTGCTCTATTCTGTGAAGTAGTAGAAGAAGCAACGTCTGACGAGGTCGAGCAGATTATTGGCGCAGACACGAACGCTCATCATACTATCTGCGGTAGTACGGATATAAACAATAGGGGTGATTCGCTTCTTGACTTTATTCTAACTACCAACCTAACTATTTATAACATTGGCAATAAACCGACCTTTACAATTAAAGACAGACAAGAAGTACTAGACGTAACGTTTGCTACTGACCGGCTGTCAGACAAAATTATTGGGTGGAATGTGCTGGATGACCACTCACTCTCAGATCACCATTATATTGAGTTCAAACTCGCTGAAAAAGCGCCTGAACCTGCCGTCCACAGAAATGTGAGAAAGACAAAGTGGCACCTGTATGAGAAGAAGAGTACGAACCGAATGACAAAGCCGGTCTGGATAATCTGGTCGAGCATATCACCTCATCATTCAATAGTTCCCTTGAAGAAGTCTGTCCAAAAACAAGGTACAAGGGTAAATCTAAACCCCGTTGGTGAACTTCTGAGCTAACCGCTATGAAAAAGACCTGCAACAAGCTATTCAACAAGGCCAAATGTACTAGGATCGCAAATGTTTGGGATGCCTATAAAGAGCAACTCAAGATCTATAAGAAGGAGCTTAGAAAGGCGCAAAGACGTTCTTGGTATACCTTCTGTGGCGAAGAGGAAAGGGTCTCCGACGCCGCAAGGAAAATAATATAAGATTCACCCTGTACAGTGGGTTACTTGCAGGATGAGGCAAATAATTGGACCAAAAAACAGCGAGCAGTCGCTCAATGTACTGCTCGACACACATTTCCCGGGGAACTCTCTAACAGAACCAGAGGATCAGCAGGACCAACAAGAGGGCAAGTGGACTGCGGGCTTCGCAAAGGGACCCCACAAGGAGGGGTGCTGCCTCCACTAATTTGGTCCTCCGAGACAATCTACAGGTGGCTCTGAACAAATTGGCTAGATGGGCCAGAAGCAGCGGTTTGGGCGTAAACCCAAACAAGACAGAATTGGTTCTCTTTACTAGGATGAATAATGTCCCACATGTGGAACCTCCACCTCGGATAAATGGAACAGTTCTAGTCTTTTCTGAAAGTGTAAAATTTTTAGGAATAATTCTAGATAGAAAACTGTTATTTAGCCTTAACGTATTGGAACGTGTAAGGAAGGCCAACGTCGCCTTTTATTCCTGTAAAAAGGCTGTAGGGTCGCGGTGGGGCCTCTCTCCTAAAATCGTCCACTGGATATATATATATAGCAGTAGTTCGTGCAGTACTGTTATATGGCATTGTGGTATGGTGGACGGCAACTGACAAACTAACCATCACCAACCTACTAATAAAGGTTCGGAGAACAGCCTGCCTGAGCATAAGCGGAGCCTTAAGGACTACAGCGACCGAGTCTCTACAAGCCCTACTCCATATACTGTCGATTAATATTGTGGCGAGAGAAGTTGCAACCAAAGCGGCAATAAGATTAAACTGCCTATCAATGTGGAGGTACAAAAACTACGGTTACATGAGGATATCAAAGTGTAGTGCTATGGTAACCAACTGTGTACACCTTCGAGAGAAATTACATCACTATGATTCCCCCAGAGATGAATGGGTTGGAAGAATACCAGGTAATAGAAACCATCTCCACTTTTACACGGATGGTTCGAAGCTTGATGAAAAGGTTGGCTTCGGAGTACACTGTGCAGAGCTTAGTTTGGATATAGCTCACAGACTACCAGATACCTGCAGTGTCTATCAAACCGAAATAATGGAAATATGGAAAGTAGGCAAGTGGCTGAGTCGCAACATAGTAACCAACACTGGCGTTGTCATTTACTCGGACAGCCAGGCTGCCATCAATTCTCTGGAGGCAACATCCCTAAATTCACAGTCAGCCCTCGACTGCCGCAGATCTCTTAACGAGATGGCTGAACAGTTTAATAAATACCTCATATGGGTGCCTGGTCATAGGGATATCCCGAGGAACTGCAAAGCGGATGAACTTGCTAGGAAAGGGACGACATTACAAGTGCTCGAAGAATTTGCATATATTGGTGTGCCACTGTCCACGTGCAAGCTTTGGCTTAGGCAAGAGGCAATCAGGCAGTCCAACGGACTAGACAAATCTGGCCAAGATATGACCTGGGGTCGGCCTTTCTAGGCAGCCTAACAGATCTTTCCAGTACCGATATTCGTACTATCGATAAATTTGTATATCAAACAGGTTGGTTTCGACGAGGGGTATTTCAGCCCGTGCTAACAGTAGGGACCAAAACTGGTCTATGTGAGCTTGTATAAAAAAATACGTCTGCCACCCTAACCTGCACCTAAAAGGTGATAATTAGACCTCGGATTATATGCAATTGCATATTTTTTTGGCAGATTGATAAAAAAATTCTTATTGGACCAAAATTCGTGTCAAAGGAAAAGGAGTAGAAAAACAGGTGCATATTTTTATTTTTTTTTGCATATTTGTGATATACAAACTATGCAAAAAATATGCAAAATATGAAAAAATATGAAAAATATGCAAAATATACAAAATTTTTTGGCGATATATGAATCATAAATGCGAAATCATCCAAAAAAGTGCCTAAATATATGGAAAGTATGGGGTAATTCGACTGGAAACCGACCCACTCTAAATATTTATGAATTTAGATTTGGATGAAATTTTGCACGCGTATACTACAAGACAATGTGGAATTATGACCAAATTCAAAGGAGTTTAGATTTTATAGGGTGCCAAATTGTTCATCTAAACATTTTTGTACAAATTTAGCTATTTTGAAGTCGATATAACTTTTTAACGGAATATCAGATTTGAATGATATACAGTATGTACCAGTTAATAAATTATTGGGCCCTTTATTTTATAAACGGTCTGTAAATAATGGAGGCGGAAAGTGGTTGGACCCCTCTATATAATAAACGGAATTATGAACAGGTTTATGTACTGTGAAATCTTGGAGAATTCCACGGTTCCCTTCGCTGAGTGGAATGTTGCTCTATTACGGCAATTTCAACACGACAACAAGCCGAATAATACCGCGAAATGATTCATTGATTGAGTTAGAAAGGAAGGGGAGTGGCCAGCTCAACCGTAGACTTGAATCCCATTGAAAATTAATGGGAAATTGTCAACAAAGAGATAAACCGCATATGCGAACGCGAATTATTCGCATCATTTTAACATTCGCTATCGCAGAAACCATGTTTGGATTATTCGCTTTTCGCATTCGCTTTCGCAAAAATATATTTCAGTATTCGAATCCATTTATTAAAAGTGTTATATCTTCTTATTCGCTTCACACATTTTGAAGATATTAATACCAATGAAAACCTCTTTCACTTCTCTTCAAAACAGATGAAAAATATGCTTGTCCTTGCGGTAACAGAAGGTAAAAATATGGAAAACATTCTTAGTACTTGAATATCCTGGAAAAGTATCAATTTAGTTCCTTACATTTGTTGGTACAAAAGGGTCAAACTATTATTCGCATTCTCTTTCGCAAAAATGGATATTTCACTATTCGCTTTCGCATTCGCAAGAAATATATTTCAATATTCGCTTTCGCTAAAGTCACTTTCGTTACAACCCTAGTGGAGATACAAATAAGCTATTTCAGGCTATTGCAGAAGATTGGAACTCCATAGATACAAAGATAACAAGAAATCTTATTGAAGATAAAAAGAGGCAACGCCGCCCTTGATAATAAATGGTTTTCCACAAAATCTTACTAGAAATGCATAGTCTAATATGTTTTGTCGTGCGAATTTTAGACCTTTTTGTTTTTTTTTTAATAAATTGTTAAGTTCAAATAATTTAAGCAGCCATATTGCCATTTTTTTTGTTAAATTAATGCAATTTCTTAGATAATAGGTAAAATTTTTGGAATATATCATTGATAGTTTTCAGATTTTGGCGATTGAACAGAAGTATGAAGTTCCAATATGTATTGTCCGATAATGTAAGTGACATTTGAAAGATTTTAACACCCTCTCTAAGAATTATAAATGATGTAACGAAGGACGAAAATGTCCTTAATCCTGTATTATCCTGAAAAGTCCTAACGATAACCCTGGAAAGGAGTGACCGAGTGACTTAAAATTTCGGACGTGGTAATATGTTATTCAAACCCAGTTTATGTTTGATGGACAACCATATTAGCTTACTTTTTGTGGTACCTCCCCCACAAATAGTTAACATTTTTGGGCATGTTAAAACTCTTAGAACATCTACAATTCTGTAAACTTTCATACATAGTAATTATTTTACCGTATCTATAGTGTGACCACTTGGTACAAAAAATTAACAGCTTATATAATTAATACCAGAGCATACAAATACTTGAAATGTTGTGCAGTGTAATATTTTTAAAGTACCTACAGTCCAGTACAAAGTGGGCGTTATTAGGTTTAGGTTTAGGTACCTTCTAGTACCTCTCACACAAATGGTAACAATTTTGTGAAATGAGAAACTCATTGAAGTAAATATATAAATAAAGAGTTGGAAAATTTCACAAAATTGTTACCATTTGTGTGAGAGGTACTAAAAGGAGCGTGGCAAAAGCGCCCACTTTGTACTGTAAGTACTATAAAAACATTACACTGCACAAAATTTCAAGTATTTGTATGCACTGGTATTAATGGGTCGGGCACGCGCTGCGAAGACCTCATGCTGACATCATGTTGACCCTATGCTCCTTGTAAATATTTAGGAAACAAAAAGGAATCTAAATATGGGTACTTCTTCCTCAAGTGTCACAGGTCAAAAATTAGATCTTTCTCAAATTCTCAGGATATGTTGCCCTAGTAAGTGGAAGTAATGACCCACACTATTAAAAAAATTAAATGAAAATTTAAGGCGAGGGGAGGTCAAAGTTAAAAAAAATGGATTTTTTTCATCTGTAATGGTTTTTGAAGTTAATTTTAATGCTACGAAGTTATCGTTAGCACCATTCAGTCGAACTGCAGACGGACGGACATTAATTAATTCATTTTTTTTAACCAATGCTAAAATTTTTAAATTTTTTGGGAAAATATGTTTTATTTATAACTAGCTGGGCCCGGTCCACTTCGTTGCCCCAGATTGAGATTTCCGATCCCGTCCACATATACATAAAATAACAGCACTCGCGCTCACAAATTGCGCAAGATATCTCAATTTCAAAATGCGGCTTACATGGGCGTGGCCACGCCCATTAGTCTGATCCCGCCCATTTTGGAACTAATCACGTAGACTACCACCCGATACATATAAACAGAATTACAGTAATATCGCTACTAAATTGTGCAAGATAGCTCAAATATGGGTTATATAAGCGGGGCCACGCCCTTTGGTCTGATCCCGCTCATTTTTATACCAATCACGTAGGCTTCCACCAGACTTATATGGGCGAGGCCACGCCCATTGATCCGATTCCTCCCATTTTTGGACCAATCACGTAGACTACCACCAGATACATATACAGACAATTACAACACTCTCTCTAACATATTGTGAAAAATATCTAAACTTCAAAATTTGCCTTATACGGGCGGTGCCACGCCCATTGGTCCGTCTCTGCCCATTTTTGGACCAATCACGTAGACCACCACCAGATACATATGCGCAAAATTAAAGCACTCTCGCTAACAAATTATGAAAGATATGTCAATTTCAAAATTTGGCTTATATGGGCAGGGCCATGCCCATTAATCCGATCCCGTAAATTTTTGGACCAATTACGTGGACTACCACCAGATACATATGCACAAAATTACAGCACTGCCGCTAACAAATTGTGCAAGATATCTCAATTTCAAAATTTAGCTTATATGGGCGGTGCCACGCCCATTAGTCCGATCCCGGCCATTTTTGGACTAATCACGTAGACTGCCACAGGTTCCATATGTAGAGCATTACAGCACTCTAGCTAAAAAATTGTGCTATCAATTTGAATATTTTGCTTAAATGGGCGGAGCCACGCCCACTTCGTACATCGAAAATTCAAGTACCCTATTTTCACCACCCCCCATACATGTACATTCTGTGAAAATTTCAAGGCGATCGCTCCAGCCGTTTAGACGCCTATACTGTACAAACAAACAAACACTCATTCTTCTTTATATATATAAAGGGTCCGCCAAATAACTTTTTTCTTGAAAACATCGCGCAAAACGTCGAGTGTAGCTTCGGCTGTGTGGCACGTAGCGCCGTCCTGTTGAAACCAAATGTTGCCAATATCCTCCTCTTCAATTCGTTCAACATGGCCCGATAACGATCGCCATTGACTGTAACGGCCACTCTTTGCTCATGGCCCAATTATGCCTCTGGACCAAAATCCGCACCAAACAGTGACTAGTTTTGTGTGTATCGGCATTTCAATGTATGCGTGCGGGTTTTCTGTGCCCCAAATGCGACAATTTTGCTTGTTTACATACCCGCCAAGATCAAATGAGATGATTTTTTTTTGGCAAAATCTACATCTTCTGTAAATCGATCGCTCCCAGCGTTGTTCAAGCGTATACACAACCATATTTGTTCAGCGGAAGGATAAAACTAATTATCTGTCAAATCAGACATGAGCTAAGTGTTACCATTCACGAAATAAGCACTAGGATAATCAAGGTTTAAGGATATTTTCGTCCTTTTGATGCCTTAATACACAAACACGTGTAGCTTGATTTGAATGACTGTAACTTAATGGATCTTAAAATCTTTCAAATGGTACTTATATCATTCAAATCTGATATTCCGCTCAAAAGTTATGTAGACTTCAAAACAGCTAAATTTGTAAAAAAAAAATTTTAGATAACCAACATTGACTTCATATAAAATCTAAACCACTACGAAATTGGTCAAACGGTAAAAGGCCTTAGTTCCGCATTTTCTTTTAATATACGCGTGCAAAATTGCATCCAAATTTACATATGTAAATATTCAGAGTAGGTCGGTTTCATTTGGAATTACCCCATACTTTTCATATATTTAGGCAAATTTTTTTTGTATGATTTTTGAAATCACCGATTTTTCATTTTTGTGACATGATTTTTAAATAGTATTGACATGTTCTTCTGATATTTTGCATTTTTGATTCATATATCGCCAAAATGTTTTGCATATTTTGCATTGCATTTTTTGCATATTTTGTGAACATATTTTGCATATTTATTGCATATTTTTGATATGCACTCAAATTATTTAAATTTGAGTGATGAAACGTCTAAATAAAAATGTTGGTTCAAATCGGATGAAAATTGAAAGATATGCGCAAATCCGAGGTCTAATTATTAGTTATAAAATTCGTACCCTCACTCGTGGTCTCTACTGACCCGCCACAGGCTCCTCAATGGTCCTGTCCTTTTGTGGGAGTCCCTAATGGCTCTCATTGGAGTCTCTTATGGCTCCTTCACAGGGTCGTTAATGGCTCTGTCCTATCGCGGGGTCTCTCACGCCCCATCGTTTGTGGTTCGTATGGCTATCAACGTCACAGGATCCCTTGCAGTCCTGTCCTTTGTAGGAGTCCTTGTGGCGCTCACTCGAGGTCTCTAGTGACCCGTCACATGCTCCTCGATGGTCCTGTTATAAAAACAAGTAAGAATGATCAGTCGGGTAAACCGACTAATGAATCCCCTCACCTTTAGTCTCAAAAAAATATTGGTAAATTTATTTATTTTTTGTTTTATTTAAATTATTATCCATTTAAATTGCATTTAATAACTTTAATGTATGTACTGGTATTAAAGTTAAAAGCTGTTTACTTTTGGTGCAAAATGGTCCATTTGTGTGGCAGGTACCAAAAGGGGCGTCCCAATAATGGTCAAGATACTATAAAAGCATTACACCGTACACAATTTCAATTATTTATATATATTGGTATTAAAGTTATAAGCTGTTAACTTTTGGTGTAAAATGGCCCATTTGTGTGGGTGGTACCAAAAGGGGCGTGCCAATTACCGCGACATTTCTCTAGACTCTAGGTACTATAAAACCAATAACGCCAATTTTTCTCTGGACTCTAGGTACTATAAAAGCATTACTCTGTAGAAAAGTATTTGTATACACTGATATTAAAGTTATAAGCTGAATTCTTTTGGTACAAAATGATCCATTTGTGTGGGAGGTACCAAGAGGAGCGTGGGAATAATTCCCATTTTTCACTGCATTGTAGGTACTATTAAACCATTACACTGTACAAAATTTCAAGTCATTGTATACACTGGTAATAAAGTTATAACCTATTAACTTTTTGTTCAAAATTGTCCATTTGTGTGGGAGGTACCAAAAGAGGCGTGGCAACTTCGCCCATTTTTTCGAGGTAATTGTGATTAATAAACTAATACTATGTGTAGAATTTTAGAGGATTCAAATAAGTAGTATAAAAGTTATTAAATAATCAATATTTCACTAAATGTTAACCCTCTGTGGGGGAGATACTAGAGGGAGTGAACCAATATGGAACATCTTCGAACTTAGCCGGAGATAGAAGAAAATATTACCACATACCAAATTTGAAGTCAATACGTTACACCTTTCGAGAGTTATCGTGCGCACCAGCTAGCAGACAGACAGACGGACGGACGGACATTGCTCATTCGACTTAAAATGACCCAAAACGGATATCCGCCGAACATACTTAGGGTCTTAGGTCACTCCTTCGATGTGTTACACTTTTGGTTCGTAGCAAATGCTATATACCCTCCTCTCTAAGGTGAGGGGATAAAATATTGAATTAATTTAGTCGCAACATTTCCTTGATGTTGCAAGGTGGGCGGAATGTTTAAGTTAGAATGTTTCTTCGAATTTCGTCTATGTCATTGATTTCTTTCGATGCATATATTGGCCAGTTTATCTGGCATACATTCTCGTTAAAATCTGCATACTCCTCATTACTTCACCATTGTAGTATTAGCTTTGCAGATTTTAACTAGAGTTGGGAAACATCGATGGCACTATGGATAGTTTAATTTTTTTGTGACTATCGACTGTTTTCTGCTAAGATTATTTAATATTTTCAAACTATCGATATTTTTGGTCACTATCGATAGTGAATCCGAAATGATCCACCACAAAGATTGTAAAATTAAAGCGTCCAGCAGGTTCACAAATGCAACCAAACACACAGATTATCAAGCCAACAAAAAATCAAGCAAATGCGGTACGGACGATTGGATGCCTTTTTCATTAGGTTCCGACAAAAACAGGCAAAATGCCTAACATGCCAAAATCCCATAAAACAAGTGGAAACACGTCAAATCTTCTAGACAATTAACAACAATAAGGGAGTATAGAACTGGGTTTAGCTCTAACAAGAAAGAATGTTCAGAAAAATTAATTAATCAATTAATGATGGACAGGCGGACGAAATTAAAAAAAATGAAGATGTATTGTTTTTATGAACAAAAATATCTACTGATCTCATTTTTAACTCGTATACATTAGAAAATGGAAGTAATCATTTTAGTTTTTCTGCATTGAACTAAGAAAATAAAAAGTTGTTTTTTTTTTACACAAATTGAATTATTTATACAAAACCTTTTTTTCGATAGTATCGTCGATATATCGCTATATTTTGTTAAGATTTGATAGTTAAGAATTAATGTATGGATGGATTTTTTAAAACTATCGAAACTATTCGATAACGCCACTATCGATAGTTTGTGACTCTAATTTGAATGAGTAATGATTCGTTTCCTGTTCTTGACACGTACATCGCTCGCATAAGTACATCTTGCTGTACAATTGTTATAAAGGTAAATCTTCGTTACCAAACTTAGCAGCAAAAACAACAATAAAGCTACATGCACCTTGCCTATTATTAGTATTTATTTATATATATGAATTACAATACAAAGTAAATTTATATTCTAATTTTAAGGTCCAGGGAAAGGCCGGGTTACAAAGACCATATGGCTGAATTTTGCAGCGACAGACCAGAGCCTCTGGTGGGAATCGAAACCACGACCCCCAAACTTATAGGCGAGTACGCTACCAACTCGCCTACTGGGGCGCTCAATATTATTAATATATTGAAACTAATCGTGTTTTATTTATATTCTTATTCTCTCTTTGCAAAAACTCGTCGTTTGCTCTCCTACGCCACCGCCGGCGTTCACAATATATATATATTTTTTTAACCCATGGAGGGCCCACGCTGAAATGTTTACATTTTGTGGTAAAATATGTGGGTAATTTTTAAAAATAAAACAAAAAAAATTGATGATATGCTTTTCAGGATAATCGAGGATTAAGGACATTTTAGTCATTTTGATGCCGTTAATAGACAAAAATTAATTACTTCATTTATAATTCTTAGAGAGGATGTTAAATTCTTTCAAATGGTACTTATGTTATTTAAATCTGATATTTCGTTCAAAAGTTATGTAGACTAAAAAAGGTTAAATTTATAATAAAATGTTGTAGGTGACCAACTTGGGCACCCTATAAAATCAAAACCGTATTGAATTTGGACAATCGGTAAAAGGTGGTATGTTGGGGATCGTCCCAACCCCCTCGACGACGATATAGATATGGGTTTAATCGATCTAGAAAAATCGATATCGTCGCCGAGGAGGTCGCTAACCATGACGATGAAGCGTTAGTGATGAGTTCGTCTTGAGCCTTTGAGAAACGAATATTACTATCAATAAAGCAGACCGCCCGTGTCTATTATTAAAATTGAAAATCCCATAATCCCAAACGTCTTTTGTTTTTTCTTCGACACTACAGCAAATCACGTAAGTATCGCTCGTATACTTATCGTGTCGCCCTGTTTTGTTTTGTGGTTTAACCTCCGTGCCGCTCCGTGCAACAACACTTTATTCTACAGGCTTCTACTACGCTCCCGTCTTGTAGAGCCCAACAGATCCGCCGATCTAGGCAAGATTCTGTTCGTAGTAAGTCGGCATAGTCTTTTAGTATACGCGTGTAACATTTTATTGAAATCAAAAGGGTCTAATATTTAAATTGTAATTTTTGGGTCATTTTATTTTCGAATTACCCAATATTAAATAATTACTTTTATTTTTCATTTCAGGCAATTAAAAATCACCTTAAAATGAACCCTTTTATTTGCCTTATATTAATATTCATGATGGAGCTGATGAATGCTACTAATTTGCATATTCGCAAAAATTGCAAATGTTTAAGACATGGTGGAGAATGCTCTGAAAATCAGGTAAAAAGAAACAGAAGGATTCCGGTTTAACCGAAATTTAATTTTTTTAAAAGCCCGGTTTCGATAATTATTTTTTTTCATCGCCGGTTGAACCTGCGAACATTCTGACATTAATATATAATTATTCTATTTGATTTCAGGGCACAACAACGGCAGAGATGTCACATCTGGCAATAGATACAACAATATATATTGTTATTATTATTATTTCCTTGGCCTATTTGATTTATTTGTTGGTCAGGTTTTGTTACGATCGTATCCGAACGAGCGGAGCAGAACAGTGATTGCTGCATCTGTATGTTTGAAAAAGTCGCAAAGTCGATGCCATTCCCAATATACGGGTATATCCGCCAAATATTTTAAATATGTGAATATACAAATTGGTGCCATTTTTTCTAATGCTTGTTTATAACAAAAAAAATTCAAAATTGTAAATTGTGTAGATGCTTTTTTATTTTTTTTTTTTTTGGAAAAATTTTGATTTTTGGATTTACCTTAAAATGAATTTTTAAACAACACTGATTTTTAGACAAAGTATCACAAAAATAGTAAAAAGTTATATTTTCATAGTAATTCAAATAAAACACATCGTTCATTCCATGTAAAACGCTTTGTCATGATTGTAATAAAACATTAATGTAAGCAACAATTGTTTGAAAATTTTAATTATACCCTACACCACACTGTGGTACAGGGTATTATAAGTTTGTTTCACGGCAGATGTTTGTAACACCTGAAAATAACACAGCTAGACCCACCTTAAAGTATACCGATCGACTCAGAATCACTAGCGGAGTCGATTTAACGATGTCTGTCCGTCCGTCTGTCCATGTAAAGTTGTTCGTCGACTACAGGTCGCAATTTCACTCCGATCGTTCTGAAATTTTGCAGTTTAGAGTATTTCGCGGCTATTAAGATCGCTATTGAATTTGGTTGAAATCGGTTCAGATTTAGATATAGCTCTCATATATATCTATCGTCCGATTTGGCCCTTTAGTCCTATAGAAGCTGTATTTTACATCCAATCGTTTTGAAATTTAGAATGGTAGAGTTTCTTGATCCATGAACCAACATTGCCGAATTTGAAGAAAATCGGTTAAGATTTAGCTATAGCTCCCATATATATGTTTCGACCGATTTTGCTCTTTAGTCCTGTAGAAGCTGTATTTTACATCCAATCATTTTGAAATTTAGAATGGTAGAGTTTCTTGATCCATGAACCAACACTACCGAATTTGAAGAAAATCGGTTAAGATTTAGCTATAGCTCCCATATATATGTTTCGTCCGATTTGACCATTTAGTACTATAAAAGCTGTATTTTACATCCAATCGTTTTGAAATTTAGAATGGTGAGTTTCTTGATCCATGAACCAACATTGCCGAATTTGAAGAAAATCGGTTAAGATTTAGCTATAGCTCCCATATATATGTTTCGTCCGATTTTGCTCTTTAGTCCTGAAGAAGCTGTATTTTACATCCAATCACTTTGAAATTTAGAATGGTAGAGTTTCTTGATCCATGAACCAACATTGCCGAATTTGAAGAAAATCGGTTAAGATTTAGCTATAGCTCCCATATATATGTTTCGTCCGATTTTGCTCTTTAGTCCTGAAGAAGCTGTATTTTACATCCAATCACTTTGAAATTTAGAATGGTAGAGTTTCTTGATCCATGAACCAACACTACCGAATTTGAAGAAAATCGGTTAAGATTTAGCTATAGCTCCCATATATATGTTTCGTCCGATTTGGCCCTTTAGTTCTATAGAAGCTGTATTTTACATCCAATCCTTTTGAAATTTAGAATGGTAGAGTTTATTGATCCATGAACCAACACTACCGAATTTGAAGAAAATCGGTTAAGATGTAGCTATAGCTCCCATATATGTTTCGTCCGATTTGGCCCTTTAGTCCTATAAAAGCTGTATTTTACATCCAATCGTTTTGAAATTTAGAATGGTAGAGTTTCTTGATCCATGAACCAACACTACCGAATTTGAAGAAAATCGGTTAAGATTTAGCTATAGCTCCCATATATATGTTTCGTCCGATTTGGCCCTTTAGTTCCACAGAAGCTGTATTTTACATCCAATCGTTTTGAAATATAGAATGGTAGAGTTTCTTGATCCACGAACCAACATTGCGGAATTTTAAGAAAATCGGTTAAGATTTAGCTATAGCTCCCATATATATGTTTCATCCGATTTGGCTCTTTAGTCCTGTAGAAGCTGTATTTTACATCCAATCGTTTTGAAATTTAGAATCGTAGAGTTTCTTGATCCATGAACCAACATTGCCGAATTTGAAGAAAATCGGTTAAGATTTAGCTATAGCTCCCATATATATGTTTCGACCGATTTTGCTCTTTAGTCCTGTAGAAGCTGTATTTTACATCCAATCATTTTGAAATTTAGAATGGTAGAGTTTCTTGATCCATGAACCAACACTACCGAATTTGAAGAAAATCGGTTAAGATTTAGCTATAGCTCCCATATATATGTTTCGTCCGATTTGACCATTTAGTACTATAAAAGCTGTATTTTACATCCAATCGTTTTGAAATTTAGAATGGTGAGTTTCTTGATCCATGAACCAACATTGCCGAATTTGAAGAAAATCGGTTAAGATTTAGCTATAGCTCCCATATATATGTTTCGTCCGATTTTGCTCTTTAGTCCTGAAGAAGCTGTATTTTACATCCAATCACTTTGAAATTTAGAATGGTAGAGTTTCTTGATCCATGAACCAACATTGCCGAATTTGAAGAAAATCGGTTAAGATTTAGCTATAGCTCCCATATATATGTTTCGTCCGATTTTGCTCTTTAGTCCTGAAGAAGCTGTATTTTACATCCAATCACTTTGAAATTTAGAATGGTAGAGTTTCTTGATCCATGAACCAACACTACCGAATTTGAAGAAAATCGGTTAAGATTTAGCTATAGCTCCCATATATATGTTTCGTCCGATTTGGCCCTTTAGTTCTATAGAAGCTGTATTTTACATCCAATCCTTTTGAAATTTAGAATGGTAGAGTTTATTGATCCATGAACCAACACTACCGAATTTGAAGAAAATCGGTTAAGATGTAGCTATAGCTCCCATATATGTTTCGTCCGATTTGGCCCTTTAGTCCTATAAAAGCTGTATTTTACATCCAATCGTTTTGAAATTTAGAATGGTAGAGTTTCTTGATCCATGAACCAACACTACCGAATTTGAAGAAAATCGGTTAAGATTTAGCTATAGCTCCCATATATATGTTTCGTCCGATTTGGCCCTTTAGTTCCACAGAAGCTGTATTTTACATCCAATCGTTTTGAAATATAGAATGGTAGAGTTTCTTGATCCACGAACCAACATTGCGGAATTTTAAGAAAATCGGTTAAGATTTAGCTATAGCTCCCATATATATGTTTCATCCGATTTGGCTCTTTAGTCCTGTAGAAGCTGTATTTTACATCCAATCGTTTTGAAATTTAGAATGGTAGAGTTTCTTGATCCATGAACCAACATTGCCGAATTTGAAGAAAATCGGTTAAGATTTAGCTATAGCTCCCATATATATGTTTCGACCGATTTTGCTCTTTAGTCCTGTAGAAGCTGTATTTTACATCCAATCATTTTGAAATTTAGAATGGTAGAGTTTCTTGATCCATGAACCAACACTACCGAATTTGAAGAAAATCGGTTAAGATTTAGCTATAGCTCCCATATATATGTTTCGTCCGATTTGACCATTTAGTACTATAAAAGCTGTATTTTACATCCAATCGTTTTGAAATTTAGAATGGTGAGTTTCTTGATCCATGAACCAACATTGCCGAATTTGAAGAAAATCGGTTAAGATTTAGCTATAGCTCCCATATATATGTTTCGTCCGATTTTGCTCTTTAGTCCTGAAGAAGCTGTATTTTACATCCAATCACTTTGAAATTTAGAATGGTAGAGTTTCTTGATCCATGAACCAACATTGCCGAATTTGAAGAAAATCGGTTAAGATTTAGCTATAGCTCCCATATATATGTTTCGTCCGATTTTGCTCTTTAGTCCTGAAGAAGCTGTATTTTACATCCAATCACTTTGAAATTTAGAATGGTAGAGTTTCTTGATCCATGAACCAACACTACCGAATTTGAAGAAAATCGGTTAAGATTTAGCTATAGCTCCCATATATATGTTTCGTCCGATTTGGCCCTTTAGTTCTATAGAAGCTGTATTTTACATCCAATCCTTTTGAAATTTAGAATGGTAGAGTTTATTGATCCATGAACCAACACTACCGAATTTGAAGAAAATCGGTTGAGATGTAGCTATAGCTCCCATATATGTTTCGTCCGATTTGGCCCTTTAGTCCTATAAAAGCTGTATTTTACATCCAATCGTTTTGAAATTTAGAATGGTAGAGTTTCTTGATCCATGAACCAACACTACCGAATTTGAAGAAAATCGGTTAAGATTTAGCTATAGCTCCCATATATATGTTTCGTCCGATTTGGCCCTTTAGTTCCACAGAAGCTGTATTTTACATCCAATCGTTTTGAAATATAGAATGGTAGAGTTTCTTGATCCACGAACCAACATTGCGGAATTTTAAGAAAATCGGTTAAGATTTAGCTATAGCTCCCATATATATGTTTCATCCGATTTGGCTCTTTAGTCCTGTAGAAGCTGTATTTTACATCCAATCGTTTTTATACCCTACACCACACTGTGGTACAGGGTATTATTTAAGTATAAAATGACTCAAAAGTAAATTTATGTAAACAATTTATACAAGAATTACAAAATTTATATTTCAGAGTTATTCAATATTACGAGAGTGGTGTAGGGTATTATATAGTCGGCCCCGCCCGACTTTAGCCTTTCCTTACTGGTTTTTTCTTTAAAGTTATAAGCTGTTAGCCCAGCTCGTTAGAAAAGAAAGTCCTAAATAAACAAATGTTAATAAATCTGTCCAAAAGTTACCACTGTGTGTGCACCAAAATGTATCCTCGATGAAACTAACTTACCCCTCATAATTTTGGCCAGCTAAATCGAATGGCATTAACAGTTTTTCTTTGTGACAACGTTTGCTGGGTAAACAATGAGGTTAGTAAATTCAGACACAATTTTAGATTGGAAGGATTCGGAGAAGATGTTTCATGTCAAAGAAAAAAATATATGAGACACTTCTAGAAGTATTTCTCCAAAAACACCATACACCCCCGCTCTTCCCCTTACTCCTGACTCTATTTCGCTGCAATTTCTTATCTTAAACACAAGTACTGTTTTTTGCGTCAGAAGTTTTTTGACTTTTTCTTATTACTCACATGTCGTTCGTAGCCGATGTATGTATAAGATCAACAATTGTTTGTAAACTAATGATTGTACTGCTGCAAAAGTTGAGTCTGTTAAATAAGAGCGGTAATATGGGGGGATCCAGCATGACACGTGTGAGTCGTGTCATGCTGTCATGTTGTTTTTGTTAAGTATTGTTTGTATTTCATCATGGAAAGACTAACGCCTGAACAACGTTTACGCGTGTCATTCGCCAGTTACCAGACGAAATGCTCGAACGAGTCTGCGAAAATTGGACTCAACGGATGGACCATCTGAGATGTAGCCGCGGCCAACATTTGATAGACATAATCTTCAAAAAATAAATGCCAAAGAATGTTCTTTCAAATAATGTTCTTCAAAATAATAAACATTCCTCATTCCATTTTTAATTTTCTATATTTTTTTTTCTTTAAAAAAGTAGGGAACCTCGAAATGGATCACGCTATATATATCTGTATACATTTTTTTGAGATGTATATTGATAGTTAAAGTTAAATTCGGAACTAATGAAGTATTGAAATTTGATATAATTTTCAAATGGTAATGCCATGTATTTTCATTTCGAATAAAACAAACTATATATAAAAAACAATAGTTTGTTATAATATAACTTATATAAGAAACATATCGCAGGTGGTGTAGCTTGTTTCGTGTTAACTATTTCAATCTAGACCCACCTTAAAACATACCGATCGAGTCACTTGCTGATTTGATTTGTACGAGGGGTACAGGCCGCAATTTTCCCACGGTCTTCATAAAAATTGTCACGATGTTATTTCTCACATCATCATAAATATAGCATCCATATATATGAACCTTCCGCATTGACATATAAGCGCCATACAAGCCGCATTTTAAATCCGCTATTTATGGAATTTGACAAACACTTCCCAATTTTAAGAAAACCGGTTCAGATTTAGATTTTGCCCGCACTTATAATTACTGTGAGTCTCAGCAATATAAAATTCGCATTTCTTATCTAGTAGCATTCGACAGATACTCGTTTCTACAATCACGAACTAACATAGGTGTAGCCCAACATGTTCCCAGAAGCCGATTTTTCAGCTAAGCGTTATAAAGTTCGCATTTTATCTCAACATCTATAAATAGTTGATTTTCTTTGTAATTGTTGTTCTCTGTAATGCGTGAACCGATTTTGTTTCTGCAATTTTCCCATGAAAGGTTAACTCGATGGCAAGGTTTTTATGTATGTATGGTCTATGTATGTGTATTGGTGATTTTCGACCACTTGACCGCTGAGGCTCCTATAAGAGTTAGAAAGCTGAAATTTTGCACAGACGTAGGCAGGAATGTAGTATAAACCACGGAATAGTCACATATTCGTTTTTTAGTCAGTGGTCAGTCCTTGCGCTACCAAAACTTTAGAAATAATTTTTGTCCTTTCAGAAGCCTCTTATAAGATACAAAGTTAAAACTTTGTAAATATGAGGGACTATAAACCCCAAAAATATGTGTGGGAGAAATAATTTTGAATTCTCTGACTGTGGTCAGTGTAGCTTTTAACAGAACAATTTTCATTATTTCTCTGATTTTAAAAGTTCCTTCCAAAATATAGAAATGTACATGTACATACTGACTTCACATTCGACAATTAATCGATGTCCAGCCCAAGGTCAAACCGCGTCTTGAAATTTTCTAAACCCTTTTCAAAATACTGTCAATATGGTCAATTTACAGTCTGTGGTCAGTGTAGCAGTGACAAAGCAATTTCCACTCTTTCAGTACTTAAAACAGTCCCTTTAGAACTGTTAGCCCATAAATGTATGTGTTTATAGTGATCTCCAGGAAATGAGATTTTACGCCAAATGTGTTTTGACCACTTGACTGCTGAGGCTCCTATAAGAGCTAGAAATGAGAAATGTTGCTTATGTATAGAGTGTTGTGTAACCCACGGACTATTCACATAGTCGTTTTTTGGCCAGTGCACACTGGTCCCAAAACCATTTTTTGTGGCATAAATATGAAGGAATGTATATACAGTCCTAAAAATTTGCACATCTGTTTGTCATAACAAATTAACAACAATTTGGACCAATCTGGCAACTCCCCCTACCACTTCCCACACAAGCTTGATGTCTGTACGCTAAGTGCTGGTTACAAATATGGTCCAATTTGAAGAACATCGATTCACATTTGGATATAGCCCTCATACAAATTTACCCACCGATTTGGAAAATATGGACCCTATTCGCCGACTGTGACATCCGGTTTGCATAAATATCGACACACTCAATATTTTAGGAGTCTTTATGGTGTACAACAAAAATGAACCCAATAATACAATACCTCCCGATGTTATACACAAATTCAACTTTTATCATAAATGCATGTACAGGGTGGGCCTAAAGAAACAAAGGGGTGTAAAAGTTAATAACTTTTTCGTTTATTAATTTTTTTTTATTTTTTCTTCCAGATTATATATTATACAAAAAGGCAAATTTTTTTACACTAAGTATAAAAAATAATGTCTCTTAAATGACCACCGTTTTCAGCTTCGCACTGATGGGCTCTTTTTAGAGCATTTTCCATAACACCTTTCAAAACTTGTGGCTGTAGCGTTCGAATTTCTGCAACAATGTTTGCCTTGAGTTCAAGGATTGTCTCTGGCTTGTTCACATACACTCGCTCCTTCAAATAACCCCAAAGTAAATAGTCGGGTGCTGTCACATCTGGCGATCGCGCTGGCCAAATAATTTCCGAATTTCTGGAAATTATTCGCTCTCCAAAAATTTGACTTAAAAGTGCCATTGTGTCTCGGGCAGTATGGGCAGTGGCTCCGTCCTGCTGAAACCACATACCAGGTCTGTTTTCAAGAGCAGGACGTAAAAAATGTTCTATCATAAACCGATACCGCTCTCCATTTACGGTTACAGCACTTCTATCTTCATTTTGAAGAAGTAAGGCCCAATGACATTTTCAGATGTGATCCCACACCACACTGTACACCTGATGGGGTGCAATTGGCGTTGATGAATGGCTCTTGGATTTTGAGAACCCCAGAACCTACAGTTCTGCTTATTAACAAAGCCATTCAAATGAAATGAGGTTCATCACTCATAATGAAATTTTTAATAAAGTATATTTCATTTCTGGCCAACTCTTGAAATTTAACTGCAAAATTTAGACGTTGCCGATGATCTGGGGGTTTTAATTCTTGCACCAATTGGACCTTATATATTTGTATAACTGTAAATCTTTTTTTAAAATGCGCCGTAGTGACGTACGAGACATTTCTAGATGAGCAGAACGCCTTCTGACAGATGTTTCTGGTGCTTCGTTAACACTTTGCTGTACTCGTTCAATATTTTCCGCAGTGCGACTTACACGTGGTCTACCGGTTCGAGGCAAATCTCTTACGCTGCCATGTTGGTGATGACGATCAACTAAGCAACGAATCATTCAGAGGGCGAAATTCTGACGTTAAAATTTCGACGATATGCTCTTTGCGTTAAAATAATTGATCTCTAGTTTAAATAATAAAATTCTATTCTTCTGGTTCTCTGTTCAATTGTGAACCTCTCCATTATAAATTCTCCAAGTGTTGTCTATATAATCTGAAAGAAAAATTAAAAAAAAAATTAATAAACGAAAAAGTTATTAAACACCCCTTGGTTTCTTTAGGCCCACCCTGTATTTATGATTGAGTCTTATGGCGAAGTCTTTTCTGCCAAAAAGTGCAACACTTGCATTGCCCTTTTCCCGAAAACTGCACTACTGTATCACTTTATTTAAATTTGAAAATTTTAGTTGTGCTAAATTCGAGTAACCTAATTACCAAATTTCAAAAAAGTAACACAAAAGTGCCGTTTTCGGAAAAAGGGCAATGAAAATGTTGCACTTTTTTGCAGAAACGAATTCGCCATTAGAAATGCAAATACTGGATAATAATGAATCCAAAAATCTATAGATTTTTTAAAAATTATTAATATTAATGCGGCTGTTTTGTCTAGCATGTGACAGTCTCTTTTGTTTGTAAAATTTGTTCAGCGCCTCCAAAGCATTTGCCCTAAGCAGCCAACAGGAAGTGCAGAAGCGACAACTATCTGAGAACAATGCGTTAATATTTTAAGGAAAGTTGCTGACAAGTATATTTTTCCTTGTATAACAAGGTCCGTGTGTAACAAGGTACACAAGAGGGGAATGTTCTTGGCGCAGTGAGAGTTTAGCTGTCAATTTCCTTTTTAGTTGTTTTCCCACTTCCGTGGCTGTATCGCATAATCATAGTGATCGATATTTGTTTGTAAAATTTGCAAAAACCCACACTGAGTGGGCCTCCACTAAACTTTCCACATGTTTTCTGAACTTTGATAAATATTTCTGAACATAAACTAAAGCTGAGTATAGACGATTGCCAGATCGGCAAACGTTATCAACCCTGTTAAAGTGCTGCAAATATACGGACAATGACAGATTGTTAGGCAAAGCTGAATTGACAGTTCAGACGATTGCATGAAAACATTACAATTTCATATATTTACAATATATTTTGTAAATACTTATATGCAGAATTGTCAATAAAACTACATTATAGACAGTGTTGCAAATAAAATGTTTTTCTGGCAATGGCGCCGTTGTCACATGCAGAAACTTCGCACATATAACAATCTGCAAATTATCTCGCAATGACTTTTCTGCTAACGTTGCAAAACAAAAATTGTATGTTCACACGGTTGTAAATTCACAGGGTTGCATTTTTCCGCCTTTTTTCTGGCAATGTTGTCCGATCTGCAAATCGTGTGTACTTACCTTTAAACACATTTTCATCAATTCTTGTAGTACCAAATTCGAAACGGTACCATTTTTGCGTTCATTACCATTCTAAAATTTCAGCGCAGCTAAACAAGAGTTTGACTAAAAACACATAATTTTGATTACTTTGCGCATAAAACGCACCTATACTACAAGATAAAGGGCACTTTAATAAACAATCGTGCTTTTAAACTTTTATGAACACGCGAGTACATCTATAACTGTTACTCCATGAAACTCAAATAACGTAAACACGAAATAACATTGACAAATACAAAACAATTATAAATTATGTTATAATAATTATAATCTACATACTTTGAGCTTGATTTTCCATATTTCACAGTTTAAATAAAATTTTAGTTTTGCCGATTTCCAGTAGCAAAGATATTGCCAATAACACAGCTAGACCCACCTTAAAGTATACCGATCGACTCAGAATCACTAGCTGAGTCGATTTAAGCATGTATGTCCGTTCGTCCGTCCGTCTGTCCATGTAAAGTTGTTCGTCGACTACAGGTCGCAATTGCACTCCGATCGTTCTGAAATTTTGCAGTTTAGAGTATTTCGCAGCTGTTAAGATCACTATTGAATTTGGTTGAAATCGGTTCAGATTTAGATATAGCTCCCATATATATCTTCCGTCCGATTTGGCCCTTTAGTCCTATAGAAGCTGTATTTTACATCCAATCGTTTTGAAATTTAGAATGGTAGAGTTTCTTGATCCATGAACCAACATTGCCGAATTTGAAGAATATCGGTTAAGATTTAGCTTTAGCTCTCATATACAGGGTCTCCCATATTCGACGGACCCATCTGGCAACGCCATAACTTTTGACAGAGATGCCAGATCGCTTAATGACATACCGCGTTTGAAGCGTCAGTCCAAGCAGATTTTTACCATGGAACAATACACGCCACGGGAGCGCTCTGAAATAGTTGAAATTTACATTCAACAGAAGAAGTCAAGTCAACGTGCTTTTAAAATATTAAAAAATGTGAGAAGTGCGCCTTCTAAGAACACCATTAAGCGTTTATACGAAAAATTTTCGACTGGTGAGGCTCTTTCTAATCCGAAGAGGCCAAATAAAAGTCGACCAAGGCGATCGGCCGAGAATATCGCTGCCGTACGAGCCAGTGTTGAGAGGTCCCCAAGAACATCCCAAAAACGCCGTTCTCAGCAGTTGGGCATGGCTCGGTCCACTTTACAACGGATTATTCGCGTTGATTTGCATTTGTTCCCGTACAAAATTCAATTGACGCAAAGATTGTTGCCTGCGGACAAGCCTCGTCGATTGGAATGGGCCCAACGAGTCCGTGGGTCCGTCGAATATGGGCAACCCTGTATATGTTTAGTCCGATTTGGCCCTTTAGTCCTATAAAAGCTGTATTTTACATCCAATCGTTTTGAAATTTAGAATGGTAGAGTTTCTTGATCCATGAACCAACATTGCCGAATTTGAAGAAAATCGGTTAAGATTTAGCTATAGCTCCCATATATATGTTTCGTCTGATTGGCCCTTTAGTTCTATAGAAGCAGTACTTTACATCCAATCGTTTTGAAATTTAGAATGGTAGAGTTTCTTGATCCATGAACTAACATTGCAGAATTTGAAGAAAATCGGTTAAGATTTAACTATAGCTCCCATATATATGTTTCGTCCGATTTTGCTCTTTAGTCCTGTAGAAGCTGTATTTTACATCCACTCATTTTGAAATTTAGAATGGTAGAGTTTCTTGATCCATGAACCAACACTACCGAATTTGAAGAAAATCGGTTAAGATTTAGCTATAGCTCTCATATATATGTTTCGTCTGATTTGGCCCTTTAGTTCTATAGAAGCAGTACTTTACATCCAATCGTTTTGAAATTTAGAATGGTAGAGTTTCTTGATCCATGAACTAACATTGCAGAATTTGAAGAAAATCGGTTAAGATTTAACTATAGCTCCCATATATATGTTTCGTCCGATTTTGCTCTTTAGTCCTGTAGAAGCTGTATTTTACATCCACTCATTTTGAAATTTAGAATGGTAGAGTTTCTTGATCCATGAACCAACATTGCCGAATTTGAAGAAAATCGGTAAAGATTTAGCTATAGCTCCCATATATATGTTTCATCCGATTTGGCTCTTTAGATCCAATCGTTTTTATACCCTACACCACACTGTGGTACAGGGTATTATTTAAGTATAAAATGTCCCAAAAGTAAATTTATGTAAACAATTTATACATGAATTACAAAATTTATATATCAGAGTTATTCAATATTACGAGAGTGGTGTAGGGTATTATATAGTCGGCCCGCCCGACTTTAGACTTTCCTTACTGGTTTTGTATTTCAGAAGCATCTTAAATGATACAAACGTAAAATAATATGGGAAAACCAATTTTGATTACTAAGATTGTGGCAAGTTTAGCCGTGACCAAAGCAATTTTCATTCTTTCATTTAAAAATTCTGTAAGAAATAAAATCTACAAATTGATGTGTATATACTGATCTCAAAGAATATTCTAAAATAACTGCGCGATGTCCAGCCTTGCTGGGGTCGTTCTTATCATACGAAGTAAATAACTATTTTCGAATACCCAGGTGTATATGGTACCAACAATCTTAAATTTGGTATGCGTTATTGTGTCAACGCATCCCCGTCAAATAATGGGTGAGATCTGACTGGTGAATATGTATACATATTTGTACGGTATATTTTGTAGGTGAATGAATAGAACAACTAGATCGACTTATTATTTCGGATTATAACTTTGTCTATACTCTTTGTACTTGAATTAAAAGAGTGTAAGTGACATTATTAAATCGAAGTTGTTGGAACTATGTATTACGATGTCGAGTGTCTTTAAACAAATTACAGAACTGTTAGCTAAAATTTGTCTGGATGACAGCAAGTTTTCTAAAATTTCTTTAGACGTACTAGAATAGTAAAATATCACAGTAAGTGTCAACAAGACTACATATCTGAATTCAAATGATTTTAGCGAATTTACATGATTTTATACGGAAATTGTTGATTTTATTATAAATGTTCGCATGCGGAGCAGCGAGTACCTGCTAGTAGCTTTATACAATTTAACAGATAACAAATAATTGAACCAAAAATGAAACATTGTTCAATTAAAAAACTACGAATTTTAGGACAGATAATTGCCATTAGAAAGCAACATTGATAAAACATGACAATAATTCTTAATCCGTTAATCCACTTTAGTGGATGCGGGTATATATCATTTGCTACGGGTGCAAAATGTATCACATCGAAGGAGTGACATAAGACCCTAAGTAAGTTCGGCGGAAATCCGTTTTGGGACATTTTAAGTCATTTGAGTAATATCTGTCCGTCCGTCGCGCGGCAACTCTCGAAAGGACCATTTTGGCCTGGATTGGCCTCAAATTTGGTATGGTATGTGATAATATTTTCCCTATCTCAGGCTAAGTTCGAAATTGGGCCATATTGATCCACTCCTTCTAGTACCTCCCTTACAAAGGGTAAGGTTAAAATTTAGTTAAATATTGAGTCTCCAATAACTTCTGTACTACTTCTCCGAATCCTCTGAAGTTCCTCACTTTTAGTGGAGTGACCCCGCCCCTTTTGGTACCTCCCACACAAAAGGACCATTTTGTACCAATAGTTAACAGCTTATAGCTTTAATACCAGTGCATACTTTAAAGTTAATTTAAATTGATAATAATTTTATCAAAACAAAAAATAAATAAATTTACGAATATTATTTGGGGTGAAGGAATTCGTAAGTTTACCCGACAGATCTTTCTTACTTGTTTAAATATTTTTTTTCTTTAACTCCAGAATACAACATATAATTTTTCGAAAAATAATAAATCTTTGTCAATTTAGAAAAGGTGGTTTGAAAAATCGGTATATATTCTGGTCTGATATTAACAAAATACGACCACAGGCTCGGGAAAAATCAAAATTTTCAAATACAGATAACTCGGGAGTTGTCTAGATAAAATGTAGGTGTGAAAACTGATTTAGAAGACCTCGGCTGGCGATACGATTACAAAAATATTCTTCGAAACAAACGAGAAAAACACAAGTTATTTTGTATTTCAGAGGTGTCCCGTTTTGAGGCATTGTATCTATTTCCTGCCGATAGCCCCAATTTAAAACTTAAACTCTCGAATGCCTCTTATAACGGGTGATCCAAGTAGATATACTTTTTTCAATAGCCTTTGTTTGACAGATCACGTGTGAGTCGTGTCATGTTACACGACTCATTTTTGTTAAGTATTGTTTGGCATTTCATCACGGAAAGTCTTACGCCTGAACAACGTTTACAAATCGTTCAACTTTATTAAGAAAATTCACGTTCTGTGAGGAATGTGTACTTCGCGCAACTTATGGTCAAAATAATCGGCCTACTGAGCGTACTATTCGCAACACCATCACCCATCTTGAGACCCAGCATTCATTATTGGATAATATTCGACCGAATAGACCACGTCCAGCACGCAGTGAAGAAAATGTAGCCGCCGTAGCTGAGAGTGTACACGAAGACCGTGTAGAGCCGATTCGGCGCCGTTAGCAGCATGTCGGACTGACGTATGGAACGACTTGGCGCATTTTACGTCGAGATCTTAAATTTAAAGCATACAAAATACAGCTTGTGCTGTCGTGTCGGGCTGAAGCCGCCCGACCTTCCCAAGTGACATCGCTTCGCTCTATGGGCTCTTGAAAAGTTCCAAGAAGATCCGACGTTTTCGAGCCAAATTTTGTTCAGCGATGAGGCCCATTTCTGGCTCAATGGGTATGTAAACAAGCAAAATTGCCGAATTTGGGACGAAGAGCAACCTGAAGAGATTCAAGAGCTGCCACTTCATCCAGAAGAAAACAAGGGTTTGGTGTGGTTTGTAGGCCGGTAGAATCATCGGTCCATTTTTCTTCAAAAATGAAGAGAACGTAACCGTCAATGGCGACCGTTATCGTGCCATGATAACCGACTATTTGATGCCTGAAATTGAAGCTCGTGATCTCGGCGACATTTAGTTTCAACAAGACGGCGCCACTTCCCGTACATCGCATCAATCAATGGATTTATTGAGAGAAAACTTCGGTGAGCAGATAATTTCACGGTCGATTGGCCACCAAGATCGTATGATATCACACCGTTAGACTTTTTCCTGTGGGGATATGCAAAGTCTAAAGTTTATGCGGACAAACCCGCTTCGATTCAGGCCTTGGAGCAAAACATCACGCTAGTCATTCGCCAGTTACCAGTTTGAAGTGGAAGACTTCGGAATATACTCTTCAGTTCGAAGATCGAAATAAAGGGAACCCTTTAAGAATTATTTCTCTCAATGCAGTCAATCAAGCTTTTCACCCCCTTACATCTAAAAAATTGCAATCAAAGCTTATCATATGTCAAACGTCATACAAATCGACGAGATTTTTAGTAGGTGTTTTTGAGAAAAATATTCCTCGGGAAAAATTACTTAGGACCGCCTTCAATAACAACCAACAGGTTTCATAATTTAGCAAATTTTGTTAGATAGCTTTGTAATTTCCATAAACTCTAACTGAAAAATTATTTACAAAATATTTAGTAAAAAACAAACATCAATAAATATTTTTGCTACGAATAGAAAAATACACAAATTATGTATTAATTCGAAATATGCTTATTTCTCATAAAAACGGTGAAAGGGACTCATACTATTTATTCGCGAGGAATATTTTTTTCAAAGGATGACTGTTTTAAGGAAAATATTTCACCAAGCCTTCCCTTTATTTCGTTCTTTGAAATTAAGCGTGTATTCCGAAGTCTTCCACTTCAAAATACGCTCCAAGACAGTTAACCTCTCCCATTTCCTTGCAGACTTCATGCTCGAATATCGCGAAAGCAAGAGCTAACCTAGAAAAAAACTGTTAGCCCCACTGGATTCAGCAATGTCGAAAAAGGTATGTATGTCCACACGGTCGGCTTTCTGTTACATTTTTGGACTTGTAATGAAATTTGAAATTTAAGCATTTCCCTATATGCAACAACTGATTTGATTAAAATGTGTCTTTATTCAAGAATTATAAAAAATAATTATTATTTAGTTTTTAGTTACCATTAGGAGTGTACAATTAAATAATATGTATGCATGTGTGCATATTATGTATACATGTGTAATTTTTGTACATTATTCAAAAATTTACTTAAACATATTTACCATACAAACAAGTACGACATTACTGGTAGAAAAATATTCAAAACGTTTTATTTATTTTGAAAACTGTATCTTATATCTATGGTTATGTTATTCGAAGGTAAAATGTTTATTAAATATTGCAAAATGTTCGTTGACTGTAAATATTACAGCTATTTATATTGTTAAACAGAAACGTGTTAAAAATTTTCAAACATTAACAGATTTCATCTAGTTAGTCTAGACACAAACCGACAACTATGACTGTTAAACTAACATAATAGAAAACATGGACGGAGTGTTATATGTTATACTGGTATACAAGTACATAAGTAGAATAGAACAAACTACATTAGTTCAGACAATCATCACTCTCTTAAGGTGCCTTTTCATAAAATAACTGAGTAATGCGAAAGGTGTAAAGTACAAAGAGCCGAATTTACTGCTATTCAATACAGTTTATATTATTTTTTATAATTTAATTGTTGGCAATTAAAAGTACTAACATTTTTCACATATTTTGGGATGGAACACTTTATCGAGCCATATACTTCAAGATAGTTGTGTGAGTTAAAAATGGTCTAAAGATATTTTATACATTAGAACAGTGGTCACTAAAATAGGTAATAATAACACTAACAACAAAATGTTTGTGTGGGTTTGGTAAAGTAGATATGATTTTATTATTTTCCCATAGAAAAACTGAATGTTAATGGAATGGAATTCTTTCTAATTTTTAGAATTTTCTCAATTCGGAATTTCCTATTTTTAAAAAATCTAAACTATTACTTTTTAGTGCTCACTGTATAGACATATAGGTTGGTGTAAAACATCGGTTCAGGTTATTTGTAGCACTGATTGTTATTTTTTAGCTGAGTTTGACTTATGGTGATTTCGTTTGTGCAAAAAATGTAAAATTTTTTCTACATTCTAAAGGGTCCGCCATCTAACGTTTTTTTTCAACTAGTGCTTATTTCGTGAATGGTAACACTTAGCTCATGTCTGATTTGACAGATAATCAGTTTTATCATTCCGCTGAACGAATATGGTTGTGTATACGCTTGAACAACGCTGGGAGCGATCGACTTACAGAAGATCCCGATTTTGCCAAAAAAATCATCTTTTCAGATGACGCTCATTTTATCTTGGCGGGTATCTAAACAAGCAAAATTGTCGCATTTGGGGCACAGAATACCCGCACGCATACATTGAAAAGCCGATACACCCAAAACGAGTCACAGTTTGGTGCGGATTTTGGTCCAGAGGCCTAATTGGGCCATTTTTCTTCGAAAATGAGCAAGGAGTGGCCGTTACAGTTAATGGCGATCGTTATCGGGCCATTCTGAATGAATTTTTGTTCACAAAAATTGAAGAGGAGGATATTGGCAACATTTGGTTTCAACAGGACGGCGCTACGTGCCACACAGCCGAAGCTACACTCGATGTTTTGCGCCCTGTTTTTGAAGATCGCATTATCAGCCGCAGAGCTGATGTCGTTTGGCCACCTCGGAGCTGCGATTTGACACCGTTGGACTAGTATTTGTGGGGTGCCCTCAAAGATAAGTGTTACGCCGACAACCTAGAGACAATTGACGCTTTAAAGGACAATATTCGTGAAGCCATTGGTGAAATACAGCTGCACACAATCGATAATGTGCTTAAAAATTGGACCGATCGTGTAGGCTACTGCATGGCCAGCCGAGGCAGCCATTTGAATGAAATTATTTTCCATTATTAACCGGAAGGATTGTAGTTTCAAATAAAAAAATAAATTTGAGAAAATATTCAGTAGTCCTTTTTTATCATTTAAAAAAAAGTTATTTAGCGGACCCTTTATATAGTGCATTTTTAGGTTCGTTTGTAAAAATGGAACAGCCGTATGAACGGGTTTTGATTTCGTTTATAAAATTATTACACTCCGCAAATGCAAAAAATATCGCATTTTCCACACTCAGCCCAGTCCACGGTGTGGAGTGTTGCACCGTCAAAAAAACAAACCTAAATGAAAGTGTACATTATTAATGCACTTACCGCACGATTTTTGTTCGATTGTTCGCATGCAAAATTAGCAGAGGGTGCAGGGGGAATTAAATTAAAATGGCGCAACAGAAACGAAACCATCATTAGTCTTGATAGAATACTTCAAATCAGAAAAAAAGGTTTCATTATTTTTCAGCCAAGGGAAATTCTATACACATTCCAAAGAAAATGTTCTTTATCTCAAAGAAAAGTTTCTTAAATGAAATTTCTCAAAAAGGAAATAAGTTCCATAGAATGCAGAAAGTATTCCATGGAATGAAGAAAAATCTTCTTTGGCTGAAACTAAGTTATTGTAAGAAACTTGTGTTTGCATAGAATAAGTCCTTATTTGTTTTAATGAATACAACATTTTTGGTATACAGTATTTTTCGCTTAGCTACATTGCACTTTAGGTTTAGGTTAACCCAAACCTACATTGCACTTAAGGGCATTTTGTCTTTATGTGCACAAAAGGAAAATATTTTGCACTTTTTTTAACCTTTATTAGAAAATATTATGTTCACGTGCAATTCGTTTAGGTGCACAATTCAGTTAATAGCATTATATTCCAGTCACTTGCGGGCATTATTCATACAATATATTACATTTGGTTACTTTTTAGAAAATTATCACTTTGTTTGTTTTTTCGTGTTCATAGTTCAGAGAGAACTTGGGAGAAAATCAAAAAATGTTTGACCATGTTATGAATGCAGAATCATCATGAAAATTTGACGTAAGTGCACAAAAGGCAGAAATGTAAATCGGAAAAGTGCACATTTGTGAACTTGGGAGAAAATCAAAAAATGTTTGACCATGTTATGAATGCAGAATCATCATGAACATTTGACTTAAGTGCACAAAAGGCAGATATGTAAATTGGAAAAGTGCACATTTGTGAAAAAAATACTCTATATCCAAAAATATTCTTAAAATAGTGTCAGCATTTTTAATATTAACCTGTGCAGTTTATTTTTGACAACAAAAAATTATAAAATGTTTCTAAATGGTAAAATAAGATCTCGCTATCAATGTTTTTTTCCAAAATTGTATGGGATTTGAAATTTTAAAATATTGAGAAAATTCACTTTTGAGTTTTAGGAAATTTTTAATTCTTCTTGAACGGCTAAACCAATTTTTAAATTTTTAATGGGCCAACTTTTGTCCTATTTTTGATCAAAATTTAAAGCAATGATTTATGCGATATCAATACAGAATTTTCATTCACTTTATAGAATAAGGCTTGATGTATATGAATTAGCAAAGAAAATAATTACTAAATATTTCGATAAACAAATAAAAATTAAAATTGTAATTTCGTTAACAAATTATTAATCGAAATGGACTTGGTCAGTTGTACGGTTTACCCTCGATATCCTGTTTACTTTATACACCCTTGATATTATTATACTAAGTTAGGTATTCTGTTTATTAAAAATAATATTATTCGGGTTTCGAGATATTTTCCAATAACAGTGTATCTATGTTAAAAATAATTCATGAAAATTTAACATTAGGTAAACGCATAACAAATCTAATCTTAGAACTTTTTATAAACCAATAATTCTTTGCAAAAAATCATTACTCTGTTAAATCATGAAAAGGCTCCTTAAAACATATCTGGCTTAATGCCATATTGCTTATTCTAAATCACCGGTCAAACCAAAGCGAACCGTGACCAGAATATCGATAAGGAAAATAAGGGCGGTAACTAATGATACCGCAGCTGCACTCAATACCAAATCCAGACGCGTCATATTTGGATGCCAGTAATTCAGATCTTTTGTAGATGACCAATCCCGGAACAGCAGAGAAGTGGTGGCCACAAACAAAGCAAATGCCACTACCGACCACAAGGCCGATGTGCGCCAGGGTGCCCTATATTCCAAAGAAAAAGAAGAAAGAAACCCAATCAATTATTTTCTCAATATACGAGTCATAAAAGAATTTAAGAAAACTGAACCATCTGCACTTACATATCACCAAATAGGGCCATAATTAAATAAATGGCAGAGTAAATTAATAGGCAGCCAAAGGTCACATAGCATAAGGCCATTACGCGGGGAGTGATGAAGGTGCGTATGTTGGAGTGTGTGGCCGGTTCATCGATCAACCCTATGCAGCAGATGATGAGACACTAGACACCAGTGACATAGTAATTAATATTTAATTGGCAATTAGCGCGAGATTAGAGAGTGTGTGGTGGGTGACACATTGTTGCTACTTACCAATTCCAAGAATTTTATAGCCACCAATGTGTAGGAGGCCTTTTTGCTGGGCCCCGAAACATAAGATGATTCCTCCGCCGGTGACATATCGACACGAGATATTTCTGGAAAAAAAACAGACGAAAGAATGTTACAAATATAGAATAATGATACTGACACAAAATGGAATTTAAAAAATCATTGGGGCGTGAAAATAGTTTCAATATCAATACCTATCGAACTCAAATAACTCATCGTATGTTCGTCTTTTGCTGAAGAGGAGAAAGAGGAAACATTTCACAATCGTTGTACATTTATTTTTAGATTCACAAAGTGGATATTATGTCATACTGCTTAGTAATGCAGGTATTTTTTGTGTTGTTTCTAAATTAGTTTCAATTATTTCAAAGAACATTACTACTGTGCAAAAAAAAATTAATACTTTTTGAGTTGGCTACGGGTGAATCAATGGCATAGCATCTGTTTGGGAATGTCTTCATGCGTTAAATGTAGGTAAATTTTTATACCCACCACCATAGGATGGGGGGTATATTAATTTTATCACTCCGTTTGTAACACCACTAAATATTGATCTGAGACCCCACAAAGTATTTATACGATTTAGCCTTGTCCGTCCGTCTGTTGTAATCACGCTACAATCTATAATACTTGAGCTAGGTGGCTGAAATTTGGTATATTTACATCTTATATCTGCAGGTATGTTGGGATTAAAAATGGGCAATATCGGTCCAATTTTGGATATAGCCCCTTATATGGCATCTCCCCGTTTTGACTTTTCAACGTCATAGAGGCCACAAATGTCAACTGATCGGGCGGAAAGTTGGTAACTGGGTTCATTTATGTATACCCGGTATCCTTCACACTAGCAACGGTAGTCATAGATCCATGTTTTGATATAGCCCCCCTACAAAGGACCCTCTAGATTTGATTTCTCACGCCACAAAAACCTCAAATGTCAAGGAATTGGGCTGAAATTTGGTATAATGAGTTTATTAGTACCCGTAACCCTTCACGTGCTTGGAGTGCCAAGGTACATACATAAATACTTTAATTTGGTGGAATCTTGTTTAGTGACGTATTTTATAATAATACATACTTAAGCTATGTATAGACGATTGCCAGATCGGACAATATTGTCTAAAAAATGAAGGAAAAATGCAACGTACAACCGTGTGAACATACAACGTTTGTCTTGCAACGTTGGCAAAAATATATTGTGAGATAATTTTCAGATTGTTAGATGTGCGAAGTTTATGCATGTGACAATGGCGCCATTATCAGAGAAAGATTTTATTGGCAACACTATCTATAAAATATTTTCATTGGCAATCCAGCATATAAATATTTACAAAATATATTGTAAGTATTTGAAATTGTAAGGTTTTCTTGCAATCGTCTGAAACAGAGCTTCTCAAATGGTGGTCCGCGACTCACTGGGGGACCGTAGCGATATATCAGGTAGCCGTGACGTCTTAATGAAAAAATTAAACTTGAATATTTTGATTGAAAAAAACCGAATTTGGGATTTTTTAATTTGAATTAAATTTTGGAAACATATTAATTGAATTCGGAAAATATTGTTCGAAACAAGTTGGAAATTTGAAAATAGTTTTTTATCGGAATTGCAACAATCGTCGGAATATGTTTATAATCAACAAATTTTAAAAATAAAAATTTATTTGTAGTTTTTTGAAAAAAATATTTAGAGACAAAAACTACTAAAGGGTCCGCCAAATAACTTTTTTTGAAAACATCGCGCAAAACATCGAGTGTAGCTTCGGCTGTGTGGCACGTAGCGCCGTCCTGTTGAAACCAAATGTTGCCAATATCCTCCTCTTCAATTTTTGTGAACAATAATTCGTTCAACATGGCCCGATAACGATCGCCATTGACTGTAACGGCCACTCCTTGCTCATGGCCCAATCATGCCTCTGGACCAAAATCCGCACCAAACAGTGACTCGTTTTGGGTGTATAGGCTTTTCGATTATTCGTGCGGGTTTTCTGTGCCCCAAATGCGACAATTTTGCTTGTTTACATACCCGCCAAGATCAAAATGAGCTTCATCTGAAAAGATGATTTTTTTGGCAAAATCCTAAAATTACGCCCTTAAATCGTGAATAACTTCGCTTCTATCAGAGCAAGAATCGCAATATTGGTATCGTTAGAAGCGGAGGAGCGAGTTCTAGCTGCACACATGAAAATGCTCCCGATTGAGTCAATGATGTCCGACATTTTCAAGAAAAACATGAATTTTAGAGGTTATGTAATATGGCTCTAGCTCAATGGCGGCTCAAGATAAAGCCTATATATATTAGGGGACAACCGCAATATTTTTTTTTTGACCCGCCCTAATGTACATATATCATCTTTTGTGTAATTTAGGTCAGGGTTATATAGTACAAAGTTAATCACAATGTTTCAGCGCCAAGACAGTAAAGAATTTTTAATCGATTTTACAATTTGTTTTTTATCCCCTCACCTTAGAGAGGAGGGTATATATCATTTGCTACGAACCAAAAGTGTAACACATCGAAGGAGTGACCTCACCCCTTAAGTATGTTCGGCGGATATCCGTTTTGGGTCATTTTAAGTCTAATAAGCAATGTCCGTCCGTCCGTCTGTCTGTCTGCTGGCTGGTGCGCACGATAACTCTCGAAAGGAGTAACCGATTGATTTCAAATTTTGTATGTGGTAATATTTTCTTCTATCTCCGGCTAAGTTCGAAGATGGGCCATATTGGTCCACTCATTCTAATTCCTCCCCCACAAAGGGTTAACATTTAGTGAAATATTGATTATTTAATAACTTTTATACTACTTATTTGAATCCTCTGAAATTCTACACATAGTATTAGTTTATTAGTCACTATTACCTCGAGGAAATGGGCGAAGTTGTCACGCACCTTTTGGTACCTCCCACACAAATGGACAATTTTGAACTAAAAGTTAATAGCTTATAACTTTATTACCAGTGTAGACAAAGACTTGAAATTTTGTATAGTATAATTTATAAATAGTACCTACAATACAGTGAAGAATGGGCATTATTGTCACGGTAGTTTTGGTACCTCCAAATGGACCATTTTGTACCAAAAGTTACCAGCTTATATCTTTAATACCAGTGCATATAAATACTTGAAATTTTGTACAGAGTAATGCTTTTATAGTACCTAGAGTCCAGAGAGAAATGGGCGTTATTGGCCCGCCCCTTTCGGTACCTCCCACACAAATCGACCTTTTTGTAGCAAAAGTTAACAGCTTTTAACTTTAATACCAGTGCATACAAATACTTGAAGTTTCGTTCAGTGCAATGCTTTTATAGAATCTAGAGAAACGTGGCCGTAATTGGCACGCCCCTTGTGGTACCTCCCACACAAATGGACCATAAATTGATAACAATAAATTAAACAAAAAAATAAATACATTTACTAAAATTTTTTTGAGACTCATGGTGAGGGGATTCATTAGTCGGTTTACCCGACTGAACATTCTTACATGTTTTTCATTACTTTACACACACATTTCGTCTTAATACTCGAAATCATACTGTGATCCAGGGTATTATGACATTGTGCATTTGTTTGTAACGCCTAAAGAGGAGAGGAGAGCCATAGTTCATTAATGTGATCGACAAAGAATCACATTTTAAGTTCATAAAGCAATATCCGCCTGTACGTCCGTCTGTCTGTACATATATTTTTGTGATCAATGTTCAGGTCGCAAATATGAAGCGACCAATACGAAAATTTTTTAAGAGGCATTTTCGAGACTTCCCTGTTGAAAATGGGGCATATCGGTACAAGTTTAAACCCTCATTTTGTTGGAGTAGGGTTTAGATCATTTGCTACGGGTCAAAACTGTTGAACAACGAAGGAGTGGCCTAATACCCTAAGTATATTCGGCCAAAATCCGTTTTAGGACATTTTAATTCATTTGAGCAATGTCTGTCTTACTGGTTGCTATTTATATTTCGGGTCCTGGCAATACTAGTGTTGCCAGATGCAACCTGGAATTTACATTGGAAAGTTTAACATCTGTTAGCATAACTTCACTCAGAACGTTTTGTCATTTGAGCGCGAATTGTTTTGTTTATACTCGTAGTATGTTGAAAAACTCATCTCGTTAAAAAATGGAATTAACCCGTGAAAATGTTCGCGCAATTATTTTTTTAGATTTTCGGCGTGGATTATCGAGACAAGAGTGTCTCAATCAACTTGTTTCGACTTTTGGTGATGCATCACCATCAAAAACCATTGTAAATCACTGGTACTAAGAGTTCAGTCTAGGACGCCGCACTGTGGGGATGGTTTCATACATTTGTGTGAAAAAATTATAAGGAGTACTCGTAGAGTGATGGAACTTGGCTCCGAGCACTTTCTTAACGCTATTAAGAAAAAACTTTTGTTGTTGTGACACCTTAAAGTTTGGTGACCTATATGTAGGACATTGGGAATATAATATGCTATATATTTTACATAGGGGATTTTCTCTGCATGAAGCTTTGGCGTTATTAGAGGATGAGGACATAGATGTGGATTATATAAGTATATTTCCACCCAATAATGCATGTGGAGGCATTACAGACGAAGATTCCGGCGATGAAGACTACGTCGATATAAATAATTTACCGGCTTCGCTAATGCAAAATGAGGTGGAATTGTACACAAAATACATTTTGATAGTGATTGGGACAGACTCTCTCAGATTAGAGAAAACTCGTCTAAAAACGCGAAGAAATCGAAGAAAAATAAAAAATACTCGTATCACTATGTTGAGACAGATTTGTCCACTAGTGACGCTATTTTTGAAACACCGGAGGAAGTCGTCGACTTAGATGAGCGTAATACTACTTCTCTTTTTATACCCTACACCACACTGTGGTACAGGGTATTATAAGTTTGTTTCACGGCAGATGTTTGTAACACCTGAAAATAACACAGCTAGACCCACCTTAAAGTATACCGATCGACTCAGAATCACTAGCTGAGTCGATTTAACGATGTCCGTCCGTCCGTCCGACCGTCTGTCCATGTAAAGTTGTTCGTCGACTACAGGTCGAAATTTCACTCCGATCGTTCTGAAATTTTGCAGTTTAGAGTATGTCGCGGCTGTTAAGATCGCTATTGAATTTGGTTGAAATCGGTTCAGATTTAGATATAGCTCCCATATATATCTTTCGTCCGATTTGGCCCTTTAGTCCTATAGAAGCTGTATTTTACATCCGATAGTTTTGAAATTTAGAATGGTAGAGTTTCTTGATCCATGAACCAACATTGCCGAATTTGAAGAAAATCGGTTAAGATTTAGCTATAGCTCCCATATATATGTTTCGTCCGATTTTGCTCTTTAGTCCTGTAGAAGCTGTATTGTACATCCAATCGTTTTGAAATTTAGAATGGTAGAGTTTCTTGATCCATGAACCAACACTACCGAATTTGAAGAAAATCGGTTACGATTTAGCTATAGCTCCCATATATATGTTTCGTCCGATTTTGCCCTTTAGTTCTATAGAAGCTATATTTTACATCCAATCGTTTTGAAATTTAGAATGGTAGAGTTTCTTGATTCATGAGTTCAAGAGTTAGCTATAGCTCCCATATATATGTTTCATCCGAATTGGCTCTTTAGATCCAATCGTTTTTATACCCTACACCACACTGTGGTACAGGGTATTATTTAAGTATAAAATGTCCCAAAAGTAAATTTATGTAAACAATTTATACATGAATTACAAAATTTATATATCAGAGTTATTCAATATTACGAGAATGGTGTAGGGTATTATATAGTCGGCACCGCCCGACTTTAGCCTTTCCTTACTGGTTTTGCTCTATATTCGATAGTAAATAGAGCGAGAAACAAATTTTAGTTTATTTTGTCCAATATTCATTGCCAAGATAACAACTTTCAAGATCCCTCTGATAAGTTCGCCAAATTCAGGTGACTCTTCGGGCATTTGAATAGAAAGTTTATGGAAAATGCTTATGATAACAGTATTGTTACATTTTGTTATAATGCAATCGGAGTGAATCCCCTAGCATCTGCTAAACGGTACTCCCAAAAAGAGAATACATTTATTCAAGTAGAACAGCCCTGAATTGTGAAATATTATAATAGAAGCATGGGTGGAGTCTATCGTGCTATAAAAAGAAATAAATGGTATTTTCCCCTCATAGCATACTGTGTGGATATGGCGGTACATAATGCCTGTCAGATTCACAAGCATAATGGGGGAACTATGGATTAATTGTCTTTTAGGAAAGGATCGCCAATACTCCACTTGTTCAAAATATAAATATTCTCCAAAGTATTCATCCATCGCTAAGTCCAAATAATGAATTGCGTTATGATCGATTAGACCATTGGTAAAAAAAAACATTAACTAGATGTCGAAAATGTGGCATAGGGTTACATGTAAAATGTTTTGTGTCGTATCACACCCAATGAGTCATGTGCCCAATGTCCTATATATATGACGGCTTTTAAAACCACCTTTTTCAATAAATTTTTAAAAGCCTATAATTGCACTCTTCTTTATTTTGCTTTTTTTATTTGCTTCCAAAGTAATATAAAAGTTCTTTAAAAAAGATCTTGCTCAAGAAATGGGCATATCTGGGTTAACAAAATGAAAAAGTTCTGAAAGTTTTCATCATTAAAATCGGCCACGCCCATCACATAGCGCCCATATAGCTCAACACGAAATATATAAAATATAACTTTAATTGAGAGGCACTTTGAAATTGATTAAAAAATTTAAAAACTGATATGAGAGAATGTATTAGTAGTGATTTTCAACTATAGGCTAGTATTGCTAAAATTGCAGATCCAAATGTTTGGAGAAAAAAGGGATTGTTGTTAAAAGTTCATAAAAATAAAATAAATAAAATATTTTTATCTTTATGAAAATATTTATATTTTTTCAATTTTAGTATATTGAAATATCCTACTTTAAATAAAAAGAAAAACTTTACATCACATAGTATAATAATATTCGTCTTGAAATTCTTAGGTTTATATAAAGTCATTTCGGTAAAATATACAAGTACTGAGTTTGAAACTCTTAAAAAAATTAGCAGTCAGATCGAAGTAATTATTTTTGATTTGATTGTACCATTTAGTCTTAAATTTAGAAATACCACTGTATATTGCATGAAGAGTATGTTGACAATTTGACATTTTTCCGCAAAATCCCCAGTGTGCGCCGTTCGCTCCAGGATGAGTTACGTGAAGGCCGTCCAACTTCGGTCGTATTTCCGAAACCATCGATGCTATGAGTGAACTGATAAAGCAAGACGGACATGTGACATACCGTGGGATTGAGGAATGCTTGGGCATAGCGGGCAGCGTATGGCAAGCAGCAATAAGATATTGCATGCTCATTTGGCCCTGAAAAAGATTTGTTCTCGTTGAATCCCATATAATTTGACTAATGCTTAAAAGAGGCTCGTATCAATTGGAGCAAAGTAATGTTGAAAAATACAACCGTGGTAGCTCTAATACAGCGTATAACATCGTCAAAGGTGATGAATCATTGATCTATGCAAATATGACCCCGAAACAAAAAAGCTATCAAGACGAGCCAAATCCAGCAAAAGTTGTTCGTGGATGAAGCACATCAAAGCAAATGATCGCGTTTTTTCTCTATAACCGGTCATGTGGCTACAGTGCCTTTGGTGGAACGTAGAACGCTCAATTCTGAGTGCTACACAACCATCTGTTTGCCATCAGTGTTTTGCAGAAATAAGAAAAAACAATAAGAGAAGAACGATCATTTTGCATCACGACAATGCGAGCTTTCACACAACAGCTGAAGCAATGGGCTATTCGAGCACTCATGATGTCGAATTGATGGGTCATCGGCCGTAGAGCCCTGAATCAAGAAAAAACTGCGTGGTCAACGTTTTTCTACGCCCGAAGCAACTGTTGAAGCATTCAAAGGTGTCTCAATCGGAGTGGAAAAAGTTGTTCGAAAATTCGTATAAGCGCACGCAAAGTGACATTATTTTGAATATTTCACGGAGAATACAACCATTTACAATGATAAATTATAGTTTTTTTTATTGCTAGACCCGAAATATAAATAGCAACCTTCGTATATTTAAATATGACATTTTTTCTTTTTGAATTTTGTTTTTCTTTTTCTTTTAATATGTCGTTAAAGCGTTACGCTGCAAACCAATTCTATAAACATGTCAATTAAATTAAATTTTATAAATTCAAGAAACATTTAATAAAATAGGGCGAAATTTAGATTAAAATTGTCACGTTTCATAACAAGAAAAAAAAACAGTAATGAAGAGCTAAAGTCGGACTACTAACAAGTGACTTCGGATTTGATTTAAAAAAAAAACACATAAAATTTAGAGAAATGTATGAAAGCTTTATTTGAGTCGATAGAACGGTCTATATAATTCTATGTTTAAATATGCATTCAAGTAAATGTCGACCGCGACTGCGCCTCAAATGATTCATTCGCTGGGCCCAATTTTGTCATACTCTCTCCAACAAATCGGCCGGTATCTCACGAATAAATTCTTCAATATTGGCTTCCAGTACATCAACCGTTGCGGGCTTGTCCCTATAGACATTAACCTTAACATAGGCCCACAAAAAATAATCGAAAGGAGCACGATCCAGGCGTCCAATTAACCGGCCCCAAACGTGAAATAAACTGTTCACCGAACTCAAAATTCAATAAAAAATAAATAAAATGCAATAATCTGCTAGCGTTGTTCATTTGTAAGTCGATTCATGGTTACATTATATACCAAACTGAACATGTTTGACAGTAACATGTTACATGAAAACAGCTGAGCTGCCAAAAACAGTGTTGCCAAACAGAATGTTGCCAACAAATCACCCATTATAAAATTCTAAATATATGCGGAGGCTGAAACCTAAATTGTCCGCTTTTAGTGACATTTTATTAAATCGATTCAGTTAGCGATACTGAGTCGATTGGTATGTTTAATATGTAATTGGTTTAAATTGGTTTCATGGCTTTTGCTTGTAGTCCAAGATGTAATTAACTTAAATTCGTTCCATGTCTTTAATTGAATTATAAGATGTACTTATTTTAATGATCTTTGTTTTTGACGCCAAAATCATAAAGGTTAGGATAATTTCATTGATTCTCAGTACCCTTTTTAAATGTACGAAATTCGGTAGAGAGAAGTTTCTTTATTTAAAAAGGAACACAATTTGAATAAAATCAGCACAGACTTTGTATAGCCCCACATAGAAACGGAGTGACAAAATGAATATACCCCCATCCTATGCTGGATTACAATAACCTTTTCCGGAAAGGATGACTTTTGTGCCAGAAAGGAGGACATTTGTAACATTTACAAAGAGAGTTTGGAACTTTCGGAGGACAATTAAAAAATACAATTTGCAATGATAATGTTTTGTATAACAATTTATATTTTATAGCGCTTAGATGCCAAATAGGAAGTACATATATACATATCGTCGGCTTAATGCTATTTTGGTTCATACGCCATTTTTGTGTTTTTTGAGTTAGGAGTTGATAATATGTGTTCCAAGCATGCTCTTTCAGAATCTGCAATCATTTTTTTCCTATCTCGCCTAGTTTTCGAGATATTGGTAGGGTAAATTTGTTTTACTCTGAATAACGGGAAATAATTTCGATATTTTTGTTCTATGTCTCAATTTTTCTATCGCCCTATATTTTTCACTCAGTATTTTACGTTCTTTCGATCACAATATGTAAATTAGTGTCCTTCCATACCGACCCTTTTTGTGGTCCATGTAATACAAATACGAAAAAATATTAAAATAAAAGTGGATATGGACCAAAATGCCAAGTACAAAATTGTTATAACTTGCTTATTTTTGGATGTAATGACATAGAAATGCATGAGAATCATACAAACACTGTTGGGAACCCTATGAAATAAAAAGTGTGTAACTCTTCAAACAATAAATTGCGGTTTTCTCCGATCATACAAAATGGCGTATGGAACAAAATAGCATTGAGCCGACGATATGAGGATTATATCAAAATCTGAAAAAATTTTCTTCAAATATGGCAAGGTTTGTGCTTGGCTGCTACATTTAAATCAGAATCGATTTACATCAAATTCGACAATGTGAGTCATTGGATCAAGAAACTCCATCCTGCTTAATTTCAAAGTGATTGTATATAAAAAACAGCTTCTGTAGGTCTAAAAGGCCAATTCGGAAAGATAATGTATATACAGGGTGGCTGATATCTAATGCAACAAAGTAAAGCGCTATATTTTTTTAATTTTGTTGTTCAAAAGCAAAAAATGTCGGAAATAACATACAATTTTAGAAACAGTTTAGATTTGTTCGAATTGGCCACCTTTGGCACGAATTATGGCCTTCAAACGGCCGACAAAGCCATCACACGCTGCACGAAAGTGGCTCTGCGGTATTTTGGCACATTCCGGGCGAAGCGCCGATAGTCCGGACTGTGGTTATGGGAGGGGACCTGAAGACTGGCGGCATATACTTACGGAATGCTCGCACTACGATGATGTTAGGGACTTAGCTAGCATGGGAATCTTCCACTCCCAGGGGGGTGGGATTTCAGTAGGGTTGTAGAGGACGACCGGACGTTAAGGGCAATGGGCATTTTTGCTCGTATTGTATTTAATAGGACTAAGAGACATATAGTGGAGGTGACTGATTGCACTACTGTCGGCATAGCCTGCCCAGTCGGTTGTTGTTGTTTTGTGTTCGCGAAGCGCGGCACAGATTCCTCCATCTGCGCCCTTATGCTGACGTTGTTGTTGCCTGAGGTAACTGTTGTTACTTGTATGTAATGTTTGTTGTCGTTCACCCGTGAGGGTGTTCGTGTTTATTGTTGTTTCATGTTTTTATGGGTCACTGATTCTCAGTGGATGTGTGTTGTCCGGAGCGGCGTCACGATAGTGACTGTGAGTCACCCGTGAGGATGGCTGTGTTAATTGTTGTTCAGTATTTGTATAATTGGTTGTTCATCTCAAAACTTTGAACATAGGCCACCAGTCCCGGAACTTTTTGGAGGACCAACTGGTTGTAGCTTCGGCTACGAAGTCTGACCGGAGACTATAATCTGGTACCACGGGAGCCAGGAGCCCCTGGAACTTCGGTTCCAGCCTGGCTGTTGGTGTGGCCCCTTGGGGAGCATTTCGTGGTGGCTGTGGTTTAGACCCAAATCGCGGGGAGAGCGCAAGCTCGATGTGGAGTTGCATTTCAACCGGGTGCCATGACCCATAGAATGGGAGGAGTTTTAGGTAGACTCCGCCCTTAACCAAAGGGGACGACATGCCAAAAACATGAAGTCGAATTGGTACTCATACACTTGTGTGTGCGGGCGTTGGTAGACGCATTGTATTTCACCCTGTGTTAAGAGCACAGTGCGGTAAGGCCATTGCGGCGGATACGCACTTAAAACACTCGACTCCTATTGTCAATGAGGAGTACTGTCTCCACTAATTTGGAACCTAGCGTTGAATGAAATCCTGCTAGATCTAGAACGTTGTGGCTGCAAGGTCGTGGCAATCGCAGTGAGTGGCAAATTCGAAAACGTCCTCAGAGACATCATACAGGTGGCTCTGAACAAGTTGGCTAGATGGGCCAGAAGCAACGGTTTGGGCGTTAACGCAACAAGACAGAATTGGTTCTCTTAACAAGATAGAATTGTTTCTCTTTACTTGGATGCATAATGACCAACATGTGGACCCTCCATCTCGGATAAATGGAACAGATCTAGTCTTTTCTGAAAGTGCACAATTTTAGGAATAATTCTAGATAGGAAACTGTTATTTAAGGCTGGGTTAGGCAAACGTAACCGTAACGCCCCCGTAGCGTAACGAATCAGCTGTTTCAATCTGACATATGGAAATCAGTGTAAACGATTAGCCAAAGGAAACGAAACGTAAACGGACGGCTGAATCTGCAGAAATTTGATTTGGACGGTACGTTTACGTGCATTTGCAAACAATATTAGTAAAATAATAAAAAAGAGAATAAATTTATGCGAAGCTTTTGAAAGTGATGATAACTAAGTAATAAAACAAGTAAGTAGTAAGTTTCACTCGGGTAAACCGACTAAGGTATACCCTCACTTTGTGAGTGATGTAATATGGAATATTACACGAATTAATCTGTCAATTAGTGTGAGAGGTACCAGACGGTTTAACAAATACACCTATTATTCTCTAAACTCTAGAATCTTTAAATACATTGCACTGTGCGGAATTATAAGCGTTTATGTGAACTGGTATATTTCCTTTAGTAGCTATTCAATTTTGATATTGTTTGATTATTTTGTGTGGGAAGTACAAAAAGAGCCGTGGTGATAACTCCCATTTTTCACAGGGCTATTGATACTCTAAAAGCGTTACGCTGTGCAACATTTTGAAGTATTTTCCTGAATTGGTACTCACGCTATAAGATAAGTTAACTATTGTACGAAATGGTACTTTTGGCGGGAGGTACCAAAAGGAGTGGGCAATAACGCCAATTTTTCACCGGGCTGTAGGCACTACAACAGAATTACGCTGTACAAAATTTCAAATATTGGTATATACTGGTATTAAGGTTATAAGCTGTTAACTTTTGGTGACAAACGGTCAGTCACAAGGGGCGGGGAATTAACGTAAATTTTTCACTCAACTGTAGGCACTATAACAGAATTACGCTGTACAAAATTTCAAATATTGGTATATACTGGTATTAAGGTTATAAGCTGTTTACTTTTGGTGCAAAATGGACTATTTGTGTGGGAGGTAACAAAAGGGGCTGTACAATAATGCCCATTTCTTACCGGACTATAGGTGCTACAATACCATTATACTGTGCAAAAATTTAAGTATTTTTATGCACTTGTATTAAAGTTATAAGCAGTTCAACATTGATGCAAAATGGTCAATTTGTGTGGGAGGTACCATAAGGGGTGTGGCAACTTCGCCCATTTTTCTCGAGGTGATAGCGACTAATAAAATAATACAATGTGTGGAATTTCATTCTAATAAGTAGCATCGAAGGTATTAAAGAATCAATATTTCACTAAATGTTATCCCATTGTGTTGAAGGTACCAGAAGGAGTGGACCAATATGGCCCATCTTCGAACATAGCTGGAGATAGAAAAAATATTACCGTATACCAAATTTGAAGTCAATCGGTTACTCGTTTCGAGAGTTATCGTGCGCACCAGCCAGCAGACAGACAGACGGACGGACGGACGGACATTTCTCATTCTACTTAAAATGACCCAAAACGAATATCCGCCAAACACCCTTAGGGTCTTAGATCACTCCTTTGATGTGTTACACCTTTGGCCGTAGCATATGATATATACCCTCGTATCACTAAAGTGAGGGTATAATGATAGAATAGTAGCAAATAAATATAAAATAAAATTAATTTGTTGCTATTTTTGTTGTGAATATCTGTGTGATACAGCACGTTTTTGAAGTTTTGGGTAATTGCTCCAGCGGGCAACGTTACGGCGGCCCTAAAGTTAAATTCCGGTTAAGTTTGCCTAACCCGGCTTTTAGACTTTACGTATTGGAACGTGTAAGGAAGGCCAACGTCGCCTTTTATTCCTGCAAAAAGGCTGTAGGGTCGCGGTGGGGCCTCTCTCCTAATATATTCCAGCCAGTAGATATATATCCAGCAGTAGTTCGTCCAATACTGTTATACGGTATTGTGGTATGGTGGACGGCAACTGACAAACTAACCATCACCAACCTACTATCAAAGGCTCAGAGAACTGCCTGCCTGAGCATAAGCGAAGCCTTAATTAAGGACTACAGCGACTGAGTCTCTACAAGCCCTACTCCATATACTGCCGATTAATATTGTGGCGAGAGAAGTTGCAACCACAGCGGCACTGAGATTAAACTGTCTGCCACTATCCACGTGCAAGCTTTTGCTTAGGCAAGAGGCAAGCAGGCAGTCCAACGAAAGATGGTCAGAAATTGGCTCTTGCAGGGTAGGTAGGCAACTCTGGTCAAGGTATGACCTGAGAAGATGAAAATATCTCCTCGCACTAGAGAGGCAAATATTGTCAACGTTAGTATCAGTTCTGACGGGACACTGCTTGATCGGCGAACACGCCAAAAGACTGGGTATTGACTCCAATGACTTCTGCAGAAGCTGTGGAGATGAGGAAGAAGTGGAGAGCATTGAGCACTTGTTATGCGACTGTCCCGCTTTGAGTAAACGACGACTGGACATACTGGGGTGGGCCTTTCTAGGCAGTCTAACAGAATTTTACGGTACCGATATTCGAACTTTCGATAAATTTGTATATCAAACAGGTTGGTTTCGATGAGCGGCATTTTAGTCCGTGGTAACACTAGGACCTAAACTGGTCTATGTGAGCTGGTAATAAAAATATAAAAATACGACTGACACCCTAACCTAAATCTTCTATGAATTAAAATAATTTAATTTCTTTTTTCAATGAATTTTTATAAATATATATGAATTAAATTTTTATAAATATGTATTATAAAAATAAAAACCATTCAATAGATATTTTCTTTTTAGTTCTTAAAATTTATTTCATAATAAAGGCAAGCTGAGAAGTGGTACTAGACTGGGATAACCAAGACAGAATTAACTAATTCTACATAAATCTTTTGTCCAGCAAGCAACTGTTTATTTTTACATGGGTTTGTAAAGAATCAATCAATTGTGTCCGGCTGCATTTGTTTGGAACAGTTCTGGAGTAGTTTATCTAGAATTAATTTTAAACTATTCCATTCTGATCTATATCAGAACTGTTCCAAACGAATGCAGCTGGAGACAATTGATTCTTCCTAGGACAAGCCCATGTAAAAAGAAACAGTTGCTTGCTGGACAATAGATATTATGAAGAACTATTCTAGTTCAGACATTCTAGTGAACCAATCTGGAACTACATACATATTTATTAACTTGTAAGCTACGCTGCAAGGTATCTCTCTCTCACACACACATGAGAAACCCACTGCCACAAATACACAACAACTAGGACGGTGTGGCGCAGTATTAACAAACTAAATTTGCGTGGTTTTTCAAACTATGTTTGAAGGATTTTTAAGGAAAAAATTAAGAATAAAATCACTTTGTTTTCTCGTTGAAAAACAAAGTGATTGCCTTTAAATACTCTTCAAACCTAGGGGTGACAAACACAACTTTTTTTTTTTGATTGGGGATCGACCCTTTCTAGTCGATTTTATTAATGTATAGTCTGCATATTCGTTTCTTTTCGATTGGTCCATGTACTACATAACCTTTTTTACATGCATAGTTTTCTAATCCATGGAAGAATACCACCTTGCGGATCGAAATGTTCATACGAGTATTATCTTATTTAGTCTTTCGTTAACGATCCTATTTTGTAATTTAAACCAATACTTCCCCTATAACCTTGACAAGTCTTTCTCCAAACTCCAATTATACATCAAAAATGTTCAAAATACTAGGAAAATGTTCTGTTGGCAATACTACGCTTTTCCATTTCGAGATAGTGACCAAATAATTACAACCATAGCAAAATCTTAAAAACCTCCATTTAAATGATGTCTAATTGGTTGTTGTATTTCAAATAATATTTAATAAACACTTCTTTTGTTACTACTTGCCTGAGAATTTGTAGCGTGTTTTGTAAATTAACACATCGTTTTTGTATTGCCAAATACATACATAGTTGTACTCGACATACTAGAAAAAACCGTGGATTTTGGAATGTTTGTATGGAAATATAAGGGCAGATGTCGAACAAATATAATCTAGAAATATATGTATTAGGGTGGAAAACGAATCTTTATAGACGGCTTTCAATGCGCAGTGTCTTATCTTTTCCAATACACCACAAAAACCTCTCTTTCGAAAGGAAAAGTTGATAGAAAAAGCTGAACAATTCGAATGTGAAAACATTCAATAAATCTAATAAAATGAGAATCATGTTAATTGTACCTAAAAATTGCCGATGGTCTCCGATTTTGATGAAACATGTTGGAAATGTTAAATGTGATATAGAATATATTTTTTTTTTTTTTGAAAAAATCTTCAAAACTATGGGAGATATGTACATTTAAACATTCGAAATTGGGCAAAAATATCGAAAAGTGCTTGCATTCGAATGGTAATAACTTTTGTTCTACGAGAGATATTTAAATATTTTGTTCTAGCCTAGATTCCTAAAGGAGAAAAATGTTAACTTATCTTATTCTTTTATTGATATTTCCCAAACTACCGGCGATCCCAAAATGATTTTTTTTTGGACATATATGTCTCAATACGGATTATCATCTGGTCAACATTTTTTCAATTTAAACCCAGCAATTTAAACCCAAATTTTGTATTGTCTCTAAGTGTGTCATAAGACTACTCTCTGTCAATTTTTGTACAAATCGGTTCAAAAATGTTGCTTATACAGTGCATATATGCACTGAGGAGGTACATATATATGGGAGCTATATGTACAACTGAACCGATTTTAACAAAAATTCAATAGGGATCGTCCTTGGGCCTAAAGAAAGATATGTGCAAAGTTTCGTTGAGATCGGACCACAATTGCGACTTTGATTAAAAGAATACCTCTACAGACAGACGGACATAGCTAAATCAACTCAGAAAGTGTCGGTATAATAAACAATGGGTCTATCTTTTATCCTTTTGGGTGTTACAAACAAATGCACAAAATCATAATACTGCACCACAGTGAGGTGCAGGGTATAAATATTACTTTTTGAAAAAATCTAGATTTTAATTATTGCGTTTCCAAACAACATCCATCGCAATATTACTATAGCTGAAGTCTTTAGGAATCTAGGTCAAAACAAAATATTTAAATATCTCTCGTAGAACAAAAGTTATGAACCATCGGCAATTTTTAGGTACAATTAACTTGATTCTCGTCTATAAGTAAACGTGTAGTTATGCAGTATAATTCATTTACGATTTTAAGAAACCGCCCTACTGTAATAAGTCAGGTATTTTAGAAACATGTACTCATACACATATGCATGTCAACATTGACTTTTTGACCCAGAAACAATAATAATAACAACAACAACAAAGCAGACTTTCTATTGTCCATACGCATTTAAAATATCTGAGCAAATATTAAAATGATTACCCCCGTACGTGATGTGCTACATGACCCTCCCTCCCCCATCAAATGTAAATATTTTTGAGGTAATTACGTAAATAGTACTTAAAACATAGAATTCGTGATAATATTTTTATGAAAAAAAACCTCCGGACTACAATAACAGAAGTAAATGATGGCTGAAATTAGAAATGAAAAACAAACAACATTCACATCGTGACAGACACATGTGACTTCGAAATCCGATACCCTGACAAACGTAAGCCACGACTGCAGGGCCTATCGTAATATGTACGAAAATGGGTTAACTAATAAGTTGTGACAAATATATGGAAATATATAGTATGTGCGGGTGTTGAATAAATAAAATTCCAGTGCAATTATAAATGCAAAAAACATTAGACAAATAATACGTACTGATGAAAAGTGTCCCTACATTACGTTGTTCCAATATTCCTAACGTAAAAAAATTCTCAAGATTTCAAAAAGATTTATATTTGTTATCACCATTTAAATCCATTCTCCAAATTCAACTACGGATGTGACCTTTAATTCCATAGTTTGCTTAGACAACCATATGGGAACAGCAGGACAAATGTCTTACCACACAGAGAATTGGTAATAAGATATTGATAGCAAAACCAAACTGACCATTTCCATTGAAATGTCAACACCAACAAGTGAATTAGGGTTGTTTTAAATGTTCACTGTGGCTCACAGCGAACACGTTTCAATCGTGCAAGCATTTCGAATATTGAATGAGAAATAATTAATTTTTGTAATGGTTACGATTTATTGCAAATGTGAAATCAAATAAAAATTTTCAATCGATTCAGTTTTAGATATATACTAGCTTTGCCCAGTGCACTACGTTGCCCCCAAATTTTATTTTAGTGAAATTGAAACATGTGTTTCGTATAGACTCGATGCCCACAAATATAGTTTTACAGATATTTTTCTCAATGCATATTGTATGCAAACACACTTTCTCAAGGTATGTATGTTCTCGCGTTAAAAATTAGTGATAGCTCTAGAAATGGCTACATGCTAACAAATCTATACGTGACATATTTCCATGCAGAACGGTATATACACATATGTGTGTAGGTCCATAGCTCTTTATGGGATTTTTAAAGTATTGTAAAAATGAAAATAGCTCTGGTTTCTGCAACACGGACCACCTTCTGAGAATTCAAAATTGATCATGTTAGATGTTACCACAATATAAAGTGAGCGATATATTTCGAATATGCGGTTTTATGACCGTGTTCACTTCAGGCTGGACATCCGATAGTAATTTTTGCATCTCCTTTGAGATCAGTATGTAAACATCAATTTGTAGATGTTTTATTTCTTAAAGAATTTGAAATGCAATGAAATAACGAAAATTACTTTGGTCACCGCTAAGCTGACCACATTCTTAGTTTTCAAAATTATTTTTCCCGTGTATAATATTGTATATTATTTTATCTTTGTATCATTTAAGATTCTTATGAAATACAAAAATAATATTAAAGATTTTGAGAGCGCGATAACTGACCACGGGTCCAAAAATACTATTTAAATAGCCGTTATACAACACTGAACTCTATACATGAGTCATTCCATACTAAATGGAAAGATTTTTGACATCACTAGATCGCTTCAAAAATATTTTATACGTGTTTCAAGAAAAAAATTAAAACAAGTAAGAAAGTTCAGTCGGATAAACCGACTTATGAATCTCCTCACCTTGAGTTCCAAAAATATATTAATAAGTTTATTTTTTTTGTTTTTAAATAAATTATTATCAAATTAAATTGCATTTAATAACTTTAAAGTATGTACTGGTATTAAAGTTAAAAGCTGTTAACTTTTGGTACAAAAAGGTCCATTTGTGTGGGAGGTACCAAGACGGGCGTCCCAATAACGATCTCTTTTCTCTGAACTTTAGATACTATAAAAGCATTGTACTGTAGGAAATTTCAAGTATTTGTATGTACTGGTATTAAAGTTAAAAACTGTTAACTTTTGGTACAAAAAGGTCCATTTGTGTGGGAGGTACCAAGAGGGGCGTGCCAATAACGCCCATTTTTCTCTGGACTCTAGTTACTATAAAATCGTCACACTGTACAAAATTTCAAGTATTTATACGCACTGGTATTAATGTTATAAGCTGGTAACTTTTGGTGCAAAATGGTCCATTTATGTGGGAGGTACCAAAAGGAGCGAGGCAATAACGCTTAGTTTTCACTGTATTGTAGGTACTATTAAACCATTACACTGTACAAAATTTCAAGTCTTTGTATGCACTGGTAATAAAGTTATAAGCTATTAACTTTTGGTTCAAAATTTTGTTTATTTGTGTGGCAGGTACCAAAAGGGGCGTGGAAACTTCGCCCATTTTTCTCGAGGTAGTAGTGACTAATAAATTAATACTATGCGTAGAATTTCAGATGATTCAAATAAGTAGTATAGAAGTTATTAAATAATGAATATTTCACTAAATGTTAACCCTTTGTGGGGGAGGTACTAGAAGGAGTGAATCAATATGGTCCATCTTCGAACTTAGCCGGAGATAGAAGAAAATATTACCACATACCAAATTTGGAGTCAATCGGTTGCTCCTTTCGAGAGTTATCGTGCGCACCAGCCAGCAGACAGACGGATGGACATTGCTCATTCGACTTAAAATGACCCAAAATGAATATCCGCCGAACATACTTAGGGTCTTGAGTCACTCCTTCGATGTGTTACACTTTTGGCTCGTAGCAAATGATATATACCCTCCTCCTCTCTAAGGTGAAGGGATAAAAATGTTGCTATAAAAGTTATGAGTAATTTAAAGATGGCGGAATTACGATTTTTTCAAAAAGGTTGTTCATTCAGTCGCTTCTAAATCTTGAAATACTTGACCGATATTGATGTACTATACATTGTTTTGAAGGTACTGTTAAGTACTTTCAATAAATAAAAGCTGTCTTGTTACAACCCAGGGAAAAGTTATTTTGCGGCATAATATTTTGCAGTCAGTTTGGGTGTATAGAAAATACAGATCATATGTAAAAAAATAGCAGTAATTGGAAAAATATAAATTTTGTTTTGATCAACAATTTTTTTTTAAAAAAGGGCCATATCCTACTTTTTTACCTATAGTATATATTGCGAATTTTAACAATAAATTTTGCAAATGCAACAAAAGGAATAGGCCGACCGCGCAAGAAAAGAGTTATTATCAGAATATGTGTGTATTTATGTACTCCCCTTACGAATATAAATTATCTTCGTTTTTTGGGGTGCATTTTAATTTTATGCTGTTTTCTTGATTGGGGTGTAATTTCCTAAATCACCTTTTGTAACGAAAATACGCCCCAAATTTAGGGCGCACTTTCATTTTAAATTTGGGTGCATTTCCTTAGGCACCAACTTCCGGCCGCCGACAAATATTTATAAAATTCTACAGAGGAGTACTGCCCTCCTAAGAAAAAAAGTCACATCTCCATTTTAGCAGTTTCGAGATATTAAGCTTTTACATTTTTTAGATTTCAAACCTTTTACTATTAGGTTTAGGTTAGCAACCTAAATTGGTCTATGTGAGCTGGTAAAACCGGCTGCCACCATAACATACTACTGAAGGCGCGAAAGTTAAAAAACGTAAAAGAAAATATGTCAAAACTACTAAATGGACACGTTACTTTCTTTTTAGGAGGACAGTCTAGTCCCTGAAATAACAGTTGGTGCAAATTACAGTTTTTGTGGAATCAATTTGTAGACGGTTCCTTTCCTAAAGTGGGCACGTAGAATTTCTGAAGAACAGGGTACTGCATCAACTTCCATACAGCGGAGCATATTAAAAGGCTGTGTTCTCCAGATGAACCGCGGCATCCAAGAGGACAAACGGTTCAGTGGTAACGCTGCTTCTTGATTCTTCGCTGACCTTGCTATGGACAGCCTGGTACCGGCTGTCATCAATAGGGGAGAGAAAAACTGCAACATTCACAGGGACAAGTGAACTGAGATATAGAACGCATTATGCTCTGTGTTCTTCGCTGCCGGGTGCGGCAGCTCCACATTGTTGAGTGCTACGAGTTGAAGAAGATTGGTGAAATCTGGCCTCGTACGGCATTGGATGATGGGCCCGTCTCGGCCCAGTGCACATGCATGGATTACGGCTGAAGGCCTGCAATCTCGGGCATCCAACTGAGACAATGCCTAACCTGCTGGGCATTGTTGATTACACTCTTATACCTGATAGTTTAGGATGGAATGGATGTATCCCAGGAGATGGGAGATTTGTTAACTTCTTTCTCAGATAGTCAGGCTGCTATGAAGTCCCTGGAAACTATATTCCTGAATTCATAAATTGCTGCAGATATCTTAACGAGATAACTATATAGTTCAATATTCATCTGATATGGGAACCAGGGAACTGCAAATTAGATGAACTTGTAATACTAGGAACTACCTTAGACGATCCAGGGGAATTGGAATATGTGGACATGCCACTAGCAATCTGCAAGCTCTTCTTGAGACTAGGTCACTAGTCAGAAACTATATACATACCAGGCTGATATTGCCCTGCCTAAACTCCAAACGCACCAATGGTCTGCTGTCGTTATAGTTACCAGATGTCTTACTTATGGTGTCTGTCATGACGGACCCCCGCCTTATTGGACGGCACGCAAAGAGATTGAAGGTATTGCATACTTAGTTTTGCAGAAGCTGTGACGCTCTCTCTAGAAGGTGTGCAACCTTAGGCTCTATTATCTTTCTGCCACTCTTAACCTAACCTAACCTTTCCATATTAGTGTAGGTGCGGTCCTCATTGATCCGCCTACCCTGAGACAAAACATTCAATGGACCTTTTGTACTATTTTGAAATTGCACTACTTTTCCATCGATGCCTACCATTCTACTGATTTCGTTTTTGAATTGAGGCCCCATTCAGTTTAGTTCCAAGATTACTCCTAAGTATTTAACCTTGTTGGACATTGAAATTGTCTCGTAAATAGAAAGTATCCGGGTTTACGTTTACACCACTTGGTCGAGCACAGACATATGCTATGTTTGGAACCATTTCGACCCTTCTGCAAAGTCGATTTGGATAGTTTTTTTCTCAGAGGTATTATAACGTTGACTGCGTAGCCGACTGATTTAAGTCCCTCGTCAGTTGGGATCCTTAAGAGACTGTTTTAGTAGTTGCCCACAGAAGTGCTGATAATATTCCTTCCCGTGTGTTCCTTGTGATACTCTGTCTCTTATTATTATGTCGTTTTACCCACAATATACACCCATGGTAATAAATATACTTCCACATAAAAAAAAGGACAATGTAATTGTGTTTTTTATTGGAAGATTGTTCTTAAATGATTTGTTAAGCAAAAACATGTGTTGACATTTCAATTTATAAAAACTATCCGAATTTTAAAAGAAAAATGAAAAGTACCTTATTGGTAAAAAAGGTGCCGTGACATAACTCCCAACGGACATAACGCCCAAAACGATTTTGGGAGTTATGTCCGCATATAATCTTGGACATAACACCCACAATTTTTGGGACTTATGTCCAACGTTATCGAGTGGACATAACGCCCAATGGGAGCAATTAACATAAATGTATTTAACAAGGATGAAACAATTTGTAGACGATAGAAAATTTTTTAATCGCGCGATTTAACAGCACGAAAAAATGTTACCAAACAATATCGAAGAAGATATTTCCTACACATTTTTTTCTCACCATCCATCACCAAATGAATCTAAAGGAATATTGATCCTAATAATCGCCACTAGCAATTTTCGCAGTGGATACAAGCAATTATTAAAACTCTATATTTCTCAAGATAGACATGTAAGTATTCAAATTTCTAACATATAAAAAATATTATAGATTAAAAAACAATTCGTTTAATTTAGGACAGAATGTAAAATTTTTTTTTAAAAATCGCGCGATGTGTAGGAAATATCTTCTTCGATATTGTTTGGTAAAATTTTTCCGTGCTGTTACTTTGGCGCATCAAAAATATGTCATAAATGAGTAATTTTTAAATAAATTTATTACTTTGCATTTTATTAAAAAAAAACAATTGAGCGGCATTTTCATCACTTTGGGTGTTAATACCGCGGTTAGTTAAGGACATAAGTCCCAATATACATTGGATGTTATGTCCGTGTTTTTTTGGGTGTTATGTCCGAGAACGCTCCGCGGACATTACGCCCAACAAAGTTTGGGAATTATGTCCGAGTATACTGAAGGACATAAGTCCCAAAATCGTTTTGGGCGTTATGTCCTTAGGAGTTAAGTCCGGGCACCGGTAAAAAATATACTTCCAAATTAATTTAGACTAAACAATTTCGAAACAATAAATTTTTTTTAGAAAGCATAATTGGTTTTATAATGAGTATTAGCGCCAGACACCATAATTACTACTTTAAGTCATTGTGACATGCAATCAATTAAGTTTGTATGTATCTCCATGTTTTATTTATCACTGCTCGGAGGTCTCTCAGATTGGAGAATTGCCGCCAATTGCCATAAATTTGATTTGCCATATTCCCCAGGACATTTTCGATCGGATTTATATTTATACTTAACGCAGGCCATCGCAGCAGTGGTATATTTTTGGCGTTAAACCAGTCCGTCACAATTTTAGCTTTATGTATTCGGGCTTAATCTTGTTGAAAAATACTCGACGACTCATAAATATCTTCCAAAAAGGAGATAAGGACATCATTCAAAAGTTCAATATAACCGATGGAATTTATCTTGTTGGTAAATAAAGAAATATTAACAAACAAAGTTGGTTTTTTGCGCATAGGTGACTTTTTAGAACAACATTGACGTGTGGTAGTATATTTATTACCATGGCTGTATAAACCTATTCCTTGACATGTGGCTTATTCAGCCTCGGAGAGCCCGGTCAATCGGAAACTGGTCTAAGGATAAGATAAAAGGGTGGGGACGTACATTATTAAAGGGCGGTTTCTACCGATCGTCCTTTTGCAAGTTGTTTAAATCATCGAATTTCGCTTGGGTTTAGGTATGAAAACTACTCTTGCCACCTGCCAGGCTTTCGGGGTACATACGAATTTTAGGAAATAACGGCTAGATGAGTCGATATTTGGTTCGCCTCCATCAGGTCCTGATGCCTTTAAGGGTGATAAGATGTATATGGCTTCTTTGATCATAAGGTCTGTAATGATAAGACATTGGTATTTCTTTTTCCCCATATTCCGGTATCTCTGTCTGTCCCGTCATATGTTTGTTTGTTTCGGTTTGGATATGGGTTTTTGAAAAATAATAAGATTAATTAATTTTGCTTTGAGTTACTGTACAATATAGTTGTCCATCATATGTAGGGGTTGAACATAAAAGAAGGACGACCACACATTTAATGGACTCAATTAAGCATATGAATCACACACAGCCGCCTTCTGATTATAAAAGGAGAAATAGAAGAGCATTGCCTTGGCCTTCTTTTTCATTTTCATGTCCAAACAGTCAGTGACAACAACACCAATCCTAGCAACGGAATAAATAATTCACCAATTTATGAACCTTGTATTTTGGCCCAAAAACGCAGTCGTCGTCACGGATCCAGACAATGACGTCTTGGCTATGTGCTTAGCTACAAAAGTGCTAAGTGGTAGCGCTGCCAGTAGTTTGCCGCGGTTTACAACGTGGTATTTTGTCTCTGGACTTGTTTGATGTTGTACAGTTGCGAGCGAGTCTTGACCTTTTTTGACGTCATTATATTTGTGGGTGATTTATTATGGTTGGTTTGTTTTCGAGAGGAGCAGCGGGTATAGTGAGTAGTCGACCGACGAACCGAGCGAACAACACCTATGACGACATTTTGTAGAGCAGCAAGATAAACGACTAAAACGAGTTCTCCTCTGCTGACCAGTGTCACTGGTGAGAGTTGCTGCAGCTGAAGCAGTGACAACAATCCTCGCACAAAGTACGAAATGTAAACAAACTTTTTTATTAAACTGGTTTTATTAACGTGGTCAAGAATTGCGTTTCAGTTTTTGAATCAAATAGAGAGAGGGAGAGTGAGAGAGAAAGCGAAAATACGAGGGTCTATTAGGAAATGTTGTCAAATGTTGTATTTGGGGGCTACGAAATATTGACAACAATATCAAGTAAGGGAAGACTGAAGGGTGGGAGCGTCTGAGGGGACCCTATGTATATGAGAGGCTTTATCAAATTATTTCCCAATATGGTATCTTTAAATAAAAGTAATACCCTAATTCAGAAAAAATCCTTTGTGTCATTCATCTATTTTTCTGATAAACTAGATGTGGAATTACAGAACAATCGAATAGGACGAAGTTATTAAAATACTCAATATTTCACTAAATGTTAACCCTTTCAGAGGTGGTACCAGAAGGATTGGACCAATATGGCTAAGATAGAAAAAATATAAAATTTGAACTCGATCGATTATTCCTTTTGAGAATTATCGTACGAACCAACCAGACCGACAGACAGACGATGAGCTACATAGCCCAGCAAAATTTCTCATTACGAAATAATCCGACGAGTAAGCAAAGTTCGATAATGGTAAGTACTTATTATTTAGCCACTTTTCTCATAATTTAAACATGGGGATGCCATTGGAGGAAAGTACTTCCCAAAAGCATACAATAAAGTAGCGTAATAGGTACTTATTTGTAGCATAGGAATACCACATAAATATGGGCTTATATTTTCACGATTTAAAGTACTGGAATAATGCAATACCAATAAGTTATAAAATAAGATATGTGGAAATCACCATTTAAAGTAATTTTTTGCATATTGTAGCGCATATATTTCGAAACAACAATTTCCTCAGGCCAGATTCGAATTTCTGAACCAAAACCCCTTAGTCGACTTAGCATAGTTTTAGGGAGATTGCATTTTTAATGTTTAAATATTCCAAATTATATTCAGTAAAAATTTGGTGTTTATCCGTTAACCCAAGCAAAAGTTATTCACAAAACAGTACAGGTCATTCGATTTGCATTATAAAGGAATTCCACACAAAATTAAAAAAAATAATCAAACTTTGATCGCCTCTCCCGAAAAACTACCTTTTTACACTTAGCATAGTTTAGAATGGAGGTATCGACATAGAGTAGATAAAACATCTGGTCGTCTACTAAAGAGTAGATAACCCAAATCGTCATTATCTGAGAAGTAAGTAACCCAGTTTGTCGTCAACTAAGGAGTAGATAACCCAACTAGCCCTCTACTACGGAGTAGAAAACATATACATATAGTCTCCAAGTAAAGGCCCAACTATAATATGCATAAGCCGGCTTAAGCAACTGGGCGAATGCATGAAATCGTATGTGCCAAACTATAATGTACTTAAGTGAACTTTTCGTTAAGTTCTCTCAGTTCCCATTTGCTTAAGAAGGGTGCGAAACTTAACGCACATTCCGTACGGAATTGCTTATGCATATTATAGTTGGGCCTTAAGGAGTAGATAACTTAACTGGCCCACCACTAAGAAGAAGGTAACCTCATAAGTCATCTACTAAGGTGTAGATAACTAAACGGACTCTCTACTAAGGAGTACATAACCCAACTGACCATCTCCTAAGGAGTAGTTAACCCAAGTGACCCCCTATTGAGGAGCAGATAACCCATTTTCTCGTCAACTAAGGTGTAGATAACCCAACTGGCCCTCTTCCACCGAGTATATAACCTATCTAGCCGCCTACTAAGGAGTAGATAACCTAACTGGTCCTCTGCTAAGAAGAAGATACTCCAATTTGAACCTCTACTAAGGAGGAATTAACCCAACTGGCTCTCTACTAAGGAGTAGATAACCAAACTGATTCTCTACTAAGGAATAGATAACCCAACATGTTTTCTACCAAGGAACAGATAACCCAACTGGCCGCCTCCTAAGGTTTAGATAACTCAGTAATTAACCCAACTGGCTCTCTACTAAGGAGTAGATAACTAAACTGATTCTCTACTAAGGAATAGATAACCCAACATGTTTTCTACCAAGGAACAGATAACCAAACTGGCCGCCTCCTAAGGATTATATAACTCAACCGAAATTGCACTATGTATGTATGTATGTGGCAGATAACCACTAATTAGAAGTATAAAACCGAATTTGTCCTCTCCTATAGAGTAGATAACTCAAATTGTCGTATACTAAGGAGTAGTGTTGAGTTCGAACCGAAACAAACAACTTTTCCTAGCTGCCTTTATATTAAAAAACACTTTGAATCAATTTTCATTTAGTTAAGTATTTATTAATATTTCGCTAATTCGATGGCGTTTCGCTTAAAAACAATTTGTTCACTCCGTATTAACATTCGAACTGAACTCAGCTTTCGCCTTCGTTGCCCTTTACAACTTCTTTTCCAAAAGAAGACACTGCCGTTATTAAACTGCATACAATGTATATCAAAGGGCTACGCACATACATACACACATGTATGTACGTACATATGACCGAATTGGTAAACAAACAAGAGGGCAACGAAGGAATAGAAAATAAATAGATTTGTAAAATGAGAGTAATGACTACATAAACAAAGCATGAAGATTTGAGGACATAAGAAATTTGAATGTAGTATTAGAAAATAATTGAAAGTAATAAATAAGACAGTGGCGGCGGTAACATTCCCCCCCTCGTAAGCGAATTAGGTCTTCATGAGCTTGCTGTCATCCTTCTTTATACCGACGTCTAACACTGCAACTTTAGCTACGGGCCTCTCGTACGTACTGGAACTCGTTCTGACTTTGACACTGCGGACTTGACCATCTTTAGCGGGGAACACGTTGGTGACAATACCTTTGGGCCAACTATTGCGAGGAAGTGTGTCGTCAACTATGACGACTATATCGCCAACTGATGGTGGTTGTACTTTCTCGAACCACTTACTTCGCCGAACCAAAGTTGGACCATACTCACGCACCCATCTTCGCCAGAAATGATTTGCAAATTTCTGCGTTTGGTGCCACCGTTGTCGCAAATCGTAGTCGAACTCAACTAGAGGTTTTTGCCCGGCTGCTGAACCAAGTAATAAATGGTTTGGTGTTAGGGCATCGTCGTCACCTGAGTCTAGGGCCACAAATGTCAATGGACGAGAGTTGATCATAAATTCAATTTCGTACAGGGCACATCTTAGGGTCTCGTCGTTAAAATTGAAAGCTGGACACATTGAGTAGAGGATAGACTTTACTGACCGGATTAAACGCTCCCATGCACCGCCCATATGCGGGGCTGCCGGAGGGTTAAATCGCCACTTGATTTCATCGTAATTGGAGAGAGCTTTTTTAAAGTCGATATTTTGTTTCTCTTCACGAAGAATTTTCTCCACTGATTTAAAATTAGTCCCGTTATCGGTGTATACCTCTTTCGGAGAGCCACGACGACTGATGAAATTTTGTATACACATTATACAAGAACTGGTGTCAAGACTATGAGCTACTTCGATGTGAATTGCGCGTACTGTCAGGCACGTAAACAGAACACCCCACCTTTTTTCCTTATGTCTTCCTACGGTAACGTATAAGGGTCCAAAAAAGTCGATACCGACGTAGGTAAATGGACGTTCAAAACTGGAAAGTCTCGCCAAGGGTAGAGTTGCCATTTGTGGTGGTCTAGGTACGGCTGCTGCGTTCTTACATCGTTGACATTTGCTTCGTACATTTTTGTAGAGGACTCTCAATTTGGGGATATAAAATATAGACTTTATTCTGGATACTGTTGCTTCGTGTAGACAATGATGGAAATTTTCATGATAATATCGGACCACAAGGAAAGTAATGTAGTGACTGTGCGGTAAAATGATTGCATTATTGCAGCTTAATGTGTCGGCTCTGCCTGAGGCACGAATTACACCATGTTCGTCCAGATAAATATTTAGCTGTCTTAGCTTGCTGGTCTTTTCAATAGACTTATTATTCTTGAGGCACCAAATTTCTTCAGAAAATTCGCTTAATTGCGCATTTTTAAACAAAATGTTTTTTGCTTTCTGGATACATTTATATTGTGCTTCGGATGGTACTTTATTGCTACGGACCACGGACTTTAGTTTTTCTATGTAAAACAGAAACAGCGACAGCGCTCTATAAAGTCGTCTCCAGCATGAAAAATACTCAATATTCAGAGTGAAGTTACATGATTTTGTAATATGTAAAATATGATGACGTACCTCTTCTTTATTGGTGCCTCCTAAATCTGGACATTTCGGCCAATCACTTTTGTTGAATTTGAGAAACTCTGGACCTCTGAACCACATGTCGTCGTTGGGTGTACAGACCTTCGTAGAGAAATCTGCTGGGTTGGATTTCGATGGGACCCATTTCCATTGAGTCACATTAGTCGATTCTAAAATCTCGCCAACTCTGTACATCACAAACGCCTTAAAGTTTTTCGGATCCATGGACAACCATTTCAAAACCGTTTTAGAGTCGGACCAGTAAAAACTTTCTGAGCAGTGTAGACGTGTCGTATTTTTGATTTTCGTGGCCAGCCGGGTTCCAATTAACGCCGCTTGGAGTTCCAATCTAGGTATTGATACAGGTTTCAGTGGGGTGACCTTGGACTTGGCTGCTACGATACTGACGTCGACCTCATCCTTGTGTTGAATGCGGAAATAGCATACAGCAGCGTATCCATTTTCACCAGCGTCGACGAACGTATGCAGCTGCACATCAAATGTAAATTTCAGTAAGGAAGAGTAACACCGTGGGATCTTGATGGAGGATATTTTTTCCAGATTTGACAGCCAAGAGGACCACTTCAGATTCAATTCTTCATTTAGTTCGTCGTCCCACTTTATGGCGGAACGCCATATGTCTTGAAGTAGAATTTTCAGGCCAATTATGTAGTGGGAGACGAACCCGAGTGGATCGAAGATGGACATCAGGACTTGGAGGACTTCCCTCTTAGTGGGGACCACGTCGTCTTGGAACACATTTCTTCTGAGCCTCGAGAATCTAGAATTATACTGAAACACGTCATTATTGGACTCCCAATACATACCGAGAATTTTTTCAATAGCTCCAAAACTGTTTTCCGTTACACCGCCTTCACCCAATTGTTGTCGTACTATTTTCGAATTTGAGGCCCAGTTCCTCATATGGAAACCGCCCGCATCCTTTTAACATGGGAAGCTAACTCCACTGCTTCTTCTTCCGTCTGCACACTGTCGATGAAATCGTCCATATAGTGGTAAGTCTCTACCGCTTTGACCGCTCGAGGATATATATTTCGAAATTCGTCCGCATTTTTATTACGAACAAAATGAGCGATACAGGGGGCGCAGCTTATACCAAATGTTAGGGCCTTCATCACAAATACACTCGGCTTGGTTACCTCATCATTTTCGAGCCACAAAAATCGTTGAGCATGCATATCTTCGTCTCTGACGTTTATGCGGTGAAACATTTCAGCGATGTCACCACATACTGCAATTTGGCCAACTCGAAATTCGATTAAAATATCCACTAGTGATGTAAGCAAGTCAGGGCCACTCATTAAAAAATCATTGAGCGACTTATCGTTGGATTTGGCTGCTGCATCCCACACCAGACGAATTTTACCAGGTTTGTTTGGGTTTAGGGCCACAAAAATCGGAAGATACCACGTACGACTGGGATATGAATTCAATTCTGTGTCCAAAACCTTTCTAGCATATCCTTTCATGAGAAGTTTGTCGATCTCCTTTTGCATAGTCTGCTTTAATTCAGGGTCCTTCTTGAACTTCCTTTGGAGACACTTCAATCTATGACACGCGACATCATAACTTCCAGGCAACTCTTGCGTGTCGTTTTTCCACAGCAAACTTACTTCAAATTGTTGTTTTTTCCTTACACAATTATTCTGAAGAATTTCTATGGCCTTTTCATTTTCCGATGACAAAATATTCTTCTCTTGGGCCACTTCCAGGGCGAAATACTCCTTTACTTCGTTATGTAAACTTTTATATCCGTCTTCACAATCACACGTGTGAATATTTAACGAAGCACTTCTTCTAGAGTCAGAGCCACTACCTTGAAGGGTCCACCCCAGACGAGTTTTTGTTGCAATCAGTTGATTGCGTCCACCTTCTCGAATTTTCATAGGGACGGCCATCCTCCAGTTGTTGACACCAATTAAAATCATCGGTTTGGCATTGTCGTAAGATTCAATGGGCAACCCTCTTAAATGTGAATTGTCCTTGACGATATCCTCGAAGTTTAGAGACTGTCTGGGCAGACCAAGATTATTCACCGTATGCACATCGTGGAGTGTAAAACGCGATTCACTTTGTGTACCGGAAACTTCCAAATTAATTTTTACCGATTCGTCTTCACATCTTGTCGTATTACCGGTCCAGCGTAACTCAAGGGGCTCCTTTTTACCTTTTAGGCCAAGCTTATTGAAAAACTCTTGCTCCATTAGGGTCACTGAGGATCCTTCATCCAAAAAGGCAAACGTTTCCATTGAACCACCATTGAAGAAAACACGAATTGGTAAAATCCTGAAACACGGTCTTTCTTTGTCACCGTCACTATGCGCATTTACACTTCCACGGTGATCTTGCGTTGATAAATTACTCGTACTAGGGCTGGCTGTTGTGGCATATTTATGTAATAACGGGTGATGTTTTGCTGCACATCCACTAACTCCACACTGTTTATTCGAGAAACACTTTCGACGATGTAAATTCAAGCACTGGCGACACAATTTGTTTTCCTTTACCACATTCCACTTGGCGTCCAAATTCATGGATTGAAACTCACCACAGTTCTGGATTTTATGAGCCTCACTCTTGCACGAAAAACATATTGGTCTGCTTGGGCTGCTTTCTTGATGTGTGTTCACTGATGCTCCTTTTTTACTGATTACAGGGGACACGACTTGGCTGGCAGCAGCTGCAATAGCATATATCCAATCACTGAACACTTTCACAATGGGAACCTTATCATTTTTAACATGCATGGCCCAGTTTAGCTTATGATTATTTGGCAATTTATCGACCAAAGTCTTCACAAGCATCGGATTATTTAAATGAGCCACCATATTACAGGCCTCCATTGTTGAACAAATATTTCTTATAGTTAGCGCGTATTCAATTATACTGTCCAGTCTGTCCTTCAATGGGGGAATACGGGTGGCCTTCTCAATCATGCTGTCCAGAATATGCTCTGGACGACCGAAACACATTTCCAGAGTCTGGATAATTTCACCCACCATTGAAGGAATTAAGAGTTTACTTTTAACTAACTCTTTTGCACGACCACGGAGACACGACTGCAAACGCATTAAATTTTCAACATCAGTGTAACCAGCAATCTCAGTACTATTCCTATAGTTGCTGATGAACAGTGGCCAATCCTCTGGATTTCCGTCGAAATTAGGCAAATCCTTTGGAATTACTTGCCTGGCTGCAATCTGCGACGCTGTTGGTTGGAACGACGAGAAGCTGTTCGAAAAAGAACACGATGGCTGGCTTATGTTGCCTTGAGAAAGAATTTTGTATTTCTTTTCCAAATACTGCCGTTGAAGTTCTTTTTCTTCCTCCAACATTTGCAACTGCAACTGGGTCTGGGACAACATGTTGGATTGGGCCACGTTCGATCCGTTAGGGTTAACAAAATGGCGAGGATCATACTGATTTTTATGCGAGTCGGTTGGTAGCGTCATCGTTGTTCTTGTTGGCGGAATTACGGTGGTTTGTGACATCGTTGTTGTAATCGACGAAATGGTGCTGGAGCCATGACTGCTTAAAATCGGGTTATGTGCTTTTTTATATGCACCGTTGTCATGTCCCGCATCCATTTGTCTTTGTGGTGGTGCATTTCCAGAAAACGACGGACTGGGCATTCCCATCACAACTTCTGCTGGAACTATGTTTGCTGGTGATGAGGAAGCCTGCCTACCGGCGGAGAAATCTGCGGTGTTGTTAACGGGGGGCATCTGCTGTGCTGCATTAAACTCGTCACTTTGGACCACGGGTTGTTCACCACAGCACGAGCAACTCCAGCTGACGTTGGCTACGTTACTGTCCACCTTAACACACTCGAAATGGAACCACTTGTCACAGGAATCACATTGCACCATACGTTCGGTGTCTTTTAAATCGCACTTGTTGCAATTAAAATCGGTTTCTGACATTATTTTGTCTATTTATGAAACACGATTTATTTATTTATTATTTTTAATTTTTTGATTAGAAAAACACTCCAATCCTTTTATCGCGACTTTTTGGTTTATTTCCACAGCTTTATGTTATTTTTCTTTGCACTTTTTGTTTGTCTTAAAACACTGCTTTGTGATTGTTTCGTTTAGCACAAAGAAAAATTATTTGCCGAAGCCGCGTTTCACTTTAAAGCCGGTGTTTATTTTAAATAAACGCAAAATTGTTTAACTTAAATTGTTTTTAAGAATGTTGAGTTCGAACCGAAACAAACAACTTTTCCTAGCTGCCTTTATATTAAAAAACACTTTGAATCAATTTTCATTTAGTTAAGTATTTATTAATATTTCGCTAATTCGATGGCGTTTCGCTTAAAAACAATTTGTTCACTCCGTATTAACATTCGAACTGAACTCAGCTTTCGCCTTCGTTGCCCTTTACAACTTCTTTTCCAAAAGAAGACACTGCCGTTATTAAACTGCATACAATGTATATCAAAGGGCTACGCACATACATACACACATGTATGTACGTACATATGACCGAATTGGTAAACAAACAAGAGGGCAACGAAGGAATAGAAAATAAATAGATTTGTAAAATGAGAGTAATGACTACATAAACAAAGCATGAAGATTTGAGGACATAAGAAATTTGAATGTAGTATTAGAAAATAATTGAAAGTAATAAATAAGACAGTGGCGGCGGTAACAAGTAGATTTATCTGATGCAGTCGTATGATTACGTATCAGCAAATATTTGTTGGTGTATTTTATCCTAATTAGTGATAGGTCCCAAATTAATCAGTGCTGGGATCAGTAGACTCAGTCAATTGATACTTAATTTCAGTAGGGTATATATACCCAATATTCAAGACCTTGGTGACGGGGTCTTGCTCTGCCTCACGAATGGCTTCCTCGATATTCTCCTTATGGATTTATTAATGGATTGTTTCCACAACATCGATCACGGATTAAAGTGAGATTATTTGTATGTAAGTGAATAAAGATATTTTTGTCTGTTCCAACCCTCGTATCTGCTATTTACAAAGCCAATAAAAAGCTCACACTCCACGAAGACATTTAATTATTTATGTAAATCATGCAAGTGTTACCACTACAGGCCACACCTGTTTACCCCCATTTCTTGAAAATACCTGCAAGTATAAGCCGTGTCAAGCGTTTTTTTATTCGCATAATTTGGATAGGCTTTTGTAATGCGATTTGTAATTTCTTCACATATCAGAGTATCGTTTGCTGAGCATTTCCCTTTCTTCGCCTCCGACCGATATTTGCTTTAACGAAACCTTAGAACGACGACGGCGACGACGTTCTATTCTCCGGTTATTGACTCCTTTCGTTAGCTAAAGTTTTTGCCAATTCCTACTGCGATTCTTTTGTCGTGGTTGTTGTAGTTGTTGCTGCTGTTGGGGTGGGCCTGACACGCTGCGAAACCAGTCTGAAACCCAGTCTAGCGAAAATAGTTTTGTGTATTTGTTCATGTTTTGTTTTCTTTGACGCGGTGCGTTTCTATTTTGGCCAGTTTGAGTCAGAGAGTATGTGTATATATGTACATACTATATTGCAGGTTAAGAAATTGTGCAGTGGTGAATATTGTCTTTAAATAGTCATAATTTCATACTTTTATACGTGACGAATATTAATAAATTGGCGTTAGAGTATGACCGTTTTTCGTTTGATGGCGTCAACATATCACCACTTGACTTTTAAACAGGCTGAAAGTGCATAGTTCAGTTTTGGTATTAGTAAGATTTTTGAGAAGTCAAAATTTTACATTCCTACCTATCGAATTTCCCAAGTTATGTTGCATCACTTTACTACTTCAAAACGTAATTTTACATCAATGAATATTTTAACAATATAATTGCTATTGAGTGCTCTAGCAATCCAACCTAATAGGGTAATTATCAAAGGGTCATGATGCTGATCATGGATAAGAAATATATTTCAGAGTGAACCAGTAAGGAAGGGCTGCATTCGGATGGGGACGACTATATCATACCCTACACCACCCTCTCAGAGCAGGGCCCTAATCGCCGCATCCGTTTCGTATCGTAATTCCATTACGTGAGATCTAATATCTGTAACATTTATGTACATATCTTGATGATATTTCAGCATATCGTTTCAAATGGGATTTATAACATATTTATACAAAACTAGCTTTAACCCGGTGCGCTTCGCAGCCCCCATCATTTATTTATTTTCTGTTTAGGGCACTGTAGAATATGTTAAAAAATGACTTTACATATGGGGAAAAAGTAATGTGTGCAATAATATACGAAAACCTCCCATTATTTTCTTGTTTATGTTTCTGGCATAAAGGTACGATAATTATTTATTTTCCGTTCTGTGCCTCTAAATGTCAAAAACTATTATTTGGATCATATTTTTCCTTTTTCCCATTCACGCCCTGGTACAATATAAAACAATGTTTGCCCCCACGATGTCTTTAAAAGTTTTAATGTAAAAAAGGTAAAATGAATGCCTAGTTTATGTTGCAAGACTTACAATTACCATTGGGATCATATTTAATCATTTTCTCTCCATTGTACCACATTTAACCCAATGTGTCATATTTAACTATGTTTGCACCACTGTACAACATTTAATAGTTTTTGCCCCAACAACGCTACTAAAAATGTGCATTTAGAGAAAATCATAGTTTTTATTCTAAGAGCCATATTCGCATGCTTAGGCCGTATTTTACCCTTTATGTCCCATATCAGTGACACGTTTAACTTTTTACCATATTGTACCATAGAAACTTCGTACTCTGGCCATGAATCACTGTACTACTTAACTTAATTCAATATTTAATTATTCCACTGTTCTTCTAAAGTTCGAAATTGTATACATATATGGAATATATAAAACATTTTTTCCCCACTTACCGCATTTAATCATTTTGCCATACTTTACCATTTTTTGCCCTTTTTGCTTCACTGTACCATATTTAACCCTTTTTGCTACAATCAACCCTATTTAACACCTTTTAGTCACTCTGCACCATAATTTTAAACTAACTAAAAGCATAACATTTGAAAAAAAGGAAGGATCAGACTTCCCCAAAGTAAAATCTATCTAGGTTTTAATATTAGTTGGACTGAGACCTTTCAAATAAAAGTATTGTATTACAATCGGTGATCATTTTTTCCATGTTAACAAATTGAATGAGATCGTTTACGTTTGAAACTTAAAACATATGTTTTAGAAGGTTGCCACTTTTCACGAAAGTATTTTTTTTCAAACTACTACCGTCATCTATATATCAGGTCGGCTAATTTTGAGACCGACCTCTTATATATGAGAGCTATATCAAAATTTGAACCGATATTTAACCATTTCAGTTTTAATACGGATATAAATTCGACCTGCACTTTGAGTACGACGATATATCTACAGACGGACGGACATGGCTAAATCGACTCAGGAAGTGATTGCAAGTCGACCGGTATAATAAACGATGGATTTAACACTTCTGCTTTTGGGAGTTACAAATAAATTCAAAAACTCGTAATACCATGGACCACAGTGTGGTCTAGGTCATACAAATTCATTCGATTTATGACAGAGACAAATAGGGTCTCACACCAAATTCTGTATTTGGATTATATTATTTCCACCCTACCGGGGCAGAATAAGAAGAAATAGTGCTAAGTTGTTGTTTTCTTAATGATATAGTTCCGTCCAAAATTCTAGTATCAGCAAATTTTTTCATTAATTAGGTAATTGTGTTGTCTATACAAGAAAGATAATGCGAAAGGAATCCGTAGGAAAGAATCTGGAAAAATACAAAAAATCCAAACGCTGACGGAAACTTAATAAATTCATAAAATATTTAAAAATTAATATATTCCAATTATATTTATACCCTACACCATAGGATGGGGGGTATATTCATTTTGTCACTCCGTTTGTAACACCTCTAAATATTGATCTGAGACCCCATAAAGTATATATATTCTTAATCGTCGTAAAATTCTAAGACAATTTAGCTATGTCCGTCCGTCCATCCGTTCGTCCGTCTGTGGTAATCACAGGTACAGTCCGCAATAATAGAGCTACGTTGATAAAATTTGGTATAAATATTTCTTATAGTTGCAGGTTGTTTGGGATTGCAAATGGGCTATATCGGTCCATATTTAGATATGGCTCCCATATATAGCATCTAACTTGTTGCGATTCCTACTGTTCTTATCTACTATATTGTTCCTACTGTTATCATCTACTATATTTTTTTGGTGTTTTTCGGTGTTACTTTAGGTTTGAGTTATTTTGTGAGGTCACATGCTATCCATGGTGGAGGGTATATAAGATTCGGCATGGCCGAACTTAAAGCTTTTACTTGTTTTTTTGATATTTATTTACTTGATACCAGGAATCAAGACTAATTGATCATTATTATGTTTGTAAGGTAAAATACATTCGAAAATTCCCAAAAACTGAATTTTGTAGTTTTCCCCAAATCTATTATACTAAAAGCCGGGCTCTTTTACAGTCTAACATGTAACACATTACTACATATAAAAATGTTAAAGTTTTTCATATTCTAACATTGTCAAAATGTGGCCAAGTTTTGAAATTTTCGTAAAAGATTCTGTAAAGACCAGAAGCTTGACAACACTATTAATGAAAAATTCTCTTCTCGAAAACTTTCTTCAGGGTGTTTCCTTTAAGACGAATATAAATATGTTATACACATACCTTTTCGTAGTTAAATACAAAAATTATCTATTTTTTGAAAATATATATGTCCATAACTTGTGTCTCAGAGGGTACATCTGACCGAAATTTTTTACATCGTATATTAAATGTTGTTGTCAATTAAGAAAAGTGATATTTATATGCTTGGACAGAGTCAGTAAAAAAACGAAAAAATCAACTTTCAAATACAGACGGAAATGTCTTAAAATATTTAAAAATTAATATACATATTTCAATGACATTAGAAATCGAACATAATTCGCGAGTCAATATATTTGCACCCAATTCCCAAAATAGTTTATAAAATCCCCAAAAGGGTTTTTTGTTTTCCACTGAATATTTGTGCCCCTTCTTTCTCCGCGAATATTCCAGGCAGTTTCCTCTAAGATGAATATAAAATTCGCGCGAATTTTTTATTTTATACTAATTTTTTTCTCAATCAACCATATGTATTCCATTAGTCGCCTTTCCACAGTGATTCCACAATCTTTAAAAATGTCCTTTTATTTGCAACAAAGTTCTTTTGCTCAAGGATTCATATTTGTCAAGCCGTATTATAATGCCTCTGTTAACATCACATTTAATAAGTTGCGCATTTATTGAAATTAGATCGAAAATTGCATTACATGATTGTCAAGGCTTATTCACGCCGTTTCTAAAATAGTTCGAAAGTCACTGGATGCAGAAGGTAATGTTTGTTTGCCATTCATATGTTTTTCATTAAATAACTCTGGTTATTAGACCAGGGCAAAATTACGGTTGCCACCTTTCTATCGCCCATGGTTTGCCGAAAAAACAACATATGCGTGAATATGATCCCTGACATCTTCAAAGCAAAATCATCTAGTGATGATGAATCTGAAGAAGAATTCTACAACACATGTTCTAATGAAAATGAATGTGTTGTCTGTAGAGAAAATGCACCAAACATTGTTCTTTTGCCATGCAGACATTTGAATATTTGCGACAAGTGCAATAAAAACTACTCGCTGACGCTATTGCCAATGGTTTGCAAAATTATAATTGTCCTTGTTGCCGTGGTATTATTGAAGATTATATGCAAGTTTATGCTTAAATTTGTTTATATTATTGAAAAAAAATATTGCGGAGTTATTTCACTCTTTAAATTGGGTCTTATTTCATTATGAAATAAGTCCCCAAAATTGGGGATTTATTTCATTTTAAATTTGGGGTCTAATTTCATTATGTGGGGATTTATTTCATTTTTGAAATTGGGGACTTATATCATAATAAAATAAATCCCCAAATTTTCGATTTGGGGGGTTATTTCATTGGGGGGTTATTTCATAGAGCCGATTTATTTAATTTTTGAAATTGGGGACTTATTTCATTTTCGATTTGGGGGGTTATTTCATTGGAGGGTTATTTCATTGACACCAAAATCCCACTGTGCGACGTTGTGAATCTTTAAAAGGGATATCTTCAGTTACTATCTCAAATAAGCAAAGTCTAGGTGGGATAAGACTGAAACATGTACAACGATCACTTCCGTAGATGTGATAATGAAGGGGAGGAGGACACACTTGAACATCTCCTATGCAAGATCCCAACATTTCGGGTCCGACATATTACCAGACCTGACTCATCTCAGAGGATATGACTGAAAGATACTGAGAAAATTCGTGTCTAGTACCGATTTTCTGTAACTCGTGATGTATAAAAAGATCATAAATAAGGAGCGCACGACAGGCCGAACCACTGGTTTAGTAAGTGTATGTCCATGGACATGAGACGTTAGGGCTAAAGCAACACAGCTATTACTTCGACCGTTACTTCAAAGACCTCTCCGAAATAGGTCTGGGGGAGACCTTATAATGTATCTAACTCACCAGGCTGGATTCTAATCACATGTAAAACAGGATGGACGGGGAAGTATGCATGGGATAACTGCATGTAAATGAAGTCAACCCTGAAGTAATGCGAGAGTGGTCATGTGCTGGACCATGCTGGACAGAAAACGTACTCCGCATAATTCTGACCCCCTAATTCGAAAGGCACTAGCCGTTTTTTCTGTGACATCGCGTTTCCGAGATATTTAGCCACAAAGTTTGCTGGGTAAACAAAAAGGTTAGTAAATTCAAGAACAATTTTAGTATAGAAAACTTCGGAATAGATGTTCCATGTCAAAGAATGAAATAATGGAGACACTTCAAGAAGTATTTCTCCCACAACACCCGACATCCCCGCTCATCCCCTTACCACAACAAATTTTCCTCCAAAAATAATGTTGTATCAGAAGTCGTAGAACTTAATGGATTCTTTGGATGATGTATTCGACAAAAAGATTCCTTGAAAAAATCACTATAGGTCCCCACAATACACTTTTGTGGCAATCAAATGTTTTTTAAATATCCCTAATAGTAGTTTTTGGTATTATGCTCTCTGAAATACCTATAATCTGTATTCGTCTTTTCTTGAGCTTCTTGTGAAAGATTGGTAGTAAATTGTTTTGGATGACATCTTTACCATGATATAATATTTTGTGAACTGTTGAGGACATATATTTCCATGGGTATATATATAGGGTGGCTGATATGCAATGCAACAAAGTAAAGCGCTATATTTTTAATTTTTTTTAATTTTATTGTTCAAAAGCAAAAAATGTCGGAAATAACATAAAATATTAGAAACAGTTTAGATTTGTTCGCGGTATTTTGGCCCATTCCCGGCGAAGCGCCGTCTTGAGATGATCGATACTTTGTTATTTTTTAGTGCGAACCTTACTCTCTAAAATGCCCCAGGCGCAAAAGTCCAACGGATTGAGATCGGAGATCTTGGTGGCCATTGTGCGGTAGAAATGAAGCGAGGAACCTCCTTTTTAAGCCATTCTTGGTTGACGCGTGCTGAGGGCGATGGTGCTGAGTCCTGTTGAAATGTCCATGGTCTGCGGCCGAAATGTTTGTCTGCCCAGGGCTTCAATACTGTCTTTAGGACATTTTCCCGATAATATTCGGCATTTATTTTGACCCCATGGTCGATGAATACGAGCGGGGAGAGACCATCGGCCGTTACGGCGGCCCACACCATTACCATCGGCGGCGCTTGAGTTCTGGTGGCCAATCGAAGGTGTACATTTTCAGCTGACCTCTTTGGCAACTAAACCCGATCATTTTGTTTGTTCACAAACTGCTCAATTTGGAATGGCTTCTCATCGGAGAAAACCAAATTCGGTAACTGGCCACTTTCGTGCAAGCGAAGCAACTCCTTGGCTCTTTCCAGTCTAACTTGTTTTGTGCATCGGTGAGCTCTTTCACTTTTTGTAACTTCAATGGCTTTAGTCCAAGCTAATTTTTTAATATGTGTTGTATCCGTTCTCGCGATATGTTCAGCTCACGAGCAATTTTTCTACCACTGGGGCGTGGATTTCGATCAAATCTGGCCTTCACTTTTCGGATCATTTCTGTTGTTGTTACCGTTTTTTTTTTCGTCCACTTTTTGGACGCGATGCAATACTGCCAGTATCACGGTAACGAGCAATGGTACGAGAAACAAAAGATTTATTCACATTTAAATGCTGGAGGGCTCTAACGATAGTCACTTGTGTTTTTCCACCCAAATATAAAGCAATCACACTATCACGCTTGAATTCCATCACGAATAACTTTTTTTCTGAATGCAATATATCAAAATGCTTTTGTAAGCTTGTAAACAATAAAATGAACTGTCACTGAAATAAATCTGTCAGCTATCAGACTAGCGGTTTAGAAATGATAGCAACCTGAAGTTGGTTGCAATACATATTAGCCACCCTGTATATATATACATATTTCTCAGCATTTATTTCTTTAAAGCAATTTGTCACATCCAGGAATACTTTGAATCTTAAGATAAATTTTTGATCAACACCTGTTATTTGTGCGGCTATTTTCGGGTTTAAGAAAAACCTCCTTACCATCATTGGTATTACCATCACATTCTTTTAGCTGATCTATGATTAGTCCAAGTTTACGAAATTTATCTTGGATATGTTGTTTTTGTGATTTGCTTCGGAATCCTTTCATATGGAATTCTATTTTTAATTATATTTAAAATATCGGATATTTCCTGTTTCTTAGTATATGCATTCACCAATTCTTTATGACCGAACGATGCCATGTTTGGTTGAAGACTGAACATAAAACTAAATTTGCATGAACTTATATCGCGTCCAGTTATAAAGGAAACCCTATTTTTTGACAATTGATTTAGCAGGTTAAAAGGATAAAAACCCTAGAATTAGAAAATGCAACAAATGGAAAAATCTTAGAATTACAAAAAACAAAAAATGTGCCCGAACTTGAGGGTCGCTAAGATGATTTTTTAGATATACAGGTATACGAATGGTAAAACATAGTCAATGCTTACCCCTGAATGAATTATAATACTACCTGTTTGCAGTTTTCCTGCAGTAATTTGATTTGTCTGCAAAATCTGGTATTGTTAAGGATTTTTTTAACATTTTTTTTGCAGAAACGGGGAACCCTTCAACCTTTCTAAATATGTATTAAATTCATCAAAGGCTTTCAAAGTGTAAAAGTTATGTTGGTCTAAAGTCATACATTTTTTCAGAAAGAGCCCTTTTAAAATATTTATTTATTTTGTCGCCATAATTTCTAATTTTTTGCGCATTATGAGCAAAAAAACATGTAAAAAACAAAAAAAAATAGAAATTTTACTTTTCGTTTAAATCCATAGATAAGAAAAGTAGTAAACTTTGGCCCAATTTCTAAAATATACCCGACTGCCCGATTTTCAATGTTAATGCCTAATAATCCTTGGGTCCTTGTCTAACTTTGGCTTTTTACAGAACTCAAAAATGTTTACTAGAACAAAAGTTATTGAATTTTGGCCGATGTATTTTGATTCTGAACCACTGTGCGACGAATCCAAACAAATAGGACCAAATATGGGTTATCGCCGCGTATACATTTTTTATCAATTCCAAAATTACCTTTGGTAAAAAAACTCGATCTTAACTAATATTTTTAAAGCATAAATATCTCATGCGGCTTTCGAACGGCGTCCACATTGATATTGCTAAAGCTGAATGAAGTCTTTACAAATATAGTTCAAAACAAAATATTTAAATGTATTGCATACAATTAAAGTTATGAGCACTTTTTTCTATTTTTTCCGCGATTTCGAATATTTCACTCGACATATCTCCCAAAAGAATGTTCATATCTCATATCTCAAAAAGAATTGTTGTCATCATTATTAGGGCAATGTACTTAGCATTTCCACCAAGTATCGTCGTAATCGGAGACCTTAAGGGCATTTCCTTGATCACGTAATATGATTCTCGTCTTGGACACAGATATCTTCCCACAAAGCAGCACAACGGATTACCATCCCTGATGTGCCATATCTATGTGTATGTATATACAGCTAAGAAATTAGTTCCATAATTAAGAAGTCAATTTCATAATTTTTGTTGTGCAACTAATTAAAGTCAAAGTTCAATGAGTTCTAATAAAACTCGTTTAACAAGCGAAAGGGTTAATAAGAACTTCCATATTCTCATACTCGTATAATTGAATTATACGAGACATGATGAAAAGATTCATCATGTCTGACTGATACAACCATCGAACAACAAGCACATCACAGCATAGTCATCACATCATCGTCATCGTAAGAATCATAATCATTGCAATCTACGGCAGCAGCACCACCGCCACCACCATCTTCAGGCATCCATCCCGTGAATAATGTAGCAATAACAACCATAATAAGAATAACAACGATAAAGATAAATTAAAAGTATGGCATGTGATAAAATGTTGCATTGTTCCAACTACTACTACTGCATTACGAGCTTCAAGCGTTACCCATTACCCCCAGTACTCGTACCGAGCATCAGTTCTGAACGGCAACTGCTCGTACAATGAATAGTATCTCCAGCAAAAAATCTTGGCAACTGAGAGAGCAAAAACACCGAATCATGTACTACAAATACCCTTTCTAAGAAATGCACTTCTGTCTGCGGCTGAAAATTGCAGTCATTGCAATTTCCTGCTACAGTCGGTGCGGTAAAGTGGGGATTGGGGCAAGGGAGCTGCTTCCACTTTGCTAAAAATGTTCCGAGTTTGGCGAAATAGACTTCCATGAGGAATGATAATTGTTAAGCAATTATTATGGAAAACATTGATTCAATGAAATAGACAGTTATAGAGATGACCATATTTACATAGAAAATTATTCGAAATATAAAATACAGTACAGTACGCAAGTTTAAATAAAGTATACCTCCTAAAAATGTAGTCCCTATGCGTAGGACTAATTCAAATTGGATCATTCATATGGAAAGGAATAGATGGATTAGTTGGGGATCGATGACAACAACAATATGTAGAGACAAGATATATCGTGATACTACACACGGGACATTTTGTTTCCTCTTCTATGGTTGACGACGATAACAGTATTCTAAGAACTTACACCAGTGAAGGACTTATATCAGACTGTTATGCAGACGACATTGTAATACTTCTAAGGGGTAGAAGTCCACATCAATTATATAAAGAATGGTTCAAATCCTAGTAATTTTTAAAAAAAATCAAAATAATTGATTGGTTCATTCGATAGTGCAAACGTTCACACTCGGCAATACTGGCTTCGCAGTATCGCATCCTGTCAAACAAATTTTCCAAAATCGTGCAGGTTTCTGGCTCTATCACACAAATGGCTTGCTCGATATGAATTTGTGATGAATGGTGTGTAATCTATTAGAAATGCATTGTATAAAATGGTACATTTTTGTTTATACTAATGCTTTCCTTTAGCAGCAGATCTGGCATTGTATACGACAGTCATTTACAGACAATGACTGTGCTTAGAGAGACTTACGAGCTTAAGTTCAATTACAATTTAACATGTTTACGTTCATCAAAAATTGTGCAAACAAAAAATCATTTAAAACTTGCCGTATGCAGACAGCTGTATAGACGGTTGAACCTCGATCAATGCATTATGTTAATTATAACCTCAGTTTAGTTGAGGAGGGTATATGTATATCATTTGCTACGGGCCAAAAGTGTAACTCATTGAAGGAGTTACCTAGGAGACCCTAACTATGTTCGAGGGACATCCGCTTTATGACATTGTAAGTCATTTGAACAATGTCAGAGTCTGCCTGTCTGTCTGGCTGCAGTGCACGATAACTCTCGAAAAGAGTAATGGATTTACTTCAAATTTGGTACACGCAAAGAAAAAATTCGTTTCTGCGAAACGAAATATTAGACAACTACAATTCTCGTTTACGACGACTGAAATTCTTTTGGTCAGAACAAAAAATTGCTTACGTGAAATAAGTTTCTGTCACAACAAAGGAAATTTCAGTTCCGGCAAACGAGAATTGTAGTTGTCTAATATTTCGTTTCGCAGAAACGAATTTTCAGTCAGAATTTATTTTTGGTTACCATATGTTCCATTATGTTCCATTTACTTTCTGTCTATTCCAAGAAAGTAATAGAAACAAATAGAAAAATTGGTAGAGAGTTTTAATTGCTTGGTAGAATTGACTGCAGTTTCGATAGACACCACTCTATCATCTTCAGAATTCAGTAGCAATAGTGTATGTCTTTAACTTAAATCAGCTGAAATACTTGAGGAAGCAGTAAATTGAATTTAAGAAGAACTGCTAACCAAACCCGTATTTTGCCGAACTATGTAAGTCAACATACTAAAACTCTCATACCAATACATTTTTGTTTTTTGCTTGGGTTCGCATCGCGAACCACGAAAACAAATGTAGTTTTGTCAACGGCTAATGCCGACGTCATCGTACCTCATGTGCTTGTATGTGTTGTTGTTATTTATTGTTGGTCTGTTTTGTTATTCAGTCAGAATTTTTTCTTTGCGTGTCTGTGATAATATTTTTTTCTAACTAAGGCTAAGATCGAAGATGGACCACATAGGCTCACTTTCTCCCCAACAAAGGATTAAAATAAAGTGAAATATTGATTCAGTAATATCTTCTGTACCACCTATTCGATAGATAGTAATAGTTTAGATGTAGCATTGGTAGCTTGCACACAAATGGACAACTTTGCACAAAAAGATAACCGCTTATAACGTTAATACCAGTACACATAAATACTTGAAATGTTGTGCAGTGTAAATCAATACAAAATTCAATGGGTGCACTCTGAGAAACGCTAAATTGCCTCCAAGTAGTGGTTATACTTGAAACAAACTCCCCGGGAGTGCAAACAGAGTCATTTACCTGAGCTAAGAACGTCATAGATGCTTCAAAAGCCACTGAATCGGCTGAATCTATGCATTTTATGGGAACATATTTCGCGATGATATGGACGAGCAGTTCGATAACACCCTTGTTGAGGTGGAGGTTAATCTCTCGGCTACCAATTGTGGTTAGAATTCTACAGATTAACATCTATCACCCAAAAACAGCCTTAGCGGATCTAATGCTGCGCCTGTCCACAGGTTCATCGTCCTCATACAGGAACCCTACGTAGTAGGGTATCAGTACACACAACTTTAAGTTGCTTTTGGCCAACTGTGAAGGTACTCCAAGAAAAGCCAGGAAAAATATAAACTTTTTTCGCTTACCTAATTTTATTGGTAAAGACCAAACAGCTGCTTTGAGAAAGGTAATCAAAGATACTGGATTGAGCCCAATTACTTGCCTTAGGAAGATGTTGAAGTACCTTCAGATGTCTTCAGTTGAGTAGTAGAAAGAACAGCTTATGATGCGTGTGAGCATTATAATTAGCGTAGACACAACGTTAATCATCTTATCTGGGGTAGCATAGATACAAACAATAGTTGTGATCCTAGCTTTCTAACTCCCTAAAGAAATGAGATCCTAGCAAAAGTCATTTCGCAATACTTTCAATCTCTCTGCGTGCCGTCCAATAAGGCAGTGACCCGTCATGCCAGACAAGATAAGTGAAACGTCCGGTCTTGATAACGACAAAAAGGCATTGGTGCGTCTGGAGTTAAGACAGGGGCAGTTTCTGACTAGTGATCACCTGTCATTTGTTGTCGTAAGGGCACTAACTTTTAAAAATAGCATGCAGGTTGCTAGAGGCATGCTCACATAAACAGGTGAATATTGAGCTATCTCGTTAAGATATCTGTGATAGTCAAGGGCAGTTTTTTAATTCAGAAATATAGTCTTAAGGTGCTTGATATCAGCCTGACTTTGGGAGAAAATATTGAAAGCGCTCCGTTCAGAAGATTAATTTTCAGCCCCTTTGACATCTATGATTTATGGTCTTTAATATTTAATAACATTTATACCTGGAAAACACTACTTGAGACATCCATAGTCTTATGCTGTGGATAACTTAATTCCTCAGAAAATGCACTAAATCCCACTTGCTTATTGAGATTGGAACGGTCTGTAGAATATAAAATCATTCCATTCTGATATACTATCATAATAGTGACCTACTTCTTGTGAACAAGTGGTTCAGACAGGCATTGTTATATAGGGTGTTCCAAATAGAGATACTTTTTTCAATAACCTTTTTTTACAGATCACGTGTGAGTCGTGTCATGCTGTCATGTTATTTTTGTTAAGTATTGTTTGGCATTTCATCATGGAAAGACTTACGTCTGAACAACGTTTACGCGTGTCATTCGCCAGTTACCAGTCGAAATGCTCGAACGAGTCATCGAATATTGGACTCAACGGATGGACCATCTGAGACGTAGCCGCGGCCAACATTTGAGAGACATAATCTTCAAAAAATAAATGCCAAAGAATGTTCTTTCAAATGATAATAAACATTCCCCATTCAATTTGAATGTTCTGTGTTTTTTCTTTAAAAAAGTAGCGAAGCTCGAAATGGATCACCCTATAGAATGACATCAGGTCCTTCTACCATTTCCTCAACTGGTGGCACAATTCCCGATGATGATCTCTCTGGCGTAAGGCATTTTTTTTGCAAAATTTTGAGAATAAATTAAGAGACGTCTCTGAGTAGGAATTACACAGTAAGCATTTAAAAGTATGTATACTTTAGTATCTGAGAGTATAAATCATTTGTAGTGGACTAAAAGGACAATACATGGAATATGTAACTTATGACCCTATATACGTTTCGTCTTTTTCAACGTTTTATCTTCTGTCATAATTTAGTGTTAATCCTTTAGTCCAATCAAAAGATGTGCAGAAAATGTATTCGCATTATAACGGAATTTCATGCAAATTTAATAATGTAAAAACTTCGATCCCCTCTGTTGAAAATCTACCTGCTTCGCATGCTTTGGAATGAAGGTATCGATATCACAAAAGTTCGTCTGTCGGCTGCTCTGCCTGGTGCGCACGATAACTATTAAATGGAGTGAACGAAGGATTTAATTTCGAAGAATGTTCATTGTGACCCACTCCATCTGGTAACTCCCAAAAATAGATTAACATTTAGAGAAATATCGAATTTCTTGTAACGTATACTATTTCTCCCAATCTTCTGTAATTTTACACATTGTAGTAGCATTTTCGTCGCTATCAACTGAAGTATAATGAGCCTTGCTTTTTGTGGTAACTCCGACAAAAAGCAGCATTTTTATACCCTGCACCACACTGTGGTACATGGTATTATGACTTTGTGCATTTGTTTGTAACACCCAAAAGGAGAAGAGATAGACCCATTGTTTATTATACCGATCGACTTGTAATCACTTTCTGAGTCGATTTAGCTATGTCCATCTGTCTGTCTGTCCGTCTGTCTGTCTGTAGATGTATTCTTGTATTCATAGTACAGGTCGCAATTATGGTCCGGTCTCAACGAAACTTTGCACATATTTTTTTTTAGGCCCAAGGACGATCCCTATTGAATTTGGTTGAAATCGGTTCAGATTTACATATAGCTCCCATACATGTATATTTACCTCCGATTTCGCATATATGCACTGTATAAGCAACATTATTGAACCGATTTGTACAAACATTGACAGAGAGTAGTCTCGTCATACACTTAGATACAATACAAAATTTGGTATATAGCCCCATATATATGTTGGCCCCGATTTGACATCCAAGCGCTGTAGAGACTGTATTTTATATCCGATCAGTACGAAATTCGACAGAAAGAGGTTTCTATTTTACATGAATGAGTATTTAGGGAAAATCGATTCAGATTTTTATGTAACCTCCACATATATGTTCCTCCTGATTTGGTTACAAAGCGCTATAGAAGTTGTACTTTACTTCCGATCATTACAAAATTCTCCAGAAAGATGTTTCTCAATTTAGGAACGAATATTGCTTAATTTAGCGATTATCGGTTCAGAATTAGATATATCCAGATATATATGTTCTTACCCATTTACCAATTATTCCAAATTATTATCGCAATGACCCTTATCGCATTTTTAGGGAGGAGTAGGGTATTATATAGTCGGCCCCGCCCAACTTTCCGCCTTTCCTTACTGGTTTCGTTCGTAAAAAGTTATTGATTTAATTTTCTTTGCTAATTAATTTTATATAAACTATTTATGTTTCCCTTAGGCGAATTAACCGATTATTAGCTATAACGTTCTTGCACGAAATGAGTCATATAATTTTTCTTGTATTACTCGACGACACGCCTCCATCTTAGTATTAAACCAGTAAGGAAAGGCTAAAGTCGGGCGGGGCCGACTATATAATACCCTAGACCACTCTCGTAATATTGAATAACTCTGATATATAAATTTTGTAATTCATGTATAAATTGTTTACATAAATTTACTTTTGAGTCATTTTATACTTAAATAATACCCTGTACCACAGTGTGGTGTGGGGTATAAAAACGATTGGATGTAAAATACAGCTTTTATAGGACTAAAGGGCCAATTCGGACGAAACATATATATGGGAGCTATAGCTAATTCTTAACCGATTTTCTTCAAATTCGGTAGTGTTGGTTCATGGATCAATAAACTCTACCATTCTAAATTTCAAAAGGATTGGATGTAAAATACAGCTTCTATAGAACTAAAGGGCCAAATCGGACGAAACATATATATGGGAGCTATAGCTAAATCTTAACCGATTTTCTTCAAATTCGGTAGTGTTGGTTCATGGATCAAGAAACTCTACCATTCTAAATTTCAAAACGATTGGATGTAAAATACAGCTTTTATAGGACTAAAGGGCCAAATCGGACGAAACATATATATGGGAGCTATAGCTAATTCTTAACCGATTTTCTTCAAATTCGGTAGTGTTGGTTCATGGATCAATAAACTCTACCATTCTAAATTTCAAAAGGATTGGATGTAAAATACAGCTTCTATAGAACTAAAGGGCCAAATCGGACGAAACATATATATGGGAGCTATAGCTAAATCTTAACCGATTTTCTTCAAATTCGGTAGTGTTGGTTCATGGATCAAGAAACTCTACCATTCTAAATTTCAAAGTGATTGGATGTAAAATACAGCTTTTATAGGACTAAAGGGCCAAATCGGACGAAACATATATATGGGAGCTATAGCTAATTCTTAACCGATTTTTTTCAAATTCGGTAGTGTTGGTTCATGGATCAATAAACTCTACCATTCTAAATTTCAAAAGGATTGGATATAAAATACAGCTTCTTCAGGACTAAAGTGCAAAATCGGACGAAACATATATATGGGAGCTATAGCTAAATCTTAACCGATTTTCTTCAAATTCGGCAATGTTGGTTCATGGATCAAGAAACTCTACCATTCTAAATTTCAAAACGATTGGATGTAAAATACAGCTTTTATAGGACTAAATGGCCAAATCGGACGAAACATATATATGGGAGCTATAGCTAAATCTTAACCGATTTTCTTCAAATTCGGTATTGTTGGTTCATGGATCAAGAAACTCTACCATTCTAATTTTCAAAATGATTGGATGTAAAATACAGCTTCTACAGGACTAAAGAGCAAAATCGGACGAAACATATATATGGGAGCTATAGCTAAATCTTAACCGATTTTCTTCAAATTCGGCAATGTTGGTTCATGGATCAAGAAACTCTACCATTCTAAATTTCAAAACGATCGGATGTAAAATACAGCTTCTATAGAACTAAAGGGCCAAATCGGACGAAACATATATATGGGAGCTATAGCTAAATCTTAACCGATTTTCTTCAAATTCGGCAATGTTGGTTCATGGATCAAGAAACTCTACCATTCTAAATTTCAAAACGATCGGATGTAAAATACAGTTTCTATAGGACTAAAGGGCCAAATCGGACGAAACATATATATGGGAGCTATAGCTAAATCATAACCGATTTTTTTCAAATTCGGCAATGTTGGTTCATAGGTCAAGAAACTCTACCATTCTAAATTTCAAAACGATTGGATGTAAAATACAGCTTCTATAGGACTAAAGGGCCAAATCGGACGAAAGATATATATGGGAGCTATATCTAAATCTGAACCGATTTCAACCAAATTCAATAGCGAACTTAACAGCCGCGAAATACTCTAAACTGCAAAATTTCAGAACGATCGGAGTGAAATTGCGACCTGTAGTCGACGAACAACTTTACATGGACAGACGGACGGACGGACGGACGGACAGACATCGTTAAATCGACTCAGCTAGTGATTCTGAGTCGATCGGTATACTTTAAGGTGGGTCTAGCTGTGTTATTTTCAGGTGTTACAAACATCTGCCGTGAAACAAACTTATAATACCCTGTACCACAGTGTGGTGTAGGGTATAAAAAATAACCACCTCGTAGTATTGTAAATAATTTAGGTTTCATTTGGAAGGGCTTTCAACTTGCAATTTCAAATTAGACAATTTTATCTAAAACCCATGTTGCATTGTATAATGAATTTCAGTACCTGTAGTCGCATTACCCGACATAACATTGTATTTATTTTTAGGCTCCAATCAAATACACTCGTACATAACTATGTACATAAACACATCTATATATAGGGGCAAACCCTCCTGCATTGTAGTTCAAACCAGTTCTACGGCATTATAAATGGAAAAGCTGGCAAACAACAAACTGCGGCGCTGCATTACTCTGCGAATAAACAAAGTCGTCACTCGCCAAAAGATTTAAAGACCTGCAATGGGGGACCGGATGAATGGTGGCAATTGTAGTGGTGGAGCAATACACCATCAACGTTGGCACTAGCACAAGACCAAAAAACAGTTTAGTTTGTCACGCAAGCGCACGATGGAGATCTGCCTCTCATCTCTCCTGCAGTTCGAGTCCCACTCCGTTCGCACGTGTGAGAGAATGCAAAATCGAAGAAAAAATGCCTTTATGGAGAAAATGCAATGAAAAGCAAACAAATTGCCAAACAATAACAATTTGGATGGATGGGTATGGGGGTTGACGGGTAGTGTAATAAAATGTAAATAACCTAATGGGGCTGCTGGGGCCTGTAAGTATGTATAGACTATGTATGTGTAGACCGGTTTTGTTATGAATATGGGCAAATAACAAAAATGAGAAAATATTTAAAACAATAAAAACAACTTAAACAACCACAAACAAACGCTTTGTTAACACTATCGTTACCAAAGTCGGATAATATTGATAAATTACGTTTTATTAATGAGTCGTTATTTTTTAATTGAATAAAGCTGATGGAGTGATTGATATCTAATAGCACTGGGCAACAAAATGTCAACAGTTTTTTTGTTCTAAAGAGATGATCGTATATTTTTAACATATTTTGTCCTTATAAATCGTAATCATTATAAAGGTGAACTTCTTTGCGTACTAATATAAGTGATATTACCACATACTGCATCCTAAAAGTGGCAATATATATGTTCTCTTTTAATATAGCAAAAATTCACTCTTTTAACTCAAACGAAAACGAATATCATAAATTTAGAGTTAGTTATAAACTAATAAATTAACGTCCACAGTCAATTTTTAAAAATTAGTTGAAACTATAATACGGAATCAAACGAAATTAATAGCGGTAATGAAAGACTTAAGTAGGGATGTAACGAAAGTGACTTTAGCGAAAGCGAATGCGAAAGCGAATATTGAAATATATTTCTTGCGAATGTGAATGCGAAAGCGTACAGCGAAATATGGATATTTGCGAAAGCGAATAATAGTACTGAATTGATATTTTCCAGGATATTCAAGTATCTTTTCCATATTTTAACCTCCTGTTACCACAAGGACAAGCATATTTTTGCAACTGTTTTGAAGAGAAGTAGCAGAGGTTTTCATTGGTATTAATATCTTCAAAAGGTGTGAAGCGAATAATAAGATATAATAACACACCGAATAAATTATTAACATTTTCTCAAAAACTATGATTTTTTGCTTTGTTTTGTAAGCTAAAGGCGAATCCACTGAACGGAAAATGGTGTTGTAAGAAGTTGAGGGCTACTTAATTCTGAATTTTTTAAAACTTTCCTGATCTAATTCGGATAAATGGTTCTGAAGTTACACCAAAATATGTGGTTCAACCTCTCTATTTTTTTTTAATATATCAGCGAGAATCCAAAGAAACAAAAAATAGGTTGAACCACATATTATGGCATAACTAGACAACCATTTCTCCGAATTGGTTCTGGAAAGTTTTAAGAAGTTCAAAATTAAGTAGCCTTCAACATCTTACAACACAAATTTCCATCCGTTCAGCAGTTTCGCCGATATCTTACAAAACATCATAGAAACGTCTAAAACGCACAATAGTTATATTTTTATGATTTCATCATAAAGTCTGATCAGTTATGAAAAAAATTAGACCATTTCGAAGAAAATCGATGCATAATTTAAAAAGTTGTTCCGAGTAAACCTGTCACTTCTCTTGAAATTCGAAAATTTGCTCTAATTTCTACAAAATCAAACTTTGACAAAAAAAATATTTTCTCTTTATTAGTAACAAAAAAGAAACCAAAATTTGACACATAGAAGTCAGACACAAAAATCGTGTCGACCAGTGTAATATAACATGTGGCGATGTGTCCAGTTTTCACTGGGGACAATATAGCGCAATATAAATTAAAAATGCCTTAATTTCAGCATGATCGGTTAAAAATTCGTTCCCTAGAGGGTCAGTCAAATCGTAAGGTAACTTTGCATGGGCCTATATTAACACATAGACCGATTTTTTTCAGCCAGAGAAATTGAAAAATGTTTTCTCTAGACCGTCAAGAAGTAATATCGACGGGGACATCTATATGGGGGATATATCAAAGCATGGACCGATGTGCCCTATTTTCAGTAGGGATTGTCCCTGTCCTAAGAAATTCATCTGTACCAATTTTCGTAAAAATCACATTGTTCACAAGAATATATGGACAGACGGATATGGCTAAATCGACTCAGAAAGTAATTTAATAATAAACAATGGGTCTATCTCTTCTCTCTCGGCGTTACAAACAAATGTACAAAGTCATAATACCCTGTTCATCAGTGTGGTGTCGGGTATAATAAACAGAAAGAAATATTCGTAACTCTTTTTGCAAATCCATCACATCGATATAATCAAAATTTTATGCTTCCCATTAAAGGTTAACTAGTGAGTTGACAATGAGGCAGTCCTCATATAATACGACTAATTCAAAACCTGTTTGATTATAGTTTGCAAAGCTTTGTGAACAAATAATAAAACACGTGTGTTTACCTAATCTAAAGAAAAAGATTATGTTGAATACCGATTGTTTTGAAAAAAATGAGTGAAAATGTGTTTTAAATTTAGTTTTTATTTTAGAATTTTTGTAAACAGTGGTATACTTCTGGAGCATACGATTGAAGGAGACCAAAATGTATCTTCTGGCCATGAAAATGGTAATATTAATACACACTTTTATGGAAACCCAATGGTTTTTTTAATATATCGTATTTATTGGTTATGCATTGAATTTTTGTGTGATCTTGAAATGTTCCTTTATTTGTAATTGTTCAAAAATAACGAATAAATAAGATATGTTTAATAAACTATTAGGTGTTATAGGTATTACAGTGACTTTTACGGGGAATATTTTTGTCGAATACATCATCCGATGTGTAAAGTGACAAGGAATACCTGGAAACTTTCAAATTTTGTCAGTTTAACGCTTAAAGAAACCTCCTCAAAAGTCCTTATATGTACAAGGAAAAACAAACAAACCGATTTTTTTGGGTCAGAACAAGCGTTAAAAATGTAGATGCACCATCAGCCCTAGTCTTTAATCTAGAATTAAATTCTATAATAGAAAAAATTGATTGGACAGCTATACTATTTAGTGTACAAATATGCGGGTTGGCAATAATGTTACGGAATATAAAATATTTAAATGTCACATTAATAAATATCAGAGCCTAATTACTTGGCCTAAAAATTTATGAGGACAAACGTAATGTATGGACAGAACATGTCTAGGGGCAAAATCTCCAGACTTAGAAAACGGTCCCCATAAATTCGAAAGCTTCGAACAAATAAAATATATTGGACTGATATTACACCGAAAAGATAAGCTCAGTGGCGCTATACAGGAACGGATTCAAGCTGCCAATCCATGCTATTTTGCACTTATAAAACTTTTAAAAAGTAAATTAATCAAATGTGAAAGTATAATAAAACAAGTAAGAAAGTTCGGGTAAATTGACTAAGGTATACCCTCACTTTGTGAGTAATGGAATATTACACGAATTAATGTGTCAATTTGTGTGGGAGGTACCAGAAGGGGTTTATCACATACACTTATTTTTCACTGAAAAGTAGATGCTTTAAAAACATTGCACTGTGCCGAATTATAAGCGTTTATGTGCACTAGTATATTAACGTTATGTGCTATTAAATTTTGGTATAATTTGACCATTTAGTGTGGGAGGTACAAAAAGGGGCGTGGTGGTAACGCCCATTTATCACAGGACATCAAAAAACATTTTGTACAAAATGGCCCCTTTGTGTGGGAGGTACCAAAAAGGGCGGTGTCACTTCATCCATTTTTCGCAAGGTTATAGCGACAGATAAACTATTACTACGTGTGGAATTACAGATGAGTCGGATAAGTAGTACAGAAGTTATTAGATAACTAAATGTTAACCCTTTGTGAGGGAGGTAGAGACAGACGGGCGGACATTGCTCAAATGACTTAAAATGGCTCAAAACGGATTTCCGGCGAACATACTTCGGGTCTTAGGTCACTCCTTCGATGTGTTACACTTTTTGTCCGTAGCAAATGATATTCGTATATCCCCTCATCACACTAAAGTGAGGGTATAAATATGTAGATTCAAAACATGTTTGGTTTGTTTTATTAAGTCGGAACATTACGAAAGGAAACCGTAGACCAACTTATGATTGTTGAAAAAGGAATTCTAATGATGTAACATGCAGGATTAGATACAGCGACGAATTATATAATCTTATTCAAGAAGAAAATATAGTCTGATATATTAAATCGCAGAGACTGCGATTGCTTGGCCAAATAGATATAGAGAATGAAGGATGATTCAATTGTAAAGAAAGTGTTATCATACAAATTAATCGAAAAAAGCGAGGAAGACCCTGATAAGTATCTTACACAATTGTTCATCAAAAAAGAGCCTTCTTTTGATATTGTGTTGGAATCCATAGTGACAACTAAACATGTAACGCAAGGCAAAAATCAGGCGGAGCCGAACATTACACCATTTTTGACGAAGGGATGCGCATACAATTTTCTGGTGTAATATGGTGTGTTATGATGAGGGATAGAAATGCTGAAAACATCACTTTCAACACTGAAAATATTATCTTCGTGAATATCACGAAATATTTCTAACATATTACGAAATCTGTCTTATTTTTCAGCCAAAGAAATGTTTTATACGATATATTAAAAAAATCATATATATTACGAAGAAGATTCTTAATATTTTTTATGAAATTATTTCATATTTTTTATGAAACTATTTCATATTTTTAATGACAATATTTCATATTTTTTATGAAAATATTTCATGAAATTATTTAATATTTTTTATGAAATTATTATTTTATATTTTTTAAGAAATTAATTCATATTTTGTAAGAAATTATTTTATATTTTTTAAGGAATTATTTCATATTTTTTAAGGAATTATTTCATATTTTTTTATGAAATTATTTCATATATTTTATGAAATTATTTCGTGTATTTTATGAAATTATTTCATATTTGTTATGACTTTATTTCATATCTTTTATGCAATTATTTCATATTTTATATGTCCCCGACCTACACTATTTTAAAATTGTCTATAAATATTCTTCTGGGTTTAGACCGTTTTTACCTCTAATTCGGTTCGAAACGCAGTTCTCTCTTATCAGGAAAAGATTAAAGCAAACGAACAAGAATTATTCCTTACTTCTGCTATTTCAAATCAAAAATAATCACATCAAGTAATGTATTGCCATATTTGTATGAAATTATTTCAAATTTAGTATGAAATAATTTCATATTTTGTATGAAATTATTTCATATTTTGTATGGAATTATTTCATATTTTGTATGAAATTATTTCATATTTTGCATGACATTATTTCATATTTTATATGAAATTATTTCATATTTTATATGAAATTATTTCATATTTTATATGAAATTATTTCATATTTTATATGAAATTATTTCATATTTTATATGAAATTATTCCATATTTTATATGAAATTATTTCATATTTTGTATGAAAATAAAGTACACCCCTAAAAATTAAAAATTATGTTACTCTCACAAAAATTGCGAAATTGTTAAGACGTCATTTCATACAAAATAAGAATCTTTTCATAAAATGTATGAACATTATTTTACGAAGCTTTTATGACGATTTCTTAAGAAACCCCTTCGTAAATTCGTAAAATATTCTTAATAATATGAATGAAATTTACGAAAATCTTCGTAAATAATATGAAGAATGTATGAATATGGGTAATAATTTATACACTTATCCATAGACTTTTTCAAATAGACATTGTTTTCTTCGTTAGGATTATCTTTAAAACTATTTTTTGCTTAAGACCTTCAAATTGGGGACTACATTAAAAGTATTGTTGGGTAAAATGTTACCGCCTTTCTGTCCCAATAATAATTATCATATTCCATATTACATTGAACGCAAATGGAGGGAATACCTTAGTCGGTTTATTCGACTTAAATTTTCTTACTTTTTATACCCACACTGTGGTACAGGGTATTATGACATTGTGCATTTGTTTGTAACGCCTAAAAGAAGAAGAGGTAGACCCATTGTTTATTATACCGATCGATACAGAATCACTTTTTGACACTTCTTGTAATCAAAATGTCGTATTTATCTTCCGATTGTAATGAAATTTAGCACAGTGCTATTTTTTGTCTCAAGGACGATCCCTATTGAAATTGGTCAGAATCGGTCAAGATTTCGATATAGCTCCCATGTTACCCCGAGAAGAACCGTATTTTACATCCGATGTAGAACCGTATTTTACATCCGATCTGTACGAAATTCGGCAGAGAGAGTTTTCTTATTACGTGAATGAATACTACCAAATTCTGAGAAAATCGGTTCAGATTTAAACATAGTCCCAATATATATGTTACGCCCGATGTGACATGTAAGCGCTATAGAGGCGTAGTTTACATCTGATCTGTACGAAATTAGGCAGAGAGGTTTCTTATTACGTGAGTGAACACTACCAAATTCGGAGAAAATCCGTTCAGATTTAGATATAGCCCCCATATATATGTTTCACCCTATTTGACATGTAAGCGCTGTATTTTATATCCAAATTCTTATCGCAATGCATATTTTCGCATTGTTAGGGAGATGTAGGGTATTATATAGTCGGCCCCGCCCGAATTTCAGTCTTTCCTTACTGGTTAATTCAGTGTTAATTTAAAGTAAATAAAGTGGTCTGATTGTTCTGTTTACAAACAAAAAAAAATAATTTGAGATTCCTGGGAATAAACAATTCTGGACAATGGAATTTAAAACGCAAACAAAACAAATCCGCAACAAAACAAAATACCCAATTGATTTGCTAAAGGTTTCAATTACCTAAAAAAGGATTAGCAACAGTGTAGGAGTTCTCTTCTAACAACAGTCCGCAAATGGCAATAACTGAGAGCTGAGGGTGGTAACTGCGTAAATGGGGATGTCAGCTCAATTATTTGTAAGTGGGTATAGGTTTGCCTGTATGGATGGATGAATGTAGGTGAGAGTATTTGTCAAGGTTAATATCGCCAGTCATTGTTGTTGCTATTACTATTGTTGCACATTTGTGTGGATGTTCAAAACAATAAGCAACAATACTAATAACAACAATGGATTTCAATGTGAAAACACTTAAATGACAATTAAGTCGATGAGTAACAGTGGTGAGCGAATGGAATGAGTAGTTATCGGTTATCGGGGCGAAACAGAATGTAAAGGATACCCCAAACAGGTGAGAGTGGTTGGTTGGGTTGCCGGCATTTGTGATGAAGTGAGGTGCGCTGTGAGAGGTCGTGATGGTGTAATTGTAATAGTACATAATACTGTAATATCGTAACCACATAGGTATTAAACAACGATGTACTCGTATCGAGGTGACCAAATAATGTACATACATATTTGAAAAGGGCGTCGTTGCGATGTTAGGGAGGGAGTGAGTAACCGTTTAATAAGCTCAACTCATTTGAAATTCCCAAATGATTCACATGCTAACAATTTGTAGAATTTAAACAACAAAACAGAGTGGGAGAAGCGATACCACCAACAACAAACTAGAAATCACTTTAGACAATTGAAATTATTTGAAGAAATGTAGGGGATGTGTCAAATTAGGGTGTGGCTGTCCCGTTCGACTGTATTCTTTGTGATGAGATTGTTGATAATAAACGATGTGCTTGCTGGCTGCAATGTTGTCTATTTGATCGCGAAGGTGTAAAAAAGTTTCGTTTTATTGTTGGCGTTGTTGTTATTGCATTTTTATATTTGCCTCCCAAAGATAGACTGAGCTTTGTTGCGTTTGCACAGCTGTAGCTTCACTTTGTTAATAAAGAAACTCCGTCTGTCTATTTTCCAGTTTATCTTCAAGATTTGTTAGTTATTCCGATCGTTAACAAGTTTGTTTTACAAGTTTAGCAGAAAAGCTACTTGAAGGTCGGTCAAGACGAATGGAATTTACCATCCGTCAGGGGTTGAATGGAACTACAAAATGTACATCTGACGTTTCATTGATAAAATAAAAAATACAAAAAATTAATAACAACAATAATCAGAGAATAGTTGCAGTATCTATATGTTACATATGGATACTGAATATCGTGGTTATGCAACTAAACTAACAAACTACATTTTCGTTTAATTTTGTTATCGATATTTAACCGACTTTTATTACTACATCTTTTTCATTATAGAGGAAGAATTATTTGTTATAAGTTAGTATGGAAAACAATTAATACAAATTATTTCGATGCGGTTAGAGTTTATCTTTTTTGTCACTCGAAATACTTTTTTGCCGAAAGTTAAAGTCGTGTCCATTTCGATAAAAATATGTCGAAATTGTAATTAAAATATTAACAGGTTTCTTTTGCAAATAGTATGATAAATGAGCTCCAGTGATCTGATCACATATCGAATTATTAGTTATCGAATCATTGGACGTTAAAATTAAAAAAAAATTGCGTTGTTTTGTAAAATTGGCTCAATATGAAAAACGGAAAAAAAATTAAACAAAAAAAAATTAAACAAAAAAAAATTAAATTAAAAAATAAAGAACTTAGTTATCGAAATTGAAAAACACAATTTTTTTGCTTTTACACTGTTGTGAGTATGTATTAAATTTGTTGTGATAACTTTAGAGTGTTTGTGTATAGTCGGCCAAAGGCATGCTTTGGGCTTACTGTCTTGTCCAAAGTGTATTTGCTTGAATAGATAATTAAGAAATTATCAATTTCAAAAGCAATTATCGATAGTTATCGTTGCTTTCTTCCAACTTTCTGTTTTGAGCAAATTAGAATGAAAACCTGTAAGGAAGGACTAAAGTCGGGCGGAGCTTACTATATAATACCCTACACCACCATATCGGATCAAAATAAGAATACATGTTGTCAAGTTTTATCAATGTTATTTTCCTAATGATAATGAACAGTTAAATTTTTTTTATTTTATGGCGGTCAGATTAAAAATATACCGAAGCTATAAATGAATCGATATTCTTCAAATTTGGCAAGATCCATTCGTAGTTCTTCTAAATTTTATTAAAATCTACTTAAAAATTCAGATTATATAGCTTTTAGATGAATAATAGGGGCTACAACTAAATCTGAATCGGTTTTCTTAAAATTTTTTTGTTTCAGAAACCTTGATTCTATATATCTTTTATGCAAAATCGGAATAGAGATATAGGTATATGGTGAAAATATCTTAATCTGAAACGATTTTTCTCAAATTTGTATTAGTTTATTATCAGCGCAAAAAATATGCTGTACGAAATTTCGTAAAGATTTTATGTAAATTGTGGCTTCTATACCGCGTAAATGCCAAATCGGGATGCACATACATATAAGTGTGAGCTATATATAAATCTAAACCGATTTTTATGAAATATGGTAATAGTTCAAAACGTTCCTGTGCAGAATTTCATAAAGCTCTGCCAAAAATTTTAGATTATATACCGCTTAAATGCCTAATCTGGATGTACATATACATATATGGGAGCTATATCTAAAGCTGAACCGATTTTGACCAATGTTAGATTTAGATTGACAGACGGAATCGGGTGCTGTTATTACCAAGTTTTCGTTTCCTACTAAGCTAATTTCAAAATTTTTTTATCCTACTTTAAATTTTAATTATGGTTAACATTTAAAATTTTAAATTTGAACTACCCTTTACTTTGGCTTGTGCTTTGAGCACTTTGGATTATTTTCTATGGGGAGGAGCTATTAAGGATAAATGTTACGCAGCATCCAGAGACAATTGAATGGTTGAAATGTGAAATCGAAGTTGCCATTGAAGAGATTTGACCCGAAACAATCGAAATTGTGCTGAAAATCGGGATGAGGTACAGCCGAGCCAGTCGTGGTAGTCATATGAATGATATTTTGTTCCATTATTAAATGACAAAGTTCAAACTTACCAATAAAACCAGAAATTTCAAAAAATTATCAGTACTTTTTTTATAGCCGATTAAAATTTAGAATAGCCCCTTCACAAATCGTCGGTGCGCCGACAAATACTCCTTGTGTAATTTTTCGAATTTTTTTTTATTGTCGAATTCGAACGCCCTAGCGGTCAAACGACTACCCACCAAAGCATTTTGCGCCATCTTGACCGGATCCGAAGTTACCAAAAACTCCTATGTGTATCCCTCTATAGCAATGCTCCGACAAAAACTTGGGGTTTTGTTCAGAATCATCCCCTCTATTCGACAATGAATAGATCAAAATTGGATATGCTTCCATTCGCGAGTTATGGCGAAAACAGTACTTTTACTCAAAACAAACTTAATAGCTTTGATTTGTAAAGAAAAACGTGGAAATTTAGAACTGTAACACAATTTCCTTTAAATATGATTATTTATAAGACGCTTTGTAACGTCCGCGACATTTGCCATGTTTTTATATTGCCAATTTTGTGTAATCCATAAAATCGACTTACACCGCCAAATTTTTCCAAAAATATTAAACCGAATTTAATAAGATTAATATATTTGCATCCTATAATCTCTGAGGAATAGATTAATATCAGCATTTTCGCGAAAAATATCCCTCGACGAATAAATTTTGTACAAAAAAAATTAGTTCGGAATTATTTTACTATATAATGCTATTATCTCGCGAATGAACAGTTCTAGGGAAAAGTAGTCAAAGGAAGTTTGGGAGATAAGCGAAAGGCCTACAACTCTTTCTTTAACAAACAAAATTTATAGTAATTTGGTAAGGATTTACAGTGTGCTAAAACTTTTGTATGCTTTTTCCTTTATATGAGGCATATTTAGATTTGACACATTGTAAATCCCTACCAAATTATTATAATTTTTTTGTTAAAGAAAGACTTGTAGTCGCTTTTAATATCTCCCAAACTTTCTTTGACCACTTTTTCCTAGGACTGACCGTTCGCGTAATAATAGCATTATATAGTAAAATAATTCTGAACTTACATGTTTTTTGTTCGAAATTTATTCGTCGCGGGATGTTTATGGCGGAATTGCTCGTGCCAATCTATCACTCAGAAATCATTGAAAGTTAGTATATAAATTTTATTAAATTTGCAATAATATTTTTGTAAAAATTTAGCGGTGTAAGTCGAATTTTTGGATTACAAAAAATTCGCTATAGAATAATATAGCAAACATCGCGGACATTACAAAGCGTCTTACAAATGTTCATATTTATGGGAAATTATGTTATAGTTTTAAATTTTCGTAATTAAGTTCGGTTGTTTGGTTAAAAATTGTTTTTATCGCGGTAACTCGCGAAAGGAAGCAGATCAGATTTGGATTTCTTCTTATCTGAGTAGAGGGGATGATTCTGTACAAAACCTCATTAGCCGTTTTTAGCCAAAATCCAGGCCAACTTTCGTTTGCTTGAGGTACGCTGTGAACATTCAAATATCAAAACTCCTATGTGTAATTTTTTTGTTTTATAAATATTTAAAATGCTCCAAACAAAACATCCTATGTGTCGATTTTCATGAAAACCATTTACCACGTCATAGGCTTTTCACATATACGATTTTTGTTATGATATATTGGTGGTAAATAATTAAAAGAAAAATTCAAAAATCTGAGATATTAAAAATATCGCGATTTGACGAAATTGCAACGTTTTTTTGTCTCTCCTGAAAACTAGTAAACAAACACATAGGAGTTTTCGTCGGCGCACCGACGAAATGATAAATAAACAATTAGAAGATATTTCTTGATTTTCCATATAAAAATTCAAATTAAATTTTGACATTTATAATAAAAACTACGATGTATTTGAACATGTATATTTCTTGATTTTCCATATAAAAATTCAAATTAAATTTTGACATTTATAATAAAAACTACGATGTATTTGAACATGTACCTCGAAATTTTGCTTAAATTTTAAAATTATTTTTTTCCTATTTTATTGTTGCAGGTAATAATAGACTACCCCGTACAATTTATGTAACCGCTTTCTCGGTTTAGGCGTTAATTTATATGAACTCATTATTACAACCCATTATTTGATTTTATAGACAATACATGCGACGTTAATAACACTTTTCTAATAATTAGCAATAACACTTTTCTAATAATTAGCAATATTAAATTGCCTTATTTTACATACAATACTGCTTATGTGAGTACGAGCGAGTATCATGGGTGCTAAGCGTGTTTTTACAACCAAATGGTGATATTTGTTTTTAACGTTGACTAATGAATGGTTTGCTCGAAAAGTTTAATATATGTGTTATTGCATCACAGGATTGATCCCTAAAAAAAGATCGCCAAATTTGCAAATAAAATGTTCACACACAAAGGTATCATTTTGTACAAAAAGTTTACTGCTTATAACTTGGTTACCATTACGTACAATTACTTTATATTTTGTGCAGTATACTGCTTTTATAGTAACGGGTGTTTTTTTACAGCTTTGCTTTTCGAATAGAGATAAAACTGGCATTTTGTGGTCAAATCTGGCAACTCTAATGTCATTTATGTTCAGTTTGATTTGCCATTTCATCATGAGCAGGTTGACAAAAGAACAACGCTTGCAAATCGTGCAAATTTATTTCGAAAATAATGGTTCAGTTCGCGAAGTTTACCGCAAGCTCCGTCCATTTTATGGTCGACATAATCGTCCATCAGAGCAATTAATTCGGTTAACCATGGATCGTTTTCGCACTACGTTTACTCTATGTGATAATACGCATCCGCAGAGACGTCGAACAATGAGCACCGAAGAAAAAATTGCCGCTGTAGAGCAAAGTGTTGAAGAGGACCCGAATGAATCGATTCGCCACCGTGCACAGCAATACCGTTAATGGAGACCGGTATAGAGCCATGATAACCGACTATTTTGTTCCCGAATTGGATGGCATGAATGTGGATGAGTTGTGGTTCCAACAAGACGGCGCTACATGCCACACAGCGCACGTCACAATCGATTTATTGAAGGAAACATTCGACGAGCGCATAATTTCGCGGAATGGACCTGTCAATTGGCCACCAAGATCGTGTGATTTGACACCATTGGATTATTTTCTTTGGGGATATGTGAAGTCGCTCGTCTACGCCAACAAACCAGAAACGTTAGGGGAATTGGAAGCCAACATTCGTGGCGTTATTGCCGACATACGGCCCCATATGCTCGAAAAAGTGGTTGAAAATTGGACCTGTAGAATTGGCTTTATTCGAGCCAGCCGCGGCGGCCACATGCCCGAAATCATATTTAAACATTAATGGCATAAAATTATCCTTCCAATAAAGCCAAATTGATGGACCTTAAAACGATTTTCTTGTGTTTTATTTCAATTCGAAGTTCTATACCCCTAAAAAAAACACGCGATACCTGTAATCCCGTTATAAAATGAGAGTTATTGCCACGCCTCATTTGGTACCTCCCACACAAAATGACCAAATCATAAAAAAATGTAATGGCTCATAACCATAAACACTCACAATTCGATACTGTGCAATTTCTTGAAATTATCAACTGTTCAGCGCAAAATAGGCGTATTCGTTAAGCCACTTCTGATACCCGCCACACAACCCAAAACTTCTGCAGCTATCATTTAAATGTTTTCATATTTTGTATTTTTCAATGACTATAGAGACTAACAAAAAACGGTTTATCCGACTGAATTTTTATTACCTGTTTTTGACATTCTCTACTAAGTCTACTGTCGCAGTTCTCTTACCGAGATTGCTGAGCAGTTCAATATTCACCTGATATGGCTGCCGGGACACAGGGACATAACAGGAAATTGCAAGGCAGATGAACTTTCAAGACTACATAGGAATTACGTTCACCGCTCCAGGGGAACTGGAGTATGAGGGCATGCGTCTAGCGACCTTCAAACTGCGAAACGAAATACGAGTATTAGACAACTACAATTCTCGTTTACGATGGCTGAAATTCTTTTGGTCAGAACAAACAATTGCTTACGCGAAATAAGTTTCTGTCACAACAAACGAAATTTCATTTCCGGCAAACGAGAATTGTAGTTGTTTAATATATTTCGTTTCGCAGAAACTAATTTTTTCTTTGCGTGTAGAAGGCGATAGCCTGCCCTAGGTTTTCTTGACTTATGAAATTGGTTCAACTGGAGGAGGCTAGGGAAAAGCCTATGATTTCTTTACATCGCTGTGGTAGCACAATGGACTTAATTGTCTTAGTAACTCTGTCATAAAGGCTGCCACCCTTTCACTAGGGTTATATAGGTACCGCGAAAAGTCGCCTTTTAACCATTCGACTTTTTGAAAAAAAAAACAAGAAGTCGACTTAGGGTCAGAATATTTAATATCGATCTATGTAGTTTATTTTTGGCTAAAATTTTTATAAGCAGTTACGAATAGGTAAAATAAGATCTCGCTATAATTTTTTTGAATTTTTTTTTTTTGAAAAAGTTTTGTGGGCTTTTTAATTTTTGAAAAAATTAAAAAAATAGTTTCTGTGTTTTACGAAATTTCTAATTGCTCACGATCGCCTGAACTGATTTTTGCAACGTTTACTTTGTTCTAAAGAAAACGCAATGCGCCATTCTTCGTATTTTTTTTTTAAATTTTTTAAAAAAAATTTTTACGAGTTTTTTTTTGAAAAAACCTTTGTAGAAAAATTGCTCCCCCCTAGATTTTCTTCAAAATTTCACAGAATATTCGTCACACTCTCACAAATCCAGAACAATCAATTGTGAGACTCAATAGTTGTAAAAGATATGGATGAAATATCAAGACTAGTCTGACAATTTTCGTTTAACACCTAAGAATTATCTTGTATAGTTACCGAGATATCTGCAATTAAAAATTGTTTTTTTTTTATTTTTTCCCTTACCGTATGCTAGTATTTTGTAAATATCGATTTCATCCGTATCAACATGTCTGGATGTGCAATAAAAGTTCCTATAAGACGAAAAAAACGGTTGGATATAGTTCAAAAGTTATGACCACTTGAAGTTATATTTAAAAAAAATCCGAAAAAAAGATATGTGTAAAGTTTCGTCAAGATCGGGCCATAATTGCGACCTGTACTTTGATTACAAGAATACATCTACAAACAGACGGACATTGCTAAATCGACTCAGAAAGTGATTACAAGTCGATCGGTATAATAAACAATGGTTCTCTCTCCTCCTTTTGGGTGTTACAAACAAATGCACAAAGTCATAATACCCTGTAACACAGAGTGGTGTAGGGTATAAATACTAAAAAATAGTTTTGTCAAGTCCAATTGTATTTAATAAGTCATACTTATTCACGGAACATGTCCAATTAATTGGCCTTGAAAAATAAGTTTATTTAAACTCATTAAGGAAGTTTGGCACCGAACTTGTGTGGCGATAAGCCCCCACACTTTAGATGTAAAGATAACTAATTTTTCAGGGTCCTCCACATACACAGTACAATTCTGAGAATTGGACGTGAAAGTAGCCCTAAAAATAAGAACTTCTGCTTCATTCGTTTAGTCAAGTTCTGGCCTATGCGATTACTTTGCTTCTCATTTTATCACGATTATTTTTAACTGTTAAATAGGTCCGATATTGGTGTTGATACAACTAAATAAAGGTTTTGTTTATTAATTTTTATGTAAAAAATTTTGGTAACACTCGTACACGAAAAAAGTCGTCAATGAAAGTCATGGACAGAAACAAAAAGTTGACTTACGATTTCGACTTTTTTTGTACCAAAAAGTTGATTAATCGAATCGTCGAAAGTTGACTTATAGAACCCTACTATAATTATAGCCGAACCTTTAAAGTTTAGAGGTCCCTTTTGGAAGAGCCTTTATATATTTCGTAAACCCGATTATTCTTGATGTTAAATTTTATCTGAAAAATTTGAAATTCGCTTTTTGTCACACCACATTCAATTTGGAACTCTAACGAATTTCGTTAATCCCTCAAATATCCCTACAAATAGTAAATATTCGATAATGTTACAAACGTCATGATTAGGGCTATCAAAAACCGCACCGGTTAACCGGTTTCTCTTTAAAAACCGCCTATCGGTTTTCGGTTTTTCTGCATTTTCGAATTCGAAGAACCGTCGGTTTTTTCAACTCGGTTTATTCGACTTTTCGGTTTTTTTGAAACCATTATGAAATGATAATGAAAATATTATTTTTGAAACAGGAACCTACTAAACCTCTGCAATGAATGTCTTGAATGGCCTTTCAAGACATTCAGTTGTTTATCAAATACTTACTGCCACACACTCTATTTTGACAAAACAAATGAATGAGTGAAGAGAACAGTAACCGCCAAACAGGTTTCAAAACAAATAAGTAACAAGACAATGGAGAAGTACACTCATTCAAGTACTGTACACAAAAACTGAAATACTCGATTTCAGTGTACACTGCACTACTGTACTCATTGTCATTGCAAAGAGAGACGCAACAACAAAGAGCGACGGACCACCTTAGAAATTTATTGATTTTGAGGGGTAAATACACTAGTGTACATACTGAAGAAATAGAAAACAGCACTGTACTCGCTTCATTATACTCATCGTTTGACGAATTGAAACGAGTATAAAGAATACAACAACCGAACGAGCAGAGTACACGACTAGATTGTAAACATCAAACAGTGTGAAGTGTTTGCTGTTTTTTTTTCGGTCATTCTATGGTGCTGTCAATCGAGTACAATATACAATGTTTCAGTGTGCAGTGAAGTAGTGTACACTACTGTAGACGATGAAATGAATGTCTTGATGCAGAGGTTTAGAACCTACCTAAAATTTTGAAAACATCAATATAAAAACCGTTGACATCATGTATATGTATTTATACTGTTTGCATTGCTAACTTCCCTATAGACATCGTCTGCATATTTTTATCAAGGGTCTAGGTGATTATTGCAGTATAGAAATTAAATAACAATCCTTTCTAATTGAAATGTAGGTATAAATAAAAATACATATGTCCAGTTTCACATTTCGACAAGTTTTCATCACTATAGTATGCTCAAGTCAGAATCCGCTACTACTGATAATATATGTATATAATCGGTTTGCCATTTGTATGATGGTAAAAGCTAAGATTTTGCTGATCTTTACTATTAGTCAAGTTTTATAAAAATCATAATCAATTTTTTTTAAAGAAATCTTTTTAAAAATTGAACATATATATTATAAATATTGCAGAGATTATAATATTATATCATAAATGAAATCGGAACAATTGCATATTATAAATAAAAATATGAAGTGTTTACAATACAATTTTCAAATAAATCTTAATTTAATTGGAATATGGTTGTGAATTGAATTTGCACTACGCTTATTTTACGTCATCTAACAAAATTTTAAGCATTATATATGCATTTTTATTAAAAAAGAAAAAACCGAAAACAACCGGTTCACCGGTTTTTTATTTTCGGTTAAACCGAAACCCGGTTTTAGAGTTAACTTAATTTTCGAAAAAACCGAAAACCGTATTTTCAAAATAACCGGTTTTTTGTTCACCCTAGTCATGATAAAGCCAATCCACACGCGATACCCGATGTTGGTTGGTATCTAAATAGCGAATTGCAGCACAACTTCTGTTTGTCAACATCATCAACGACAATTCAACATCAAGTAAACATCAAATATGAAATCAACGAAACAATTAACAAAAAATTCCTTTAACAAAAAAATGAATCAAACTGGTTTTTTGAACTGTGCGACCAATGAATACTAACTATTAAGTGCTGGAAAATTAAAATTCAAAAAAAGCCACACAAATATTTTAATGTCTAAGTTATTATAAATTATGCAAAAAAATTAAATAAAAAACTAAACACAGAAGAAACTGAAAATTGTGTATGGGTGATATTAGGGGGGTATTAATTAATAAACAAATTAGTTACACACTTTTTCTAGGTTACGTTGATTTTTTCTATTGTTGGTGGTTTCAATATAACGGCTATGGTTATTTTTGGGTTTATTAAAAATGCATCCGAACGTTTAACGCGGAGGTGCAGTTTCAAAGTGATGATTTTATATCGATTATTTTTTTGTTGTGGGTTTCAATTAGTAGTTTTTAATAAAAAAAAATAAATGCTCGTTTTGTTTTCTTTAGAATAATTCACACTTGTTTCTTTTTTTTGGAATTTCGAAAATTTGTTTACAATTTTCGTTTCGTTATTTCACTTTGTTTTATTTATGTTGATAAACAAAACTAATATTTGAACATTTGGTTTGTTATTTTTATCGCTTATCAATGTCCGTTTCTGTTTTCGTTCTGCTGTCCGTTCGACGTTTTCCACGCACGCGTTCTCTACGACTCTCAATCAACAACTGAATTCATGAATGTCGAACTATTTGTTGGTTAGTCGTGTGGCGTCCAACTTTGTTTTGTTGTGTTCTCCACACACTCTCCAACACAATTTGCTTTGCTGCTGTTAACTGTACAGTAAGCTTTTTAAAGCTAGACTCTATTATGAATGTAAAGTTCTATCATAGACCGATGACTGTTGATTTAACAGAAAGCTCAGCATTTCCGTTGAATTCTCGATTTCCGGTTGTTAAATTGATTTTGAACAGTTTAATTGGGTTTAAGGCCCTACTATAATATGCTTAAGCTAGCATAAGCAACTGTGCGAATGCATGAAATCGTATGTGCCAAACTATAATGTACTTAAGTGAACTTTTCGTTAAGTTCTCTCAGCTCTCTCAGAGTTCCCATTTACTTAAGCAGGGTGCGAAACTTAACGCACATTCCGTACGGAATTGCTTATGCATATTATAGTTGGGCCCAGTGTTGTATATTTGATAAATTAATTAACTTAAAAAATATGCCAGTTATAATAGGAAATAAAAATATATGTAGACAATATTTATAAATACTGAAAAGTATTTTAAAACAAGTATATATGTGGCACTTCCGAATGGCATATACCCTACATCATGGATCACATTCAATGTTATAACAGGGAAAATATCTGCTCGTTTAAATGAGAATCACATACGAGTAGCTAAATATTACTCTATCCTCATTCTGTAAAATCGTTACTTTTTGATATTTTTGTATTTTATGCCTAATTATCGTCCCCAAATTCCGAAGTTTCTAGAAAGACTTTTTCGTCACCTTTTCCTCCAAATCCGATAAAAAGTCAGTTTATAAATTGCAAAAAATAATATGTAAAAATATAAAGGAATTCTGCGTTTAAAAAAAATTTTCAATATATTTTCTTTGTTATTGTTTCCACATTTTTGTTATCAATGAATTCCCATATTAATACAGAGTCTATTTTTATTTTTGTACAACTTTCAATATAAATTTTAACTTAGCTTTAGGACTTTGTATTAAGTTTTTATTTAATTTCAATTAGACGATATCAATTGGAAATAATGAACAATTTTACATAGAAGGCGTAACTGATTCCAACGTTAAAATACAATTTAAACTTCTATCATTTATTACAAAAGCCTATAAGTTGTAGAGTGAAATTTTACGAAATTTCGTAAAATGTAAGTTCAGTAAATTAGTGAAGTTCCGAAATTAACAAAATTTCAGCAAAATACCAGAAAACAAAATTTAAGAACCCACATTTCTTTTTTAATCCGCTCTTGGAATACAGAACAGGAGTGAAAACAACAATTCTTTCCCAAGTGCCGATGTTGGAGACAATTACAAACCATATTTCTGGTTAACGAAATTTCCTTTGTCGAACCTGAAATAATTATTTTCAAACAAATTTTTATTACAATGTATTTGTCTACAATTTCGGCTGCTACTGCTTCCAGCGGCATCAAATATATTGGGATTCATAATCGACATTTCAATGTATTCCAAACGGTGAAAAGCTTTAACTTTCAGTAATATTCTTAGACGTTAATCTTCAGATTATTCTGTATTTTAATGGATTTTAAATATTCTAGAATAAAACCGACCAAAATTGAGTTGGTCCGGCCATCCGACCAAATAGAAAAATTTTAATTCCATCCGACCAAATTTGGTCGGAAATGACCAAAACGGCAACGCTGGTTGGGCCTTTAGTTGGACTATTCGCAATGCTCAAGAGAGTTTTGCCATAAATGACGATTTCCACGACTCTCATTTTGACAATTTTTTAAGGTCAAAAAATAGAAAATGTCGATTTGACGATTATTGGCCCTCAAAAGTCTTTTATGATACGAACAAAATTAAGAAAACTTACACCCAGGAAAATAATTGGTTGGAATTCGATTGTAACAATAAAAAATAGTACTAGCAACGAAAAGTATATTGCCTTCACCGTGTGTCGGTTGTTTATATATACATATACATATAGTTGAAACAACAATAATAACATGGATACGATCAACTGAAAATGTCTGCAACTAAATCGATGGTTGTATCAATCGAATTAAGATTGTTTTTTCCATTGACACTCGGTTAGTTGTGGTAACCACTTTTAAACTTTCATTATAGTACCACATGATCGATTTTTGGTTGTGATAACCAATGTTTTATTCTTGACAACAGAAATTGTATCAATAGACCAACGATTATTATTGCAAGGAATAATCGTTTTTTGGTTATCCCAATAATTTCCCAAATTTAGAATAATTAAATTTATTTTGGGAAATACACCCGAAAGATTGGTTGCTGTTCTTTTGCTGATACATGACAAACAAAAAATAAAATTACCCGACATAAATAAATCTTCAACATTTTGTTCAAGAACGGTATATGTAGTCAAAAATAATCTCGTGTGGATAATAATGTGTGTGGAATGCAGAATATGTTGTGCAAAATGTTTTAAGTAAATAAAAAATAAAAGCAACAATCATGAAGTTGAAAGCACAAGGTTAAGTGATATTTGCATAAATGTTTTGTTATCAAATGTACTCTCGTGTACTAAACTTTGTGTCAAATATTCCCACATCTCATAATAGTGACGAATTTGAAATATGGGATTTTGAATTTTGTTATGAATTGTTTGGTTTTTGTTCAATAAATAAAATAAAAATTAATGAAAACTGTTTTTAATTAATTGTCGGTAGTATATGACTGAAAAATTGTCAGAACAACAAATTTTTTAAAAAAGTTGGTTGTGGCAACATACGACAGATAATTTTAGCCACCATTTTCGTAGTTGGCGCAACCAAATATGATTGTTGTCAACATGGAAGCAGAAGTATACCACAACCAAAATGTTGGTTGTACTGATGGAATCGCATGATAGTAGACAGAACTACCAAAATTCGGCTGGCAAATAATTCGGTTGAGGCAACCAAACTGTATTCTGTGTGTAACAGATTTCTTTAATATTAGGACTTTTTATTTTTTATATTATTATTCATCGCTTTTACATTATTATTCATTCCCAAATGAATATTATAAATTTTAGAAAATAACTCTAATAAAATGTGACGATCCTTATCGGCCGGGCTGAATCTTGTATGTCATCCAGCATTGATCACATGATATGCCATTACATTACAATTTTATGTAAAGTAGGGACTATATGAGAACTGCTACATATGATGATTGTATTTCGCACGAATGCATTCCAAGGAAGTAATCGGAACTTATTAAAATTTCAGCCCTATTGATAGGAATTTGTGTTTTCTGTGACGTCAAAAAATCAAATCAAGATGTACTATGAAAATATGGACTTGTGAGATTAATTGACCATTGAAAAAATTCTAGTTTAAATATCGCAAATTGCCCAATTTAAGCCCAACCGGATGGGATAGTGGGAGGTATTCAAAAAGGGAAGGGGAAGTTGTCTTACAATTTATGCGATATTTGCAATGTCACCATATTGCGAATTTTTTGTAATCTATAAACCGCCAAGTTTTTTAAAAAATATTATGGCGAGAGTTTTTAGATTTATATAGTCAAATACGAGGTATGTTCAAAAAATGTTGCGAATTTTTAATTTCCGCGGGCTACGTGTATTTGATTTGTGATATTTTTGTAGCGTTATGTTGGTACTCATGTCCCTTACTTATGCTGATAAGGTCGGCCATTTTGAATGTTTAGTTAATTTTTGACAGCTGTTGTGCTTGGATGTGTTTTAACTTGTCTTCGAATTTTATCTATTTCAGAAAATGGATCAAAGAATCTGCATCAAATTTTGTGTGAAAAACAAAATAAAGTGCGCTGACGCATTCCGAATGTTGACGGAGGCATATGGTGAAGCTACCTTGGACCAAAGCAACGTTTATCGGTGGTACAAAATGTTCTTAGAGGGCCGAGAAGATGCGAAGAACGAACAGCGTGCCGGACGCCCGAGCACGTCAACAACAGACGAAAACATTGATAAAGTGAACAAAATAATATTGGCCAATCGACGAATTACCAATAGAGAAGTTGCTGAGGATCTAAACATATCGATTGACTCGTGCCATTTGATTTTAACCAATGATTTGGCCATGAGTCTGGTCGCCGCTAAATTCGTGCCAAAATTGCTAAATTTGAACAAAAAACAGCATCGCGTTAACATTGCTCAGGAGATGTTGAACTCGGTCCGTGACGACCCAAATTTGCTCCAGAGAGTCTTAACTGGTGACGAATCATGGGTTTATGGTTACGACGTGGAAACTAAAGCTCAATCATCCCAATGGAAGCTGGCGGATGAACCAAGACCGAAAAAAGCGCGCCAAGTTCGGTCGAACGTAAAGGTTTTGCTCACAGATTTCTTTGATTGCAGGGGCGTGGTGCATTATGAGTTCTTGCCACAGGGTAGTACGGTCAATAAAGAATATTACCTGCAAGTTATGCGCAAATTGCGCGAAGCAATCCGCCAAAAATGCCCGGATTTGTGGAAGAACAAAAACTGGCTTTTGCACCATGATAACGCCCCTGCACACACATCGTAGCTTGTTCGCGAATATTTGGCCAAAAACAACACAGTAATGGTGCCGCAGCCACCGTATTCCCCTGACCTAGCCCCCTATGACTATTTTTTGTTCCCACAACTAAAAAGGCCCATTAAAGGACGACGCTACGCCACGATTGAAGAGATACAGACGGCATCGAAGGAGGAGCTGAACAAGATCACAAAAAATGATTATTTGAAGTGCTTCGAGGATTGGAAAAAACGTTGGCAGAAGTGCATTATATCCGAGGGAAATTACTTTGAAGGGGACAAAATAGATATTCATAAATAAATAAATACTTTTTGAAAAAATACAAAATTCGCGATATGGTTTGAACAAACTACGTATATGACTTCTGACGAAAAGATTGATATAATTCTCGGGATAGCCATTCCTCGATTAAAAAATTTCAAGAAATAACATCCAATTATCGCGGCGCGGTTAGTCCTAGTAAAAGTGACCAAAGGAAAAAATGGAAACTAGGCACATGTCTACATCTAATTTTTTAAGAAAAAATGCAGTACTATTCAGTAAAGATTTACAGCCTCTCAAAAATTTTGAATATTCAATTCAAAAGATATTTTTACTTATATTATTTTTTTAATGATAATGTTTAAAAATTGTTACTCTTAATAGTATACAAAACATACTACTAAAACTTCCCTTAGCTTGGTATGTACCACTTTGAAATCATCTCATCAAAATCTCCTCCCCAGATACCAGATCCCATACATTTTAGGACGAAAAACGTAGAATGCTATCAAATGCATCTCAATTTAAAGACTTGGCTCACATGGTGCCACGCCCATTGTTTCCATCCCGCCCATTTTTGGACCAATTACGAAGCCTGCCACCAGATACGTAAGCACAAAATTACAGCACTCTCGCTGACAAATTGTGCAATATATCTCAATTCCAAAATTAAGCTTAAATGGGCGGGGCCACGCCCATTGGTTTGATCCCGCCCATTTTTAGACCAATCGCCTAGACCGCCACCATATATATATAAGTATACACTAAATTGCAGCACTCTCGCTAACAAATTGTGCAATATATCTCAATTTCAAAATTTGGCTTATATGGGCGGGGCCACGCCTATTAATACGAACCCGCTTATTTTTTAAACCCTTAACGTAGACATCCACCAGATACATATACACAAAATTACATCGCTCTCGCTAACTAGTTATGAAATATATGTCAATTTAAAAATTTGGCTTATAAGGGCGGGGCCACGCCCATTGGTCCGATCCTGGGTATTTTTGGACCCATTACGTAGATTGCTACCAGATACATGTACACAAAATTACAGCACTTTCGCTGGAACGCTAGAGAACCGTTCCTCAGATATGTAGTTTTCAAAAATGGGGGCGTGTGGGCGGTACCACGCCCAATTGGGATATCAAAAATTTAAATAGCCTATTTCTCCTTCCAGGCCTAAGACTACATTCTGTGAAAACATTACGAAAATGTTACGCAGTTTTATAGATTACAAAAAAATCGCTATATGGTGATATTGCATAAATCGCGTAAATTGTAAAACGACTTATAATTATTCATATTTATTGCAGATTGTATTAAAGTTGGCAAACCACCAATCTGCAACGATGCAGGATGGCATCAGAGAGAGTAAAGCTCTTATATTTCGGTGATGTCAGATCAGTAGACCTGTATAAGGCTGCTCTGAGTCGAGCGGGTGAGGTGTGGCCGGTTGCCCAGTTGGATGTCTGTAAGGCCTACATCGTAGTACCTATTACGGTCTAATACAGACAAAATAAAAATAAATTATCTTGACGGGGATGCCTTCGTGTTCCGATGGAGCGCGGTTCCCCAATCGTCCGACTGTCCGTCCGTTGGTCTTGGCCAAAGCCGACCACACCAAAAATGGTGAAAATCTCCCCCAAGTACTCACAACAGGTGGTTGCGGTGAGGGGGAAACGTCATGTCCGACCGTCAAAACGGAAGCACAATGAGCATCGTGTAGCGCTCAGAGTTTTGACGAAGTTGGAGGCTGTTGAGGTTTCGGCTCTTACCGAAAAACAAAAAGAGTCACTTACCTGGGCTAAGGGCGTCATAGATGCTTCTAAGGCAAATGAGTCGGCTGAAAGAGCCACAAATTCAGCTGTGTTAACGGCTAATAAAGTAAAACGAATCAGATCACCTGATGAACCCCTGCCTTCTAAAAAGGCAAGAGGCCCTAATGTCACCATCAACAGGACACTCACCAAGCCCTTCAATGAAGTGGCGAAGGAGAGTCTAGTGATGGATGTTATAGACAGAAGTAGTGAGGATGGATCCATCCTCAAGGACAAATGGAGTCATGTACAATCAGCCATTATGGCTCATTACCTCGATGTCCGTAGAGAAATGCCGGGCAAACCACCAATCTGCAACGATGCAGGATGGCATCAGGGGAGAGTAAAGCTCTTATATTTCGGTGATGCCAGATCAGTAGACCTGTATAAGGCTGCTCTGAGTCGAGCGGGTGAGGTGTGGCCGGGTGCCCAGTTGGATGTTGTAGAAAAAAACAACATCCCTAGTCACCCTAGAGCCATCACCTGGGTTACAGAAGAGCCCTCCAACTCGGCTGACATCTTAGAAATAATAAAAGATTCCAATCCTGGTCTGCCGGCCCATAATTGGAGAATCAGCAAGGTGGGTGAGGCGGATGGTAAAAAGCGGCAGGTCAATCTTATCCTAAACGCTGAATCCACCTCCCATATACAAAGTGCGAGTGCAACCCTACAATATGGCTTCGAGACTATAGTCTTGAAGATATAAAAGCAGGATATAGCTCCCACTGCGGAAGGTGAGTCGTCCACCGTGGCACTTTCTGGAAGTGCGGAGGTACCCACGCCTATTATTTCTGGGTGACTCCAACTCTAACAGAAGATCTGTAACGTCCTTCTCTGAGGACAAAAGCTGTACTTCGGACACAGAGAGGCTGAGGGGAGTCTCCGGACTCTTTGACGCATCTGGCGGGGACGTGCTTCTCGACGATACGGACGAAGAGTTCGATAACACCCTTGTCGGGGTGGATGTTAATCTGTCAATTACCAATGATGGTAAGAATTCTACAGATTAACCTCCATCACGCTAAAGCAGCCTCAGCGGCTCTATTGCTGCGCCTGTCCACAGCCGCAGTAGACATCGTCCTGATACACGAGCCCTACGTAGTGGGAGGAAGGGTGTGCGGTATTAGGACACCCAACTTTAAACTGCTTGTGGCCAACTGTGAAGGCACTCCAAGAACCTGCATGTTGGCCAGGAAAGATCTAAGTATCTTTCTCCTGACTAATTTAAGCGGTAAAGACCAAACAGCTGCTAGCCTGGAGATCGGTAATCGCATATATTGGGTGGTCTCCAGCTACTTGCCTTATGAATCTGTAGTACCGACTGCTCTATTCAGGGAAGTAGTAGAAGAAGCAACTTCTGACGAGCTCGAGCTGATTATTGGCGCAGACACGAACGCTCATCATACTATCTGGGGTAGTACGAATATAAACTATAGGGGTGATTCGCTTCTTGACTTTATTCTAACTACCAACCTTAGTATTTGTAACATAGGTAATAAACCGACCTTCACAACTAAAGACAGACAAGAAGTACTCGACGTAACGTTTGCTACTGACCGGCTGTCAGACAAAATTATTGGGTGGAATGTACTGGAAGACCACTCATTCTCAGATCACCATTATATTGAGTTCAAACTCGCGGAAAAAGCGCCTAAACCTGCCGTCCACAGAAAAGTAAGGAAGATAAAGTGGCACCTGTATGAGAAGAATTTCAAGAAAGTCCTCAACTCTAAACTTCTGTACGAACCGAATGACAAAGCCGGTCTGGATAATCTGGTCGATCATATCACCATATCATTCAATAGATCCCTTGAAGAAGCCTGTCCAAAAACAAGGTACAAGGGTAAAACTAAACCCCAATGGTGGACTTCTGAGCTAACGGCTATGAAAAAGACCTGCAACAAGCTATTCAATAAGGCTAAATCTACTGGGGTCGCTAATGATTGGGATGCCTATAAAGAGCAACTCAAGATCTATAAGAAGGAGCTTAGAAAGGCGCAAAGACGCTCTTGGTATACCTTCTGTGGTGAAGTGGAAAAGGTCTCCGACGCCGCTAGGCTGAGGAAGATATTATCTGCTTCACCCTGTACAGTGGGATATTTACGGGATGAGGCAAATAACTGGACCAAAAACAGCGAGCAGTCACTCAATGTACTGCTCGACACACATTTCCCGGGGAACTCTGTAACAGAACCCGAGGATCAGTAGGACCAACAAGAGTGCGTGTGGACTGCGAGCGTCGCTAGCTTCTTGACTGAGAGATCCAGAATAATCTGGGCTATTAACAGCTTTGAGCCCTTCAAGTCACCTGGACCAGATGGCATCATTCCAGCAGAAAATGTTAAAGTACATTATCCCCTGGCTGGAGAAAAGTTATGTAGGCTGTATCAGGCTTTCATACGTCCCGAATCGATGGAGGGATACCAAAGTGGTATTCATACCTAAAGCGGGAAAGATATCACACACTAGGCCAAAAGACTTCAGACCAACTAGCCTATCCTCCTTTCTATTGAAAGGTCTGGAAAGACTTTTAGATTATTTCATTAGGGAAAACCTGGATACAAAACTCCTGTCGGGGAACCAACATGCTTACAATAAAGGGAAGTCTACAGAATCAGCCCTGCACGAACTTGTGAGCACTATCGAATCGTCCCTGCATTTCAAGGAATTCACCATGGTGGCATTTCTTGACATAGAAGGGGCTTTTAACAACATTCACTTAGATGCAGTAATTGCGGCACTGTCACATCTAAAAGTTAACTCTAGGTTGATTAGACTAATTCAAAGTCTGCTCAACAGAAGACGCATAACAGCATGTCTTGGGTCCACAACTCTAACAAGGTTTGTAAACAGAGGGACCCCACAAGGAGGAGTACTGTCTCCACTAATTTGGAACCTAGCGGTAAATGAAATCCTGCTAGATTTAGAACGTTGTGGCTACAAGGTCGTGGCATATGCGGACGACGTTGCAATCGCAGTGAGTGGCAAATTCGAAAACGTCCTCCGAGACATTCCACAGGTGGCTCTCAACAAATTGGCTAGATGGGCCGGAAGCAGCGGTTTGGGCATAAACCCAAACAAGACAGAATTGGTTCTCTTTACTAGGATGAATAAAGTCCCACATGTGCACCCTCCACCTCGGATAAATGGAACAAATGTAGTCTTTTCTGAAAGTGCAAAATTAGGAATAATTCTAGATAGAAAACTGTTATTTAGACTTAACGTATTGGAACGTGTAAGGAAGGCCAACGTCGCATTATATTCCAGCAAAAAGGCTGTAGGGCCGCGGTGGGGCCTCTCTCCTAAAATCGTCCACTGGATATATATAGCAGTAGTTCGTCCAATACTGTTATACGGTATTGTGGTATGGTGGACGGAAACTGACAAACTAACCTACTAACAAAGGTTCAGAGAACAGCCTGCCTGAGCATAAGCGGAGCCTTAAGGACTACAGCGACCGAGTCTCTACAAGCCCTACTCCATATACTGCCGATTAATATTGTGGCGAGAGAAGTTGCAACCAAAGCGGCAATAAGATTAAACTGCCTATCAATGTGGAGGTACAAGAACTATGGTCACATGAGGATATCAAAGTGTAGTGCTTGGTAACCGACCGAGTGGACTATATACCAACTGTGTACACCTTGAGAGAAATTACATCACTGTGATTCCCGCCAGAGATGAATGGGTCGGCAGAATACCAGGTAATAGAAACCATCTCCACTTTTACACGGATGGTTTGAAGCTTGATAAAAAGGTTGGCTTCGGAGTACACTGTGAAGAACTTAGTCTGGATATAGCTCACAGACTACCAGATACCTGCAGTGTCTATCAAGCCGAAATAATGGCAATATGGGAAATAATGGCAACAACACTGGCGTTGTCATTTACTCGGACAGCCAGGCTGCCATCAATTCTCTGGAGGCAACATCCCTAAATTCACAAACAGCCCTCGACTGCCGCAGATCTCTTAACGAGATGGCTGAGCAGTTTAATATACACCTCATATGGGTGCCTTGGCATAGGGATATCCCGGGGAACTGCAAAGCCGATGAACTTGCTAGGAAAGGGACGACATTACAAATTCTCGAAGAATTTGCATATATTGGTGCGCCACTATCCACGTGCAAGCTTTGGCTTAGGCAAGAGGCAATCAGGCAGTCCAACGAAAGATGGACAGAAATCGGCACCTGCAGGGTAGCTAGACAAATCTGGCCAAGGTATGACCTGAGAAGGTCAAAATATCTCCTCGCACTATAAAGGGAACGATTGTCTACGTTAGTACAGGTTCTGACGGGACACTGCTTGATCGGCGAACACGCCAAAAGTTTGGGTATTGACTCCAATGACTTATGCCGAAGCTGTGGAGATGAGGAAGAAGTGGAGAGCATTGAGCACTTGCTTTGCGACTGTCCCGCTTTGAGTAAACGACGACTGGACATACTGGGGTCGGCCTTTTTAGGCAGCCTAACAGATCTTTCCAGTACTGATATTCGTACTATCGATAAATTGATATATCAAACAGGTTGGTTTCGATGAGGGGCATTTTAGCCCGTGGTAACACTAGGGACCTAAACTGGTCTATGTGAGCTTGTAAAAAAAAATACGGCTGCCACCATAGCCTAAACCTAAACCATATCGTCATCTGAAATCCAAAATCACGTAACATAAAAAAATCAAAATTAATTACATGATTGATTATAGTCTATTAGGCTAAACTACACATTTCTAAATTCAATTTCAAAAATTGACCATTTTATGAGTGGCTAGGTGGACCCGGTCCACTTCGTTGTCCCAGATTTCCGATCCCGTCTATTTTTGGACTAATAACGTAGACTGTCGCCAAATACATATACACAAAACTCAGCAATCTCTCTAACAAATTTCTCAAGATATATAAATTTCAAAACATGACTCATGTGGGCGGAGTCACTACCATTGGTCCAATCCCTCCAATTTATTTTTACCAATCACGTAGCCTGTCACCAGATAAATATACACAAAATTACAGCAATCTCGCTAACAAATTGTGCTATATATCTCAATTTCAAAATTTTACCTACATATATTGGCGGGGCCAAGCCCATTGGTGCGAACTCGCCCATTTTCCGATCCCGTCCATTCTTGGACAAAAAACTTATACATAAAATTACAGCACTCTCGCTAACAAATTGTGCAAGACACATTAATTTAAAATATTGGCTTATACGGGCTGGGCTACACCCACTGGTCCTATTCCGCCAATTTTTGTGTCAATCACGTAGAGAGCCTCCGGACACATATACACAAAATTACAGCACTATCGGCAACGCCCATTTGTGGACCAATCACGTAGACTGTTACCAGATACTTATACACAAAATTACAGCACTCTCGCTAACAAATTGTGCAAGATATTTCAATTTCAAAATTTGGCTTATATGGGCGCGGCCACGCCCATTGATCCGCTCCCGCCCATTTTTGGGCCAATAACGTAGACTGCTACCAGATATATACACGCAAAATTTCAGCACTCTCGCTAACAAACTGTGTAAGATATCTCAATTTCAAAATTTGGCCAATATGCGCGGGGCCACGCCCATTTGCCCGATACGGCCCTTTTTTATACAAAATATACATATACACAATATTGCAGAACTCTCGCTAATGAATTGTGGAAAATATTTCAATTTCAAAATTTGACTTATATTCAAGTACCCTATTTTCAGCACCCCCTACACATGTACATTCTGTGAAAATTTCAAGATGATCGGTCCAGCCGTTTAGAAGTGTATACGGAACAAACAAACAAATATACAAACAACACGCCCATTGGCCCGATCCCGCCCAATTTTTTGACCAATCGCGTATAATGACACCAGATACATATACACAAAATCCCACAAACAGGCACTCTCTTTTAATAATATATAGACTAGCTGGACCCGGTCCACTTCGTTGCCACAGATTTCCGATCCCGTCCATTTTTGACCAATCACGTAGACTGCCATCAACTACATATACACAAAATTACAACACTCTCGCTAACAAATTGTTAAAGATATATAATTTTAAAAATTTGGCTTATTTGGGCGGCACCGCTCCTATTCGTCCAATCCCGCCCATTTTTGGACCATACACGTGGGCTGCCACCAGATATATATACACAAAATTACACCTCTCTCGCTAACAAATTTTGATAGATATCTCAGTTTCAAATTTGGCTTATATAGGCAGGGCCACGTCCATTGGTCCAATCTGATCCCGCCCATTTTTGGACCAACAACGTAGATCGCCAACAGATATATATACATAAACAAAATTACAGCTCTCTCGCTAAGAAATTGTGCAAGATATCATGATTTCAAAATTTGTCTTATATGGGAGGGGCAACACCCATTGGTCCGATCCCACCTATTTTTGGACCAATCACGTAGACTGCCTCCAGATATATATATACAAAATTCCATCTCTCTCTCTAACAAATTGTGCAACATATCTCAAATTCAAAATTTGACTTGTATGGGCGGGGCTACTCCCATTGGTCCGATCCCGCCCATTTTTGGACAAATCACGTAGATCGCCAATAGATATATATACACAAAATTCCAGCTCTTTCGCTAATAAATTGTGCAAGATATATCATTTTTTAAATTTGGCTTATATGGGTGGTGCCGCGCCCATTGGCCCGATTCCGCCCATTTTTGGACCAATCACGTAAACTGCCACCAGATACATATGTACAAAATTACAGCACTCCCGCTAACAAATTGAGCAAGATATCTTAATTTTAAAATTTGTCTTATTTGGGCGAGGCCACGCCCACTTGATCGAAAACTCAAGTACCCTATTTTCATCACGCCACACACATTTACATTCTGTGAAAATTTCAAGAAGATCGGTCCAGCCCTTTAGACGTCTATACGTTTAAAACAAACTAACAAACAAACACACATTCTTCTTTATATATACATATAGATAGATATGAAACCATTGCCGTACGTTTGAACACGCATCCCTCAACTTTCCCGATTTTGAACTTGCTGGATTCACTTAGGCCCCAGAAGTAACACTGTGGAGGACAATTTAGGATTGGTCAAAGAGGCGCGATAGGGGCAACATAGACTCGTGGCTCGAGAACATATCTTTCGATTTTCACGTTTTTGGAATTGATGGATTTGTATTGGCCCAAAGAAAAACCCAGTAAGTAAAGACAGAAAGGAGGGCGGTGTCGACTATATAATACCCTACACCTCCCTCACAACGCGAAAATAGGCATTGCAATAATAATTTGGTTTGGTTAATTGGTTTCTTTTTAGTTAACAAAGTACTTAGCTCCACCTTCTCATCAATGCTTATTCCAAGGAGGAGTTGATGATGTTGATCGTAATAAACCAGATCTAACGCGATAATCTTAAAATGCGCAGTATTCTTTCATTGATAAAGAATCGGAAAGAACAAATAGATGGGGCTATACATATCTAAACTTTAATCAACTTGCATCAAAAACCTAATTTCTGCAAATAATATAAAGATCATTTTATATTATTTGCAGAAGCGTTAAATACGGCATAGGTAGGAACGTAGCATATGTGTGGCTATATCTAATTCTGAACCGATTAACCCCAATACGAAGTATTAGTTCTTAAATTAAGAAACCTCTCTCTGTAGAAACCGTTCAAACCGTACATGTCAAATCGGGTGAAATATATACGTATATAGGGCTATATTTAAATCTGAACGGATTTTTCCCGAATTTGGTAGTGTTCATTCACGTAACAAGAAAGCTTTCTCTGCCGAGTTTCGTACTGATCGGATATAAAATACGGTGTCTACAGAGCTTACATGTCAAATCAAATAGATATGGGGTATATAACTAAATCTGAAACGATTTTCCCCCAATTTGGCAGTGTTCATACATGTAATAAGAAAACTCTCTCTGCCGAACTTCGTACTGATCGGATGTAAAATACAGTTTCTGTATATAAATCTGAACGGATTTTCCCGAATTTGACAGTGTTCATTAATGTAATAGGATAACTCTCTCTGCCAAATTTCGCACTGATCTGATATAAAATACAGTTTCTACGCTTACATGTCAAATCAGGTTAACATATATGTATATGGAGGATATATCTAAATCTGACTGATTTTGACAAATTTAAATAGGGATCGTCCTTGGAGAAAAAAGAGCACTGTGCATCACAATCGGACCATTAATACGATCTGCACTTCGATTACAACGATACATATACAGATCGACGGACGGACCATCAGACGGACATGGTTAAATCGACTCAGGAAGTGATTCCAAGTGTAGGGTATAAAAAGGAGAAGCATTTAGGATTAGTCAAAGGGGTGTGGCGCGGCCAACAGAACTTCATAATTCGAGAACTAATGGATTGCCCAAGATGTGACACAATGGTGGAAAATTTTGGATTTGTCAAAGAGACGCAATATGGCCATCACATCCTATAAACTCGAGATCTTTTGATTTTCACAATTTTTGGGATTGATGGATTCGTATCGGCACAAGTAAAGATACAATGGACGGAATTTTTGAATTGGTCAAATGGCGCGACAAGGCAAACACAACCAGAGTGATCAAAAACCCGATTTTTTAAAAATAAAATACTATTTTAGGTATTAAAGAGGATATCGCACATGTTTTTGTATAGCCTAATTTTCCATTTATTTAAAAAAACACGAGCAATTGTTTTCCAAGTAAAACAGCTAAATTTTAGACACAACGTAGATTTTTTGACGAAAATCCACAAAAAACAATGAAAGAGAGGTTGGGAGAATTATCATAGTTAATAAAATATAATCGTTTAAGGGTATACTAACAATATCACACAAACTTTGCAAAATTTCTTACTATTTTCATCAACGATGACCTTTTCGTATAGAACGATGACCTTTTCGTATACAAAAGTCATCAACGATGATCTTTTCGTATAGAAAAGTCATCAACGATGATCTTTTCGTATAGAAAAGTCATCAACGATGATCTTTTCGTATAGAAAAGTCATCAACGATGACCTTTTCGTATAGAAAAGTCATCAACGATGACCTTTTCGTATAGAAAAGTCATCAACGATGACCTTTTCGTATAGAAAAGTCATCAACGTTGATGACTTTTCTATACGAAAAGGTCATCGTTGATGACTTTTCTATACGAAAAGGTCATCGTTGATGACTTTTCTATACGAAAAGGTCATCGTTGATGACTTTTCTATACGAAAAGATCATCGTTGATGACTTTTCTATACGAAAAGATCATCGTTGATGACTTTTCTATACGAAAAGATCATCGTTGATGACTTTTGTATACGAAAAGGTCATCGTTCTATACGAAAAGGTCATCGTTGATGAAAATAGTAAGAAATTTTGCAAAGTTTGTGTGATATTGTTAGTATACCCTTAAACGATTATATTTTATTAACTATGATAATTCTCCCAACCTCTCTTTCATTGTTTTTTGTGGATTTTCGTCAAAAAATCTACGTTGTGTCTAAAATTTAGCTGTTTTACTTGGAAAACAATTGCTCGTGTTTTTTTAAATAAATGGAAAATTAGGCTATACAAAAACATGTGCGATATCCTCTTTAATACCTAAAATAGTATTTTATTTTTAAAAAATCGGGTTTTTGATCACTCTGGTTGTGTTTGCCTTGTCGCGCCATTTGACCAATTCAAAAATTCCGTCCATTGTATCTTTACTTGTGCCGATACGAATCCATCAATCCCAAAAATTGTGAAAATCAAAAGATCTCGAGTTTATAGGATGTGATGGCCATATTGCGTCTCTTTGACAAATCCAAAATTTTCCACCATTGTGTCACATCTTGGGCAATCCATTAGTTCTCGAATTATGAAGTTCTGTTGGCCGCGCCACACCCCTTTGACTAATCCTAAATGCTTCTCCTTTTTATACCCTACACTTGGAATCACTTCCTGAGTCGATTTAACCATGTCCGTCTGATGGTCCGTCCGTCGATCTGTATATGTATCGTTGTAATCGAAGTGCAGATCGTATTAATGGTCCGATTGTGATGCACAGTGCTCTTTTTTCTCCAAGGACGATCCCTATTTAAATTTGTCAAAATCAGTCAGATTTAGATATATCCTCCATATACATATATGTTAACCTGATTTGACATGTAAGCGTAGAAACTGTATTTTATATCAGATCAGTGCGAAATTTGGCAGAGAGAGTTATCCTATTACATTAATGAACACTGTCAAATTCGGGAAAATCCGTTCAGATTTATATACAGAAACTGTATTTTACATCCGATCAGTACGAAGTTCGGCAGAGAGAGTTTTCTTATTACATGTATGAACACTGCCAAATTGGGGGAAAATCGTTTCAGATTTAGTTATATACCCCATATCTATTTGATTTGACATGTAAGCTCTGTAGACACCGTATTTTATATCCGATCAGTACGAAACTCGGCAGAGAAAGCTTTCTTGTTACGTGAATGAACACTACCAAATTCGGGAAAAATCCGTTCAGATTTAAATATAGCCCTATATACGTATATATTTCACCCGATTTGACATGTACGGTTTGAACGGTTTCTACAGAGAGAGGTTTCTTAATTTAAGAACTAATACTTCGTATTGGGGTTAATCGGTTCAGAATTAGATATAGCCACACATATGCTACGTTCCTACCTATGCCGTATTTAACGCTTCTGCAAATAATATAAAATGATCTTTATATTATTTGCAGAAATTAGGTTTTTGATGCAAGTTGATTAAAGTTTAGATATGTATAGCCCCATCTATTTGTTCTTTCCGATTCTTTATCAATGAAAGAATACTGCGCATTTTAAGATTATCGCGTTAGATCTGGTTTATTACGATCAACATCATCAACTCCTCCTTGGAATAAGCATTGATGAGAAGGTGGAGCTAAGTACTTTGTTAACTAAAAAGAAACCAATTAACCAAACCAAATTATTATTGCAATGCCTATTTTCGCGTTGTGAGGGAGGTGTAGGGTATTATATAGTCGACACCGCCCTCCTTTCTGTCTTTACTTACTGGGTTTTTCTTTGGGCCAATACAAATCCATCAATTCCAAAAACGTGAAAATCGAAAGATACGTTCTCGAGCCACGAGTCTATGTTGCCCCTATCGCGCCTCTTTGACCAATCCTAAATTGTCCTCCACAGTGTTACTTCTGGGGCCTAAGTGAATCCAGCAAGTTCAAAATCGGGAAAGTTGAGGGATGCGTGTTCAAACGTACGGCAATGGTTTCATATCTATCTATATGTATATATAAAGAAGAATGTGTGTTTGTTTGTTAGTTTGTTTTAAACGTATAGACGTCTAAAGGGCTGGACCGATCTTCTTGAAATTTTCACAGAATGTAAATGTGTGTGGCGTGATGAAAATAGGGTACTTGAGTTTTCGATCAAGTGGGCGTGGCCTCGCCCAAATAAGACAAATTTTAAAATTAAGATATCTTGCTCAATTTGTTAGCGGGAGTGCTGTAATTTTGTACATATGTATCTGGTGGCAGTTTACGTGATTGGTCCAAAAATGGGCGGAATCGGGCCAATGGGCGCGGCACCACCCATATAAGCCAAATTTAAAAAATGATATATCTTGCACAATTTATTAGCGAAAGAGCTGGAATTTTGTGTATATATATCTATTGGCGATCTACGTGATTTGTCCAAAAATGGGCGGGATCGGACCAATGGGAGTAGCCCCGCCCATACAAGTCAAATTTTGAATTTGAGATATGTTGCACAATTTGTTAGAGAGAGAGATGGAATTTTGTATATATATATCTGGAGGCAGTCTACGTGATTGGTCCAAAAATAGGTGGGATCGGACCAATGGGTGTTGCCCCTCCCATATAAGACAAATTTTGAAATCATGATATCTTGCACAATTTCTTAGCGAGAGAGCTGTAATTTTGTTTATGTATATATATCTGTTGGCGATCTACGTTGTTGGTCCAAAAATGGGCGGGATCAGATTGGACCAATGGACGTGGCCCTGCCTATATAAGCCAAATTTGAAACTGAGATATCTATCAAAATTTGTTAGCGAGAGAGGTGTAATTTTGTGTATATATATCTGGTGGCAGCCCACGTGTATGGTCCAAAAATGGGCGGGATTGGACGAATAGGAGCGGTGCCGCCCAAATAAGCCAAATTTTTAAAATTATATATCTTTAACAATTTGTTAGCGAGAGTGTTGTAATTTTGTGTATATGTAGTTGATGGCAGTCTACGTGATTGGTCAAAAATGGACGGGATCGGAAATCTGTGGCAACGAAGTGGACCGGGTCCAGCTAGTCTATATATTATTAAAAGAGAGTGCCTGTTTGTGGGATTTTGTGTATATGTATCTGGTGTCATTATACGCGATTGGTCAAAAAATTGGGCGGGATCGGGCCAATGGGCGTGTTGTTTGTATATTTGTTTGTTTGTTCCGTATACACTTCTAAACGGCTGGACCGATCATCTTGAAATTTTCACAGAATGTACATGTGTAGGGGGTGCTGAAAATAGGGTACTTGAATATAAGTCAAATTTTGAAATTGAAATATTTTCCACAATTCATTAGCGAGAGTTCTGCAATATTGTGTATATGTATATTTTGTATAAAAAAGGGCCGTATCGGGCAAATGGGCGTGGCCCCGCGCATATTGGCCAAATTTTGAAATTGAGATATCTTACACAGTTTGTTAGCGAGAGTGCTGAAATTTTGCGTGTATATATCTGGTAGCAGTCTACGTTATTGGCCCAAAAATGGGCGGGAGCGGATCAATGGGCGTGGCCGCGCCCATATAAGCCAAATTTTGAAATTGAAATATCTTGCACAATTTGTTAGCGAGAGTGCTGTAATTTTGTGTATAAGTATCTGGTAACAGTCTACGTGATTGGTCCACAAATGGGCGTTGCCGATAGTGCTGTAATTTTGTGTATATGTGTCCGGAGGCTCTCTACGTGATTGACACAAAAATTGGCGGAATAGGACCAGTGGGTGTAGCCCAGCCCGTATAAGCCAATATTTTAAATTAATGTGTCTTGCACAATTTGTTAGCGAGAGTGCTGTAATTTTATGTATAAGTTTTTTGTCCAAGAATGGACGGGATCGGAAAATGGGCGAGTTCGCACCAATGGGCTTGGCCCCGCCAATATATGTAGGTAAAATTTTGAAATTGAGATATATAGCACAATTTGTTAGCGAGATTGCTGTAATTTTGTGTATATTTATCTGGTGACAGGCTACGTGATTGGTAAAAATAAATTGGAGGGATTGGACCAATGGTAGTGACTCCGCCCACATGAGTCATGTTTTGAAATTTATATATCTTGAGAAATTTGTTAGAGAGATTGCTGAGTTTTGTGTATATGTATTTGGCGACAGTCTACGTTATTAGTCCAAAAATAGACGGGATCGGAAATCTGGGACAACGAAGTGGACCGGGTCCACCTAGCCACTCATAAAATGGTCAATTTTTGAAATTGAATTTAGAAATGTGTAGTTTAGCCTAATAGACTATAATCAATCATGTAATTAATTTTGATTTTTTTATGTTACGTGATTTTGGATTTCAGATGACGATATGGTTTAGGTTTAGGCTATGGTGGCAGCCGTATTTTTTTTTACAAGCTCACATAGACCAGTTTAGGTCCCTAGTGTTACCACGGGCTAAAATGCCCCTCATCGAAACCAACCTGTTTGATATATCAATTTATCGATAGTACGAATATCAGTACTGGAAAGATCTGTTAGGCTGCCTAAAAAGGCCGACCCCAGTATGTCCAGTCGTCGTTTACTCAAAGCGGGACAGTCGCAAAGCAAGTGCTCAATGCTCTCCACTTCTTCCTCATCTCCACAGCTTCGGCATAAGTCATTGGAGTCAATACCCAAACTTTTGGCGTGTTCGCCGATCAAGCAGTGTCCCGTCAGAACCTGTACTAACGTAGACAATCGTTCCCTTTATAGTGCGAGGAGATATTTTGACCTTCTCAGGTCATACCTTGGCCAGATTTGTCTAGCTACCCTGCAGGTGCCGATTTCTGTCCATCTTTCGTTGGACTGCCTGATTGCCTCTTGCCTAAGCCAAAGCTTGCACGTGGATAGTGGCGCACCAATATATGCAAATTCTTCGAGAATTTGTAATGTCGTCCCTTTCCTAGCAAGTTCATCGGCTTTGCAGTTCCCCGGGATATCCCTATGCCAAGGCACCCATATGAGGTGTATATTAAACTGCTCAGCCATCTCGTTAAGAGATCTGCGGCAGTCGAGGGCTGTTTGTGAATTTAGGGATGTTGCCTCCAGAGAATTGATGGCAGCCTGGCTGTCCGAGTAAATGACAACGCCAGTGTTGTTGCCATTATTTCCCATATTGCCATTATTTCGGCTTGATAGACACTGCAGGTATCTGGTAGTCTGTGAGCTATATCCAGACTAAGTTCTTCACAGTGTACTCCGAAGCCAACCTTTTTATCAAGCTTCAAACCATCCGTGTAAAAGTGGAGATGGTTTCTATTACCTGGTATTCTGCCGACCCATTCATCTCTGGCGGGAATCACAGTGATGTAATTTCTCTCAAGGTGTACACAGTTGGTATATAGTCCACTCGGTCGGTTACCAAGCACTACACTTTGATATCCTCATGTGACCATAGTTCTTGTACCTCCACATTGATAGGCAGTTTAATCTTATTGCCGCTTTGGTTGCAACTTCTCTCGCCACAATATTAATCGGCAGTATATGGAGTAGGGCTTGTAGAGACTCGGTCGCTGTAGTCCTTAAGGCTCCGCTTATGCTCAGGCAGGCTGTTCTCTGAACCTTTGTTAGTAGGTTAGTTTGTCAGTTTCCGTCCACCATACCACAATACCGTATAACAGTATTGGACGAACTACTGCTATATATATCCAGTGGACGATTTTAGGAGAGAGGCCCCACCGCGGCCCTACAGCCTTTTTGCTGGAATATAATGCGACGTTGGCCTTCCTTACACGTTCCAATACGTTAAGTCTAAATAACAGTTTTCTATCTAGAATTATTCCTAATTTTGCACTTTCAGAAAAGACTACATTTGTTCCATTTATCCGAGGTGGAGGGTGCACATGTGGGACTTTATTCATCCTAGTAAAGAGAACCAATTCTGTCTTGTTTGGGTTTATGCCCAAACCGCTGCTTCCGGCCCATCTAGCCAATTTGTTGAGAGCCACCTGTGGAATGTCTCGGAGGACGTTTTCGAATTTGCCACTCACTGCGATTGCAACGTCGTCCGCATATGCCACGACCTTGTAGCCACAACGTTCTAAATCTAGCAGGATTTCATTTACCGCTAGGTTCCAAATTAGTGGATAATATACTAACAATATCACACAAACTTTGCAAAATTTCTTACTATTTTCATCAACGATGACCTTTTCGTATAGAACGATGACCTTTTCGTATACAAAAGTCATCAACGATGATCTTTTCGTATAGAAAAGTCATCAACGATGATCTTTTCGTATAGAAAAGTCATCAACGATGATCTTTTCGTATAGAAAAGTCATCAACGATGATCTTTTCGTATAGAAAAGTCATCAACGATTACCTTTTGGTATAGAAAAGTCATCAACGATGACCTTTTCGTATAGAAAAGTCATCAACGATGACCTTTTCGTATAGAAAAGTCATCAACGATGACCTTTTCGTATAGAAAAGTCATCAACGATGACCTTTTCGTATAGAAAAGTCATCAACGATGACCTTTTCGTATAGAAAGTCATCAACGATGACCTTTTCGTATAGAAAGTCATCAACGATGATCTTTTCGTATAGAAAAGTCATCAACGATGACCTTTTCGTATAGAAACATCACCAACGATGACCTTTTCGTATAGAAAAGTCATCAACGATGACCTTTTCGTATAGAAAAGTCATAAACGATGACCTTTTCGTATAGAAAAGTCATAAACGATGACCTTTTCGTATAGTAAAGCCATCAACGATGACCTTTTCGTATAGAAAAGTCATCAACGATGACCTTTTCGTATAGAAAAGCCATCAACGATGACCTTTTCGTATAGAAAAGTCATCAACGAAGACCTTTTCGTATAGAAAAGTCATCAACGAAGACCTTTTCGTATAGAAAAGTCATCAGCGATGACCTTTTCGTACAGAAAAGTCATCAACGATGACCTTTTCGTATAGAAAAGTCATCAACGATGACCTTTTCGTATAGAAAAGTCATCAACGATGACTTTTTCGTATAGAAAAGTCATCAACGATGACCTTTTCGTATAGAAAAGTCATCAACGATGACCTTTTTGTATAGAAAAGTCATCAACGAAGACCTTTTCGTATAGAAAAGTCATCAACGATGACCTTTTCGTATAGAAAAGTCATCAACGATGACCTTTTCGTATAGAAAAGTCATCAGCGATGACCTTTTCGTATAGAAAAGTTGACCTTTTCGTAAAGAAAAGTCATCAGCGATGACCTTTTCGTATAGAAAAGTATAGAAAAGTTGACCTTTTCGTAAAGAAAAGTATAGAAAAGTTGACCTTTTCGTATAGAAAAGTCATCAACGATGACCTTTTCGTATAGAAAAGGTCAACGATGACCTTTTCGTATAGAAAAGTCATCAACGATGACCTTTTCGTATAGAAAAGTCATCAACGATGACCTTTTCGTATAGAAAAGTCATCAACGATGACCTTTTCGTATAGAAAAGTCATCAACGATGACCTTTTCGTATAGAAAAGTCATCAACGATGACCTTTTCGTATAGAAAAGTCATCAACGATGACCTTTTCGTATAGAAAAGTCATCAACGATGACCTTTTCGTATAGAAAAGTCATCAACGATGACCTTTTCGTAAAGAAAAGTCATCAACGATGACCTTTTCGTATAGAAAAGTCATCAGCGATGACCTTTTCGTATAGAAAAGTCATCAACGATGACCTTTTCGTATAGAAAAGTCATCAACGATGACCTTTTCGTATAGAAAAGTCATCAACGTAGACCTTTTCGTATAGAAAAGTCATCAACGATGACCTTTTCGTAGAGAAAAATTATCAACGATGACATTTTCGTATAGAAAAGTCATCAACGATGACCTTTTCGTATAGAAAAATCATCAACGATGCTCTTTTCGTATAGAAAAGTCATCAACGGTGACCTTTTCGTAGAGAAAAGTCATCAACGATGACCTTTTCGTAGAGAAAAGTCATCAACGATGACCTTTTCGTAGAGAAAAGTCATCAACGATGACCTTGTCGTACAGAAAAGTCATTAACGATGACCGTTTCGTATAGAAAAGTCATCAACGATGACCTTTTCGTATAGAAAAGACATCAAAGATGACCTTTTCGTATAGAAAAGTCATCAACGATGACCTTTTCGTATAGAAAAGACATCAACGATGACCTTTTCGTATAGAAAAGACATCAACGATGACCTTTTCGTATAGAAAAGTCATCAACGATGACCTTTTCGTATAGAAAAGTCATCAACGATGACCTTTTCGTATAGTATAGAAAAGTCATCAACGATGACCTTTTCGTATAGAAAAGTCATCAACGATGACCTTTTCGTATAGAAAAGTCATCAACGATGACCTTTTCGTATAGAAAAGTCATCAACGATGACCTTTTCGTATAGAAAAGTCATCAACGATGACCTTTTCGTATAGAAAAGTCATCAACGATGACCTTTTCGTATAGAAAAGTCATCAACGATGACCTTTTCGTATAGAAAAGTCATCAACGAAAACCTTTTCGTATAGAAAAGTCATCAACGATGACCTTTTCGTATAGAAAAGTCATCAACGATGACCTTTTCGTATAGAAAAGTCATCAACGATGACCTTTTCGTATAGAAAAGTCATCAACGATGACCGTTTCGTATAGAAAAGTCATCAACGATGACCTTTTCGTATAGAAAAGTCATCAACGATGACCTTTTCGTATAGAAAAGTCATCAACGATGACCTTTTCGTATAGAAAAGTCATCAACGATGACCTTTTCGTATAGAAAAGTCATCAACGATGACCTTTTCGTATAGAAAAGTCATCAACGATGACTTTTTCGTATAGAAAAGTCATCAACGATGACCTTTTCGTATAGAAAAGTCATCACCGATGACCTTTTCGTATAGAAAAGACATCAACGATGACCTTTTCGTATAGAAAAGTCATCAAAGATGACTTTTTCGTATAGAAAAGTCATCAACGATGACTTTTTCGTATAGAAATTCATCACCGATGACCTTTTCGTATAGAAAAGTCATCAACGATGACCTTTTCGTATAGAAAAGACATCAACGATGTCCTTTTCGTATAGAAAAGTCATCAACGATGACCTTTTCGTATAGAAAAGTCATCAACGATGACCTTTTCGTATAGAAAAGTCATCAACGATGACCTTTTCGTATAGAAAAGTCATCAACGATGACCTTTTCGTATAGAAAAGTCAGCAACGATGACCTTTTCGTATAGAAAAGTCATCAACGATGACCTTTTCGTATAGAAAAGTCATCAACGATGACCTTTTCGTATAGAAAAGTCATCAACGATGACCTTTTCGTATAGAAAAGTCATCAACGATGACCTTATCGGTCTACTGGCTGGTGCGGACGATAACTCTAGAGAGGAGTAACCGATTGACTTCAAATTTGGTAAGTGGTAATATTTTTCTCCATGTCAGGCTATGTTCGTAATTGGGCCATATGGTTCACTCTTTCGAGAACCTCCTCCACAAATGGTTAACATTTACTTAAATATTAATTCTTTATTAACTTCTGTATTACCTTTTCGAATCTTCTGATATTCCACACATAGTATTAAATTGGGCGAAGCCACGCCTCTTTTGGTAGCTCCCACACACATGGACCATTTTGCACCCAAATTTAACTGCTTATAGCTTAAATATCGAAAAATGCAACATTTTCATTGCCCTTTTTCCGAAAACTGAACTTTTTTGAAATTTGGCAATTAAGTTACTCGAATATAGCACAACTAATATTTCCAAATTTCAAAAAAGTGATACAATAGTGCAGTTTTTGGGTTGTTTAAAAGCATAAATATACAGGGTGGCTGATATGTATTGCAACCAACTTCAGGTTGCTATCATTTCTAAACCGCTAGTCTGATAGCTGACAGATTTATTTCAGTGACAGTTAATTTTATTGTTTACAAGCTTACAAAAGCATTTTGATCTATTGCATTCAGAAAAAAAGTTATTCGTGATGGAATTCAAGCGTGATAGTGTGATTGCTTTGTATTTGGGTGGAAAAACACAAGTGGCTATCGTTAGAGCCCTCCAGAATTTAAATGTGAATAAATCTTTTGTTTCTCGTACCATTGCTCGATACCGTGATACTAGCAGTGTTGCATCGCGTCCAAAAAGTGGACGAAAAAAACGGTAACAACACCAGAAATCATCCGAATAGTGAAGGCCAGATTTGATCGAAATCCACGCCGCAGTGGTAGAAAAATTGCTCGTGAGCTGAACATATCGCGAGAACGGATACAATACATATTAAAAAATGAGCTTGGACTAAAGCCATTGAAGTTCCAAAAAGTGCAAGAGCTCACCGATGCACAAAAAAAGTTAGACTGGAAAGAGCCAAGGAGTTGCTTCGCTTGCACGAAAGTGGCCAGTTACCGAATTTGGTTTTCTCCGATGAGAAGCCATTCCAAATTGAGCAGTTTGTGATCAAACAAAATGATCGGGTTTACTTGCCAAAGAGGTCAGCTGAATTGTACACCTTCGATTGGCCACCAGAACTCAAGCGCCGCCGATGGTAATGGTGTGGGCCGCCGTAACGGCCGATGGTCGCTCCCCGCTCGTATTCATCGACCATGGGGTCAAAATAAATGCCGAATATTATCGGGAAAATGTCCTAAAGACAGTATTGAAGCCCTGGGCAGACAAACATTTCGGCCGCAGACCATGGACATTCCAACAGGACTCAGCACCATCGCACTCAGCACTAGTCAACCAAGAATGGCTTAAAAAGGAGGTTCCTCGCTTCATTTCTACCGCACAATGGCCACCAAGATCTCCGGGTCTCAATCCGTTGGACTTTTGCGCCTGGGGCATTTTAGAGAGTAAGGTTCGCACTAAAAAATACCAAAGTATCGATCATCTCAAGACGGCGCTTCGCCGGGAATGGGCCAAAATACCGCAGAGCCACTTTCGTGCGGCGTGTGATGGCTTTGTCGGCCGTTTGAAGGCCATAATCCGTGCCAGAGGTGGCCAATTCGAACAAATCTAAGCTGTTTCTAAAATTTTATGTTATTTCCGACATTTTTTGCTTTCGAACAATAAAATTTAAAAAAAAAATTAAAAAAAATAGCGCTTTACTTTGTTGCATTACGTATCAGCCACCATGTATTTGTGGGTCATATGACGTAAAAATCAGAGACAAGGTAAATCGTGGAATACCTCAGGGGGCATTTTATCGCCTCTCCTATGGGTTTCGACGATACACAGTCTCCTTAAAGCCCTCACCAATGAAGGACTTAAACCAGTCTGTTATGCAGACGACGTTATAATACTTCTAAGGGGCACACATCCAAACCAACTATGCGGAAGAGCTGAGGAGGCACTTAACATAGCATATAACTGGGCACAACCAAGGGGACTAAATGTCAATCCAGACAAAACAGAAATATGTCTATTTACAAGGAAAAGGAAGATTCATCCTTCTACCGTGCCTCGTTTCCTGGATAAGAATATTGCCATATTTAAAAAGATAAAATACTTGGGAGTAATCTTGGATCAGAAACTGTACTGGAAAGATCATATTGAAGAAAGAGTTACAAAGGCCCACAGATGTTGGTCGTTGTGCAGAAGAGCTATAGGTTAAAAATGGGGACTACGTCCAAATATGACACACTGGCTTTACATGAGCGTGATTAGACCAATAATAACCTACGCCTCTGTAGTGTGGTGGACATCAATGGACAATAAGTACAACGTAATACCATTGCAAAAAGTGCAACGTATGTGCTGTCTAGGCATAAGCGGATCAATTAGAACCGCACCAACAAGAGCGTTGGAGACTATACTGCACATCCAACCAATAGATATCCGTATAAAGTATGAGGCAGCCCTCACAGCAAGACGTCTACAAGTGATGGGTGAATGGATAAATCGAGACCACAAGTCGTACCATCAGAAGATATTACAATCACTGGTCGGTCATATTCAAACAACGGAAATCTCCGACCGCATTCCTGAAGTGCGGCTTACAGCTACCTGTGAATCGTTCGTGCCAGACAGACGCTCCTGGGAAAACGGAACACTAGCTCATGCGCCAGTGGGAACAAGCTGCTACACTGATGGGTCCAGGCTAGGAGGAAGGACGGGTCTGGGACTTTTTATTGATGAACCAGAAGTTGAACTTTACTTCCGCCTCCCAGACCATAACACAGTATTTCAAGCAGAAGTTCGAGCAATCACGGAGTGTGTTAACTGGCTCAGTAATACCACAAAGCCTAAATATGCCAACATATTCACAGATAGCCACATGGCGAACAAAACAATAACATCGGAAAAGGTCAAATCCAGAACAGTGTTAGACTGTAAAAGAACGATAAATAATTACTCAGTCCATGGTCAACTGTGTATTTTCTGGGTACCGGGCCACAACGGAGTGATTGGAAATAAACGAGCAAACAGCTTGGCTTCAAAGGGCAGAGAACTTCGAGTAACAAACTTGAAAAATTGGAAACCTTTCGAAGCCACGAAGGATGAGTTGAAGCACTGGGCAGTGATGGCTCACAAAACTGTGTGGAATAGAGCAACTGTAGGAGCAACTGCAAATATACTGTGCGGTGACCCAAATGAGAAGAAAACCAGTAGTTTTCTGAAACTAAACAAGATCGAGATTAGTAAGATGATAAGTGTTCTAACGGGACACTCAAGCTTACAGGCACATCTTCATCGCATAGGACTAGCAGAAAACGACGAATGCAGGGAATACATCGAAACGATAGAACATTTTCTGTGTCACTGCCCAGCTTTCACACATGCAAGATCCCGATATTTCGGTTCCGACATATTGCCAGACTTGACTCATCTCAGAGGATATGGCTGGAAGATACTGAGAAAATACGTGTCTAGTACCGATTTTCTGTAATCCGTGGGGTATGAAAATCATAAATAAGGAGCGCACAACAGGCCGAACCACTGGCTTAAGTGTATGTCCATGGACATGAAACGTTTTAAACGTCTCCTCTATTCAACCTAACCTAACCTAGATATAGACCTCATAAATACGTACCTCCGACTTGGCATCTAATCGCTTTAAAATACAAATTGTTGGACAAATCATTAGATAAATAACGTTTATAAAAATTTACAATATTTCTTCTTATTCTGCTCAGATAGGGTGGCGTACGGTATCATATAGTCGGCTCTTTCGGACTTTAGACCTTCCTTACAGGTTTAAAGTCTAATTTTTGATCATAGTAAAATGCCAATCCTTCCCAATTACACAAGTTTCAAAAGTCTAAAACTCTCCTTGTAAATGTCACAAATGCCCTCCTGGCATCAAAGTCCACCTTTCCGAAAAAAGTTTATGGTAACCCTGCGTATGACCTTCTTCTAATAAATAAAGAGAATGGAAAAAACAAAAAGACCCACAATTCCATGCAAAATATTAAAAAAAATCAAAAGTTAAACTTTCACCTTGAGTTCCTTAATAACTACTGAACCGATTTTATTTAAAAATAAAATGGAGAAAAGCTTGATGAGCTAAAAATACTAAAATATCTCTTTCAATGCAAAAGTTACAGCATTTTGGCCAGTAAAAAACGATTCTGGACCACTGTGCGCCGTACCGCTCGAAGCGACGAAAATATCGCAGGCGAAAATGTATCCGTTCAAAATGAGACAAATCAGTCGATTTCACGTCGTTCTCAGGAAGTGGGCGTCTCTCAAACCATACTGTGGCGTATTTTGCGAAAATATCTTGGCCTTCATCCTTATAAGATCAAACTGACTCAAAAACTAAAGCAACATGATCATTTGAAACGTCGAAACTTCTCCGATTGGGCTCTGGCAAAGTTAATGTTATGTCCTTAATGGAAAACCCGATAGAAGATTTAGGTTAACCCCTATTTATGAGACTATGCAACAATTTTTTTTGTGTCCGAGACCTAAAAACTTTTTTGCGTAGATTAAGGCAAACTATTTTATGAAACCAAAACAAACATTTTTATTATAGTAGTTTTTTTAATTCCAATCTTCATGTAAGATACCTTTAGGACAATATATTTTGGATGGAGCCGTGATATCTCTTAAATTACACATTCACATAGATACTCGTATAGTAGTTTAGTAGGTTAAGTTATGTAAAGAGTGGCAGCCTGTAAAATACACTCACTTAGGCAGTCCACTCCATTGTGTTACCACAGGGACGTAAGGGAAAACATAATATATCCCAAGCCCCTTCCGTTGAACCAATTTGATTGCTTTTAAAAGCTCAAAAGTTGGCGGTTTCCAACATCAGCCAAGTTAGCTAACTCCTCATAGAAATAAGAGCCCAAGGTTGTACGAGTATGCCGCCTTTTAGAGAGTACGGGGCACAGACACAGAAAGTGTTCTATTGATTCCTCTCTCTAAGGTAGTTCCCAGTCTTGTAAGTTAATCTGCCTTGCAGTTCCCTGGTATATAACTGTGGCCCGGTACTCAAATCAGGCGAATATTGAACATTTGAGCCATCTCGTTAAGAGATCTGCGACTGTCGAGGACAGTTTTTGAATTCAGGAATATAGTTTCCAGGGACTTTATAACAGCATAACTATCAGAGCAAATATTTAGAACGACTTTGGTCAGCACATTAATTTTCAGCAATTCCGCTACCTTTTTAATTCATAAAGATTTCTGCCTGGTAATCACCACAGTGATCAGACAGTCTTTTTGCAAGTGATAGCTGTGGTTCCTCAGAAAAGACACCAAAGCCCATTTGGTTATTGAGTTTGGAAACATTCGTATAGAAGTTAATGAATCTCCTCTGTGCTGGGGTACGAACTCTCCATTCTGATCTCTCAGGTATAAGAGTGAGATACTTCTTGTCAAAGAGTGGTTCAGTCATATTATAATCAACAGTGCCAGGAAGGGCAGGCATTTGACCACAGTGACAGTTCCCTGAGTCTAATCGCAGTAAATGCAGCATATTGCACTGCTATAATATCAAGCGGCATTAAATGTAGTATAACATTTAGTGCCACAGTTGGTGTCGTTCTCAGCGCACTAGTGATACATGAAACTTGTTTAGTATCGCGAAGAAGGTGGATTTTTGCAGAGCTGTCCACCAGACGACAATGCCGTACAGCATTATCGGTCTTATACTACCGTATACAACCAACAAACTATACGCGGGCTCAGACCACAGCGCTTTCCTATTGCCCTTTTTACAGGTATGTAGCGCTATCACAGCCTATTTTGCTCTTTCAAAAAGGTTTGGTTTGAAGTGCAACTTCCTGTCTAGAGTTCGACCGAAGGCGGTTTTGTTGGCCAAAGCCGAAGTCGAGAGTCAAGACTATTTTTAACACATTCCTTAGATTGGCAAAATTTGGAAAACGATATTTTAAAAACTTATTTTAATTTTTTTTAAGTCATAATTTAAAGGTCCAAACTCATGAAAAACTGTTTTTTCATTGATAAGAAAATAATTTTCTAAGAAAAAAATTAAATACTTTTAAATTTTTTACGTAAATAAGGACAAATGTTCGGCTTTGGCTAATCGGACTTATTTCGGGCCGATTATTAGTTTTTTGCCAAAGGCCGAAGTGGAAGCCGAAGCCAATTTATCGGTCGAACTCTATTCCTGCCTACTAAAATACCTATTATTTTGCTCTTTCAGAAAAGGGAATTTCTATACCCCCCAAAAAGACAGGTGTAACCTGTGGCACATTGTTTCTCCTGAAGAGAACTAGTTCCGTCTTGATCGGTTTAACACCAAGACCATTACCGGAAGCCCATCTTGCGGTTGTACGAAGGGCCTGCTGTAGGATGTCGCAGAGAGTATCCAGAAACTTTTCTCTAACAGCTATTGCCACGTCAACTGCATAGGCAACAACTCTGGCACCCATCATCTCCAGAGAGAGTAAAATATTGTTCATGGAGAGAAAGAGGAGACAAGACACCCCCTTGGATCGTTCCCTTGCTGACAAATCTATGGAGGTCAGTTGACCCTAAACTAGCTAGGTTTAGGTTTAGGTTAGGGTGGCAGCCGTTACAAGCTCACATAGACCAGTTTAGGTCCCTAGTGTTACCACGGGCTGAAATGCCCCTCATCGAAACCAACCTGTTTGATATATAAATTTATCGATAGTACGAATATCAGTACTGGAAAGATCTGTTAGGCTGCCTAAAAAGGCCGACCCCAGCATGTCCAGCCGTCGTTTACTCAAAGCGGGACAGTCGCAAAGCAAGTGCTCAATGCTCTCCACTTCTTCCTCATCTCCACAGCTTCGGCAGAAGTCATTGGAGTCAATACCCAATCTTTTGGCGAGTTCGCCGATCAAGCAGTGTCCCGTCAGAACCTGTACTAACGTAGACAATCGTTTCCTCTCTAGTGCGAGGAGATATTTTGACCTTCTCAGGTCATACCTTGGCCAGATTTGTCTAGCTACCCTGCAGGTGCCGATTTCTGTCCATCTTTCGTTGGACTGCCTGATTGCCTCTTGCCTAAGCCAAAGCTTACACGTGGATAGTGGCGCACCAATATATGCAAATTCTTCGAGAATTTGTAATGTCGTCCCTTTCCTAGCAAGTTCATCGGCTTTGCAGTTCCCCGGGATATCCCTATGCCCAGGCACCCATATGAGGTGTATATTAAACTGCTCAGCCATCTCGTTAAGAGATCTGCGGCAGTCGAGGGCTGTTTGTGAATTTAGGGATGTTGCCTCCAGAGAATTGATGGCAGCCTGGCTGTCCGAGTAAATGACAACGCCAGTGTTGGTTACTATGTTGCGACTCAGCCACTTGGCGACTTCCCATATTGCCATTATTTCGGCTTGATAGACACTGCAGGTATCTGGTAGTCTGTGAGCTATATCCAGACTAAGTTCTTCACAGTGTACTCCGAAACCAACCTTTTCATCAAGCTTCGAACCATCCGTGTAAAAGTGGAGATGGTCTCTATTACCTTGTATTCTGCCGACCCATTCATCTCTGGCGGGAATCATAGTGATGTAATTTCTCTCGAAGGTGTACACAGTTGGTATATAGTCCACTCGGTCGGTTACCATAGCACTACACTTTGATATCCTCATGTGACCATAGTTCTTGTACCTCCACATTGATAGGCAGTTTAATCTTATTGCCGCTTTGGTTGCAACTTCTCTCGCCACAATATTAATCGGCAGTATATGGAGTAGGGCCTGTAGAGACTCGGTCGCTGTAGTCCTTAAGGCTCCGCTTATGCTCAGGCAGGCAGTTCTCTGAACCTTTGTTAGTAAGTTGGTAATGGTTAGTTTGTCAGTTGCCGTCCACCATACCACAATACCGTATAACAGTATTGGACGAACTACTGCTATATATATCCAGTGGACGATTTTAGGAGAGAGTCCCCACCGCGACCCTACAGCCTTTTTGCAGGAATATAAGGCGACGTTGGCCTTCCTTACACGTTCCAATACGTTAAGTCTAAATAACATTTTCCTATCTAGAATTATTCCTAAAAATTTTGCACTTTCAGAAAAGACTAGATCTGTTCCATTTATCCGAGGTGGAGGGTCCACATGTGGGACATTATTCATCCTAGTAAAGAGAACCAATTCTGTCTTGTTGGGGTTAACGCCCAAACCGCTGCTTCTGGCCCATCTAGCCAACTTGTTCAGAGCCACCTGTAGGATGTCTCTGAGGACGTTTACGAATTTGCCACTCACTGCGATTGCCACGTCGTCCGCATATGCCACGACCTTGCAGCCACAACGTTCTAGATCTAGCAGGATTTCATTCACCGCTAGGTTCCAAATTAGTGGAGACAGTACTCCTCCTTGCGGGGTCCCTCTGTTTACATACCTTGTTAGAGTTGTGGACCCTAGACATGCTGTTATGCGTCTTCTGGTAAGCAGACTTTGAATTAGTCTAATCAAACTAGTGTTAACTTTTAGATGTGAGAGTGCCGCAATTACCGCATCTAAGTGAATGTTGTTAAAAGCCCCTTCTATGTCAAGAAATGCCACCATGGTGAATTCCTTGAAATGCAGGGACGATTCGATAGTGCTCACAAGTTCGTGCAGGGCTGATTCTGTAGACTTGCCCTTATTGTAAGCATGTTGGTTCCCCGACAGGAGTTTTGTATCCAGGTTTTCCCTAATGAAATGATCTAAAAGTCTTTCCAGACCTTTCAATAGGAAGGAGGATAGGCTAATTGGTCTGAAGTCTTTTGGCCTAGTGTGTGACATCTTTCCCGCTTTAGGTATGAATACCACTTTGGTATCCCTCCATCGATTCGGGACGTATGAAAGCCTGATACAGCCTACATAAATTTTCTCCAGCCACGGGATAATGTACTTTAACATTTTCTGCATTTACTTGTTAAGGTAAGTACACACGATTTGCAGATCGGACAACATTGCCAGTAAAGTGGCGGAAAAATGCAACACTGTGAATTTACAATCGTGTGAACACACAATTTTTGTTTTGCAACCTTAGCAGAACAGTCATTGCGAGATAATTTGCATATTGTTATATGTGCGAAGTTTATTCATGTGACAACGGCGCCATTGCCAGAAAAACATTTTATTTGCAACACTGTCTATAATGTATTTTTATTGGCAATCCTGCATATACATATTTACGAAATATGTTGTAAATATATGAAATTGTAACGTTTTCTTGCAATCGTCTGAACTGTCAATTCACCGTTGCCTAACAATCTGTCATTGTCCGTATATTTGCAGCACTTTAACAGGGTTGATAACGTTTGCCGATCTGGCAATCGTCTATACTCAGCTTTAGGAATGTGTTTGCGTACTGTTCGCCATGAAGTACAGTACAGAACGCTAAAGTACTGTACCTTAATGTTTTTTCCGAACGCTGCTATAAATACAAACGCAATGAGAGCTTGCATGTACCATTTTATTTGGTCCACGAGAAATTTTTTTCACAAATATTTATATGTAGGTTTTTATGTAGCCGACTCTGCTCGAATTTAGTCATTTCCAACTTGTTTTTATATACATACATTATTTCTTGGACATTGTAATGTGTATTATGAAAATCATCTAGCGCTTCGATGTCAGTCCTTATTTCTGTTTGAGGAATGTCCTACAAGAACTGCCGACACGTTTCAACTTTAATAGCTTTCAACATACATTTTTTGCTGCGGCAAAGCGTTATGCAGCTGACTTGGATATGCAAGATAATACAGTTCTTGGACTAAAAGGTATTTTCTTTCAATTAACTCTAGTTCTCGCGATAAATCGCGATTTGCAAAAATAGAAAGGTTGAGACACCTATTATACCATAACTCGAGAACCATTTGTCCGAATTAGGTTAGGAAAGTTTTAAGGAACCCAAAATTAAGTCTTCTACAACTTCTTTTAATACCATTTATTCATCCGTTCAGCGGTTTCGACGAAATATCACAAGATAGTATTAAAAAATCGTATTTTTTGAGGAAATGTTAATAATTTTTAAATAAAAACGCAACAAAAACTTAAATATGCTTAATTATTAAATATTTATTACTTTATCATAAAGTCTGATCGGTCAGGAATAAAATGAGACCATTTCAAAGAAAATCAATTCGTAACGTAATAAGATGTAGCGAAATTATCAAATCTACCCCAAAATTATTTCCATCTTAACTGGTATCGAAGCCACTGTCTCGATTAACAATATTGCTTCGCTTTTCTTTCTTATTTAGCTGTAACTTTTGAAGTTGTTCATCGATTTCTTTCGGAATGGTTTCATTTTATTCATGACCAATCGGACTTTATGATAAAATAATGAAAATTTAATAATTGAACATATTTCTATGTTTTTGTTGCGTTTTTATTTAAAATTAACTTTTCCTCAAAAAATATGATTTTTTAGCACTATCTTGTAAGATATCGTCCAAACCGCTGAAGTGATGAACTAATTCGGATAAATGGTTCCCGACTTATGCCATAATATGTGTCTCAACCTCTCCATTTTCGCAAATCGTGATTTATCGCGAGATAAATTCAAAGAAACTAGCTAAGAACTGTATTATCTCATATACCCAAATCGACCGCGAAACCCTGTGCCGCAAAATATGTTGACCAGTGTAATCGGTTGGAGGGAATGAAATTTATGTAGTGCGTTGTACAAATAAATAATTTCTAATAAAAATAAATTCGTTCCTTTGGACATTTTTTTCATGCGTAAGGGTTAAGTATACCTATAGCATATTGGTGCTACGAAAACTACTATAAGTATATGTAAGAAAACAGACAACGGCAAAGCAAGACGTATGTCGCTTCATGTTTTGTGTTATTTCGTTTTTGTACTCATATCCCTGAAGATGTTCTTCAAAGAAGAACGAAATATTGGATAGCAATAAATAAACAATAACAACACCTGACCTCGAGCTTGTCATTTAATTACAAAAATAATAAAGAATAAAAGGTCGATTATTTAGAAAACATATTCAAAAATTGAAAAAAAAATAATTAAGATTACAATACATTTACTGCAGACATACGTGTATATTGCAGACTTATAGTTTTCTTTAATATCTTTTTTATTACAAATTTATTACAATTATATTTGTCTTTGTTTTACTCTTTAATAATTCTTAGTATATTTTTTTCGGTTTGTTTTTAATAAATAACATTTAATTGCATATGGTTATACAGTCTTTCGTTACTCTCACACAAAAAATGCTGCTACTTATGAACTAAAAAATGACCAAAAAGGATTGCACTCGACTCGTTGCAGTATGAAGCATCATCGCCCCCCCCGTCATCTTCATCTTCATAATTGTCATCGTCATTGCCACAACACAATCACATTCCAATCACAAAATTATGCTAATCTATAGTTTTACATTATAAAATCGTTCTTTTTTGTTATTATAGCGACTTTGTAAAATAAAAAACAATCTGGTAACTCTTAAAAATAAATAAATCAATAGAAAATAGAAGAATACTTTTTGTTGTTTATCGATCGGTTTTGTGGTGGTCTAAACCTCACGATCTCGCATAATTAAACTTAGTGGCGTTTTAGGCGCCAATAAAAATTCAAATTCCGTTTCCAACGGTTTTGTGAATTTAATATCGAAGGCAAGCACCAGCTATAATGGAAAGGTGAGATTCGAATAGAGGAAAGAAAGAAAGGAAGAGATAGAAACGAATGAATTAAATATTTGATTGAATAATTGAAAATGCATACCTTCGCCAGCAGCAGCACAATTTCCATTTCGACAAATCGTTTGCCCGGACATGTCCGTTTACCGATGCCAAATGGTACTACGATGGTGGAACTTTCAATGTTAACACTGAAGTTGCCTTCATTGTCTATCCATCGCTCGGGGTGAAATATTTTGGCCTCTGGAAAATTGTTGTCTTTATGACAGGCGATCATGTTTTGACAGAGCACAACAGTCTGTAAGAGAAAATTTATATTTAATTTTGCAAACAGATAATTGGAGCTATGTATGTAGACAGAAAAATTCTTTATCTAAATTAATTCGGTATCCGAATTACAGAATTAGCAAGAATAATTTGATTTTCTGGAAAAACTACCTCAGAAATTTCGATATTGTCTTTAAACATAGATGTATTCAGCTAATCAGTATCTTTCGATCCATATATAACACTCTTATATTTAAGTGAATTTTTCAGTAGGTTCCTTAGTGTGAGCAAAAAAAAATGCAAATCCCTTCGTTGTCAAAAACCTAATGGAGAATTTCGAATAAATAATTATAGAATTTTACTTACAAAAATTAACAGAAATGTCTCATCTAGTTAAAAAAAAACATTTTTTGCCTTTGGAGAATTTCGAATAAATAATCATAGAATTTTACTTACAAAAATTAACAGAAATGTCTGATCTAGTTAAAAAAAAACATTTTTAGCCTTTGCGGCTCCCCTAAGATACCGAAACGGCTTCCTTATTAGGGAACCGCGGCTTCCCATTTAAAATTTCCTGGTCTAATAGACGGCTCACTTCTTCTAGGCTGACAGGGAGTGATCTGCATGGTCTAGAACGTGGGATCCAATGGTATAAGAGTGAAGCTCTAGATCAGCCATAGCCATACACCGTTCTATCTTCTGGACGGCTCCCCACTTTCTGGCAGGTCAAGATACCTCTTCATGCTCTAGATCTCGAAATTTAAAGGTGCAAGGGAGAAATTCAATTTGTTGGCTCTTTTCTCCTGAAAATTTTCTTTCTTTTTTAATGGCCTTTAATTTTTTTCATAGTAGTTTAGAAGTTAGCGCATCGAAAATAACATTTCCACTACCTGACCTTTTTCGACTAACTTAATAAAGACAGGGATCTTAAAGTGGCAAATACACGGTACAATCGTCGTACCGACCATCGCAGCAACGATATCGTGAGATCAAACGCTCACGGCCTGTTTCTGTATTTCCAACGAAAGTCTCTGCGAACGAAAACCAGTCACTCACTTTCATCAGGAATTTGGGTTTTCTAAGGTGAGTTTGTCTGGCCTTTGAATAATAAATTAATTGCCAGATCAATAATTTCACAACATTCCGTCTAAGAAGGAACATATTCGTAGCAAATACACCACTGTATTCTCCACACTAGCGGTTTCCAACCCTGGGTGGGTCAGCTGAGCTGAACCAAGACTCTCATTACTTCCTACATCTCTCTCTCACGCCCAACTTAGCGAGCTGCCGCAATGTTGACTTCTTTATGCTTATATATGTATAACATTTTATTATTATTTAATTGGTTTTACCATAATTATACTAATAAATACTTATTTTTGCCTTCAATAGGGGTTTTTTGTCATTGTTCCTATCAGTCGATTAATAAAGCAAAGTGAGTTACTTTGCATTGTGTTCGCCCAAATGACAGCTAAGAAAGATAGAGAAACCAAAATGATTACTTTTTCGCACGAGTTCATTATCGTGGGACTTGTCCTTCCGATGGTAGTTAGTGGAACCAAAATAAGCTGTTTGTCATCTGTCAGGCAAATGAAAGCAAATTTTCATGTTACAGAAACAGGCTGTTAATTTTTTTTAAATCCGATTTCCTTGGTACTTCGCACACCCATGGAAGCATCAAATAGCAATGGAAGTATCCAGATTACTCTTAAGTTGAAGCGAATTCAAACACGGTGCAGTCGCTCGAGTTAATTGGAACAATCTTTTTGTGGTCCTATGCTCCTAAGAGGTAAAAAAAAATTGTTATCTGTCAGGCGAACGAAAGGTTAATTTTTTTAAATCCAATTTTCTTGGTACTTCGCACACCCATGGAAGCATCAAATAGCAGTGGAAGTATCCAGATTACTCTTAAGTTGAATCGAATTCAAACACGGTCCAGTCGCTCGAGTTAATTGGAACAATCTTGTTGTGGTCCTATGCTCCTAAGAGGAGGTAAAAAAATGTGTTCCAACACCGGTGAGAAACACTCCGTCTATACAGAACCAATAATGTTCAATAGGGTATAACCGTATATTATGAGAAAGCTGTGAAAATGCAATTCATATAACCATGCACTTTAAATCGTGCACTTTGGAATACGCTCATTTAAGTATTTACTTTGGTCTTGCTGTGCACTTTGGTAGCCTCGATTGTCGTACTAGATGTTTCGTGTTCTTGGCGACTCTCGACTCTGCATATAAATGAGATTCTCGTCAGTCTAGAGTTAAGGAGTCTTTTTGGTAGAGAAGGTTTATGTTCTTGTCGACTCTGCATATAAAAGCGTTGAGTAGATAGCTTGGGAATATCTTCAAACCATGATACCATGATTATCTACAAATAAGCTTGAGGAAACCTATTGCTAGAAGTAGGAGACTGGGAGTAACATGCCGAAGAATATATAGAATAATGCATTTGATTATATGAGTATTTTCCACAAACCGAACCGCTTACGTATTTATATCATGGATATCGTTTAATTCCCAAATATGTACGAAGTCGACCAGGGGCCTAATTCCTGCACTAGTTTCGTATCGTAATGCCATTACGTGAGATCTAATAACTCGAACATTTATGTACATACCCGTATGTTGATGAAAGTTGGAGTACGATACGAAACGGATGGGAGAATTAAGGTTGGGTTAGCCAAACGTAACCGTAACGCCTCCGTAGCGTAACGAATCGGCTGATTCGATCTGACATATGAAAATCAGTGTAAACGATTAACCAACGAAATCGAAACGTAAACGGACGGCTGAATCTGGTGAAATTTGATTTGGACGGTACGTTTACGTGCAATTGCAAACAAAATCAGCAAAACAACGAAAAAGAAGACATTTATGCGAAACTTTTGAAATGGAATGGTAAATAAGTAATGAAATATTAAAATAAGAGCAAGAAAATATATTAAATAAATAATCTTTTTACAAATTTGGTTGTGAATGTCGGAGACATATGGCAAGTTTTGGGTAATTGCTCCAGCGGGCAACGTTGCGACTGCGCTAAAGTTAAGTTACGGTTAAGTTTGAATAACCCAGCCTTTAGGCCCCAGTTATTCCTGATTCAAACGAGGCATTTTTCCCAAGTAAGTGTCAAAGTTTGTATGAGATAGAGCCAGAGAGCTCTTTCCGACTGCCTCTCTCTCCTACAAACTTTGACAATTCCTTGGAAAAAATTGCACCGTGTGAAGCAGAACTTAAATCAGCATTAATTTTTAGTAATGCCAAATTGTAAGTACTTAGTGGGCAGACGCTCTCAAAAAACTGAATGGGGTTTCATACCGATAGATCGGTGCAAAATGGTAAATTCATGGTTGGTGTTTTCCTATTCATTGAAGGCGCATAATTATGAATAACTGGCAGATTTTTTAACAAGGAAGCTAATTATTCTAAGCCAGGAATACATGTCGAAAGTGGTGATGCACACAAAATTTACCTGAAAGGTGAACAGACGGAAAGTGGGCCAAAGTGTATCATTACAGCGTAAGCATTACGCGAAGCGTAATGATACACTTCGGTTCACTCTCCGTCTGCTCACCCTTCAGGTAAATTTTGCCTGCTTCGCCACTTTAGACACGTATTGCTGGCTTACAATAATCAGCTTCCTTGTTAAAAAATCTGCCAGTCACATTACTGATTGATCGATGTGAACACCCAATGATGAGATGGTACTGGAAATACGAACAGATATACTAGTGTTGCAGAGCATTGTCTCGATAAACTACAGCACGTTCCATCGTAGTCCCATATATCAGTGTTCTACCTGGACATGGTTTATTTTAACGGAATGATACTACGATATGTAGTACATTCTATACAATTGGGATTGACATTTATATGGGCGAATATATAAAAACATGGATCTAGGATGATTATTGTATGCGTGAATAGTTGTAGGTAAAAGAAAACTTGAAAACGGACCACTCAAAGATGGATGAAGGCGCATGAGTCGGCATTTTTAATAAAACTCGGGATATCAAAAAATCCTACATAGATCTCAGTCAAATTCAATTAGGAACTTGCCGAAATAGAATTTGATTATATTGGGGCACAGTAATTTAGTAGGTAAGAATGGAAATGATGGACATACACAAGAACATCGGAGAACTCTCCGAACATCGATTAACTCTCCAATCTGCTATCTCTGTAAGTTAAATTCTTTTATGGAGAACTTCTTTCAATTAAACCATACAAGGCCCTAACACATTGACAATATTTGAAAGTATATGCGCCTGACAACAGGCAGTAGGTATTCTGGATTTAGGTGAGTTCCTGCCTTTATGCTTAACCCTACCGTACTTTAAACCCCTGTTTGAATACATGTGTTGACTAACGCCCACGCGCACAATGTCCATGAGTACCAATCAAGTACGTATTTCTGGACACATTCCCTCCTCCTTAGTTAGGAATGGAGCCCATCTAAAACTCCTTGTCATGGCACCCGGTTGGTTTGCAACTCCACATCCGAGAGTATTCTCTCCCAGCGATTTTGGTTTAACCACAGCCACCACGATGCTCCCAATAGGGTCCTCATTCTCACCTTTCCTGACTCCCGTGGTAGCAGATTAAGTGCTCTGGTCAGACTGCGTAGCCAAAGATACTACCAGTCCAGTCTGGGTTCACTGTCCAGTCCCCATCCTAGGAATAGATGGGAACTATAGGATTCGAAGATACCCCTGACAACAGGCAGTCTGACAGTATATTATAATGTTACATCACTGACATGAAAATATCTGAAGGGTGAGCAGACGGAAAGTGGGCCAAAGTGTATCATTACAGCATAAGCATTACGCGAAGCGAGCTAAATTTGTTATGATACACTTCGGTTCACTCTCCGTCTGCTCACGCTTCAGGTAAATTTTGCCTGCTTCGCCACTTTAGACACGTATTGCTGGCTTAGAATAATCAGCTTCCTTGTTAATAAAGGAATGTGTGTCTTTTAAGGATTATACATTTGAGAACTATCACTCATTCATCAAATATTACGATCAATGGAAAATATTTCCGCTCCAAATATTAACAAATCATCGGCATTTTCGGCAAAATATATTACGCAGAAATCGAAAACCATTCTTCAGCTTTCAGAAATGGAAATAATTTCTGTGCTTCCTGGCTACGAATTTCTTTCTGAACTTAAGGATTTAAAGCCAGGATAGGGCTTAGGATTCTGAATGGAAGTACAATTCTTGAGATATATATAGTATTGGGAATATGAGAGAACCTTATCATTCAATCTGTTTGAACTTAGTACGGTTAGCGGAAACTTGAAGATGGAAAGTTGGTAAAAGACTCTGAATTTTATTTTCACAATAATTTTGCAACACGTTCTGTTTTATTACACCACTCTTCTAATTAAAATCGGGGGAATTTTGCGTGGGAACATGAGGTCACATTACTGATTGATCGATGTGAACACCCAATGATGAGATGGTACTGGAAATACGAACAGATATACTAGTGTTGCAGAGCATTGTCTCGATAAACTACAGCACGTTCCATCGTAGTCCCATATATCACAGTGTTCTACGTGGACATTTTAACGGAATGATACTACGATATGTAGTACATTCTATACAATTGGGATTGACATTTATATGGGCGAATATATAAAAACATGGATCTAGGATGATTATTGTATGCGTGAATAGTTGTAGGTAAAAGAAAACTTGAAAACGGACGACTCAAAGATGCATGAAAGCGCATGAGTCGGCATTTTTAATAAAACTCGGGATATCAAAAAATCCTACATAGATCTCAGTCAAATTCAATTAGGAACTTGCCGAAGTAGAATTTGATTATATTGGGTCACAGTAATTTAGTAGGTAAGAATGGAAATGATGGACATACACAAGAACATGGGAGAACTCTCCGAACATCGATTAACTCTCCAATCTGCTATCTCTGTAAGTTAAATTCCTTTTATGGAGAACTTCTTTCAATTAAACCATACAAGGCCCTAACACATTGACAATATTTGAAAGTATATGCGCCTGACAACAGGCAGTAGGTATTCTGGATTTAGGTGAGTTCCTGCCTTTATGCTTAACCCTACCGTACTTTAAACACCTGTTTGAATACATGTGTTGACCAACGCCCACGCGCACAATGTCCATGAGTACCAATCAAGTACGTATTTCTGGACACATTCCCTCCTCCTTAGTTAGGAATGGAGCCCATCTAAAACTCCTTGTCATTATATGGGTCATGGCACCCGGTTGGTTTGCAACTCCACATCCGAGAGTATTCTCTCCCAGCGATTTTGGTTTAACCACAGCCACCACGATGCTCCCAATAGGGTCCTCATTCTCACCTTTCCTGACTCCCGTGGTAGCAGATTAAGTGCTCTGGTCAGACTGCGTAGCCAAAGATACTACCAGTCCAGTCTGGGTTCACTGTCCAGTCCCCATCCTAGGAATAGATGGGAACTATAGGATTCGAAGATACCCCTGACAACAGGCAGTCTGACAGTATATTATAATGTTACATCACTGACAAGAAAATATCTGAAGTATAAATTATCTCTATAATGAACAGTCTCTTCAGCCAAGATCAACTCCATCTACGGATAACTTTCAGATCAAACCTAGTTCAGACGAATTAGAAATTGTCTAGATACCCCTTGTCAATTACGTCAACATCAAACACCGATACTGTATTGGTTCCAAATTCAAGGAAATGTGCCTGATGACAGACATATTGATAGACCGCTGTAATATATCACTTACAATTAAGTTGAAAAATCATTTAAATCTCCATTGTGCAATCTCTCCAGAAAGATCTGCTCCTTATGCGACAAGCTACAGAATTAAATCTGTGCAAATCTGACGAATTGAAAATTGCCTATATCCCTCGGATCAGCTTCATCGATATCATAGACTGATAGTCTATCAGCCGTAAATACCTACAGAAGAAGTATACCTGATGGCTGCAAATGCTTTGAGATGGTTAAGACGTATTAGAAATAATCGAGCACCTTCTCTGACGTTGTCCGGCTCTGTCACGAAGAAGACTCAGCTTACTAGGAAATTGTTACAAGACAGAGCCAACTATCGGATCAAGTGATACATACAAATTATTTCACGAATACTAAAAATAATTTATGGGGTCTTTGGCGTCTGAGAATACACCAATTTCCTCTATCTTTTCCTATCTCTCTAAAGAACATATTTCTAGCACCAATGACCTCCTTCAGGACAGGACGTGATAGGATAGCACGCTACCAACCAACCTATCATACTGTGTTCACACTAACTAAATACTTACCCCTGCTTTTAGATCATAACCTGACAGCTGCATGTCCTCCTCCAGTATTCGCGCCAAACAAAACGCCGTCGGCCTAATGCGATATGACTCCTGTATACAGGCTTTGGTGTAAGTGGCATTAGTAAAAGCATCCTGTAGTATTAAAGTGTGACGATGTTCCTGGAACTCATGAAGGATTCTGGAAATAACGTCTGGATTTCCGGTAACGGAGCTCAGTACAAACAACAAAGTATTGGCTAACTGAAAGAGAGAGAAATTTAATAATGTGCAGTTCCATTCCTTGCACCCAATAAACATACCGTTTCTATGCCGGCGGCAATGAAATCAATAATAGCCGATTTCTTATCCCGTATATCCAAATCCTTCAAGTCTAAAATATGTTGGAACACACTACGCACATCATCATCGTGATGCATGAAATTGGCATTGTTCTCTTCCAGCGCCTTGTCCACCATTTCCGAAATCACACTATGCATGGACTGAGAAGTTACTTTCTAGATTTCTTTAGAGCTGGGGGATATAAAAGCTTTTGCTCTAGACTACTTACTCGTAAATGGTCTCCTCAGCTCGGGCGAATTTGCGGTAGGTCTGGGTGGGGAAATACTTCCACATACCGAAGCCATAGTAGGAATCTCTTTGGGATATGAACAGCTGTTTGACGGCCGCCGCCAGCTGCTTGATTTTCTCCGGCTGTTCGATGTTGGTGGACAGAAATCCCATGCGACGTCCCAGCATGAGAGTGCAGACAGCCTCCAGACCCATCAGATTGGCAATATCTTCAAAATTGGTAACCTCAAACGTATGAGGATCTCTATGTGCTTTTAAAAGATCAATAAAATCATCACATACCAAATTCAGGGCTGGCAAAAAGTTTTGCAATATTCTCGGTGAGGTTATAAACGAAGTAAGCGAGGAACGGAGTTTTTGCCATGTCGGACCCTGTCTAAACAGAAGAGTGATTTAATCGAGTGGTCACCGCCTGAAACAAAAGTCAAAACTCCAAACTTACTCATTAACAATGCCAACACTGGCGTAGCGTTCGGGTCGCGAACGGCGATATGTTACCACGATTTCGGTGGGCGGTCGAAAGGGATACTTGCTGGGGTATTTCAAAACCTTCTCCAAGTCAGGGCGGTTGAACAAGTGTACAATGGGTAGGCCAGAGGGCATGACTTCCAGAACTATATCGCCGTATTTACGATTAAGGTCTAGAAGTGGAAAGGAACGGACGAATATAGAACCAAAATCTTAACCATAAAAGCAGTTCAGCTACATACCCGCGTACACCTCATGCAAGCGGGACATCTTGTATTTTCGAAAAAATAACATGAATATCCATTTGGTACCCAGCAAAGGCAGCGGCTTAGGCCCCGGTATATCGAATACCCCCTTGGGTCTTATCTCCCGGGCATGATAGTAATCCGTCTCGGTGGTTATCGAGGCTTCAGAGTCGTTGGCGTATTTATTCAGTTGATCCTGTTTGAAGAGCAGCGGCTTTATATAGCATTCCGAGAATTTGCGCAGATCCAAGTTGCAGTAGAAAGCCAGCAAAATGGCAATCGCCATTAGCAGCACCAGAGCCATAACCATAGAAAATCTGTAAAGAAATAGATTGAAGTCATAGATTAGCCGATTTTCATAATTGTGGATCAAGGTTGCGTAGTAAAAGCAATTTACAATTTTTGAGTAGAGCGCACAACTACTATAACGCCATACTATGTCAATTTACACTGATATGTATTTAATTTTTTGTTATTAATTGATTTAGAATTTGGGGAGGAAGTCGAAAGGTTTCGCAACAAATACTGTGGTTTTTGTACGACATACTGATGAAGTCTATTTCGCGTAGTCTGGTCTAACTGCTTCGAAGTGTTTATCATGTGATATGACATATGATTTACGACTTATTATTTAAACAGGTTTACTCGATAGGCAATAATTTTCGTTTTCATTGACGAACTTTACAAGTCCATGTAATCGTTTGTTTCTTAACCATCAAACAGGTCAACAAGGAAGTGCATATAATTTATTATGAATAGATTAGATAATTCCTAGCTTATAAGTGTAAGCCTAGGTTAGGTTACGTTACTGTGGGGAAGTGCATTCAATTTATTATAATTAGATTAGATAATTTCTAGCTTAGAAGTGTAAGCATAGGTTAGGTTAATGTGGTAGCATGTATTTGGGGTTCAATTAGACTATGTAGTGAGCCTCGGGACGGAAGGAAAAATGTGAGATTTTCCCGCTGAATCAACCTGATTGATTTAAAAACTCAAGTTCTGCAACACATATAAGAAATGAGAGTCTGGGGTAGCCTGCCGCCTTCTGCAGTGAGGTGCACCGCAACAGTCACCACAGCTCCTGCAAAAGTCTGCTGCCGTCCAACATGACAGACAGGATAAGTGACATGTCTTGTCTCGATAACAACAGTAGGACTTAACTTGGAATGTCAGTTGCACCTTATTTCCGGGGAATGCCCCTGTGGATCAGCACCTATATCAACAACTTTTAACTGCTTAGCCATTTCGTCAAGAGATATGCGGCAGTTGAGGGCCGTTATTTAATTGAGGAATTTTGTGAACAACCATAGTGAACATTTTTAAAGTGTAATTAGAAAATAATAACCTAGAAGTGAAATACAGTTATTTTATTACTAATGTACAAAATTTGCTATCATCGAAGAAAACTTTTGAATTATCGAAATGACCAAAGCCGTCTACGCGGGCCAAATTGTTTCTGAGTGGTAGTCCATCGTCCGGGGTTAAAGATTCTCTGTATCTGTGGAATGTCAATGAACATTGTGAAAGTGTCTCAATTTATCAAAAAAGTGGTCTCGAATTTTCACTCCATGTCGATTATTTGCGGAACTGTGAACATTTAAAGCATTATGAAAGAATTCAAAATTTTTAAACACAAAAAAGTGATCTCATATTTTTGCCTTTTTCTATTTAAGGATTTATGTCCATTTAAAGTTTTCGAAAGGAATGTTGTTCTTTTATCTCTACTAGGCCTATTAAAGGAGTTATAATCTTTTAACGTTTTGAAAAGTAATTTTAATTTGTTTACCAATAAAGTGGATAATGATAATAACGCCCATTTTTCGACAGACTATAGGTACTGTAAAAACATTAAACTGTACACAATTTTACGTATTTGTATGCACTAGTGTTAAAGTTATAAGCTGTTAACCTTCTGTACAAAATGGCACCTTCGTGTGGGAGGTAGCAGCATGATAAGAACACACACTTTTCACTGGACTGTACACGGAGAAAAAAATATGTTAAAAATATGTTTGGATGCAATCATATATATGTTTGGGACGGGCACAATCATATATATGTTTGTGGGTAAACATATTATGTTTGCACACAATCATAATATGTTCCGGGCAAAATTCTAGCATATTAAAAAACGATATGATTGTGTCCTAACATATTTTTGGCAAAATAATATATTAGAATATATTATTTAGATTTTTAGAGAGTATTACTCTCTGAGAGCCCAATTATATGACTCATAATTTTGTGCAAAGAAGAGTAATATGTATATGGTAACCGTGTGTATGAGGAGGAATGGCACCGACACCAAAGGGTATTATTATTATTTGATGATGCTTACTCGCCCGGTCGAGTTTAAGGTCGGTTTTTTTATTGAATATGTGTGGTGAATGTCGAATTCCAAGAAATTAGTTGTAGTTTTAACACGTACAACAAATTCAAAATAAAAGAAAGAATATGATATCAAAGATGTATTGAGGTTATTCATTAAAAAACACAATTATTTTGGTTCAAAATTAATTTTTTTAAAAAGGAATGTATGTTACTTCAAAACATTTTATTTACAAAACGTTCTATAATACTGACGCCGTTTTATTGCCCCACATAAATTATTTTGCCAACATACATATGTATGTACGTATGTATGTGTGCTTTTCATGTTCTTTGAACAAACACACTCCGCACTAACAAATTGTTTTCATCTGAAATGACCCCGGGTACAGTAGTGAAGAGTGCACTGTACTATTGAAGTTTTGCCTTGCTCTGCACATTGCACAAATTCTTTTAAAGAGACACAACTCAAAATTTAGTAATTTTCAGAAAACTCAAAAACTATTCTGCAGCTCATGAACTACTTTTCAGAAGCAAAGTGTGTATTACTGTTTGTTGTTGTTGTATTTCTGTATTTGACGTAGTGAGTGACGATTTACATTAGGTTACTTGTTGCTGTGAACCGTTATAGTTTCATGAAGGAGCGAGAAGAGTAGAAGAGATACAATCATATATATGATTACATACAATCATATATATGATTACATACAATAATATAAATGTTTGCATACAATCATATATATGATTAAATACAATCATATATATGATTACATATAATCATATACATGATTACATACAATCATATAAATGTTTGCATACAATCATATAAATGTTTGGTAACATTACCGCTACCCCAAACATAATATGTTTGGGAGCTGCTCCAAACATATATATGTTGCCTGCAAAATATGTTTGGGACAATATGTTACAGAGGCCGTTTTTTTCCTCCGTGTAGGCACTATAAAACTATTATACTGTGCGAAAATTAAAGTAATTGTATGGACTGTTATTAAAGTCTGTCTACAATTTGGCATACAGACACCACATTTGTTCACCGATCTGGATGAAATTTTGCAGAATCATATCCCTTCTTTCAGGAATCGCTACAAAATTGGGGTAAATCGATTCAGGTTTAGATACAGCATCCATATATACTTTCCCTCGGTTTTGTCAACAAAGCGCCATAGAAGCTATATTTTACATTCGATCATTACGAAATATTACATGGAAGAGTATATTGATCCGCAAAAACACCCTACCAAATTTTAAGGTAATCGGTTCAGAGTTAGGTGTAGTGTCCATATATATTTATATATATATATTCTGTCCGTTTTGTCATCTAATTGCCATAGAAGCTACATTTTGCATCCGATCATTATGAATAACTACATGGGAGAGACTGTTGGCTCACAAATATACCATACCAAATTTTAAGGAAATCTGTTTGTTCCGATTTTAGGTTTAGGTTAGGTTGGTAGTCGTTTTTTTACCAGCTCACATATACCAGTTTAGTTGCCCAGTGTTACCACATCCAAATGCTCATCTTCGAATCAAACCTGTTTGATATACAAATTTATCGATAGTACAAATATCGGTACTGGAAAGATCTGTTAGATTGCCTAAAAAGGCCGACCCCAGTATGTACAGACATCGTTTACTCAATGCGCACAGTCGAATAGCAAGGGCTCAATGCTCTCCATTTCTTCCTCATCACCCCAACTTCTGCAGAAGTCATTGGAGTCAATACCCAATCTTCTGGCGTGTTCCCCGATCAGGTAGTGTCTAGTCAGAACTGATACTTACATAGACAATCTAATCCTCTCTAGTGTGAGGAGATATTTTGACCTTCTTAGTTCATATTTTGGCCAGATTTGTCTAGCTACCCTACAGGTGCCAACATCTGTCTGATTGGTTCTTGCCTAAGCCAAAGCTTGCATGTGGATAGTGGCGCACCAATAAATTCAAATCAGTCGAGAATTTGTAATGCCGGGATATCCTTATGCCCAGGCATCCACATGAGGAGTATGTTAAACTGCTCAGTCATCTCGTTAAGAAATCTGCTGCAGTAGAGGGCTGTTTGTGAATTTAGGGATGTGGCCTCTAGAGAATTGATGGCAGCCTGGCTGTCCGACTAAATGCCAACGCCAGAGTTGGTTACTATGTTGCGACGCAGCCACGGCTTGATACACACTGCAGGTATCTGGTAGTCTGTGAGCAACATCCAGGCTATTTCTTTGCCGTGTACACCGAAACCAAATTTTCCATCGAACCATCCATATAGAAGTGGAGATGGTTTATATAACCTGGTTTTCCGCCAACCCATTCATCTTTGGCTGGTATCATAGTTATGTAGTTCCTCTCGAAGTTATGTATACACCTTTGGTATTCTTGAACCTCCTTATTGATGGGCAGTTTAATCTTAATGCCGCTCTAGTTGCAACTTATCTAGCCACAATAATAACCGGATGCATATGGAGTAGGGCTTGTGGAGACTCAGTCGCGGTAATACTTAAAGCTCCGCTTTTGCATAGGCAGGCGGTTCTCTGATCCTTTGATAGTAAGTTGCCGTATAACAGTAATGGACGAACTACTGCTATATATATATCTAATGGATCATTTTATGAGAGAGGCACAACCGCGACCCTGCAGCTACCCTACACGAATATAAGGCGACATTGGCCTTCCTTTTAATAAATAAACATTGACTTGATTTAGAAATTTTGTATCATTCCGAGAAAAAAACATCGTTATGAAAATCATTATTGGTAAGGTGTTATTCAGCCCCTTATTAAAATGACAATAACAACTACTTACGTGTGAGGTATTGACAAGCCTAGGGATAAGTAGTTATTTGTTAACTCTTTGTATGTTGCATGGAAGTACTTTCCTCCGATATCATGTCCATGTAAAAATAATCTGAAGTGTTGCTTAATGGTAAGTCGTTATTTCATTTGAATTTGACTTACCCGCCAGGTTACCTGGTACTGAAGTTTTTTTTTTTTTGGAATGTTGGTCCCCCGATAGTACTTTTATATCCAGGTTCTCCTCAATGAAAGAATCTAAAAGTCTTTCCAAACCTTTCAACAGGAAGGAGGAAAGGCTAATTGGTCAGAAGTCTTTTGGCCTAGTGTGCGATACTTCGCTTTGGGTATGAATACCACTTTGGTATCCCCCATCGATTCAGGATGTATGAGAGCCTGAAACAGCCTTCATAAATTTTCTCCAGTCAGGGGATAATTTACTTCAACATTTTCAGCATTTCAGCTGGAGTCATACCGTCTGGTCCGGGTGACTTGAAGGGCTCGAAGCCAAGCTTAATCTGGATTCCTCAGTCAAAAAGGAATCGCTCTTGGTCCTGCTGATCCTTAGATTATATTGGTGAGTTACCCGCGAAATGGGTTTCTAGCAATATATTTAGGGTCTGCTCGCTGCTTTTTCCCAGGTATTTGCCCCATTCTGCAAATAGCCCACTGTGCAGGGTGCAGTTGATAATATCTTACGCAGCCTTGCGGCATCTGAGGTGTGCCAAGAAGGCATTTGCAATAAGATCCTTGGGATAGATTTTGATTTGCTCTTTATAGTCCCCCAAGTCATTAGTGACGCCAGTATAATTGGCTTTATTGAATATATTGTTGCAGGTTCTTTTTGATAGCCTTTAACTCAGACCTCCACCATTGTGGTTTAGTTTTTACCTTGTACCTTGTTTTTGGACAGACTTCTTCAAGGGAACTATTGAATGATGTGGTGATATGCACTTTCCGATTATCCCGACCGGCTTTGTCATTCGGTTCATACAGAAGTTTAGTGTTGAGGACTTTTTTGAAATTCTACTCATACAGGTTCTACTTTTATTTCCTCACATTTCTGTGGACGGCAGATTTAGATGTTTTTTCAGCGAGTTTGATCTATAAATAATGGTGATCTGAGAATGATTGGTCGCCCAGTACATTCCAATAATTTTGTCTGACAGCCGGTCAGTAGCAAACGTTACGTTAAGTAATTCTTGTCTGTCTTTAATTGTAAAGGTCAGTATATTGCCTATGCTACAAATAGTTAGGTTGGTAGTTAGAATAAAGTCAAGAAGTGACTCACCCCTACTGTTTATATACGTACTACCCGAGATAATTATGCGTTACTACCCCGATGAGCGTTAGTGTCTGCACCAGTAATTAGCTCGCGCTCAGCACGTTGCATCTTCTACTAATTCCTTGAAGTGAGCTGTCAGCACTACAGCTTCATAAGGAAATTAACTGGAGACCACGCAATATATGCGATTATCGATCTTCCGAGTTTGGTCTTTACGACTTAAATTGGCCGGGAGAAAAATGTTTAGATTTTTCATGACCAAAATGCTGGTCCTAGAAATGCCTTCACCGTTGGCCAAAATCAGTTTAAAGGTGGGTGTCCTGATAACACACACCCTTCCTTCTACTACGTAGGGCTCCTGTATAGATTAGATAAACAACATCATTAAAACCTGACAATATTTCTTCATATTCTGCTCTGGGAGGGTGTTGTGGGATATCATATAGTCGGCTACGCCCGGCTTTACACCTTCATTACTGTTTTTTGGGTAAATTATATTTTTTTTTTATATTTTTCTATATTGCAAAAATATATCTCTTTAATATATGTTATTTCATACCCATCTACCATTTTTTGTGAAATTTTTATTATGGACTACAGTTTTGCAAAGTTTTTCTTATTGACTTCCAAAAAATTTCATTCATTACCTTTTTATACCCTCACTTTAGTGATACGAGGGTATATATCATTTGCTACGGAAAAAAGTGTAACACGTCGAAGGAGTGACCTAAGACCCCAAGTATGTTCGGAGGAAATCCGTTTTGGTTAATTTTAAGTCGAATGAGCAATGTCCGTCCGTCTGTCTGCGTGTCTGCTGGCTGGTGCGCACGATAACTCTCGAAAGGAGTAACCGATTGACCTCTAATTTTGTATGTGGTAATATTTTTTTCTATCTCCGGCTAAGTTCGAAGATGGGCCATAATGGTCCACTCCTTCTAGTACCTCCCCCACAAATGGTTAAAATGTTGTGAAATATTGATTCTTTAATAACTGCTATACTACTTATTCGAATCTTTTGAAATTCCACACATAGTATTAGCTTATTAGTTGCTATCAACTCGAGAAAAATGGGCGAAGTCGCCAGGTACCTTTTGGTACCTCCCACACAAAGGCACCATTTTGCACAAAAAGTCAACAGTTTATAACATTAATAACAGTGTATAAAAATACTTGAAATTGTGTACAGTATTATGCTTTTATATTGCCTACAGTCCAGGGAAAAATGGGTGTTGTTGCCACGCCCCTTTTGGTACCTCCCACACAAAGGTACCTTTTTGCACCAAAAGTTAACAGCTTATAACATTAAAACCAGTGTATAAAAATACTTGAAATTTTGTACAGTGTAATGTTTTTATAGTGCCTATAGCCCTGTGAAAAATGGGCGTTATCGCCACACCCCTTTTTGTACCTCCCCCCCAAAATGCCAAATCATACCACAATATAATATTTCATAACGTATTTACCAGTGCACATAAGTGCTTATAATTCGACACAGTGCAATGAATTTAAAGTATCTAATGTTCAGCTAAAAATAGGTGTATTTGATAAACCCCTTCTGGTACCTCCCACACAAATTGACAGAATAATTCGAGTAATATTCAATATTACATTACTCACAAAGTGAGGGTATACCTTAGTCGGTTTACCCGACTGAAACTTTCTTACTTGTTAAATAACTCTACGACCAATTTTGCCACTCATACAAGTCCCCCTTTGGGTACACTCCAATAGGTCGTAACTAAAGTTGAAATTCAAGTCAATGCAATGGTTTTGAAGTGCCAACGGTTCAGTTCAAATGTTCACATTCATTCGAAATTCGCTACCCATAACTACAGTAGCAACCATCACAATAACTTCAAATTCCATATTTTAGAATACCTTTCCAATAACTATATTCTGACAAAGAAAGAGTCTTCCGTCGTTCTGGCATCTACCACACAATGTATCAAATTCCATACGATATTTCTCATAAATTTAGTGTATGTTTGTGAGTAGTGTCACCATTTTGTCGCACAATAACCACTGTGTCCCATCTAACGACTTAGCCCACCACCAGCTATTGCATTTTTTGTGGTCTGTGGTCATGGTATGCGTCTGGGGGCATGTGCTCCGTGGCGCTAATCACACTCAGCCATACACACTCACACACATACGCACCCATACACAGTGGTCCAATGAGCTCTCTGTCTGGCAAGTGTCTAACCGGTATTTAAATATATTTATCTGTTCACATTTATTGTGGTTAAACGTTTCGTATCTATGAAATTGATACCTCTGACAACAACAACAATAAGAACAACTACAGCAACGACTAAGCAAAACGCATGATAAGTGTGACTAAATGGCATTTTTTTACAAATGCTCGACACCGATCGTCATATGCGCATTCATTTATTCGCGCGTATGAATTAATTTAACTGCCATTGAATTTTAATGCATTTTAAATTCTTAGCTGCTCTTAATTTGCTATTAAGAAAATATATCAAAAGGTTTGTTACTTAGGGATGTCGAATAGAGATGATGTGGGGAACGAAGATTTGGGTAAATACTTACCTATATATAAAAGCAAAGTGTAATAATCAAACATTATTAATATATTACAAAGAATAAACTAAACATACATGTTTCTTACAGGGCAGAGTTTACTATAATTTGCTATGAGCCAAAATTACAACAAGTCGTAGACATTTTAAATACGAGTATAGGTTTTGAATGAAGTCGTCGATGCGAGTAACCGGATAACTTCAAATTTTGTATGTTGCAATAATTTATGCAAACATAGTTTAAGTTTATGCCACATTTTCCCATTCCTCATAGTACAGGGTGTTTTGTAGACGTGTGGCAATCCTTTTTCAGAGTTGGTCTTTTTTGACAGCTGTCACTGCATTTATGCTCAGTTTAGTTTGCCATTTTATAATGAATAGACTTACACCGGTACAACGTTGGCAAATCGTGCAAATTTATTACCAAAATAATGGTTCGGTTCGCGCGACGATTTTCCGATTTTTACAAGAAAATGTTGTTCAGTGATGAAGCTCACTTTTGGATGAATGAGTACGTTAATAAACAAAATTGTCACATTTGGAGTAATGATAATCCACAAGCCATTGTCCAGACGCCGGTGCATCCACAAAAAGTCACTGTTTGGTGTGCTCTATGGGCAGAGGCAACCATTGGTCTATATTTCTTCAAAAATTAAGTCGGTCATAATGATGCAGTCAATGGGGAACACCAGTGAGCGATGATTAATGACTTTTTCGTGCCTGAATTGGAGGATGTTGATGTGGACGACCTTTGGTGCCAACAAGACTGCGCTACATGCTATACAGCCATTTGGTATGAATAGAGATGTCAAACGGGATCGGTTTTCACTAATCCCGGGATTCGGGATTTTTAAATTACATATCCCGAAAATCCCGGGATTTTTCGGGATCACGAAATTTTTTGATTTTCGGGGTTTTCGGGATAAATCGCGATTTTTCATTTTTAATAATTCGTAATATTTCGAAATGGAATACAAACATTTTAGTTCAGTTTTAATTTAATTTAAATAAGAATAAATTTGTTAAAAATACTAAATTTTATTAAAATATTTCAAACATCTTAGCTATGGAATTATTTCGGACCAATTTTCTATCACTAAATCAAGAAAAATATATTTTTCAACTTGAAAAATCATTTTGAATAATTCCATTTTTATGAGAACCACATCGATGTGTGGATCCAAATTAGATTTTGTATTAGGGTTTTTTCATAAATTGGAAGAATGGTATACAATGTTCTTTGTTTTGCGGGACACAAACTCTATTTGTGTTCTTGTTTTAAGTTTACTTGTTTATAATTAAATTTATAATATATTTTGTAATTCTTCTCCAAATTTCAAATTTTTTTCACCGGATTATGTCTATGTTTTTTGGATGTTAACAATTTGCTTCAATAGTTTTCATCCTCGACAGAGTGTATATATCTTTCACCTAATATTATACAGGGTTTTCCAATAAGAGTGATATGAGTTATTTGAAAAAAAAAACACAATTATTGTTAAGGAAATTCAAAAGTTTTTTGTTTAATGTGAAGTATAATCGATACAATTAAGTTCTAACTAAAACGTCATTGAAATTGCCTCCACGACTTCTTCTACAGGAACGAATTCGATGACCCCATTTTCGAGCACTTTTTCCACTAAATCATGTCGTATGTCATGAATGGCACGTTCAATATTGACTTGTAAAGCTTGAGGAGAGTCTGGTTTATTTCGAAAGACTAATGACTTCAAATAACCCCACAAGAAATAGTCTAATGGTGTTGTTAAATCGCAACTTCTTGGAGGCCATTCAATATCACAATTTCTTGAAATAATCGAATCTCCAAACATTTCTTGCAACAATTCAATTGTTTCATTTGCTGTGTGGCACGTAGCCGCAATCGGTCAATGGCAAAAAGATAGCTTAAAACGAGAGCTAAAATATTGCTCACAGGTGTCAAGGTCGTAGGTAGACTAAAAAATCTTTTTTTGATTAAAAAAATGGGCTTAGCGCAAGAAAAGTTGCAATTGGAGAACGATTATTTTGATAATAAAACTGAATAATTTGTAAACGTTGTTCTTGCGTATATCTCTCCATGATGAAATTGTAAACACTACTGAATACAACGAAAAATAAATGACAGATCATGACATATTATAAATGGCCGAAACGGCACTTCAAAATCATATCATACCTATTGGAAAACCCGTTATATTATTATTAAAATATCCCGGATTTCCCGTGATTTTCAGTTTGACATCACTAGGTATGAAATATGTAGTGACCTTTCTTTTATAAAAGAAAATGAAACCCTTTTCCTGTGCAGTATTTTTTACAAACGAAAACAGGAAGTCGTTTTTAGATAAGAAAGGTAGAAAAAATTTAGATTTTTGTGGCACAAAAAACACAATTAATCTTGTTATATCTCACAGACCACCAGATACTTGCAGTGTCTATCAAGCCGAAATAATAGCAATAGTGGAAGTCGTCAAGTGATTGAGTCGCAACATAGTGACCAACACTGCTGTCATCATTAACTCGGACAGTCAAATTCACAAACAGCCATCGACTGCCGTAGAACTCTTAACGAGGTGAATGATCATAATATTAACATATACCTCATGGTACCTAACCAGGGCAATCTTGAGAACAGCAATGTCGTCGAACTTGCTAAGAAAGGTTCGACATAGAATTTGCACATATTGGTGCGCCACTGTCCACATGCAACATTTGGCTTAAGTATTAGACAGCCAAGTTGTCCAATGAGTGATGGACAGAAAGGGTAGCTAGAAAAAACTGGTCACGTTACGTCTGGCCGATCTGACCAGTTGGTATTAATATTAAATTGGTGTATCTAACTGGTTCGTTCCGATGAGGGACAACTGGTAGCACTAGGTACCTCAATTGGTCTATGAGAGCTGGTAACTCCGGCTGTCACTCTAACCAGGCCGAACTTAACCTACCTAATTTCAAAATGATCAAACGGGAAAAAGATTCCACAAAATTTTGATGCAAAATCGGAAGGACCGTCTAAATCAAAACCGATTTTTTCTGTTTGTTTCTATATGAGGAAATTCCTCCTTGCCAAATTCCTAAAATATAAAAATATTAAATATATATATTTATATATATTTTGTTTTTGTACCTCCACTGTGATAGACAATTTAATCTTAATGCCTTTTTTGTTGCAAACTATCTAGGCCACTAGCCAATTGGCAGTAAATGGAGTAGGACTTGTGAAGACTGTAGGCAGGCAGTTCTGATACTTGCTTCTGCAAAAGTCATAATGCAAGATCTTCAATCTTTCTGCGTGCCGTCCAATAAGGCAGCGACCCGTCATGACAGACACGATAAGTGAGACACCTGGTATGTATGCAGTCCTGACTACTGACCACCTGCCATATGTTGCGGCATGCGGCATTTCAGTTCCCCCGAAGTGTGTAAGGTAGTTCCTAGTCATGTAAGAAACTCTGCTTTGCAGTTCCCTGGTATGACCCATTTGCCCGCATTCCATATCAGGCGAACATTTTAATATTCAGACATCTCTTTAGGAGATCTGCGAAAGTTGTTTCCGGGGTGTTGATAGCCGGCTGACTATGAGAGGCACTATTGATACGACGTTGGTCAGAAAACTTATTTTCAGCCATACAACTATCTCTTTAGTAGGAAAGATTTCTGCCTGCTAAACACTACAGTGCTCGGGCAGCCTTTTTGCAATGGATAGCTCAAGTTCCTTATAATAGACACCAAAGCCCAGGTGCTTCTTCCACGAACAACTTTCGTTGGATTTGGCTCGTCTTCGAAGACCCACACGGTCGATTGCTGTTTTGTTTCGGGCTCATACGCATAGATCCAAGATTCGTCACCTGTGACGATCTTATAAACGTCTTTTGAAGCACCGCGATCGTATTTTTATACCCTCACTTTAGTGATACGAGGGTATATATCATTTGCTACGGAAAAAAGTGTAACACATCGAAGGAGTGACCTAAGACCCCAAGTATGTTCGGAGGATATTCGTTTTGGGTAATTTTAAGTCGAATGAGCAATGTCCGTCCGTCTGTCTGCTGGCTAGTGCCCACGTTACCTTTCGAAAGGAGTAACCGATTGACTTCAAATTTGGTATGTGGTAATATTTTTATCTATCTCCGGATGAGTTCGAAGATGGGCCATATTGGTGTACTCCTTCTGGTACCTCCCACACAAAGGGTTAAAATTTAGTGAAATATTGATTCTTTAAAACTTCTTTACTACTTATTCGAATCTTCTGAAATTATACACATAATATTAGTATATTAGTCGCTATTACCTCGAGAAAAATGGGTGAAGTTGACATGCCCCTTTTGGTAACTCCCACACAAATGGACCATTTTGCATCAAAATTTAACTGCTTATAACTTTAATACAAGTGCATAAAAATTCTTGGAATTTTCTACAGTGTAATGTTTTTATAGCGTCTATAGTCCGGTAAAAAATGGGTATTATTGTACAGCCCCTTTTGGTACCTCCCACATAAATGGACCGTTTCGTACCAAAAGTAAACGGCTTGTAACTTTAATACCAGTGTATACAAATACTTGAAATTTTGTACAGTGTAATGCTGTTATAGTGCCTATAGTCCTGTAAAAAGTGGGTGTTATCACCCCGCCCCTTTTTGTACCTTCCACACAAAATGACCAAATCATACCAAAATTACATAGCTCGTAACTTTAATATACCAGTGCACATAAACGCTTATAGTTCGGCACAATGCAATTTATTTAAGAATCTACTGTTTACCGAAAAATAGGTGTATTTGGAAGAAACCCTTCCGGTACCTCCCACACAAATTGACAGATTTACATATTAGTGTAATGTTATATATTACATTACTCACAAAGTGAGGGTATACCTTAGTCGGTTTACCCGACTGAAACTTTTTTACTTGTTTCAATATTTCTTTGCACCAATCGACACGAGACCTTTTTTGAGCGATTTTCAATTGAGCGGGATCAAACGAGAGCAAACTTTTGTTGCGGCCAGGTGTTCATGCAATATCGAATGTATGCTGGTGGAAGAAATGCCTAAGGATGCCTCTATCTCAAGGTATGTCACATGACGATCTTGCATTATCAGTTCACGCACGGCATCAATGTTCTCTGGCACAACGGCCGTTTTTGGACGACCTTCGTCTTTGAGCGAGCGTCGGCCACGATTGAATTCATTAAACCAGTTTTTCACAGTGCTATAGGATGGTGCTTCATCGCCATACAAAGATTTAAGTTCATCGATGCACACTTGTCGTGATAATCCACGTCGAAAGTTGTGAAAAATGATTGCACGAAAATGTTCACGAGTTAATTCCATTTTTTTGCCAAATTGATTTTTTCAAGTCACTGTAAACAACACAAATGATGGTCGTACGTCAAAACGTTCTGAGTACGTTTATGCTAAAAAATGTCAAACTTTCCAATGGAAATGTCAGATGGCGCCAGGTAACACTTAGTGTTGCCTAGGCCAGAAATATATATAGCAACTCTCGTAGCTCCACCAGCGAGACTTTGTCTGGTCCTGGCGACTTAAAAAGTTGAAAGCTTTTGATAGCCCAAAGAATTATAGATTCGTTCACAATCTCGCTGACCACCTTTGATGGCTGCACTTCAAGGGAATCCCCATATGAAGTATTCAATGCCTCTACGGAGTTGCCCGGGCAATGTGTATCCAGGAGCACTCCTTGCGATTTCTTACTGGACGTAGTCCAAGAACTATCATCTTTATTGATATACCCAAAATTACAAGGTGTTGAGGCTAAAAGTGATATAAATACATAAAATAAAAAAAAAATTTTATGGAAAAGATTTTTAATTTTTTTAAAAGCCAATTTTTTTTTTAGTATATGCCCGACAGATCTGGGGTTTAAGGTTATTATGAGAGATAGACATGTTGGAAATATATCTTTTACGTAGAAACAGTGGTTTATTAAATGTCGTTAAATTAGGAAAACATTGATTTTTTTTTTTAAAAAAATGTTTTTTGCTAGCGCGAAGAAAATCATAAAAAATCACAAAAAAATATTTTATTCTATTTTTCAATAGCCGGCATCCTAACGAAGGAAACAATGAAAAATCTATGGATAAATGTAGAAATTATAACCATTTTGATAGAAAAATAAGAGAATTTCCAAAAATCACGTATGTTCACTAAGGTATACGAGTATATCATTAGAATTGGGCACTTTAGTTATTTTAGGTGATCGCTCATTTTAGTTTAGTTTTCAGATCACCAACTCAATTTAGCTTACCAGCTCACTATTGTTCAGGAGCACTTTAGTTCACCAGCTCATTTTACTTCACCACCTCGGCAGTTCAACGGCTCTTTAGTTCAGCAGCTCATTGGTTTACCAGCTCTTTAGCTCACCACACATTAGTTCAACAACTTATTTCATTCAGTATATCACCAGTTCAAATCAGCCGCTTTTATAAGAATCTGATTGGAACATGAATGGAATGATTGGAATATACAAACGCGTTTGTTTAGGGAGAATCCTATATTCATTGTGAACTACTGAGCTGAAATGAACAGTTGTGGGAACCAGTTTGTCTCCTTCAGTGAAGTGACCCGTCCATTGAACTTGTTCGTTAACGAACTACACAACTCATATATCATTTGCTTAGGGCCAAAAGTGTAACACATAGAAGGAGTAACCTAAGACCGCAAGTATATTTGGCTCACAATAACTCGATAGGGGTAAATGATTGCCTTTAAATTTGTTAATAATGTTAATAATTTTTCTACATTAACTCCTTCTGTAATTTCCCCTACAAATATAAAAAAAAAATAGTGAAAAATTGCTTCATTAATAACATCCATACTATTTATCAGAATTTTCTGCAGTCCGCATAAAAATACTTGAAATGTTGTACAGAATATTGTTAATACCATTATAATGTGGATACATGGAAAATGTGTACAGTTTTCTTTTATGAAGCCGGTAATTTGGGTGCAAGACCTAACTGGACATGATGAATCCAGGTGATACGCATGCATAAAAATTGAAAACAAAAGTAAACATTCCTGCTTTTACTGCCACACTTTCACTACAACGCACTGCTGATACCGAACCACCCAAACCTCCGAGTCTGGATACTGTGTTCCTGAAATCGTTTCACCAATCCGGCTAAAGTGAATGATGCAGATTGAACACCCGATATTAACAATATAAAAAAATAATAAATAATAATAAATAAAATAAATAGAAGTAATAAAATAATTATTTTTGATGACTGCCAATGGTTTCACATGAACTATATAACATTTATAGCCCTCATAATTATATTACATTTAATGCGTATCCCGGCTCTATCGGGCTTATGTTTCACAAAATGTGGTCTAAATACTAGAGGCACATTTCATGAAAATTTTATTCTAAAAAAAATTTTCCATAAAAACTTTTTTAATATTTTTTCGTGTTTACGATCTACACCAGAAAATGTTTTGTAACCTTCAACAAAATTTTTGTAAGCTTGTATCAGTAGCCGTCTACCACACCTCTATGCCGTACAATAAATGGTACTGATATATCTACCCTATGGACGATTTTGGGAGAGAGGCCCCAACGTGCCCCTAGAGCTATTCTACAGGAAAGGCCGACGTTGGATTTTCCTACCCATTTTAATACATTATGCCTGAAGGAAAGAAATTGTCCTAAACATTATGTTATTTCAGGACAGACTAGCTCTGTTCTATTTATCGGAGGAATCCTATACTTTCTAGTAAAGAGAACCAATTCTGTCCTGTTTTGGGTTAACGCTAAAACCACTTTTCCTGTCCGCTCTAGCCAATTTATTCAATGTCTCTGAGGATGCTGGAATAGTTGCCAGTTACTGCGATAGCAATGTCGAGTCCACCAGTATAAAAGTAGTATTTTATAGCTGATCAGATTTAATATAGCTTTCATGAAAACATATGAAATATATATCGTATATCAATTTTGCATCTCTGCTTTAAAAAAAGTAAAAATTGTTAAACGATATTTATGAAATGTGAAAGATATACATAAGTTCCGAACACTGCGAATATAAAGATAATCGATCTAATTTAGAGCAACTCTATATGTGCTCTGTTCTAATAAGATGGTCTGGGGGTATCATTTGGACGGCTCCGATTGATTTTTGACTTTCATTTCTGGTTTTTATTATTTTTTAAAATAAACGCTGCAAGTAACACATTCACACCCATTTTTATAAATCTCCTCAATTTTTAAATTTGTGTATCGATATTTCTAATTAGTGGATATATAAGTGTGTGAATGTACGAGTATGTTGGTGCGAATATACCCAACTGGATGAGTATTTGTTGTTGTAATGCAAAACCTACCCAGATTGGCGTCTTATCGAGTGTTACAAATCATATTTGAATTTTCGATTAATTCGTACTTTTTTCTCGCAATTACTTTTTGTCAACTTGAAGTGATTTATTATTACATTTAATTTTAGTATCTTGGTATATTTATCTTAGATATTTTGAAATCTATGTCGGTTCAAATAATTGCTTGACAACAATTTTTTATTTTACTTTTCTTCTCGTTTTGCAAAAAAAAACAAAAAAATTACAACATACTTGTTGTATACATATATAGACTGTAATAAGTAGAATTTTGCATTTGCATTTGCGTTTGCAGTAAGCAAATAACAGCGCGTGTTGTGACTTTGAACTGATTAAGAGATTATTTATTAGAATTAACATTAATCGCTGCAAACGCAATGCATGTGTGCTTGACATAGCGTCGCCTAATTAACCCGTGGCAATTGGGATTACTGGGTCTTTCTATATGGAATAAATAAATATAATAATTAGAACCTAATATAATAGATTTCTATAGGTATAAAACTTGGGAGAACAGGTGGCGTTTTTAAACCATAACTTTAGTGGAGGAGGGTACATATCATTGCTACGGAAAAAAGTATAACACAGCGAGGGAGTGACTTAAGACCCTTCATATTTTTGACCTTTCATACATTTGAACTATGTCCCTCATACATTTGAACTATGTCCGTCTGTCTGGGTAGTGCGCACGATAAATACGCAGAAAGGAATGGCCTATTGCATTCAAATTGTGCACGTGATAATACTCGTATTTTCGCCAATCTAGGACTTAGTTCGAAGATATTTAATATTGATCCAATTCTTCCAGTACCTTCCAACAATCGCTTCATATTTAGTGAAATATTGAATTTCTTTTAACTTCTACATATACTGTTTACCCGAATATCTCGTATAGTTTTAAAATGTCAACATTTAAGAGAAAAATATGAAGAATTACCACACCCCTTTTGGTACCACCCAAACATAGATTTCAAATTGAGTTGATGTTTTTAAATAGCCACTGTTCAGATCAAAATTGGCGTATTCCTCCATGCCCCCACCTTAAGTGCAGAAAATAATTTTCCCATTGGTTACCATAGGTTGAAAGAGGGGAGACGTTCTAACGTCTCATATCCATGGACATACATTTAAGCCAGTGGATCTACTTGTTGTGCACTCTTTCCTCAGTATCTTCCAGTAATATCCTCTGAGATGATTCAAATCTGGTAATGTGTTGGACCCGAAGTATCGGGATCCTGCATTTGCCAAATCTGGGCATTAGCACAGAAAATTTGTCATGGTATCAATGTATTTTCTGCATTTGTTATCATCTGCTAGTCCTAGTGGTGCATATGAGCGTGTAAGCTTGTGCGTCCTGTTTGAACATCATATTAATAGTGTCGATTTTGCATAGTTTCAGTAAACTACTTTTTTGTTGCTGTTGTATTTTTGTAGCCTTTCTCACAGTTTCGCTACCCACACAATTTTGTAAGCCATCACTGCCCTGTGCGTTAATTCACTCTTCGTGTTATCGGTTTCGAATTTTCCAGGATAACTACTTGCAAAATTTACTTATCTGCCCTTTGAACCCGTTAATTTCTATCACTCCGCTGTGTCCTTGTACCCAAAAGATACGCAGTTTACCATGTTTAGCTGAGTAATCATAAATCGTTCTTTTACAGTCTAATACAGTTCTGGATTTGAACCTTTCGGACATCAGTGCTTTGATCGCCATTTGGCTGTCTGTGAAGTTGTAAGCGTCTTTTGGCTGTGTGGTGTTACTGGGCCAGTTCACACTCTCCGTGATTGATTCAACTTCCGCTTGAAGAACCGTATTATGGTTTAGAAGGAGGAAGTATAGTTTTACTCAATAAAAAGTCCCAGTACCGTTTTCCCCCTAGTTTGGATCCATCCGTGTGGCAGAGGGTTTCCACGGGCATATGCGTTAGGTTTCCGTTCAATCAGAAGTGTCTGTCTCGCATAACTGAACAGTTTTCCCAATTTTACTATAAATTCTGTAGCAGACGCCTAAATTTCTAAATATTCTGTGGAATATGACTGAAGAATAAAGTATAATCGATATTGTTCGACAATACTCTGAGGCATGAGATAATTGGAAACCTTTAATTTCACAGTACAGCATTATTCAGCTCATTGATGTGGGACTCAATTCTAACATTGGACGTGAAATAAGAAAACAATATAAGAACTTCTGCATTATTCGTTTAGTCAAGTTTGCTCAATTTAATAACTCTGTTGTGTCTGAAGCAAAGTTTTAGATATTGTATAGGAGTGGAACAAAGTGCCTTAAAAATCGCAAAAATGTTTTGTTTTATACGTATAAATATTTTTCAATATTTTATGACTTTGTGGGCATTTTTTCGATTTTTAAGGCTCTGGATGCACTTTCTTCGGGTAGGTCTGTTCCGCATTTTTCTCACCTATACAATATCTAAAACTTTGCTTCAGACACAAAAGAGATTTTTCGTACCGAGAAAAAAATATAGAAAAAAGTGCAAAAAATCCAATCTTAAGAAAAAAAAATCGTATGGTCATTAAATTATTATCCCCTCACCTGTGAGAGGAGGGTATATATCATTTGCTACGAGCCAAAAGTGTAACACATCGAAGGAGTGACCTACGACCCTAAGTATGTTCGGCGGATATCCGTTTTGGGTAATTTTAAGTCGAATGAGCAATGTCCGTCCGTCAGTCTGTCTGCCTGTCTGTCTGCTGGCTGGTGCGCACGATAACTCTCGAAAGGAGTAACCGATTGACTTCAAATATCGTATGCGGTAATATTTTCTACTATCTCCGGCTAAGTTCGAAGATGGGCCGTATTGGTCCACTCCTTCTAGTACCTCCCCCACAAAGGGTTAACATTTAGTGAAATATTGATTATTTAATAACTTCTATTCTACTTATTTGAATCCTCTGAAATTCTACGCATAGTATTAGTTTATTAGTCACTATTACCTCGAGAAAAAGGGTCGATGTTGCCACGCCCTTTTTGGTACCTCCCACACAAATGGACAATTTTATACCAAAAGCTACTAGCTTATAACATTAATACCAGTGCATACAAATACTTGCAATTTTGTACAGTGCAATGCATTTATAGTACCTAGAGTCCAGAGAAAAATGGGAGTTATTGGCACGCCCCTTTTGGTACCTCCCACACAAATGGACATTTTTGTACCAAAAGTTAACAGCTTTTACTTTAATACCAGTGCATACAAATACTTGAAATTTCGTACAGTGCAATGCTTTTATAGTACCTAGAGTCTACAGAAAAGTGACCGTTATCGGCTCACCCCTTTGGGTACACCCACACATATGGACCATTTTACACCAAAAGTTAACAGCTTACAACTTTAATACCAGTACATACTTTAAAGTTATTAAATGCAATTTAAATTGATAATAATTTAATTTAAACAAAAAATAAATAAATTTACTAATATTTTTTTGAGACTCAATGTGAGGGGATTCATAAGTCGGTATTTTTGGGGCTACTTTCACGTCCAATATGTTGTACTGTATTTGTTAATGGTATGTATTTCTGTGAGGTACGTATGATTAATTTCTTATAAATATATTACTCATACAACACGTTGGTCAATTGTAGGATAAGTTAAAAATACAAATATAATTAAATATCACCTAAATTGTTTTTTTTTGTATAACTGAATAACAGTACAATATTAATATTATGATAGCGAGAATCCTTCCGAGCGCCGCGCTCCTTTTCGGTGAACGGAATCTATACCCTTTTCATTACGCACGCATTCATTTTCGATACGTTCATTATCAAACCTGTGTTTGGCATTCTTTGAAGGGAATCGCTACAGAAAAATGTATGGAATCTTACGAACAAAGTATGTACTTAATTTTAATATACTCGTTTACATGTAGATATAACGTATACTTATAGCTATAATGAAAATTTAGTATTCTCATGGACCAAAAATTAAATGCAAGAAAATTTCTGAGTTTATTGTATGTTATTTTTACAAATTAGTATTATTGTAAAGGTTTATCGAGAGTGAGAGAGAGCGACTTATATTTTTTTTATAAACCATAGATATTCACCATATCACACCAGTCAAAACCTTTTCAACATTGTTCCACTACTCCAAAATAAGGTAATTTGAGTTCCACAGGAAATACCAGTTGAAGTTCAACAAAATCAGAGTTTGGTACTATCGCAATATCGTTGCAACGGGCCAAATGTGTAACACATCGAAGGACTGGTCTAAGAAGCCTCAAAATGAGGAACGACAGCGAACAACATGGTGAAGATCGGTAGAGGTAGAGCACCGACAACGTTCCCCTAATATATCTCTAGGAATATTAATTTCTTCTTTTCAATTTTTGCATAGTACGAAAGTTAATTAGTTTTATTTAATGTTAATAGTTTTTACGATTGTATCGCTAGAAGTTCCTTCTCTGGAGTAGCAGTCCCTGATCTGTGCTAACTTAATAAAAATTTGAATTTTTTTCACAGTTCCCCAATAGTATTAGTTTCTTGTTCGCTACCACCTCGAGAGTTATGGTCGCAGTTGTCACGTCTCTTTTGCTACCTCCAATATAAATGGACCATTTTGCACAAAAAGTTAACGGCTTAGAACTTCGATTCCAACCAATACAAATACTTGCAATTTTGTGAAGTGTAATGCTTTTATAGAACTTACAGTCCCAGGAGAAATGGGCATTATTGCCACGCCCCTAGATTATCTAGACATAGATTATTTTGCACAAAAAATTAACGACTTTTATCTTTGATTATAGTGAATACAAATATTTACAATTTTGTGCAGTGTAGTGATTTTACAGTGCCGTGAAAAATGGGAGTTGTTACCATGTCCATATTGGTACCTAAATAGGACTGCAATAAGCACTACCGTAAATACCGACAACTATATGCGAGGACATTTTCAAGGCTGCAGTGTAATCAAGTTGCCATGAAGAGGCTGCTTCTCATATCAGACCCATTTATAACTTCTGCAAGGATACGCAAACATACCAAAAGCCAACCCTTATTAAGTGAAACTGTAGAACGGTTAGAGCTGGAAGAACAGAATATTTCAATAGATATAGACGAAACTACAAGAATCTATCAATCTGATGAATTGGATTCAGCAATTGTAATAAATAATATCGACAGTTTATATTCAATATCCTCTATCTTAAAAAACACAATTGTTCAGTAGAGCCAAAAAACCGTTTATATCCCTAATTTTAAAGAAAAATAAAATTGTTTGTTCTACAATGTTTATTACATCTAACTACGTGATCTACTAAATAATATTTTTTTAATATTTGCACCACGATTTTATGCAACATAGAGGGTATTGCTATTCAAAAATTCTTCATGTATAAAAAAAGATAGAGGGTTTTGCATAGTAAAAAAAAATATTTATGAATTCCACAAATTTTTTTATACATATTATAATAAAAATAATAAATAATAATAACAATGAATTAATGATTAATTTTTATTTAAGTATTATCTATTTCTTGGGGTTCATTTTTGAATCCATTTTCAAATTGTCATAGAAAAAATAGTATTCTTGTGGAATCACAGGTTAGATATAAAAATAGTCATAATTTGAAAACTAAAGCTTCGACTAAAAAAATTTAACCAAATTCGGGTTTAGCATACTCTTTTCATCAAAGAACCATCTTTTAGAAGAAAAAAAAACAAACAAAAATAGTCCCAAATTATATGAAGAGATAGAGGGTATTGCATTCAGAAAAAATAAGTGAGTAAGATAGAGAAATTACAAAAATGACCATAAAATCTCAATTTTTGTTTTTTTCATTTCCAAATTAGTACCATAGCCTTATTTTACCGAATATTTTAACATAAAATCTCATTTTTGCAAAAATTTAAGATAGAGGGTTTTGAATATAAGCTCTCGATATGAGTACTGTTACGCTTATGCATTTTTATTAATTTTCAATCAAAAATAGGTTAAACTAATTGTGTGCGGTTTCTGAGACAAAATGATTGTTAGTGTGTCGGAAACTTCACATTTCGCAAATATCGAAAAAGCACCAAATCTAGAAAAAAATATTTTATATTGAATATTCCTTTATTTGTATACCCTCCACCATGGGATGGGGTTGTATTAATTTCGTCACTCAGTTTATAATACTTTGAAATAAAATGGAAAAAACGGCCTATTGTTTGATATTGCCGCCATATATCTTCTGTCCGTTTTGAATTGTTAACCAGTTACAATAATATTGCTGGAGGACTGTGCAAACGACTTTCTGGTGTAATCTGGGGTCCTAAACACTTACTTCTACCAAAAAGGTTATACGAGTAATTTCGACATTTACCTATAGAATTTTTCATGTTGGCTTTGTTTTCTTCATTAGAATGTTGGCTTTCAAAAAAAGTAATACACATTTTATTTACGATTTTTGTTCGTTTTTTTTTCATACAAAAATAACTTTTTGACTAAGCGTTCCTGCGTGTCCAAACGGTCTAAATACTAAAGAGCCAATCGAATTGACTGTGGTTCTCGGAAAGCCCTTTTTTATGAAAATAGAGATTACATATTTTAGTATAATTTTATTTCACAAATCGCAGCGTGTACTCACATGTATGTCAGCCTCACTTAGACTATACAGTGCATTGCGCTACGACAGTTGTTGTAACATATCTTCCACAATGTTAAATGTGTAATTAAATTAATAGTATTGTTTTGATTCTTTGTCTAATTTTGTGAAAAAGGTACACAAATTCCAATAAAAAAAATCTGTCACTTCCTGTAACAACAAATGTGGTAGCGCAATGGAATACATATTCCCTTTCAGCCTGACATAAACGCCGTCATTCTCAACCTAAACCTAACGTATGATTATTTTTGGCTAAATAAACTATTCAAACCGAATGTCTTTTTCAGAGTAATTTCGAAGGGCTGTCGTATATGATTTTATTTTTCAATAAAATTCATATTAAGGAAAACAAAAAACAACTTGAGTCATTGTAAGTCTGGTATATCAATACTTGTAAAAGTTGTAGTCAAAATCTGTGATGTATGGTACATAAGATTTTTAATGGCCGATTGTCCTATTTGTGGAGAAGGTACTTATGATGGCGTGTCATAACGTCCAGGGTCATAGTGTCCATGACGTTATAACACTATAAAAATGTCTAAGTTCCAAGGACAATGAGACACTTTCAAAAGTGTCACAATGTCACCAAAAGCGATGTCACAATGTCCATGGACATAATGGACATGTAATAGACCATTTAGTCTGTAAGTTATCTTCGAAGACGATTTTCGAGTTATCCAAATCTTCAAAGCCGGCTACGTGGATCAGACTGTGTGACCTTCCTTCGGCCGGGGTTAAATATTTTCTCCTCTGAGGTATGTCCAAAGAGTATTACGCGGACCAAAGTGACCCTGCCATGACGGCCTTCGGCTGGTGTTAAAGGTTTTCTCCTCTGGGGTGTGTTCACACGGCCCAAAGTGTCATAATGTCCATGGATGTTGTGACACTGCAAAAAGTGTCATAAGGTCCATGACCATTGAGACACTTTCAATGGTGTCATAACGTCCACAAAATGTCACTACTTCCATGGATATTGCCGACATGGAATATATAATTTGGTCTTTAAGTGATCATTGAAGACAATTTCCTATTTATAGAAATGTTCAAAGTTCAAAGTACACGGACCAAAGTGACATAAAGTCCATGGACATTGTGACAGTTTCGAAAATGTCCATGGACGTTATGACACTATTTTTTGGACGTAGTGACATGCCGCCTTTTTCAGGGCCATAGAACACGTTTTAAATATCAGTTAATACGAAGTATAGTGGTACAGTATTTAGTTTTCCCCATGAAAAAATTCTTGAATCGGAACTGGTGGTAATACATTGAGCATCGGTATACGAGTAAAATGAACAACTTGACTTTTGACGAAAGAGTCGTGCTATCGCTTTTTCTATCAGTCTATATTTGCCATTTTTTGTACGTATGATTAATTTTACATAAATAAATAACTCATACCACCCGTAGGATTTTTGCATCTAATCTATGCATGGTGTTATTTCGAATCTCTGGGAAAACAATTGTAATACATACTTATAAATATGTTTTTCCTTCAAATTCAATATTTTTGTCCTTTATTTATTCCAATTGGGATCATAGAACATCTACAAGGGGGTTGTATCTTATTTTATCGCAGCATAATAATTTGATTCCTGCAAATCTTTTGTTCGATATTAATGAAAGCAACAAATTTTTTTCAAAATGTATGCTGATTGATATAAAACAATTCGCCTTAAAGGTATAATGCAAAATATGTACAGCTATTATGGGATATTGTTATAAGTTTTATAAAAATGCTTTGCTGTTATATCCTTTCAAAATATTTTCATGAGCAAATTCCGAAGTTGTTTTTTAAAATCGTCTTGCTGTTTTTATAAAATAATATAAATTCTTATAAATAGAGCACACAAGCTATGGCAATACTTAAATGGGATTTTGTGGACTATTAAAAAAAGAACAATAATTGTGTTTCAATATTTTATATGAATTATAAAAGTTGCTTATTTTTAGCTTAGTTTAATAAAACTGAACAAGTTTAATAAATAATTTCTTTGTTTGCTGGTTATTTTAGAATTATAGTATAGGCTAGTATTTTAGAAATATAGCCTATAGCATTTATTAGGTATCATGTATTTAATTAACCCAGCTTAGCTGATTTCCATAATTTTGTATTAGTTAATATGGGCTCATCGCTTTTTGCGTATATATTTCGATTTTTGGAATGCTTAAATAGGTATTATTATTGAAATATGACAAGGTGATTAATTGAAACTATTAAACGGTAAAAGAAATAATATGTTTGGCTGAAGTGATAGCAAAATACGCGAATAATATTTGGTTTTAATCCTTTGAAGCATTAAGAACCATCATCGTCTTCTTCTTGATCATAACACTGAATCTTTTGTGAATACATGCAATTAAATACTAAAAAATTAAATTTACAGGATTATTTTAGAGATGTTTCCCGTGAAATCCCTGAGGAACATTTTTGTACAATATATTGATCCCGTATTTCTAATTTGGTAACTTTTTTTAACGAAAATTATAATTTTATATATTCAAACATTCTTAAAAAATTAAACTCCGATATGTTCGATCAAATTCAAATTCACGAATGTCTCTCTAAGGAAAAAGCAAAGTTAGGGTGGCAGCTACACGGGGCAAAATCGGCTTTTTTGATATGTTTGAATCGAAAAAAAATATATTTGGAACACAAATTTTTAAATATTATATATTTCTTTGCAAATAAATTTTATTTGAAAATCAATAAAATATATTTGGAACGCATATATTAATATATTACAACAAATTATATTTGCAAACTAAATTTCTCAAATAAAATTATTATTTCGGAATTTTTCCAAATACATTTTATTTAAAAAAATTTTCAAAACTTTTGCTGAGTTTTTCAAATTTCAGTTTCAATTTTTCTTGGGTTTCGAATTGTACATCCCAGTTATGATACCATATGCAGCATTACCTTCTGTTTTAAATCAATCATTTCAAATTTCTCAGTATTTCAAGCCATCATTATTTGGCAATCCTCTAAGTACTTTATATTGATCCAAGATTATAGGATTTTAATTATTATTTTTTTACGAACATTAAAAATTTCTAAAAATTTAACTTTGAATTACTGAAAAATTTTACACAATTTATGTATTTTATGAATACTTAAATGCAAATAAATATTTGTTTCACAATTAGCAGTCACATTGGGATGTAAACAAATATTTGTTTAGAACAACATCTTCCCAAATACACAATTTTTGTGTGTACCAAATATTACATGCTTAGAGTCTACCCTAAACATATATATGTTTCAAGCCGAATATGTTTGGGACAATATACTACAGAAGCGATTTTTTCAGCGTGTAGCTCTGCCAGCTCACATAAACCAATTGCATTCCCTATTGATACCACGGGCTTAGAAGCCCCTCATAGAAATCAACCATATGGCTAAAAAACGACTATTTCGTGGTCGACTTTTTGATTTCAACTTTATGCTGAAATCGACTTTTGATATCGAATAATCGAAACACATGTAGCCCTTTAAATAAAGCATATATTTGATTTGATCCTAATATACAAACTTATTATTATCACGATTTCTATGAGGATTCGCAGAAAATCTGCATACTTTAAACGGACCTAAAGATATTGTAACCGACTATGAAAAAGTCGACTATTCGACCTAGTCGACTGAACCGTAATTTGGTTGATGGAAAAAATCGAAAGTCGACTTATAACTTCCTGTACCATTCACTACTACCCAGCAAAAAAAGGGCATCCAAAGAAGCAATAAAAATCCCCAACTTATGATCCGGAAGTTCTTCTAATTTGGATTTTCTCCAATGAATTTAACAAGCGTTTGTCGCGCCGGGGGCGTACTTATTTGTCACCACTTTTGAACCACTCTATTTAAAGCACTGTAAGATTTACTTTTTTGGTGTTGTATTTATTTGATGAATGTATGTCGTTCTTATTGACATCTTTGGGTCCAGTCATAATTCTCTTCTTTTAAAGGAGTACAAATGTCGAGCGTTCCTAACATAGGGAAGGGAAGGTATAAATAATTTACTATTGGCCAAAGTGATCAACGATCATATATATATGTATGTTCAGGACATTTTAAGATGTTTGTAATCCGTATGGTATGGCTGGCTCTTGAAAAGTGTGACCGAATGACCCCATAGTGTCAACATTCTCAGTTATAAAAAATGATTTTTTTTACACTGTAATACTTTTCACATTGGTGCGTAGCCCCGGTTCAGAGAATAATTCAAGTATTTGTCAACATTTTTTTTTACAAATTTATTTGAAAACCAGTAAGGAAAACCAAAAGACGCGCGGAGCCGACTATATGATGCCCTACACCATCTTATTAGAACAGAATAAAAACATATATATTTTTGCTCTAAATCTAAAATATATAAAGATGGATCTTCCCTCTACAAAATTTAATAATAAGGGAAATAAAACAAGGCTGTACTCGAATGAAGCATATATATTGTACTTCACCTACATCTGAACCAATTTTCTTTGAATAATAATAAACGATGTGTCTATCTCTTCTCCTTTTTGGTGTTTAAAACAAATGCACAAAATTATAATATCCTGTACCACATTGTGGCTAATTCCAATAATTTCTTTTAAAATTATTTAATTATAACCTACACCAATTTATTATATAACCTGTGGTACAATTTATTATAATTTTATGCATTTGTTTCTAACACCCAAAAGAAGAAGAAATAGATAGAGCCATCGTTTATTACACTGATCGGCTTAGAATCACTTTCTGAGTCGATTTAGCTGTATCAGTCTGTGCATGCATTCTTGTAATCAAAGTGAGGCTCTCAAATATAGTCCGATCTCAAAGAAATTTTGCACATATCTTTATTTGTATTTAGATATAGCTTCTATATTTATCTACCTCGGATTTGACATATATGTACTATACGAGTATGTATAAAATTTGGCAGAAAAAAAATTTGGTTCTTGCTGTACAAGCTGACAATACTAAATTTGAAGAAAATCGGTTTAGATTCGGACTAGAGAATGGTAAGTCGAAATCGACTATCCATTATGTGGCTAAAAAAACAACTATTTCGTGGTCGACTTTTGGCTTCCAACTTTATGCTGAAATCGACATTTGGTATCGATTAATCGGAACACATGTAGTCTTTAAAATAAAGCACATTTTTATTTTATCCTACTATACAAACTTATTATTATCACGATTGCTATGAGGATTTTATTTATAGCTCATCCAAAAAAGAGTATTTTTTTAAAATAAATTTTAAGGTAGATTTAAATTTACACGGTCACTAACTAGAACCCAATTCGCTTTACTTGGGTAGTATTTTCATTTCAGTTTCTCCACGTTTTTCCATAGGTCACACAATATGAATTTAGAAAGCATGTTTATTCTCATATATCAACATTTTTGGAAAGGATAAAGTGTTATTAATAAATTCAGTTTTTATCGCAATCCAATGTACTACAATTCCACAATTAAACATAGTTCGAAGAAAATCAGCTTACCTTAAAATGACTTAATGTTGTTTTTAATCGAAAGTCGACTTTTAGGTCCGATTAATCGACCTAGTCGACTAAACAACATTTGGTTGATGAAAAAAATCGAAGGTCGACTAGCTTCCAAAACCATTCACTAATTCTGATATAGCCGCCATATATATATATATATATATATTTCTTCCGATTTTGCCCTTTAGCACTATAGAAGCAGTAATTCACATATATATCATAGCCCACATATGTATGTTCCTTCCAATCTAGGCTTTTGTCACTTTAGAAGCTTCACATCCAATCGTTTTGAAATTATGCATTGTAGTTATTTTGAAGAACTTCATTAAATTCCGAAAAAATGTCATACTTATGATATGGAAATACTTATAATGTTATTCTTTTGGAAGTACTTCTTTTATTTTTTGCTGGGTAGGACAGTGTCAGGAAAAAAACGAAAAAATCAATTTTCAAATGTAATAAAGCCATAAAATATTTAAAAATTAATATATTTCAGTGAAATATTTGGTAGTATTCGCGAATTGCTCTTTGAAATAAACCTCACTGCTGTAAATACCAATGAAATTGGTCCCAACAAAACAACTCCACAAAAAAAATGATATAAAGCCCAAAGGCAAAGTGAAACTAATACAAAAAAATACAAAAAACTTCCAAAAACAAGTAAGAAAGTAAAGTCGGGTAAACCGACTAATAAATCCCCTCACCTTGAGACCCAAAACAAATATTAGTAAATTTATTTATTTTTTGTTTTAATTAAATTATTATCAATTTAAATTGCATTTAATAACTTTAAAGTATGTACTGGTATTAAAGTTATAAACTGTCAAGTTTTGTTGTGTGGGGGGACCATTTGTGTGTGTGGGGGGGGGGGGGGGGGGGTGAAGGGTAGGTACCAAAAGGGGCGTGCCAATAACGGCCACTTTTCTCTAGACTCTAGGTACTATAAAAGCATTACACTGTGCAAAATTTCAAGTATTTTTATGCACTGGTATTAAAGTTATAAGCTGGTAACTTTTGGTACAAAATGGTCCATTTGTGAGGGAGATACCAAAAGGGGCGTGACATCTTCGCCCAATTTTCTCGAGGTAATTGTGACTAATAAACTAATACTATGTATGTGTAAAATTTCAGAGGATTCAAATAAGTAGTATAGAAGTTATTAAATAATCAATATTTCACTAAATGTTAAGCCTTTGTGGGGAGGTACTAGAAGGAGTGGACCAATATGGCAGAGGATTCAAATAAGTAGTATAGAATTTATTAAATAATCAGTATTTCACTAAATGTTAACCCTTTGTGGGGGAGGTCCTAGAAGGAGTGGACCAATATGGCCCATCTTCGAACTTAGCCGGAGATAGAAGAAAATATTACCACATACCAAATTTGAAGTCAATCGGTTACTCCTTTCGAGAGTTATGGCGCGCACCAGCCAGCAGACAGACATACGGACGGACATTGCTCATTCGACTTAAAATGACCCAAAACGGATATCCGCCGAACATACTTAAGGTCTTAGGTCACTCTTTCGATGTGTTACACTTTTGGCTCGTAGCAAATGATATATGCCCCCCCCTCTCTAAGGTGAGGGGATAAAGAAAATGAAATAAGACTCGCATATTGGGATTTATTTCCCAACGATATAATTCCCAAAAAAAAATTAAATAAGCCTCAATGGAACAATTTATTGTTTGAGCAAAAACGGGACTGAAGAGTTACACACTTTTTATTTCATAGGGTTCCCAAAAGTGTTTGTATGATTCTCATGCATTTCTATGCCATTACATCCAAAAATAAGCGAAGTTATAACAATTTTCGTACTTGGCATTTTGGTCCATATCCACTTTTATTTTAATATTTTTTCGTATTTGTATTACATGGACCACGAAAAGGGTCGGTACTGAAGGACACTAATTTACATATTGTGATCGAAAGCACGTAAAATACTGAGCGAAAAATATAGGGCGATAGAAAATTTGAGACATAGAACAAAAATATCGAAATTATTTCCCGTTATTCAGAGTAAAACAAATTTACCCTACCAATATCTCGAAAACTAGGCGAGATAGGAAAAAAATGATTGCAGATTCTGAAAGAGCATGCTTGGAACCCATATTATCAACTCCTAACTCAAAAAACACAAAAATGGCGTATGGACCAAAATAGCATTAAGCCGACGACATGCCATGGAAGCTATAATATTTCCACTTTACAGTTCTTTTGATTTTCTCACACTTATCCACCAATATACGCAGTTTCACATAAAGCATCGCCACTATAAGCGAGCAAATATATTTCAAAGTTTTAGAGTATTCTTCATTTAGCAGATAGAAATGGCGAAGTTCATGCAATACTCGTATATAAAATAAAATTTAGTTTGATACTCGTAACCACTCGTAATATATATGGGAATTTGTTGAAGAATACTATACAATTATGTGAAATTAATTCAAGTTGGAAAACATTTGAAAATCGAGCAAGATTGGTATAAAGAAATAACTCTCAAAAAATTTAGTAAATAACAACCAAAATAAATGAAATAAATACCACAATTTTTAAAGAAATGGAACAAGTCTCAATTTTTTAATAGGTAATTATTTTATTGGAAATTTTTTGGGACTTTTTCAAGAACGAAATGTTTAAATCCCAAGTAAAAATAAAACAATTTGCCGAAAATTCGAAAATATTCACCGGGAAGTTTTCTTTATGATAAATATAAATATGTTATACTTTTTATTAAATATCTTTGGCTAAAACTCCAATATACGATATATACTTTTTTCGTAAAAAATTTTACATAAAATCTAACTTTTTTTGAATATAAAAATTCAAATGGCCATAACTTTTTATACCCTACACCACACTGTGGTACAGGGTATTATAACTTTGTGCATTTGTTTGTAACACCCAAAAGGAGAAGAAATAGACCCATCGTTTATTATACCGATCGACTTAGAATCACTTTCTGAGTCGATTTAGCTATGTCCGTCTGTCCGTCTGTCTGTCTGTCTGTCTGTCCGTCTGTCTGTCCGTCTGTCTGTCTGTCCGTCTGTGCATGTATTCTTGTAATCAAAGTACAGGTCGCAATTATAGTCCGATCTCGACGAAACTTTACACATATCTTTTTTTTGGCCCAAGGACGATCCCTATTGAATTTGGTTAAAATCGGTTCAGATTTAGATATAGCCCCCATATATATGTTAGCCCCGATTTGACATGTAAGCGCTGTAAAAACTTTATTATATATCCGATCAGTATGAAATTCGGCAGGAAAAGGTTTCTTATTACATGAATGAACTCTGTTAAATTTGGAAGAAATCAGGTCAGATTTAGATATAGCCCCCATATATACATTACCCCCGATTTGACATATAAGCGCTGTAAAAATTTTATTTTATATCCGATCAGTGCGAAATTCGGCAAAGAGAGGTTTCTTATTACATGAAGGAATACTGCTAAATTCGGAGAAAATCGGTTCAGATTCAGATATAGCCCCCATATATATGTTAGCCCCGATTTGACATGTAAGCGCTGTAAAAACTGTATTTTATATACGATCAGTGCAAAATTTGGCAGAAAGAGGTTTCTTATTACATGAAGGAATACTGCTAAATTCGGAGAAAATCGGTTCAGATTTAGATATAGCCCCCATATATACGTTACCCCCGATTTGACTTGTAAGCGCTGTAAAAATGTAATTTTATATCCGATCAGTATGAAATTCGGCAGAAAGAGGTTTCTTATTATATGAATGAACACTGTTAAATTTGGAAGAAATCGGTTCAGATTTAGATATAGCCCCCATATATACCTTACCCCCAATTTGACATGTAGGCGCTGTAGAGACTGTATTTTACATGCGATCAGTACGAAATTCGACAGAAGGAGGTCTTTTTACATGAATGAGTATTCAGGGAAGATCGGTTCAGATTTATATTGATTGTTCCTCCTGATTTGGTATCAAACCGCTATAGAAGTTGTATTTTACTTCCGATCATTAAAATTTTCAAGAAAGATGTTTCTCAATTTAGGAACGAATATTGCTTAATTTAGCGATTATCGTTTCAGAATTAGATAATATGTTTCTACCCATTTACCTATTATTCCAAATTATTATGGCAATGACCCTTATCGCATTGTTAGGGAGGTGTAGGGTATTATATAGTCGGCCCCGCCCGACTTTCTGCCTTTCCTTACTGGTTTCTTAATAGTTTAATAATTTTTTAATTATTCATTTAATCTTTTTTTTCATCACTGTTGTACACTGATATGAGCAAAATACTAGGTCAGGGTCGGGGAAACAATGAAAAATGCAAGAATAAAAAAGGCACATGCCCATAGTTTCTTATTAGACATTTCATAGAATAGGGACGATCCCTATTGAAATGAGGCGTATCGATCATTGTTTTGGTATAGCTCCGATATAAAGGTCCCCGCTGATGTCACTTTCTGGGAGTCGATCGGGAGAGAAGATATTTCTTGAAGTGATCAGCTGAAACTTAAGAAGTTATACATTGAACTAATATTTTAACTAAACGTCCCTAGTAAAAATGGGATACATCGGACCATGTTTTTGTATAGTCGCTCTGGAGAACGCATTTTTCAATTAATCTGGCAGAAATTTTAGAATTTTTTCCTTATATTGCACTTAATTGATTCTAGTAAAAATAGGGCACATTGAACCATGTTTTGATATAGCCCTCCTATAAAGACCCCTTGTAAAGTCGGTTCATCTAGAAAACGCATTTTTTGATTGATGTGGAAAATATGTAAGAATTTATACTTCAAATCGTCCTTCGGTCCTTGTTTAGCTACGTATAATCCCAGTCGAATTTGACTTATTTGCGGTATATAAATATATCTCACGTTTTTTAGCTTGTAAGCCTGAAATTTAGAAATGTACTCAATTTAACCTGCAACAATTCACAGTAATAATGCTTTTCCAATGCATCTGTTGGAAAACAATGGTGGAGGTTATTCAAAAGTTGGCCCCGACCCATTTTGTTTTTCCTTACTGGTTCTATTGAGCTGGGCTTCAATCGTAATTCATTTATGAAACGAGTGGACGCAATGGAACTTCAAACCATTCGAACCAAGTCTGGAGATCTTGCTGTTTTTGGATGTCCACACCTCCATGGTGTTTTTATAACCTACACCACTCTGTGGAATAGGGTGAAATGTGTTTATTTTGTGAGGTCTCCCACCTTAAAGAACATCGATCAACTCAGAATCACTAGCAGCTGCTATCTAACCTGGTCTGTCCATCCATATTAAATTTGTTCGCAAAGTCAGTATGTAACACTTTCTTGCACCAAGGACGAAACCTATTTAAATTGATTATATTTCAGATTTATATATAGCCCCCTTATATATCCACACCTTCATTCTAAATAATACTAGGCCGATTTTGCATGTTTTCAAGGACATTTTGTTTTTAAATTCTAAGTATTCCATTCGGTGTTTATCCGTCAACCCAATCAAAAGTTATTCACAAAACAGTACAGGTCGTTCGGATTGCATTTTAAAGAATTTCCATACAAATTTCAAAATTCCATAAAACTTTGATCGCCTCTCCTGAAGAACTAGCTTTTTGCACTTAGCATGTTTTAGAATGGACGTATCGATATGTAGTGCATCCCGATTTGGTACTTCAGCTGTACATATATAAGCTTTATTTTCCGGGAGATGTTTATGAAATGTAGCACAGCAAAATTTTGTAAGACATTTGATACCTCTACAAACTTTCATAAAAATCGGTACAGATTTAGATATAGCCGCCTTATATATGTACATCCCGATTTGGCATTTCTATGAGATTTCTAGATGAGACAGTAATGAGATGAGATTCTATGAGACAGTAATTCCCTCTGCGAAATTTCATGAACATCGGTTCAGATTTATATAGTTTCCATATATATTTACATCCAGAAATAGTGATGGTGATATAGTCGACTACGCTCTACTTTAATCTCTCATTACTGGTTCAATATTACCAGTATCTTTGATACGATAAACAAATCACACTTGTCACACTTAGTTGCAAATATAGAGATAAATTTTTTTAACAGGGCCAAACATCGCGTTTTTTGCAACAAAAATTTTATTTCAAGCCTCTATAATAACAATACAAAGGAGTCGATTCTTTTTGTTCTCAGCCCCAAAAATAAGAACTTCTGCATCATTCGTTTAGTCGTAAGTTGGCTCAATTAATAATTTAATGGCCAACTTTTTTGCTCGAGGTGGATTTTTTGCACTTTTTCTATATTTTTTCTCGGTATACCGTACGGAATATCTCTTTAGTGTCTGAAGTAAAGTTGTATTTATTGTATAGGAGAAAAACCAGTAAGGAAAGGCACAAAGTAGGTCGGGCCGACTATATAATACCCTACACCTCCCTAACAATGCGAAAATCTGCATTGCGATAAGAATTTGGCAGTGTTCATACATGTAATAGAAAACTCTCTCTGCCGAATTTCATACTGATCGGATATAAAATACGGGTTCTACAGCGCTTACATGTCTAATCGGGTGGAACATATATATGAGGACTATATCTAAATCTCAACGGATTTTCTTTGAATTTGGTAGTGTTCATTCACGTTATTAGAAAATTCTCTCTGCCGAATTTCGAACAGATCGGGTGTAAAACGCGGTTTCTACAGCGCTTACATGTCAAATCGGGTGGAACATATATATGGGGACTATATCTAAATCTGAATAGATTTTCCCCGAATTTGTCATTGTTCATTCATTTAACAGACGCAAGATTTCGTACTGATCTGATATAAAATACAGTTTCTACAGCGCTTACATGTCACATCGGAGGTAAATATATATGGAAGCTATATGTATATCTGAACCGATTTTAACCAAATACAATAGGGATGGTCCTTGGTCCTAAAAAAAGATATGTGCAAAGTTTCGTTGAGATCGGACCATAAGTTGCTAAATTGACTCAGAAAGTAATTACAAGTCGATCGGTATAATAAACAATGGGTCTATCTCTTCTTCTTTTGGGTGTAACCATAGTGTGGTGTAGGGTAAAAATAGTGCATCCAGTGACTTACAAATTTTCTGTTCTGTTTTAATGGTCTGTTTTATACGTATACGTATTATGTATTACGTATACGTATTTTTCAATATTTTACTGACAGCTATTTTATGACTTTGTGCGCATTTTTGTAATTTTTAAGGCTTTGGATGAACTTTTTTGGGTAGGTTTGTTCCGCATTTTTTCTTCTATTCAATATCTACAACTTTGCTTCAGACACAATAGAGATATTCCGGACGCTATACAGAGAAAAATATAGAAAAAAGTGTTAAAAATCCACCCTGACCTAAAACATTATAATGGCCAATTAAAAAATTATTAATTGAGCCAACTACTATGTAAATGATTTGGGGCCACTTTCACGAATTGAGTCCCAAATCAATGAGCTGAAAAATGATGCACTGTGTTACATCGCGGGCCGCGCTTATCGCGGTCAGAAAATAAAAAACACGTGAAACAGCATTACCAAAAGTTATTCGATATAATTTTTCGCGTAAAAATCTCACATGAACAATGCTCACGAACAATTCTTCCTCTGTGTGTTCCTCGTATTTTTCGTTCCTCACCAATACCTTAAGAATAATTAGCTTGGCCACAGCTTAACAAAAGAATGTTTTTTCACATTTTTGAAATGTGCTTATAAATTTTAAAGTTTTTCAGATAATAACCAGTAAGGAAAGGCTAAAGTCGGGCGGTGCCGACTATATAATACCCTACACCACTCTCGTAATATTGAATAACTCTGATATATAAATTTTATAATTCATGTATAAACTGTTTACGTAAATTTACTTTTGGGACATTTTATACTTAAATAATACCCTGTACCACAGTGTGGTGTAGGGTATAAAAACGATTGGATCTAAAGAGCCAAATCGGATGAAACATATATATGGGAGCTATAGCTAAATCTGAACCGATTTTCTTCAAATTCGGCAATGTTGGTTCATGGATCAAGAAACTCTACCATTCTAAATTTCAAAACGATCGGATGTAAAATACAGCTTCTATAGGACTAAAGGGCCAAATCGGACGAAAGATATATATGGGAGCTATATCTAAATCTGAACCGATTTCAACCAAATTCAATAGCGATCTTAACAGCCGCGAAATACTCTAAACTGCAAAATTTCAGAACGATCGGAGTGAAATTGCGACCTGTAGTCGACGAACAACTTTACATGGACAGACGGACGGACGGACAGACATCGTTAAATCGACTCAGCTAGTGATTCTGAGTCGATCGGTATACTTTAAGGTGGGTCTAGCTGTGTTATTTTCAGGTGTTACAAACATCTGCCGTGAAACAAACTTATAATACCCTGTACCACAGTGTGGTGTAGGGTATAACAACTTTTTTTGGAAAAGTGGTCAACTTTTACACCGAAATCTCTACACAAAGCGTGAAAAGTGGCAAACAAAACATACATGCCTCCTGTCTGATACACCGTAAATTTTTTTTGCAAAATTTGGCAGTTCGTCCGAAGTTTATGAAATTTTCACACAGTCAAATGTTTTTAAGGCTCTTTTGTACTTGTATGTATATTAATTAGGGATGTAACGAAAGCGAATATTGAAATATATTTCTTGCGAATGCGAATTCCCATTGAAATATGCATTTTTGCGAAAGCGAATGCGAATGTGAATAATATTTTGACCCTTTAGTACCAACAAATTTAAGAAACTGAATTGATACTTTTCCAGGATATTCAAGTATTAAGAACGTTTTCCATATTTTTACCTCCTGTTACTACAAGGACAAACATATATTTTCAACTGTTTTGAAGAAAAGTGGCAGAGGGTTTCATTGGTGTTAATTTCCTCAAATTGTGTAAAGGGAATAAGCAGTTTTAACACTTGTAACAAATGGAAGCGAATACTGAAATATATTTTTGCGAAAGCGAATGCGAAGGCGCATAATCCAAAGATGGTTTTTGCGAATGCGAAAGCGAATGTTAAAACGGTGCGAATAAATCGCGTTCGCATATCGTTACATCCCTGATATTAATCTCCCAAGTTTGCATCTAGTTGTATATAGATAAAATTTGATTTTCTTTTCCGCATTTCTTTAGCCTTTCTTCGCTGGCGCTTCTTTACTATAAGATACTTTACCTCAAATATTATAATTATCACATTTAATTCAGCCATCGTACCCGGAAAAATATTGTGTGGGAGTTCTCTTAGCGCGAAAACACAATCCACAAAATAATGAAAAACAAAACTGAAAACATTTCCAGCAATTAAGTCCACATAATATATATTAAAAGATAACAAACAAAATAAGAATATCATTGAGACGAAACGATTTGCAGTTCTCAAAGAGTTCCAAGTACTGTTTCGCCTTCCTCTGTATGTTCTACAACTACAAATACACCGTGCTGTTGTAAAGTTGTATTAGAAGTGCTCTGACATGCTTACTGCATACACAGACATAGAGTCGTCTATGTAATGTTTACATTGCATCATTACTAAACGGATATTGTATGGTCGTCATAATTTCCCCTCGCTTACTCTCTTTTGCTCTATCTAAAATGCCGCATGCCTGTACCCCTTACACAAACATACACTTTCCCCCTTTTGAGCGGTTAACTCGAACACGAACCACGCTCTTTTTGGTGTAATCATTTTATTTACAGATCGAGTCGACCCTCAAGGTAGTTCAGTTCTTTTACATGCTTTCCATTCCATTCAATTCTCTTATTTTTTTGCCATTTCATGCTCTCTCACTCTCACTGCGATCATAGTGTTGGATTTGCTGGTGCTTTTGTCGTCGTTGCTGTTGTTGTTCTTAAGTTTATAAATATTTATTTTATTAACACATATTAATAACATTAGGGTAGGTCAGAACATTGTAAACGAGTATCAACAATTTACAAAAACATCAGCAACAACAACGATAAAACTCGTGTCTGCAGCAACAAGTACATACAAAAGTGTTTATTTGGATCGAACCGAATTAGTTATACCCTTTAGGGCGGAGAGGGTTCTATGAAAACCGAAAACCGCCGTGCACAGTAATTGACGGGAAAGATATCGTTTGTCTCGTGCAAGTGTGTCGCATGTCCAAATGGGAAATTTAGTCTTAAGTTTATTTCAATACATGTATTAAACAAATTGACGAAAAGAATGAGGTGGATTCGCGTTTTAGGTTCTCATCATAAAGTTGATCTGTTTAGGTAATGTTTATTCGTGGTTTAGTTAGTATTTATGTAGTTAGTTATTGACGCTTTGGGTTTTTTACCCTTACTTTAGTGAACGAGGATATACATACATACATAAAGTATTGGACCATACATATTGGACTAACTTCATACTTCTGTTTAGTCGCCAAAATCTGAAAAACGATCAATGATATATTCCAAAAATGTTACCTATTATCTACGAAATTGCATCAATTTAATAAAAAAATAACAACTTGGCAGCTTAAATGATTTAAATTAAAAATTTGTTTCACAAAAAAAAAACAAAAAAAGTCGCATTTTTGCACGTCCCTTTTGTACAAATGGGCCTTTTTGTACAAAAAGTTAACAATTTGTAACGCGAATACCCGTGCATGCAAATACTTGAAATTTGAAAGTGTAACGTTCCTGCAGTTAAAGAGCGATTTTTAATGATATGAAACTGTAGGAGTGGTCGATTAATTCCAGAGTATTCTGAATATCGCTTTGTCAGCACTTCTGAGGACACTAACATTGAAAACTAGCATTGTTTTTGGACCAATGGTAAGTTTAAATGATTAGATGTACAAATAGACTTAAAATTAATGTCAACACTTTACACTGCAATGAAACATTGGCATTAATCTAACGAAATATATACATTGAAGGTAATGAAATATGTACATGTATGAATGTTTTCATGCATGCAAAGAACACTATGTAGATTGAGGCATACTATTTTATGAAACCAAAACAAAAAACTTTTTATGGTAAATTTTGTTTAAAATTTTTTTCTTAAATTCCATTTTTCATGGAAGATACATTTAGTATTTGGACGATATTTTATGGAGTATAAACTCGATAGGCAATGACACTAGAAGTAGCGAAAAATGAGTTATTAAACTATTCATCATAGCATACACGGGGCAAAATCGTCTTTTTTGATATGTTTGATTCGAAAGAAAATATACTTGGAACACAAATTTTTTAAATATTATATATTTTCGAGCAAATAAATTTTATTTGAAAATCAATAAAATGTATTTAGAACCCATATGTTAGTATATTACAGTAAAATATTTTTGCGAACTAATTTTCTCAAATAAAATATGTGTTTAAACACAAACAAAATTATTGTTTATGAACATTTCCGAATATATTTTACTAAAAAATTTTTTTTTTTAAAAACTTTGCGGAATTTTTCGAATTTTAGTTTTAATTTTTTTCTTGTTTTCGATTTATGCATTCCTATTAAAAATGGCATACATAGCATTAACTTTTATTTGAAACCAATTATTTTTGTTTTCTAACTATTCCAAGTCATTAGTTTTAATTATTACGCAATTTTACTAACATTAAAAATTTCTAAAAATTACCTTTCTATTGCTGAAAACTTAAAACAATTAAAGAATATATATATTTATATTTACGCAAATAGATCTTTGTTTGGAAATAACATATCCAAATAAAAAATATTAGGATGTAAACATAGTTTTGTTTAGAACAACATCCTCCCAAACATATAATATTTGTATGTGTCATATATTATATACTTGGAGTGCACCCTAAAAATATATATGTTTCAAGCAGAATATGTTTGGGACAATATACTACAGAGGCGATTTTTTTCAGCGTGTAGAAACTGGAATTTATAAAATTTTAAATTATTACACAGTGCAACACAATTTTTTCATCCATAAACGAAATAGCAATACTGCATACTCAGTTTTATATTTCGTTTGTGCTTTTACAGGACTTTTAAGGATAACATTTTTGAAATATTTTTCTTTGCACTTATTACAATGTGAATTGATAAATATGCATATAAAATGAAAGGCGAGAATTCCCGCTATTTAAAAAAGTTTTCCGAAGCCGAACAAAAATTTTCCTTTTAAACTTTTATCCTTGAATATCCTTCAAAATCTGAAAAATACATGTTACAGAACTTTAACTGACATAACACATATTTAAACTTTCTATCATTAACGGTTAAGGAAAAACAGTTATCTGAATTCCACAGCGTATGTAATATATTAAGGACTCTGAGACAATAAAAAACATTTTATTCCCTCCCACGTAAGGAACACATACATATCGTCACCTGAAATCCAAAATAACAGTACCCACATGTTCATAATTTTTCAGGAGAATCAAAAAACAGTGTAAATTAATTTTAAGATTTTGGCTAAATTATTAAGGCGAAATCAAATAACAAATCTAGCGCAATTAGTTAGTAGGCGTACATTCTGAATAAAAAAATAAAATTTTATGAATATTTCCGCTTTTTTAATGCCCTTCTTTGCTGTTACGTCATTTTGAATTTCACTCATACAATGGTAAATTTTTGATAATGAACATTTTGTAGAAATGTGTAGTTTAGCCTAATAGACTACAATTAATCATAAAATAAATTTTGATTTTTTTTTGATATTATGTCATTTTGCATTTCAGATGACGATATATATAGGGTAATACCAAAGAAAATCGACCCACTCTGAATATTTATCAACTTCTATATTGCTGAAATTTTGCACGCGCACACGGCAAGATGATACGAAATAATGACAGTTTACCGTTTGTCAAAATTTATAGCGGTTTAGATTTTATAGGGTACCATAGTGGGGCATCTAATTTTTTTTTTTTTGAAAATTAAGCTATTTTCAAATCGTCATAATTTTAGAACGGAAGGTCAGATTTGAATGAAATAAGTAACATTTTAAAGATATTGACGTTCTTTCTAAGTATTATACACAAAAGGAACACAAAATGTGTATTAAGGATGCCAAAAGGACAAAAATGTCCTTAAGATTATTCTGAAAAAAGTATTTTGAATTTTTTTAATTTACTTCTGAATATTACCCCCATACAACACAAAATTTTCAGAATGGGTGCTCAATGGGTTCAAAAGATATGACTTAATTAATGTCCGTCTGTCTGTACGTTTGACTGGATTATGCGAACGATATCTCTGAAAAGGAGTGACCGAATAACATACAAATTCGTATGTGGTATTATTTTCCTCAAATCTACTTAATGTTTTGAAGTGGCCAGTTTCGGCCCCCTCCTTGTAGTACCTCCTCTACAAAGGGTTACAATTTTGTGACATGTTAAAACTCTTATAACTTCTATACTACTCATGGGAAACTAATGATGATTTCATACATAGTAATTATTTCACCGTATCTATAAGCTGAACAGAAATGGGCGAAAATGTCACGCCCCTTTTGGTACCTCCCACACAAAGGGACCAATTGGTACAAAAAGTTAAAAGCTTATAACACTAAAACCAATGCATTAAAATACTTGGAATTTTGTACAGTGTAATGATTTTATAGTACCTTCAATTAAGTGAAAATGGGCATTATTGCCACGCCCCTTCTGGTACCTCCCACACAAATGTAACAATTTTGTGAAATGTTAAAAAATGAGAAACTCATTAAATTAAATATATAAATAAATAGTTTTACAATTTCACAAAATTTTTTTCTATTTGTGTGAGATGTACTAGAAGGCCGTGGAAATAACACCCACTTTTCTGTGGACTCTAGGCATTATAAAAGCATTACATTGTACAAATTTTCAAGAATTATTATTATTAATGTTATAAGCTGTTAACATTTGGCGAAAAATGGTACATTTGTGTGGGAGGTACAAAAAGGGGCGTAGTGATAACGCCCATTATTCACAGGGCATTTACACAGCATTACACTGCACAAAATTTCAAATATGTTTATGCACTGGCTTAACCTTCAAAAGCACCAACACGTCGAGAGTTGACGTCTCACTTATCTTGTCTGTACAGACGGGTCACTGCCTTAATGGACGGCACGCAGAGAGATTTCAGTGTGTGGAGATACACACAGAAACCAGTTTGGTTGCCACAACCGAACAATTCGCCAACCGAATTTTGGTTTGCGATTCAATCAGGACAATCAACATTTTGCTTGTGGTATACTTCTGCTTCCATGTTGACAACAATCATGTTTAGTTGTGCCAACTACCAAAATGGTAGCTAAGATTAACTTTTGTATGTTGCCACTACCAAAATTGATTGTTGTGACAATTTGACACTCATATACTACCGACAATTAATTAAAAACAGTTTTTATTAATTTTTATTTTTTTATTGAACAAAAAACCAAACAATTCATAACAAATTTAAAAATTACACATTACAAATGCATCACTATTATGTCATGTGGAAATATTTTACACAAATTTTAGTACTCGAGAATACAATGCATAATAAAACTTTTATGCAAATATGTGCTTTCAATTTCAGGATTGTTGATTTTATTTGTGTAAAACATTTTGCACAACATATTCTGCATTGCACACATTTTTATCCACACGAAATTATATTTGACCACATACGAGTATACCGTTCTTGAAGAGAACGTTGAAGATTTAATTATGTCCAATAATTTTATTATTTGTTTGTCATGTATCAAGAAAAGAACAGCAACCAAGCTTTCGGTTGTATTTCCCAAAATATATTTAATTATTCTAAATTTGGGAAATTATTGGGATAACCAAAAAACGATTATCTATTAATGTTTGTGTTGTTATAGTAACCAATTATTCGATGCAATAATAATCATTGATACAATTTCTGTTGTCAAGAATAAAACATTCGTTGTGACAACCAAATATCGATCATATGGTACTATAATGAAAATTTAAAACTAGTTACCACAACTAACCGAGTGTCAATGAAAAAAACAATCGTAATTCGATTGATACAACCATCGATTTAGTTGCAAGCATTTTCATTTGATCGTATCCATGTTATAATTGTTGTTTTAGCTATTTATATATAAATTAGCGAATGCGAAAGCGAATATTGAAATATATTTCTTGCGAATGCGAAACCGAAGAGTAAAATATGCATTTTTGCGACAGCGAATACGAATAATAGTTTGACCCTTTAGTACCAACAAATTTAAGGAACTGAATCGATACTTTTCCATGATATTCAAGTATTAAGAATTAAATTTACCTCCTGTTACTACAAGGACAAACATATTTTTTCAACTGTTTTGAAGAGAAGTGGCAGAGGTTTTCATTGGTATTTAAATCTTCAAATTTTGTGAAGGGAATAAGGAGATTTAACACTTTTAACAAATGGAAACGAATACTGAAATATATTTTTGCGATAGCGAATGCGAAAGCGAATAATCCAAAGATGGTTTTTTGCGAATGCGAATGTTAAAATGATGCGAATAAGTCGCGAATGAAGCATCCCAATTTCAGCGAATGACTGGGCTGAAATTGGGATGCTTGTGTTAACTTTTACTATCCCCACCAAAAATGCTCATCACTTGTCTAAATTTTTTTCTAGTCCCCATAAGAAGGACCATCCCGTCTCTGTTAGCCGAAGTTTTCATAATATTTCCCACGTAAAAATCCATTTTTATTGGACTGCTTCAAGTAATTTTATTTTATAGTTTAGTAGTTTATTTTATATAAGTAGTTACCCTTAGACATTAATTTTAACAGTTTTGAAAACTAAAGGCTGGCGTAAGCCCCCGCAGCGTAACGAATCAGCTGATTCAATCTGACATATGGAAATCAGTGTAAACGATTAGCCAACGAAAACGAAACGTAAACGGCAGGCTGAATCAGATAAAATTTGATTTGGACGGTACTTTTACGTGCATATGCCAAAAAAATCAGCAAAACAACAAAAAAGGAAAACATTTATGCGATACTTTGGAAATGGAATGATAAATAAGCAATAAAAAGTTAAAATAAGGGCAAGAAAATATAAAATAAAATAATGATGTTACAATTTTTGTTGTTAATGTCTGAGTCATATGGATGCTGCCCGCGGACAACGTTATGGCTGTGGTAAAGTTAAGTTACGCCTTTATTTTCGATGAACCATTTAAATGACTTCAAAAAATAGTATAGTACATGGTAGGGAATCTCTGACCGCATTCCTGAAGTTCGGCTTACAGCTACTTGTGATTCGTTTGTGTCAAACAGACGCTCCTGGGAAAACGGAACACTGGCCCATGGGCCACAAAGCCTAAATATGCCAACATCTTCACAGATAGCCAAATGGCGATTAAAGCAATAACATCGGAAAGGGTCAAATCCAAAACTGTGTTGAACTGTAAAAGAACTATAAATTATTACAATTGAGTATTTGCTCGGTACCAGGACACAACGGAGTGATTGGAAATGAACGGGCAAACAGCTTGGCTTCAAAGGGCATAGAACTTCGAGTAATAAACTTGGTAAATTGGAAACCTTTCGAAGCCACGAAGGATGAGTTGAAGCACTGGGCAGTGATGGCTCACAAAACTGTGCGGAATAGCGCAACAGTAAGAGCAACTGCAAAGATACTGTGGGGTGACCCAAATGAGAAGAAAACAAGTAGTTTTCTGAAACTAAACAAGATCGAGATTAGTAAGATGACGGGACACTCAAGCTTACAGGCACATCTTCATCGCATAGGACTAGGAGAAAACGACGAATGCAGGGCATGCAGGGAAAACATCGAAACGATGGAATATTTTCTGTGTCACTGCCCGGCTTTCTCATGTGCAAGATCCCAATACTTCGGGTCCGACATATTACTAGACTTGACCCATCTCAGAGGATATGACTAGAAGATACTGAGAAAATTCGTGTCTAGTACCGAATTTCTGTAACTCGAGAGGTATAAAAAGATCATAAACAAGGAGCACACAACAGGGCGAACCACTGGCTTAAGTGTATGTCCATGGACATGAGACGTTTAAACGTCTCCTCTCCTCAACCTAACCTAACCATATGGTAGGAAAATTGTTTGGTTTTTCCAGGGCTGCGGAGTCGAGCCAAAACTACTCGACTCCGACTCCCGGAGTCGCATTTTAATATAATTCGACTCCAGCTTCGACTCCGGCAGGTTAATTACATAAATTTCTGAAATTATATTTCTATTTAGACGTGAGTTCATGTTTTTGAAAATAAGATATTGCTTTGTTAAATAACAGAAAAAATTGGTATTCAATACCAGTAATTAAATAAATTGTATGATTTATTTATTGATGTTCGACTTGCAAGCTGCAACTAATATGACAATTCTTTCAACATGAAATCGTGATAAAATTTTCATCAATAACTGCCTCTGTTTTAATATACCCCAATTTTTGGAAATTATTTCGCTCCAAGCAACCACTTCATTCGTTAGTTATTATACCCTACAACACACTATGTTACAGGGGGTTATAAATTAGTTTTTTGGCAGATTTGTAAAAAATACTGCATTTAGAACCATCATAAAATATACCGTTCTACTCAGAATCACTAGCTGTCCGTCTTAAGTTGTTCGTTAAGTACAGGTCGAAATTTCACTACGATCCTGCTCTTTCACACCAGGGAGGAAACCTATTGAAATTGGTCAAAATCGGTTTAGATCGAAATTGCCCCCATATATAAATGTTTCTATAGAAAATTCTGTTCAGATTCAGATTTATAAGGTAATTATCTCATATTTATATTTACAATATCTGAGCTTATTCTGCTCTAACAAGGTATGGTACGGTATCATATAGTAGGCTTCGCCCGACCTTTCCTTACTTGTTTTGTACTCGCTTAATAATATCGTATAGTCTTGCAAAAATACTTATATAAATATAATCAGAGCTTTCCTAAAACTGTTTTACATAAAAAACTCGATAGTTTGGTTAACTTTATAGATATTTGTTTAAAAGTTTAAAAAAGCTTCGAATATTTTATCCTTCTTTGGTATCAAAATTGTTTTCCCAAACATTTTTGAGTGCAAAAGTTCTATCACATAAATGGTACATTTTGCACAATCCATCTCGGAGTCGGAGTCGACCATAATTTTTTGACTCCGTACTCCGACTCCGGACAAATTTCCCAGACTCCGACTCCACAGCCCTGGTTTTTTCAACATTTTGCAATTTATATAGTTATGAACATTAAGTAAGATCCATTTACAAAGTGAACATAAACTACCGCCCTATTGCGGTGTAGCGTATAAAACAACAAAAATAAAACTTTTCCGCTATTATTTAATTCAACATCAAGGGCTGCCAGATAGAATTCTACTTGTTATCGTTGGTTGTTATTGTACGAGTGTAAAAACCACACAAAGTGAAAATTCATTCAGTTTTATTTTTGCATTTTAATGCAATATATATGAATTATTTGTTTTTGTTTAAAGGTATACTCGTATATACATATAAATTCATTAACACCTGAATAGCGCTACTATGTGGTTACCCGTAATTCGAATGGCTACTGAAAGTATTGATGAACTGATCACCACATGGGAATGCTTTCTTATCACATCCACCATTTATTTATATTTTTGGAAAAGTCGAAGGTATTGGTTTATTTTACCTACTTACAAATTTCAAATTTCAACTTACAATTTCAAAATTACCCAATTACAATTTCCAGTATTATTACCCAAGTAATATGCGGAGAAATGTTTGCAATTATATAGAGCATACATTTCTAAATTCCTGTTTCAAAGATGTTCTATCTACACCGGCCAAAATTGAAAATCGTCTGGGACCATCACATTGGCTTTATAACGGGTTATCCATTTCGTGGTTTCAAAACCGCCGGCATAGCAAGTCTGTCAGCTGTTAAATATCTGTCAGGTGTGCCATTTACAAGTACGAATCGATATACCGAAGCCTGGATGACCATTCACAACGCTATATATCTTCTGATTTGGTGCTAGAGCAACAGAGTTTCAATGCTGATTTTTCGACGAAAAATGTTCTTCAGCGATAAAGCATATTTCTCACTCAGGGGTTACATCAACAACATGCCACTGCATCTGGAAAATTTACCTGACGTGAAAGAACTATTACCATTAATTCAGAGCGCTATGACTGTATGATAACCGACTTGCGATTGAAGATTATGAACTGCTCTATACGTGGTCTCATCAGGCTGTTGCCACGAGCCACCAACACGAGCGATTTTGGCTTTATTTTATGAGAAGTTTCCAGAACGCTTAATTTAAAGATTTGGCGACGTCAATTGGCCGCTCATGCGGTTTAACGCCGTTAGACTGTTTTGTGTGGCTATACCAAAGACTCTACCCTATTAATCCCCTAACGCCGTTAGCATTCTAAAACCTACATTCGTCAAGTTATGGCCGATATACAACCTGATTTATGCGAAAAACTGGTCAAATATTACCTCAAAAGGAGCAACGGCTGCAACCAATCCAGAGGCGGTCATTTAAATTACATTGTATTTTATACATGATGGCAAAGTCCAGGCATTATAATTTAAAAAAAGCTTTATCGAAAACATACCTCTATGTTTATACCCTACACCACACTGTGTTACAGGGTATTATAAGTTTGTTTCACGGCAGATGTTTGTAACACCTGAAAATAACACAGCTACACTCACCTTAAAGTATACCGATCGACTCAGAATCACTAGCTGAGTTCTGAACCGAATTCAATAGCGATCTTAACAGCCGCGAAATACTCTTAACTGCAAAATTTCAGAACGATCGGAGTGAAATTGCGACCTGTAGTCGACGAACAACTTTACATGGACAGACGGACGGACGGACATCGTTAAATCGACTCAGCTAGTGATTCTGAATCGATCGGTATACTTTAAGGTGGGTCTAGCTGTGTTATTTTCAGGTGTTACAAACATCTGCCGTGAAACAAACTTATAATACCCTGTACCACAGTGTGGTGTAGGGTATAATAAAGTTCTAACCTTTGATATTATTTTAAATTTTTTATTTTTTAAAAACTGTGAATTATTATTATGAAAAATTGAATTTGTAATATTTGTATTTGTATTTGATAACTCGTTTAAAAATCCCACACAAGACAGCTGATAAAGAAGCGGTATATCAATGTTGCAAAAAAATTTAAAAAAAGATATATTTACATTGTTAATTTCTTTTCATATAAAAGCAAAAAAAACAATTTTGGTATAATTAAAATTTTGAATTTTGGACAAAAAAAGAAGTCAAATTTCCTATAGTGCATTGTTTAGAACAGTTGTGATTAAGATGTTTTCATTCTTTCTGCAATTTGGCGGTCTGTTGTAACTAAAAAAATGCATTTGACAGGACACGTTCATACGTTCTTTGTGGTCACACCGGTACCAACACTCGCTTTTCACCAAAACCATTCCAGAACCAAAAATCTAAAATACCCCTAATTTACCTAAATAAATTTATTATTTTTGGGATATGATCAGTATGGATTCTATCTCCAGTTTCCTTCGTTTAGGGAATTTCAATATGGTAAGTTTATGTTTAATCAGAGTTTTTCATTGCAATATTTTCAGCTTAAGAAGTTTATATTACGGTAATGAAATGTAACCCGAGGGTTAACCCTTGTTAAGGTTACTCGGGCACTACACAGAAACGAATACTTTAGAAATGTTAATAATTGGGCGTCAAATATGACCTAAATTGTATTAATTATACCCTACGCCACTCTTTGGTACAGGGTATTATAAGCTTGTTTCGGAACAGATATTTGTAACGTCATAACATATTAGAGCTATACCCACATCCACTCAGAATCACTAGTAGATTTTATCTCACTATGTATGTCCGTACGTCCATGTTAGGCTTGGCCGCAATTTTACTTGTATTAAGAACGAAGCCTACTGAAATTGGTTAAAATCATCCCGATTTGGAATGTAAGCGTTATAACGGGTGATCCAAGTAGAGATACTTTTTTCAATAGCCTTTTTTTTTGACAGATCACGTGTAAGTCGTGTCATGCTGTCATGATATTATTGTTAAGTATTGTTTGGCATTTCATCATGGAAAGATGAAATGTTTACACAACGTTTACAAATCGTTCAACTTTATTATGAAAATTCACGTTCTGTGAGGAATGTGTTTCGTGCACTTCGCTCAACTTATGGTCACCATAACCGGCCTACTGAGCGTACTATTCGCAACACCATCACCCATCTTGAGACCCAGCATTAATTTTTGGATAATATGCGACCGAATAGACCACGTCCAGCACGCAGTGAAGAAAATGTAGCGGCCGTTGCTGAGAGTGTACACGAAGACCGCGGAGAGTCGATTCGGCGCCGTTCGCAGCAAATCGGACTGACGTATGGAACGACTTGGCGCATTTTAAGTCGAAATCTTAAATTGAAAGCATACAAAATACTGCTTATGCAAGAACTGAAGCCGCCCGACCTTCCCAAGCGAGATCGCTTCGCTCTATGGGCTCTTGAAAAGTTGCAAGAAGATCCGACGCTTTCGAGCCAAATTTTGTTCAGCGATGAGGCCCATTTCTGGCTCAATGGGTACGTAAACAAGCCAAATTGCCGCATTTGGGACGAAAAGCAACCTGAAAAGATTCAAGAGCTGCCACTTCATCCAGAAAAAACAACGGTTTGGTGCGGTTTGTGGGCCGGTGGAATCATCGGTCCATATTTCTTCAAAAATGATGCCGGTGACAACGTAACCGTCAATGGCGACCGTTATCGTGCCGTGATAACCGACTATTTGAGGCCTGAAATTGAAGCTCGTGATCTCGGCGACATTTGGTTTCAACAAGACGCCACTTCCCACACATCGCATCAATCAATAGATTTATTGAGAGAACACTTTGGTGAGCAGATAATTTCACGTTTTGGGCCGGTCGATTGGCCACCAAGATATCGTGTGATATCACACCGTTAGACTTTTTCCTGTGGAGATATGTAAAGTCTAAAGTTTATGCGGACAGACGCGTGTCATTCCAGTTACCAGTCGAAATGCTCGAACGAGTCATCGAAAATTGGACTCAACGGATGGACCATCTGAGACGTAGCCGCGGCCAACATTTGATATACATAATCTTCAAAAAATAAATGCCAAAGAATATTTTTTCAAATGATAATAAACATTCCCCATTTAATTTGAATTTTCTGTGTTTTTTTCTTTTCTTTAAAAAGGTAGGGGACCTAGAAATGGAACACGCTTTATAAGCTTTATTTTCTGGCATATCTTCATGAAATTTAGCACAGAAAAGTTCCATGAGGCAGTAATTTATAGCGTATAATTGCTAAATTTCATAAAAATCGTTTAATATTTATATATAGCTCCCATATATATGTACACCCCAATTTGGAATCTACGCGGGATGGAAATCATATTTGCCGACAAATATTTACGAAATTTGCTACAGAAAAGTTGTTTGCGCCGGCAATAATCCTTAATTTTTAAGAATATTGGTTCAGATTTCAATTTTAAATTTGAATCGGCTATAAAAAAAGTACGTATAATTTTTGCAAACTATTGGTTTTACTGGAAAGGTTGAACTTTGTCATTTAATAATGGAACACGAGCGCCCCAGTAGGCGAGTTGGTAGCGTACTCGCCTATGAGTTTGGGGGTCGTGGGTTCGATTCCCACCAGAGGCTCTGGTCTGTCGCTGCAAAATTCAGCCATATGGTCATTGTAACCCGGCCTTTCCCTGGACCTTAAAATTAGAATATAAATTTACTTTGTATTGTAATTCATATAAATAAATAAATAAACAATAAATAATGGAACACAGTATTATTCATAGGACTACGGCCCTATGCTCCCTTTAGGAACTATGGGGAAAATATATATATACCACGACTGGCTCGGCAGTACCTCATCCGATCAACGCAATTTTTCAGTACATTTTCAATGGCAACTTCGATTTAATGTTTCAATGCTTCAATTGTCTTTGGATGCTTTGCGTAACATTTATCCTTAATGGCTTCCCACAGAAAATAATCCAAAGGGCTCAAATCACAAACCACAGTAATTGGTAGTTTAAATTAAAATTTGAAATAAAATAAAATAGAGTAGATAAGCGAAGGGGAAAAATTTTAGTAGTACAGTACTATTCTTTGTGGCTTTGCTGAACCAGAGAATTTAATGAATTTGATGAGGGGTTTGAGTGGAGCGTCTACTACGTCGGTGAGGTTAGCATAGCAAGTGCTTTATTGACTCCTCATTTCTTCATCTAAACAGCTTCTAAATAATTCCTCGTGTAGAAGCTTTATGTGTGCAGCCTTGTGGCCATTCGCGCAGTGCCCGGTGATGACTCCCGTGAGAATACTTGGCGTGTTCTTTCCGTGGGAAAACAGTCCTTTGATACGAGTCACATCAATGGCTGACCAAAGACATCATGCTGTCTCGCAGTTATGTATCCTCGATCTTCGAGGATACGAGCTGCTCTTAGCTCGTCGATTTGGTGTTTAAGTTCCATGAACGGAATTTGCACGTCCAGGGTCGCGGTTTCTTCTTCTCTTAACCAAAACTTTGACATTTTTAGGGCAATTGGGCCTTTGATACAATATTTTAAAAGGCCCATTTAATTTCCAGTGTCCTTAGTTACTTTTTAAAGAAATTGCATTGAATAGTAGATATTTATCTTTATCCAGAATGTTTTTATATTGCTGTCCTTAAAATTTGAAAAGTCTTCTAAAACGGATGGGAAATAATCCCAAAAAAACTACGTTGTTTTTCTCCTGTTAGTCTATATTTTCAATAGTATATAGTTTTGTTAGTGGGAGGGAGCAAAATTAATTCTTCAGCCTCGATGGCGCTTTGTTATTTATGTAGGATGTGGAATTCAAATAATTGTTGTTCCTTAACTATTTATGACAAAAGGCTAAAATTGTAGTTAATGTTGTGATAGTTCCAATCTATTTATATAAAATTTTTTTTAATTTTTTTTTTCACAAATTGTAATAAATGTAAATACAATTATATAAAAAGTGCTATTCTTCAATTTTTAAAATTTCTGTAAAAAGGACAAACGATCACGAAACGAAAAATTGAGTATGCAATTTTGCTACGGGTGGCCTATAGTTTCATTTGTATACAGTTTCGTTTATGGGTAACAAAAAAGTTAACATTTGTCGCATGGTAATATATATTGATTTCTACGACTTCTGATACATCATTCTTTTTGGAGAGAGATTATCGACGGTTAGGGGTGTCGGCTGTTTTGTGAGAAATACTTCCTAAAGTATCTTCTTTATTTTGTTCTTCGACATGGAACTTCTACACATTCCTAAGCCTTCTATGCTAAAATTGTGCCTGCATTTACTAACCCTGTGTTTACCCAGCAATCTTTGTTGATTGTTGTTAAGAAGTATAAGTACACACAAAAGCACAGGTCAATAAATGTTTCAGTGTACTTTCGATATTATTGAACGCTAAAGTCGGACAAAATAACTTAAAATTAAAATTGAGAAAAATGGGCGAAGCGGTCACGCCGCTTTTTGTACCTTCCACACAAAGAACATTTTGGACAAAAAGTTAACTGCTAAAAACTTTAATTTCAATGCATATAAATACTTAGAATTTTGTACAGTGTAATGTTTCTACAGTACCTATAGTCCAGTTGACACGCCCCTTTTGGTACCTCCAACACATATGAACAGTTTTGCACCAAAAGTTAACTGCTAATAACTTAAATATCAGCCGATTCGAATACCTGTAATATTTTACAAAGTAATGTTTTTGTTGTACCTACTGTCCAGTAAAAAATGGGCGAATTTGCCACACCCCTTTCTGTACCTCCCACACAAATTGGCCATTTTTCACCAAAAGTGAACTGCTAATAACTTTAATACGAGTACACACAAATACTTGAAATTTTGTACAGTGTAATGTTTTTATAGTGCCTACAGTCCAGTGAAAAGTGGTCGTCATTGGTACGTCCCTTTTAGTACCTCCCACACAAATTTACTATTTTGAAGCAACAGTTAACGGATATTAACGTTAATACCAGTGCATTAACGTTAATAATAACGTTAATAAGTTATTCCATGCAATTTAAATTAATAATAATTTAATTAAAAAAAAAAAATATTTATGAATATATTTTGGGACGGTAAGTTAAGGTGAGGGGATTCGTAAGTTGAGTTTCCCGACTGAACTTTTTTACTTGTTCTTGAATGTTTGTATGACTCAGAAATACGAAAAATACTGGACATAAACCCACACAAAAGATTACCAATTTACTGAGAATAGATTGCAGATTCCATCTAACAATGTCTGTCTGTCCGTCCATGTAATGATTGTTCGTATGTCAGGTCGCTATTTGGCAAGCAGATTGCTTAGATTTAGCTATAGCTTTCACATATAGACGCTAAAAAATCACTTCTGAAGTATATTGTCCCAAACATATTCGGCTTGAAACATATATATGTTAATCGTACACTCTTAATATATAATATTTGTTGCACGTAAATATTATATATTTGGGAAGATGTTTTTCTAAACAATTCTTTATGTCCATCCTTATATTTATGTGGTCTAGGGTATTATGAGTTTGTGCATTTGTTTGTAACACCTTAAAGGAGAAGAGATAGACCCATCGTTTATTATACCGATCGGCTTAGAATCACTTCCTGAATAGAATCACTAACCATGTCCGTCTATTGAATTTGTCCCTATTGAAATTGGTCAAAATCGGTTCTGATTTACATATAGCCCTCATATATATTTACCTCCGATTTGACATATAAGCGCTGTAGAAACCGTATTTTATACCCGTTCAATACGAAATTCGAGAGAGAGAGTTTTCTTATGACATGAATTAACACTGCCAAATTCGGGGAAAAAAAATATGTTACACCCGATTTGACATGTAAGCTCTTTAGAAACTGAAATTTTTTACGATCAGTACGATATTCGTCAGGACGAGGTTTCTTATAACATGAATTAACACTGCTAAAGTCCGGGAAAATCGGCTCAGATTTAGATATAGCCCCATATATATGTTCCCCCGATTTAGTATCAAAGCGCTTTAGAGTTTTACTTTACTTTTGATATAGCAACATTTGACAGAAAGAAGTTTTTTAATTTACAAACTAATACTGCTTAAATTGGGGATAATCAGTTCAGATTTAGATATAGCCACATATATACTATGTTGCAGCCTATTTAGTATTTAAGCGCTATTGAAACTGTATTCTGCGTCCGATCTTCATATTATTTGGCAGAAATTAAGTTTTTGTTCCAAGTTGATGAAAATCCTTTTAGATTAAGTATAGCCCCATCAATTTGTTCCTTCCGATTCATGATCTATGAAAGAATACTGCGCATTTTAAGATTATCGTTTCAGAACTAGTTTATTATGATCATCATCATCATCAACTCCTTCTTGGAATAAGCCTTTATGAGGAGGTAGAGCTAAGAACTTTGTGCACTAAAAAGAAATTAATTATTCCAAATTATTATCGCAATGCCATTTTCGCATTGTTAGGGAGGTGTAGGGTATTATATAGTCGGCTCCGCCCGACTTTCTGTCTTTCCTTGCTGGTTTTCATTTGGGACTGTTATTTCCGAAACAAAGATTTATTTGTTCAGAAAATATATCGATACCTTAATTGCGTTAAGTTTTTCAGCAATTCAAAGCCAATTTGTAATGTTTGTAAAAATACTTTATAATTGAAATAACAATTTACAGGTTGGCCCAAAATTACCGAAGGGGTTTGAATTCCCTATAACACTTTTGAAATATTTTTTTATTTCTTTAAAAAATTTAAAATGGAACAGTATACAATTGAACGAGCACGAATTTGCGAAGCATAGAAGCGAAGCGAACGAAAACCTCTCACTCACCTTCGTCAGGAATTTGGTTTCTCTAAGGTTCGTTCGCCAGGCCTTACGTCTATAACGTTTGCAATTTACCAATTGGAAAAAAAATTAATTGCCAGATCAATAATTTCACAACTTCCGGTCTAAAAAGCACACATTTTTGTATGTTTGACCTTAGAAAATACACCTCTGTACTCTTTAACGGTGGCCACAAAATCAACACTGGGTGGGTCAGCTGAGCTGAACCAAGATTCTCATTTCATTCTCTCTGAAGTCTCTCTTATTGCGCACTGATGATTTCTTCCATCTTAGCTAGCTGCTGCAATGTTGACTTCCTTATGCTTAAATATGTTTATGTATGTATGCAATTATTATTATTTAAATGATTTTTTGCCTTAATTATAAAGGTTGTCCCACGAAAAAATTGCGTTTTAAAATTGTTATAAAACAGACAGATAAATATTTTGGAATGTTTTGCCTTTATTAAAATGCATCATCATAAGATGGAACACCACTTCATTCCTCTGGCTGCCGCGGTTGGGCTTGCAGTAGCCCATTCTGTGTCTACCCAATTTTTCAACACATTTTCGATTGTGTGGCCCTGTATGGCTGCAATTTCCTGTTATGTCAAGTCATGTTTAAGGGCTCCCCACAAAATATAGTCCAACGGAGTCAATCGCAGCTGCGAGGCGGCCGTAGTTCAAAAAGGAACCGCTAGATGGACACCCTATATTTATATCTACTTATTTTGGCATTCAATATGGATATTTTTGTAATTGTTCCTATATGTTGACAAATAAAACAAAGTGACTCGATTTGACATTTGTATTCAGATGACAGCGAAGAGAGATAGAGAAACCAAAATTTACACTGAAATTATTACATTTTCGTACGAGTTTATTATCGTGCGACTTGTCGTTATGCTTGTAGTTAGTGAAACCCAAATCAGCTGTTTGTCGTCTGGCAGGCGAACGAAAGAAAATTTTCAAGTTACACAAACAGACTGATAGTTTTTCGTAATTAAATTAAAAATATTCTCCATTCAGTCAGTATTGAAAAACAAAATATGTCTTAAATAAAAGTTATAATGAACTCAAATCCCTTCGCTAATTTTTAGCCATTACTTGAAGGATTGACGACAGACGATGACATGGGACATTCAGAAATGTGTGCTTTACAAAAGAAACAAATGGTACATGCGCCATTTTTAACTGGAAGGTATAATTCAAAACAAAAATTAAAACCGAAGTTCGAAAAAGTGAGCTAAGTTTTTAAAATATTTTTAATTAAAATATATTTGGAGAAATTCTTAAAAAAATATTTTATTAATACAGGCAACTCGCGGTATAACGAATGCTCGGTTTAACGAAAACCCGATATAACGCACGATCAAAATGTTTACATTGAGTACCTTATATTACGAACGACTTCAATTATTTGTACTCGATATAACGAACGATTGGAAAAAAACTATTAAAATTATAGACAAAACTAAAGAAAAAAATGTAAGAAGAAGGAAAAACACTCTAGAGTCTTTGCAGTACCGTTAGTTTTTATTACTTGCTCATTTTTGACTCATACATACATACATAGCGAAATTCGTTATTTTACTTTTAACAAAGCCGAAAGAGTATCATTAATTAGAAACATAATTTCCTTAAGAATTTCCAAAAGCATCAATATGCTTATTATAGAAATGCGAAATTAAATGTTCTCTAATTTATAAGCAAATAAAAATGTATCAAAAAACGTCGAATTCTTAAAACAGGTATATTCACAGATGGAAAAGAAACTACGAGTGGTTTCTTGATGTTCCAGTAAATGCAAAAGCACTAAAATTTAAGAAATAGAACTACAAAGGAAGCTACATGAAAGGGTTTTTTAAATATTATATATAAAATGGAACACAACTTTAAAAATCTATGCCATTTTGTATGTTAAAGCTAAACAATTTGTATAATCGTAAAATTAATTAAACGTTATGTTTCAAATCCAACGAAACACATCTAAAAAAAACTTCGCGATATTACGAATTATTCAGTATAACGAATTGGTCTGACAATATATCGTTCGTTATACCGGGATTTGCCTGTATATAGTTTGTAAATATATTTTGTTCTAATATATTGTTATATGCGAATTCAACATAAATTAGACCTCTGAACCATATGAAATATACGTTGTTTAATTCGAAGAAAAATTGCCTCAGATTTGTATGTAGCTACCATATATATACACCTGCAGATTTGACACCTGTGTTAGATATGCCGCATTTTTCAACTGACCATTAGGAAATGTGGCAGAGAAATTTTGTTTAAAGAAAATAACGAACATTTCCAAATTTATAGAAAATCAATTCAGATTCAAAATAAAAACCAATAAGGAAAGGCAGAAAGTCGGGCGGGGCCGACTATATAATACCCTACACCTCCCTAACAGTGCGATAAGGGTCACTGCGATAAGAATTTGGAATAATTGGTAAATGGGTAGGAACACATCTAATTCTGAACCGATAATCGCAAAATTAAGCAATATTCGTGCCTAAATTGAGAAACATCTTTCTGGAAAATTTTAATGATCGGAAGTAAAGTACAACTTCTATAGCGATTTGATACCAAATTAGGAGCAACATATATATGGAGGTTATATATAAATCTGAACCGATTTTCCCTGAATACTCATTCATGTAAAAAGACCTCTTTCTGTCGAATTTCATACTGAGCGGATATAAAATACAGTCTCTACAGCGCCTACATGTCAAATCGGGGGTAACGTATATATGGGGGCTATATCTAAATCTGAACCGATTTCTTCCAAATTTGAAAGTGTTCATTCATATAATAGGAAACCTCTTTCTGACGAATTTCATACTGATCGGATATAAAATACAGTTTTTACAGCGCTTACATGTGAAATCGGGGGTAACATATATATGGGGGGCTATATCTAAATCTGAACCGATTTTCTCCGAATTTGGCAGTATTCCTTCATGTAATAAGAAATCTCTTTCTGCCGAATTTCGCACTGATCGGATATAAAATACGGTTTCTACAGCGCTTACATATAAAATCGGGTGAAACATATATATGGGGGCTATATCTAAATCTGAACGAATTTTCTCCGAATTCGGTAGCGTTTATTCACGTAACAAGAAAACTCTCTCTGCCGAATTTCGTACAGATCGAATGTAAAATACGGTTTCTATAGCGCTAACATGTCAAATCGGGTGAAACATATATATGGGGACTATATCTAAATCTGAACCGATTTTCCCCGAATTTAGCAGTGTTCATTCACGTAGTAAGGGAACTCTCTCTGCCAAATTTCGTACTGATCTGATATAAAATACAGTTTCTACATGTCAAATCGGGGGTAACATATATATGGGGGCTATATCTAAATCTGAACCGATTTTGAACAATTTCAATAGGGATGGTCCTTGGGCCAAAAAAGAACACTGTGCTAAATTTCATCACAATCGGACCATAAATACGACCTGCACTTTGATTACAAGAATACATAGACAGACGGACATGGCTAAATCGACTCGTAAAACTGATTCTATGACGATCGGTATAATAAACTATGGTTCTATTTCTTTTCTTTTCGGGCGTTACAAACAAATGCACAAAGTCATAATACCCACACAGTGTGGTGTAGGGTATAATGACTGATATGAGTTTCTCACAACGATCTGGCAATGTCCTGTCAGATCTGACACTAACGTAGACAGTATTTTCCTCTCTAGTGCGAGGAGATATTTTGACATTCTTAGGTCGTATCTTAGCCACATTAGCCTTTGGACTGCCTAAATTCGAGAATTTGTAATGTCGTTCCTTTCACACTACTATATATACCTAAATTCCGATTTTCCATCTAAGCTATATAAATTCTCATTTTCAACCAATTATTATCATCATTTCAACAAATATAGTTGCCTGTTGTCCGCTCTTTGAACGTCAGTACTTGACGCGAATATCTTCAATATTTCCAGTCAGATATGATACTTTCAATATTTCAGGAAAGTATCATATATGCTACTGTGCCAAATATGAAGTACCGGTATCTTGCATATGCCAAAGCTGGGCGTTGATATAGGAAATATTCCACAAATCGGATGTCCTCCATGCATGTAATGCAGTAGTCGTTATCTGGTTATCCTATCCGGTGCAAATGTGCTTGTAACCTAGATAGTCCTGTTATAACGCTTATAATCTTACTAATCACGATGTTGTTCAGTCGAATTTCTCTACCATTTGAAAATAAATCATTTGCCATTCATTTTCCAATCACTCCGATGAGTCCTGACACCCAAAAGATACACTGTTGACCATCGATCGTTATTCGATATTTTACAATCGAGTAACATTCTGGAATTTACCTTTTCGGACGTTATTGCTTTGATCGTTATTTGCGTATTATGAGAAGTATTATGCAAATGAGAAGAAAACAAGTAGTTTTCTGAAACTAGGTTTAGGTTAGGGTGGCAGCCGTATTTTTTTACAAGCTCACATAGACCAGTTTAGGTCCCTAGTGTTACCACGGGCTGAAATGCCCCTCATCGAAACCAACCTGTTTGATATATAAATTTATCGATAGTACGAATATCAGTACTGGAAAGATCTGTTAGGCTGCCTAAAAAGGCCGACCCCAGTATATCCAGTCGTCGTTTACTCAAAGCGGGACAGTCGCAAAGCAAGTTCTCAATGCTCTCCACTTCTTCCTCATCTCCACAGCTTCGGCAGAAGTCATTGGACTCAATACCCAATCTTTTGGCGTGTTCGCCGATCAAGCAGTGTCCCGTCAGAACCTGTACTAACGTAGACAATCGTTTCCTCTCTAGTGCGAGGAGATATTTTGACCTTCTCAGGTCATACCTTGGCCAGATTTGTCTAGCTACCCTGCAGGTGCCGATTTCTGTCCATCTATCGTTGGACTGCCTGATTGCCTCTTGCCTAAGCCAAAGCTTGCACGTGGATAGTGGCGCACCAATATATGCAAATTCTTCGAGAATTTGTAATGTCGTCCCTTTCCTAGCAAGTTCATCGGCTTTGCAGTTCCCCGGGATATCCCTATGCCCAGGCACCCATATGAGGTGTATATTAAACTGCTCAGCCATCTCGTTAAGAGATCTGCGGCAGTCGAGGGCTGTTTGTGAATTTAAGGATGTTGCCTCCAGAGAATTGATGGCAGCCTGGCTGTCCGAGTAAATGACAACGCCATCGTTGGTTACTATGTTGCGACTCAGCCACTTGGCGACTTCCCATATTGCCATTATTTCGGCTTGATAGACACTGCAGGTATCTGGTAGTCTGTGAGCTATATCCAGACTAAGTTCTTCACAGTGTACTCCGAAGCCAACCTTTTCATCAAGCTTCGAACCATCCGTGTAAAAGTGGAGATGGTTTATATTACCTGGTATTCTCCCGACCCATTCATCTCTGGCGGGAATCATAGTGATGTAATTTCTCTCGAAGGTGTACACTGTTGGTATATAGTCCACTCGGTCGGTTACCATAGCACTACACTTTGATATCCTCATGTGACCATATTTCTTGTACCTCCACATTGATAGGCAGTTTAATCTTATTGCCGCTTTGGTTGCAACTTCTCTCGCCACAATATTAATCGGCAGTATATGGAGTAGGGCTTGTAGAGACTCGGTCGCTGTAGTCCTTAAGGCTCCGCTTATGCTCAGGCAGGCAGTTCTCTGAACCTTTGTTAGTAGGTTGGTAATGGTTAGTTTGTCAGTTGCCGTCCACCATACCACAATACCGTATAACAGTATTGGACGAACTACTGCTATATATATCCAGTGGACGATTTTAGGAGAGAGTCCCCACCGCGACCCTACAGCCTTTTTGCAGGAATATAAGGCGACGTTGGCCTTCCTTACACGTTCCAATACGTTAAGTCTAAATAACATTTTCCTATCTAGAATTATTCCTAAAAATTTTGCACTTTCAGAAAAGACTAGATCTGTTCCATTTATCCGAGGTGGAGGGTCCACATGTGGGACATTATTCATCCTAGTAAAGAGAACCAATTCTGTCTTGTTGGGGTTAACGCCCAAACCGCTGCTTCTGGCCCATCTAGCCAACTTGTTCAGAGCCACCTGTAGGATGTCTCTGAGCACGTTTACGAATTTGCCACTCACTGCGATTGCCACGTCGTCCGCATATGCCACGACCTTGCAGCCACAACGTTCTAGATCTAGCAGGATTTCATTCACCGCTAGGTTCCAAATTAGTGGAGACAGTACTCCTCCTTGCGGGGTCCCTCTGTTTACATACCTTGTTAGAGTTGTGGACCCTAGACATGCTGTTATGCGTCTTCTGGTGAGCAGACTTTGAATTAGTCTAATCAAACTAGTGTTAACTTTTAGATGTGAGAGTGCCGCAATTACCGCGTCGGAATGAATGTTGTTAAAAGCCCCTTCTATGTCAAGAAATGCCACCATGGTGAATTCCTTGAAATGCAGGGACGATTCGATAGTGCTCACAAGTTCGTGCAGGGCTGATTCAGTAGACTTGCCCTTGTTGTAAGCATGTTGGTTCCCCGACAGGAGTTTTGTATCCAGGTTTTCCCTGATGAAATGATCTAAAAGTCTTTCCAGACCTTTCAATAGGAACGAGGATAGGCTAATTGGTCTGAAGTCTTTTGGCCTAGTGTGTGATATCTTTCCCGCTTTAGGTATGAATACCACTTTGGTATCCCTCCATCGATTCGGGACGTATGAAAGCCTGATACAGCCTACATAAATTTTCTCCAGCCAGGGGATAATGTACTTTAACATTTTCTGCATTTCTGCTGGAGTGATGCCATCTGGTCCAGGTGACTTGAAGGGCTCAAAGCTGTTAATAGCTTATTCTGGATCTCTCAGTCAAGAAGCTAGCGACGCTCGCAGTCAACTCGCACTCTTGTTGGTCCTGCTGATCCTCGGGTTCTGTTATAGAGTTCCCCGGGAAATGTGTGTCGAGCAGTACATTGAGCGACTGCTCGCTGTTTTTGGTCCAGTTATTTGCCTCATCCTGTAAATATCCCACTGTACAGGGTGAAGCAGATAATATCTTCGTCAGCCTAGCGGCGTCGGAGACCTTTTCCACTTCACCACAGAAGGTATACCAAGAGCGCCTTTGCGCCTTTCTAAGCTCCTTCTTATAGATCTTGAGTTGCTCTTTATAGGCACCCCAATTTCTGAAACTAACCAAGATCGAGATTAGTAAGATGACGGGACACCAACGGGACACTCAAGCTTACAGGCACATCTTCATCGCATAGGACTAGCAGAAAACGACGAGTGCAGGGCATGCAGGGAAAACATCGAAACGATGGAACATTTTCTGTGTCAAAGCTGGGCTTTCACACATGCAAGATCCCGAAATTTCGGTTCCGACATATTGCCAGACTTGACTCATCTCAGAGGATATGACTGGAAGATACTGAGAAAATACGTGTCTAGAACCGATTTTAACCGTGGGGTAAATAAGGAGCGCACAACAGGCCATGGACATGCTCCTCTATTCAACCTAACATAACCTAGTTGAGGCTGATTCGAGTATCAATTGCATGCCTCACACTCTAATCAGATATCTAGTCTCTAACGCCGTCGTTGGCGTGGTTTTAATTTCGACGGTACTACACAGTGGTTCAGGGTATTTTTTTACGTTGAATTTCTTTGTCAGTGATGTCCACCATCCTACTGAAGCGTGGGCTATTATTGGTCTAATCAGGCTCGTGTAAAGCCAGTGCGTCATACTTGAGCTGATTCCCTATTTTGAACATCTTCTGCATAACGATTTGCACTAGCCATCCTTGGGATTTTTCATCTAAACAGTCCTTCGAACTCAGTTTCTGATCCAAGATTACGATCTTCGCTTTTTTTAAATATAAATATCTCGGCTTTGTGTGGGTTTATATTTAATCCCCTTAGGATGGGAGGTAACATAGATTAGTTTAATTGGCACAACAGTTGTATGCTTTTTACAGTACCTCCCCAGGCCTTCTACATAATTGGCTTGTATTACAACATCGTCTGCATAACAGACTGGTAAAAGTCTCTCGTTGGTGAGGATTCGTATGAGACTGTATATCGTCGCCAACCATAGAAGAAATGGTGAAATATCATCCTTCGTTGTTCCCTGATTCACTTTATCCCTAATTTTGACTTCATACGAGAGAGTGATCAACATGAAATCAACAATTTCGTTTCTACAAAGATATAATTCATTTGGAAACCGCATATCGAACAAATTGAGGTGCTCCTTCTCTTCCATTTAATAACATTGTAGCACCTACTGTAAACGCCACAACGTTTTTGTAGGCTTACCTATTTGCCACTTAGTCATGGCTTCTAATGGCCGATTACGTGTTTTACACCGTTCCATTCTCCATTATAACAACTTTTTCCACAGGAGAAATATATGCTGACGACGTTAACAACATTCAGTCATCCGTCCCATGACTCCCATCCCATTCCATCCATCCATACATGCATATTGGCCAATGTTTCTGCGGACATTAAGCTGGAATTCTTTCACTTTTCTAACTATCATTTTCTAACAATGTTTACAGTAAAAGTTACACAACAACTTGTTGATGTTGTTGTTTCTGCTAATGCTGCTGCTGCTGCTGATGTTGTTTTGGCTGTTGTTGTCGGAAAAGAAGTGGCTGCAGCAGCAGAAAAGTATGAATTATTAATGACTCGTTATAAGACGGCTAACTAACAGCAATTGCTGCTAGAGCCAAAGCTGGAGTCACAGTCACTGCCATAGAAGCGATTCTAGACAGAGAGATCGTTCATACATATATTCAAGAATGTCCAAGAGAATGGAATGTTGTTGTTGCTGTTGCTGCCATACATTAGTTGCTGAGATCACCTTAAGATCGCTTTGGCAGAGAAAAGAAAATTTCTAATATTTTTCTAAGATTCGTTTGAATTGTTTTTCCTGGTTTTCCACTGACTTTGGAAAATGATTTGCCTTAGATGGCATATGGCGGGAAGAAAGAAAGGGTGGAGAGCAAGAGGCTTATGTCTGAGGTTTATTGCAAAAACGAATGTGGCTTGGAATCGTGCAATGAACTGCAGCTCTTCAGTCAAGCTTAGAAGAACATCATCACGCTACTAGTGCCTTCGGTGGTGGCCCACAGTTGGGGTTATATTTAATTTGTGGCATTAGAAATGACGCAGTATTTGGAAGAGGAAAAATAGATTGGATTTGTTAAGACTGCTGCTTAGAATGCAAAAAAGTCGTAAAGACCGAAAGCCCAAAACCAAATGGAATAGCAAAAAAAAAGAAGAATATTTTATGATAAGGCGTAGAAAAAGTGACATAATCATTGCTGGATCGTTTGGAAGAGAGGCTCAAACTAGTTAGGTGCTTATTAGTTATGCAGATGACAATTAGAGCGGCCAGATTGTATATGAATGGAAATTCTCGCATTGAGGATTTATTTTAGAACTTAAAGTGATTTATTTAATTTTCTATATTAGTAAATATTTATATTCATTTAAAAGAACAACAATAAACGTAAATTTATATTCTTATTTAACGTTCCAGGGAAATGTGGGTTTGCCAGGGTCATGTGGCAAGATGTAGTAGCGACAGAGTAGAGCCACGACCCCCAGTCTCGTGGCTGCACATAAGGCATATTTATATGGTAATACGAGTATATTGAAATTCGAAACTAAATTGTCTTAACTGGGCGAATTTTCACAACTTACACCAATGAATGGTAAAAGATAGCAACAGTTAATTTCAACCCAGATATTAGAAAATCTTGAACATACTGGACCCCTTAACCTATAGCAATAGACTTTTGACCATAACATTGGTTTCTCACGATGCCCCACAAACAAATCTAAGGGCTTCAAATCGAAACTTCGATGTGGCAAAACTTAAGAAACCACTAAATACAAATTTTTTGCATGGCTGACCGACTAATTGTCTAACTGATTAAGTGAAGCTATTCAATTTTATTATGATTTTGCCATTATGTATGTGTGGGAGGTATCAAAATGGCCGTGGCCCATATTTTACCGGACTGTATGTTCTATTAAAGCATTACACTGCAGAAAATGTCAAGTAGTTATATGCACTAGTATTAAAATTATAAGCAGTTAACATTTTGAACAAAATGAATCCTTTGTGTGGAGGTTAGCGTTACCGTTGTGCCACTAAAGTATCAATTTTGCCACTTTTTTACGACACTGATACTTCTATGCCACTTCTTTATTTTGATACTAAATTTGCCACTTTTTTCTATTTTGTGGCACATTTTACGAAATTTCTGCCACAAAAAATTTTATGAAATTTAATGTTGCCGTTGTAATGCGAAAACGTTTGTTTTTCACTTAAACAACTATTTAATATTCAATAAAACTAGCTCTAAAGGAAGTCTGAGGTTGTACTATTAAAAATGCTACAGCTGAAGAGCAAAAACCTTTCTCGGAATCAGCAGTAGTTTTCTTCTCCTAGGGTTCGTTGCTAAGTTGCCAGATTGTCTATCATTCGAAGAAGACAGTGTTGGTGCTGCCACAAATGTATGAAATCTTTATTTGAGTCAATAGAACGGTCAATGTTTAAAGATGAAAACGCGAAAACAGCTGAGCAGCCAAAAACAAAAGGAAGTTGCCAAAAAATCACTCAGTATATACAGTATTTCAAAAATTAATTTACTCACACAAGTTGGTGTCAAGAAAGTCTTTTTACATTTTTTTGACGGGCTCATACTCCGATCTGGAGAACATATAAGGAAATTTTTTGATACTATTCTGCAGTCTAAATTGTTGAATGTTTTAGTTGTTAAGTTTTATTTTTTGGGGGTTTTATTAAATAAAGACTGAAAAAAGTGCGCCACTTTTTCAAAAATATGATGCCACTTTTCTTGAAGAATTACGCTTTTTCTGATACTTTTTGAAATTTGCCGGCGGTCACACTGGTGTGGCGAGGGCACTTCGCCCATTGACTCAAAGTGATAGATGTTATTAGAGAATCAATATATATCTATATTTTAACCCTTTGCGAGGATTTTAACCCTAAAATGAACTTATCCTGAGATTGTATAAAGTATTATCATAATCGAAATTTGAAGGTAATCCGTTGCTCCTTTTGATAGTTATCTTGCGCTCGTTCTTAGGTCATTTCTTCGATGTTTTACACTTTTTACCAGTCCTCCACTAAAGTGAGGGTATAAACAGGTAAAAAGAGACAAATACACACATTGAAGATAATGCATTTTGGGGAGTACTCCCATCTTACAATTTAAAGGACATCACATTCTGAGCCGATTTAGCTATGTTCGTTTGTTTATGTGTTTATGGATTGCAATAATCCAAGTGCTCTTTCGCGTGGATGTATCGATATAAGTCTAAAAGACGACTTATATCGATACATCCAATTTGCAAAATTATTAAATTTGGCAAACTGATTTTAAAATGCTTATATATGGGGGCTATTTTTAAAACCGAATTTACTACATCAATTCGACTAAATAGGAGCACAAATTTTCTAGTATTTCATGCCGTCAGGGAAACTTTTTTTCCAGAATCGAAATCGCCGTAAAATATTTTTTTTTGTGTAGGGTATGTTCAGTGTTGTTTACGAGTTGTTTAAATAGGGCTAGGTTTAGGCTCTTGAACTGAACGATATGTATTTTTTAACATTTATTCTATTTTTAAATATTATTTTCGCGATAACTCGCGAAAGTAAGCATTTCCCCTTTTTGATATCTTTATATATGAGTTGTCGAGAAAACCTCAATAGCCGTTTTTGACATCAATCTGTTTTAAGCACACCGTGTCCATGAATTAATATTGGAGTTTTGAAATGGCAACACTGTGTGAAAATTACTGTATCGACTTAATCTAAAATAATGATTCAGAGACAAGACAATATTATAAACAATAAGGCCAATATTTGAATCGAACAATCTTCAAAGAATTTCGATTCAATAGATATGTATATATATATATGTCCTTTATTTATCCATATACAGTAGAGTGGCGTCAAAACAAGTTCGCGTTGATCAAAGCTTATATGAAAATTTGGTTTGTTTTAAGTATATTAGCAAAATATTTCGTTTCTGCGATCGCGAAATTAGGGGCTATTTGCGGCTATTCGCTTTAACTCATTTGGGGCCAATAATCAAATAAAAGGTGTACGGGCTTGAAAGGGTTAATTTTTTATAAAAATGCTAATCTAGAGATCATCAGTTCTATAACTACCCATGAAAAGTGAAAATCGGACTAAAATTGTGAAATTGTATCCGATTTTTTAAAAAATGCACTAAAAATTGCGATAAAATCGAGAAAAAATTGACTTTACACTGCAATTTTTTTAATGGAAGTCACGTCGCCCTATAAATAATGGTCCAGATATTACTGTCAATTCCTAAAAGTAATACAAATTGACAATTTTATTACGGGAAAACCTAATTTTTAGAGGTTCTTTCAACCGCAATTAGCCCCTAATTTCGCGATCGCAGAAACCAAAAATTTTGCTAATATACTTAAAACAAACCAAATTTTCATATAAGCTTTGATCACCGCGATCTTTTTTTTTCTTCCTCGCAAAAGAAGCCACTCTAATATACAGTAATCATAATATTGTTTACAATATAGTTATTAGTATACAAATGAAATATTCACGAGGAACATAGGGCGTCAACGAATTCTCTCCATCAATTTCTATCTGTGACTAGGGATTTGATTTGGTTCCATGTTTTTGAGCTCCTTCGCATTCCGATCTGACACATCGAATCCAAGTATTTCTTGGTCTACCTCTACTTGATTGAGAACAAATATGAAATAGCATTTGTATACCATACACCACACAGTGACACAGGGTATTTTGACTCTGAATTTCTTTGTAACACCCAAAAGGAGAGGATAAAGATCCATAGTTTATTATAAAAATCAACATAAAATCATTATCTGAATCTATTTAGCTATGTCAGTGTGTACCAGTCGCCCGATCACAACTATATTTTCACCCAGGAAAATAATTGTTTGGAATTCGATTGTAACAATAAAAAAATAGTACTAGCAACAAAAAGTATATTGCCTACACCGTCTGTCGGTTGTATTTATATATACAGGGTTGCCCATATTCGACGGACCCACGGACTCGTTGGGCCCATTCCAATCGACGAGGCTTGTCCGCAGGCAACAATCTTTGCGTCAATTGAATTTTGTACGGGAACAAATGCAAATCAACGCGAATAATCCGTTGTAAAGTGGACCGAGCCATGCCCAACTGCTGAGAACGGCGTTTTTGGGATGTTCTTGGGTACCTCTCAACACTGGCTCGTACGGCATCGATATTCTCGGCCGATCGCCTTGGTCGACTTTTATTTGGCCTCTTCGGATTAGAAAGAGCCTCACCAGTCGAAAATTTTTCGTATAAACGCTTAATGGTGTTCTTAGAAGGCGCACTTCTCACATTTTTTAATATTTTAAAAGCACGTTGACTTGACTTCTTCTGTTGAATGTAAATTTCAACTATTTCAGAGCGCTCGCGTGGCGTGTATTGTTCCATGGTAAAAATCTGCTTGGACTGACGCTTCAAACGCGGTATGTCATTAAGCGATCTGACATCTCTGTCAAAAGTTATGGCGTTGCCAGATGGGTCCGTCGAATATGGGAGACCCTGTACATAATTAGTTGAAACAACAATAATAACATGGATACGATCAAATGAAAATGCTTGCAACTGAATCGATGGTTGCATCAATCGAATTAAGATTGTTTTTTCATTGACGCTCGGTTAGGTTTGGTAACCAATTTTAAATTTTCATTATAGTATCATATGATCGATTTTTGGTTGTGACAACCAATGTTTTCTTCTTGACAACAGAAATTGTATCAATAGACCAAAGATTATTATTGCAACGAATAATTGGTTACTACAACAGAAAAAATATTAATAAATCCAATCATTTCCCAAATTTAGAATAATTAAATGTATTTTGGGAAATACAACCAATAATTGGTTGCTGTTCTTTTGCTGATACATGACAAACAAAAAATAAAATTACTCGACATAAAAAAATCTTCAACATTTTGTTCAAGAACGGTATAGGTAATCAAAAATAATCTCGTGTGGATAATAATGTGTGGAATGCAGAATATGTTGTGCAAAATGTTTTACATAAATAAACCAGTAAGGAAAGGCAGAAAGTCGGGCGGGGCCGACTATATAATACCCTACACCTCCCTAACAATACGATAAGGGTCATTGCGATAATAATGTGGAATAATTGGTAAATGGATAGGAACATAATTCTGAACCGATAATCGCTAAATTAAGCAATATATTTCTTAAATTGAGAAACATCTTTCTGGAAAATTTTAATGATCGGAAGTAAAGTACAAATTCTATAGCGCTATGATACCAATCCGGAGGAACATATATATGGAGGTTATATATAAATCTGAACCCATTTTCCCTGAATACACATTCATGTAAAAATACCACTTTCTGTCGAATTTCGTACAGATCGGATATAAAATACAGTCTCTACAGCGCTTGCATGTCAAATCGGGGGTAACATATATATGAAGGCTATATCTAAATCTGAACCGATTTTCTCCGAATTTGGCAGTATACCTTCATGTAGAAAGAAACCTCTTTTTGCCGAATTTCGCACTGATATGGGATATAAAATAAAATGTTTACAGTGCTTACATGTCAAAGGGGGGTAACGTATATATGGGGCTATATCTAAATCTGAACCGATTTCTTCCAAATTTAAAAGTATTCATTCAAATAATAGGAAACCTATTTTTGCCGAATTTCATACTGATCGGATAAAAAATACAGTTTTTACAGCGCTTACATGTCAAATCGGGGGCAACGTATATATGGGGGCTATATCTAAATCTGAACCGATTTTTTCCAAATTTGTCAGTGTTAATTCATATAATCAGAAACCTCTTTTTGCCGAATTTCATACTGATCGGATAAAATTAAAGTTTTTACAGCGCTTACATGTCAAATCGGGGCTAACATATATATGGGGGCTATATCTAAATCTGAACCGATTTTAACCAAATTCAATAGGGATCGTCCTTGGGCCAAAAAAAGGATATGTGTAAAGTTTCGTCGAGATTGGACCATAATTGCGACCTGTACTTTGATTATAAGAATACATGCACAGACAGACAGGCAGACGGACAGACGGACATAGCTAAACCAACACAGAAAGCGATTCTAAGTCGATCGGTATAATAAACGATGGGTCTGTTTCTTCACATTTTGAGTATTACAAACAAATGCACAAAGTTATAGTACCCTGTACCACAGTGTGGTGTAGGGTATAAAAATAAAAGCAACAATCATGAAATTGAAAGCACAAGGTTAAGCGATATTTGCATAAAGGTTTTGTGTTTTTTTCGTGTACTAAAATGTGTCAAATATTTTCACATCTCATAATAGTGATGAATTTGTAATATGTAATATTTTGTTATGAATTATTTTGTTTAATAAATAAAATAAAAATTAATGAAAACTGTTTTTAATTAATTGTCGGTAGTATATGACTGACAAATTGTCAGAACAACCAATTTTTTAAAACAGTTGGTTGTGGCAAGTACAACGTAGTTGGCGCAACCAAATATGATTGATATGTTGTCAACATGGAAGCAGAAGTATACCACAACCAAAATATTGGTTGTCCTGATAGAATCGCATGATAGTAGACAGAACTACCAAAATTCGGTTGGCAAATAATTCGGTTGAGGCAACCAAACTGTATTCTGTGTGTTCAGATTTTGTATCTAGGCCGGTCGTATTGAACCCCTCTGAAACGGATATAGTATCCGATATCGTTTAGCGCGATATGAAATTAACGGACTTAAGGCCTCTTTTGAAGCTGTTGAAGTAAAATTTCAAGGCAGAAAGATTCACTATGTGTAGTCGTACCGACACCACACTGTGGTACAGGTTATTATCAAAGTGCAGGTCGTAAATATAAAGCAATTTTTACGAAAATTGGCGCAGGGGCATTTCTTAGACTCGAGACGATCACTATTGAAAATGGGTCTCATATATCCCCCATATAAAGGTCCCCACCGATGTCATTTCTTGACACTCTAGAGAACAAATTTTTAATAATTTACAATTTATATTGAACCTCCATGGTCCATGTTATATTGAACCTCCATGGTCCATGTTTTGGTATAGCCTCCATATAAAGGTCCACACCAATGCCACTTCTTGACGCTCTAGAGAACGAATTCATCAATTGAAATTTAAGAATTTACACTTTATATTTGACCTAATCGTCCATAGTAAAAATGGGTTAAATTTAAGAATTTATACTTTATCTTGCACTGAATCGCTCCTAGTGGAATTGAGAAACATCGGTCCTTATTTTGATATTGCTTCCATATAAATGTCCATTCTGATTAGACTTTTTGACGTTTTAGGGAAATCATTTTTTAACCCATCATGTGGAAATTTAAGCTTTTGTATTTCATTTTAATTAAATCGGCTTTAGTGAGAATGGAGTGTATCGGTCCATGTTTTGATAAGTATAAGCCCCTCATGAAGGTCACGTTTTATAATATATATTTAAATAAATTTACTATATTTAACCTGCAACAGTCGGTCCTGCCGACTTTAGTCTTTCCTTACTGGTTTTATTTGATCTGACCAAAAGCCGCGTGTCGAATATTCGGATATATGTATAAGTACATATCTTCTAAATCAGGACTTCTCAAAAGGTGGTCCGCGGCCCACTGGTGGACCTAACCGGCATGGCACGAGGTACGTTATGATTTTATAAAAATTAGGTACTTAAAATTTTTGATTTGAAAAAATCGACATGGTTTTATTTATCCCCTCACCTTAGAGAGGAGGGTATATATCATTTGCTACGAGCCAAAAGTGTAACACATCGAAGGAGTGACCTAAGAACCCAAGTATGTTCGGCGGATATCCGTTTTAGGACATTTTAAGTCATTTTGGGCAATGTCCGTCCGTCTGTCTATCTGTCTGTCTGGCTGGAGCGCACGATAACTCTCGAAACGAGTAACGGATTGACTTCAAATTTGGTATGTGATAATATTTTTTCTATCTCAGGCTATGTTGGAAGATGGGTCATATTGGTCCACTGCTTGTAGTACCTCCCTCACAAAGGGTTTAAATTTAGTGAACTATTGATTGTCTAATATGTTATATACCACTTATCAGAATCTTCTGTAATTCCACACATAGTATAGTTTGTCTGTCGCTATCAGCCTGAGAAAAATGGGCGAAGTGGTCCTGCCTCTTTTGGTACCTCCCACACAAAAGGGACCATTTCGTATAAAAAGTTAACTGCTAATAACTTGATGGACTTTTGGATGATGTATTCGACAAAAAAAATTCCATGTAAAAAATCACAATATGTCCCCACAAAGCACTTTAATTGCAACCCAGTGTTTTTTTAAATATATTGTATTTATCCATAAAGTTTGCTGGGTAGAGGAAGGGTTAGTACATTCAGGAACAATTCTAGTATAGAAATCTTCGGAATAGAAGTTCAATGTCAAAGAACGAAAGAAAGAAGACACTTCAAGAATTATTTCTCCAAAAACACCCGACACCCCTTACCTATGAAAAACCCACTTCAAAAATAATGATTTTTAAAAATCGTTAAAATCAATGGACTTTTGGGTGATGAATTAGAAAAAAAGATTCTTTGTAACAAATCACAATAGGTCCCGACAATACACTTTTATGGCAACACAGTGATTTTTTTAAATACACTCGTATCATATTTATTGGTTATCTTTGAACAATTGAAAATAAAAGAAAATTTTTAAGACCACAAAAAAACTCAATCCATGTCCAATAATTACGATTGACCTTTACTGTTTTGTGAATAACTTTTGATTGGTTTGACGGATAAACACCAAATTTTGACTGAATATAATTTTGAATATTTAGTAATTAAAAACGCAGTTTCCCAAATATGTCGACTTGGCATGTTTTACAATGTCGGTATCGATATGTAACTCACTATTTTACAACAAGTCTTACATAGCCACATTTTTCAAAAGTTATTTATGATCTGTCTCTATTTAGCAGCTGCATCACCTAATATTTCTGTTAAAATAATCTTAAAAATTTGAATTATGCTTAAAGTCTTAACCGAGCGGACGGGTGATTCATTCTAGAGTTATATTCGGAGAGTTAATTGTTGTGAAAGTTCTTGACCATTTATTGGCAAATTTGCATAAATTTGCATATCAATCGTTAAGACGAATTCGAGCGGATATGGTCACCTCAACAAAAAATGTAAAAAGTAAAACGTTTGTCTATTACGCAAAATAAGCCTGTTTTTAGTATAATCTTCTCAACATTCTTACTCTCGTATGTATTTGTTTCACTTCCCCCAGTTGTGTGGACAGTTTTTAGATAAACAAATTTATATTCAAAAATTAAAAATAAAAAATCTCATCTAGCCAGATGCAGTCATGGGTTAATGACATCGGTTGGTGACAACAATAAAAAAAGCAGTTATTTATTATCAATTTTTCAAAATAATCATGTGAATTTTTGTTTAGATGAATATCGTACAATAACAACGATAACATCTGTCGAGGGGCGCGCGTTTACGCATTGAGCAAGTCATATGGCTATGTCTTGTGGCGCTTGGCAGTCTTCAAACTTCCCACAACAACGACAACATGAACAAATTTGGTATTTTAAATTTATTTTTGCCTGTATAATTAATTCAGAGCTTTTTTTGCGTTTGCATATCAATAAGCGAGCATATCAATAAATTCCGCTGTCACGAAGGAATTGCAAAAAATGCTAATCAACGATGATTCTTTGTGATAGATAAACTCATCAAAAGTGATATGATTTCTAGACGTTTTTTGTATGTAGTACATACGTACATACAATGTTTGTGGAATAAACTTTTTTAGTAGGTGATCAAATTTTAGTTTGTTTTTTTTTTTTGCAAAATTCGGCAAGGAACGACTTTCGAACACCCATTTTGACAAAAACTAATTTCAGATCGTTGTTGTTCTAAACCGTTGCTGTATTGATTTTAAGACCTTATCGCCACTGTGTGAATACATAACGACCCCAACACGAGTTAGATAAGTTTTTAATGGAAGTACCTGCCTGTGAATATCGGACACGTACAATAATTTTCGTTTGCATTATTAATTATTCGCGAGAGGCACCACCACGTCCAAATTCAAATATATTCACCCTTTCCCCCCGCCCGTTCTCCACACCGCGCCACAAGAAGGAAAAAAGAAGCACTTAAAAAGCCTATGACATTGTATATCAGACGCCCCTTTATATTTTCAATGACTACCTGATAAAAATATAACAATTCGCAATGTCATTCTAACAATGTCAATCATATTTTAAATTTAGCAATTTTGATTATTTGACAAAAACAAAATTGACCAAAAATTTCTGATTACAAATTCATGTGCTTTGTGATCATTAGGTGAATTGTTAATCATTAGGTGAATAGGAAATTATTTATTTAGTAGAGGCCCAGCACAGCCGTTTGTTAAAAAAAACAAGTTCCTAAATGTATTTGGTATAATGAAGAGCAGACGGGGTTCTTAAATGTGATTAGTTGATATTCTAAATATAGGAATTCGACTATAAGGTTATATCTTTATTTGAATAATTATCTTACCATCCTTTAATAATGATCAAGTTTTTGTTTATTCCCTTAGTCTCAGTCGAAGCTGAAAACTGCTTACCTAAATATAAATAGAAAGAAATAATAATTAATAATAATTTATATATGTTACACTTTCTTATATATAATTATTAAAAATAATTAAATTGTTAATCACCAAGGTATAATTACACGGTACAACACATGATTTTGGGCCTCAATTCTGAGAATTGGACCTGAAAGTATCCTCAAAAATAAGAACTTCTGCATCATTCGTTTAGTAAAATTGATTCAACCAACTTGACTAATCGAATGATACGGAAGTTCTTATTATTGGAGCTACTTTCACGTCCATTTCTCCGAATTGAGTCCCAAATCAATGAGCTGAAGAATGATGTACAGTGTTATGATGGAAAATAGTTTTGACGGCAGCTTGTATCACAGACTCGCTTAGACTATACTGAGTATAGCATAAGAGATGCAGCTTGTACAACAGACTCACTTAGTCTATACAGTCTATTGTGTTACCACAGTGACGTAAGGGAAAACATAAGTTATTCCTATCCCCTCCTGTTATACACATGTGATTGTTTAAAAAGGCTGAGCAATTGATGGATTCTAACATCAGCAAAGATTACTAACTCCTCGAAGCAATAAGAGTCCAAGATTGTAAGCCGAGAGTCCAAGATAAGAGAGCGGGGTACAGACAAAGAAGGTGTTCTATTGATTCCTCCCCCTCTTCGTCTCCACAGCTTCTGCAACAGTCATTATGCAAGACCTTTAATCTCTCTGCGTGCCATCCAATAAGACAGTGACAGTGAATGTATGCAGTTCCTGACTAGTGACCACCTGCCATTTGTTGCTGTAAGTGAACTGCCTCTCAAGAGGAGCTTGCAGGTCGCTAGAGGCATGCCCACATGTTTCAAGTGCATCTGCCTTGCAGTTCCCTGGTATATCCCTTCGGCCCGGCACCTATATCAGGTGAATATTGAACTGTTCAGTCATCTCGTTAAAAGATGTGCGACTCTCTAGGATGGTTCTTGAATTGGGGGATATAGTTTCCAGGGACTTGATAGAAGCCTGACTATCAGTGAATATATTTATACCGACTTTGGTCAACACATTAATTTTCAGCCTTTCCGCTACCTCTTTAATAGCTAATATTTTTGCCTGGTAAACACTACAGTGATTAGCCAGTCTTTTTGGAATGATAGCTGAAGTTCCTCAGAAACATAACATTTGGTGCCTCAGATGGTGTCGTTCTTAGCGCACCAGTACTACATATAGCAGCCATTCGCTTGCCATACCTTGTTTACGAGTAGTGTCGCGCAGAAGGTACAACGGTACAACTTTATCGGTCTGACCACTGGCTACAGGTATATAACGCTACCACAGCATTCGTTGCTCTTCCAGAATATTGGGTTTTAAGTTCAACGTCCTGTCTAGTAATAAATAGCCAAGCAGTTTGCGCTTTCAGAGAAAGAAACTTCAACAGCCCCAAGTAGACAGGTGTAACTGTTGGTAACTTATTTCTAGGGTTAATACCAAGACCGTTAACGGAAGCCCATGTTGCGCTTGTATGAAAGGCCTGCTGTAGGATGTCTCAAACAGCTATCGTCACGTCATCTGCATAGACTGCAACGCTAACAACCGTCAACTGCAGAGATAGCTGAATATTGTTCATGGAGAGATTCCACAGCAGAGGAGATAGATCACCTCTTCTGGGCGATCTCCTGCTGATAAATCTATGGGGATACGTTTAGCCTTAGCTAGCTGTAATGCGTCTCTTAATTAGAATGAATGAATATATGCTGCTATAAACCCCCAGAGTTTCTAAGGCCGTAATTATAGCGGATGGCTTTATGCTATTGAAAGCCCCCTCTATATTTAAGAAAGCTACAATAGTATATTTCTTAACAAAGAGGGATCCCTCAATAAAGCTGACTAGATCATGCAGGGCGGTTTCGGTGGGCATGTCCTTGCTGTTGAGTGGACAGTAGCCTGTTATCAAGTTTAGTCCTAAGGTAACTATCTATTAATCTCTTTATATTTTTAAAGAGAATTTACGATAGACTGATTGGCCGAAAATCCTTAGCTCCAGTGTTGGACTGCTTTACCGCTGTTGCGATAAAAACAACCTTGGGTTCTCTCCATTTTGTTGGTATGTAGGCCTGATTGATACAACATGTGTATATCTATATGTATCCAGGAGCACTCCCAGCGATTCCTTACTGGACGTAGTCCAAGAACTATCATCTTTCTTGATGTACCCAATAGTACCAGATGTTAAGGGTACAATTTTCGGTAACAGTGAGGCTTCGGATGAACTTTCTACGCCACCATATAAATCAATCCAGGATTTATTTTGAGCCTTTCTCAACTCTTTTTTGTACCGTTTGAATGTGTCCCAGTCCTGTGAGGCTCTGGTGGTCTTTGCCCTATTAAAGAGCTTCCTATGGCACTTCCTCAGCATAACTAATTGAGACGACCACTAGAGTTGCAGTGACTCGTTTCACCGTTTCTTCTATATCCTGGATAGTTTGCATTTTTATTTTAGGCCCTTTGGAAAGATAACCGTTGTCTAAATTTTCCAATCAGTCTTCTTAATACTGGGTTGGTAGACGGTCTCAAGAGGCTTCGTATGCAAATAAAATATCTATGGTCGAAAAGGCTACGCGTGTTCAAAACTTTCCAATCAGAAATCCTTCCACTTGTCTGTTTCTAGTAATGAAGGTAGTGTGCGCACTCTATCTCACTCCTGTTGCCCTTGGGGATGTTGCCGCCTTCCTCTCCCCTGTTGATGACCGCCAGTATAAAGCTGTCCATAGTAACGTCAGCGCAGCACCGAGGAGCAGCGTTAGCCTTTGGTCCTTTTGGATGCCGGCGGTACACCTGCAGAGCGCAGTCTGTTAATTGACTGCTGCTGTATGGAAGTTGATGCGGTATCCCGTGCTTCATAAGTACTCCTTGCCCTCATTAGGGTTTCTCTCTGCTTGTTGGTCAGAGATGCAGGGTCGGCTTTCTCAAGTCTCTCATGGATCTTGAGAGCCAAGAGATAAGCCATGATGAACGGACGAGATAATGTGGCACGTTAAGACAGTGAACCTCAATTATATCTCAGAGTTATTAAAAATATGGACCGTAGGAGATATGCCAACGAAGCCATGTCGAGCATTTAGCCGATATTTTGTTTCACACGTAATTGTCATAGAATCTTCTACCATAATAAAAAATATTAAGATAATTCTGTGAAAACATTTTGTTTTATCTTTATATATAAAATCCTTTGTACGTTTGTTAGTATCGCATGATCTCTGAGACTATAAGAGCAAATGGGCTAAAAATTTCACATTAGGTTCAGTTCGGAGTCATCTGTGTTTTAGAATTTGTAAAATCCGCATTATCAGAGCGATTTAACTGAAATTTAAAATGTATGTATGGTTTGTCTTGAAAATATTGTGTACGTATGATTCTAACAAGTATGCAGATGGCGCTGTAGTGGACTTATGACCAAAATAAATATTTTGGTAATTTTTTCCTTATGACCAAAATAAATATTTTGGTAATTTTTTCCTGAATCTCGGAATATATGCATTTTGAATGAAATATTAATGAATAACAATGCAATACATCCCGAAAAGAACGGACAGGACATCGTCTGCTGGGGTCAGCTAGTTTACATCATGCGTTTTGGTTTAGTGTTCGAAGTCCAATCGGTTAATTGTTGTAGTGTGTCTGTTTTTTGTTACTTTGAAAGATTTCATATAGTCTATCTATCACGTCATAGCCCCCAAAAACGTGACAGGTACTGAGTCGTTGCTGAGACGTCCAGATATAAACAAAGGCAGCCATCAAAACACAGTCTATTGTAACCCCTGACTGCGAACCGACAAGTCCGATGAGTACGGTACACATAACACTCCGGACTTAGGAGAGTTTGTGTTAAGTTCAACTGTAACTACTGTAGGGGAGAAACATGTCCACCACAACATAGCCCCCGGTACCGTGGCAAGGATTGGGTGACACAACACCTGTTACTTGCTGAGGCGCCCTGAGTTTTGCGTTAGCGGCGGTCATAACCAAAACAAAGAATCACCTAAGACGAAAGCCCACTAGATACAGAGTTGATTTTTTGCTGCTTTTTTTGGTAGAAGTTGTGAAATTGTTGAACTGACAACAATATAACACAGTACAGTATTCTTTAGCTCATTGATTTGGATCTCAATTCTGAGAATTGGATGTGAAAGTAGCCCCAAAGATAAGAACTTCTGCATCATTTGGTAAGTCAAGTTGGTTCAATTAAAATTTTAATGGCCATACGATTTTTTTGCTCAAGGTGAATTTTTAGCACTTTTTCTATATTTTTTTCTCTGTATACCGTACCGAATATCTTTTTTGTGTCTGAAGCAAAGTTGTTGAAATTGAATATGAGAAAAAAATGCGGAACAAACATACGAGAAGCTCGTGTATGGCGTAACGCGAATTGGGGCCACTCGGCCAATCTCATTGAGGTATCAAGAATGTCTGATCTAAGGGCTCTGGCAGGACCGACAGACTATTTGTCACCAGTTCAGAAATTCTCCTTAATTCACGAAATAATGATACCCCCGGAACAGACTAGTAATGCAGCAACTTTCCTTTCGAGGGCCATGTATACTGACGGTTCAAAGATGGATGTAGGCACAGGGGCAGGCATTTTCTGCGAATCTCTTGGCATACATATGTCCTACAGGTTAGCTGATACCTGCAGCGTTTTCCAGGCGGAGATCTTTGCTATACTGCAGCTCAGCTCAGCTTGATAAATCGACAAAAACTCGGGCAAAATGATCACATAACAGTATATGTTGACAGTCTGGCTGCTTTGAAGGCACTGAAGTCAACCAATATTAAGTTAATGGTGGTTAATGAGTGCCGATTGGAACTACAGCAATTGGCAGACAGAATCAGACTGCGCTGGGTCCCCGGACAATGTCATATCGCCGGGAACGAGGAGGCTGACGATCTCGCGCGAAATGTATCAGCGATGGACGCTGCAAATGTAGAGCCATTACTATATCCCCCCTTATGAGAATTCTTCAGTAACATAGAGATGCCCTTCTCTATCAAGACGAAGACATCGCTACCTAGGTAATTACACGATAAAAAACCTGGAGTAGTATATCGCGCGATCTCTCTATAAATACATCCCTGGACGACTAGTCGAGGATCGTACGATTTCGAGAGAGGATAGCACGACTTCGGTAAAGGACCGCACAAGTGAGAGAGAATCTAATGCAATTTTTATACCCTCCACCATAGGACGCTTTTACTTGATCTCTCTCAAAAATTGCACGACAAATTGTGGAAACAGAGACAGTGTTCAGTACAGGTTTATGCAAAAACTGCAAGTCACATATTCGAAATGCTAAAGTGACCCTAAAATATAACAACGAAAATTCTGCCCACAGATATATGATGGCATGGCCGAACTTAACGCTTTTACTTGATCTCTCTCAAAAATTGCACGACAAATTGTGGAAACAGAGACAGTGTTCAGTACAGGTTTATGCAAAAACTGCAAGTCACATATTCGAAATGCTAAAGTGACCCTAAAATATAACAACGAAAATTCTGCCCACAGATATATGATCGTATATGATGATTTTCCTTTATTCGAGTTTTAGTGACGGCGATGTTAGAATAATATTGAGATAGAATTTCTATGCATTTTAAATAAATTTAAATTATAAATCATTCTATATTTGCTAATTTAGTTTGTTAAAGCGAGAATATTATTAACACCTCTAGCTCCATGTTTTTTATCTGAAACAATAAATAGAATCTTAAACAAGTACTTATCACATAATTATCTCTGACTATCAAAATGATTCAGAAACTCAACAGTAGGTCAGTGGAGGGAGATACAAGTCGACAATGTGGTTGACTAATACTGAACAAGCACATCGCGCACACCGGCATTACTTACTTCCTAATTATCGTTCGAGGCCACTGTGAGCAGAAGAACCCGTAACGGGGGGGTTTTCGGATACTTTATAAATATTTAGCTGATTTGTTTAATTTTCAACCGAGTCTGTTGTCCGTTAACCAGTTTTCAGTTTGTTAAAAACTATTTTAAGCACATTGCCTTAAAAAAATTATTAACAACAAATACATATAATTTGTAGGAACTAATTTAGAAGAGAGCTTTAGATAAAAAAAAACCTGAAATTGGAAAACTTGGTTAGTTATGCATTGTGTTGTGTTATTCGAAATTTGAAATTTCGTCTATTTGTGGTTTAAGAGGATATAAATTTCACATTTGACGGAAGTCGACACCACGCAATTCAGGTTTGCTTTTCTCGTACAAAACGGAAGTAAATTTCGCAACAATAAATGTATGCCTACCGCTTAAACGTTTTTTTGATTTGTTTATATATTTTATTTTTTTTCCTGTTGCGTTGATTGAACTTATATTCTGAATATTGGCAAACATGTTGATAATTAGCATAACAAGCAACATGCGAGTATTCTCTGATTCTGATTCCAGCAACCGGTTAATTCAAATTCGAGAAGTGCCCGTGCGTGGGGATTTTCTCGTCGTTACTAGTATTTTCATAAGACCGGTCTCAAACAAGGGTCGTTTAAAATCTTTAAACCTTAAGATAATTCTTTAAATATGTCGTTAGGCATTGTAAAAGATTCTTAACGGTTTTGCCGGTTAATTAAAATTAAAGATCTTCAAATGTGTCAAGTGAAGGCTACATTGATAAAATAACAAATGTTTGTCGGAAAAACCAAAACCAAATAATTTAGAAGAGACAAATAACTAGTAATTACTTTCTTACCATTCGGTGGTTTTCGTTATCGGATAAATTTCATAAAGATAGATCGAAAAGTGTTGTTTTTGCAGCCATTAAATTAAATGCGGATTAATTTTAAATCGAAAACGACTTTATTCAAACCCACGATTGGGCGAAATTGGATACATTTTGGCATTATCACAAACATATGCATTGAATATATCTCCACCAAATTGCTCATAAGTACTCTAATTATAATGTTTTCAAAAACGGGTATGATCTCAATTCACACATTTTTGGTAAAAATCAAGCTTTTTTCCACTTAGGAAAGTACACGCAATGTCCGTGTAATCAAAGTACCGTTCGCAAAATTAGTTCGATCTATTTGGCAGATATCGTTCTGTAGCTCCAAGGACAATCCCTATTGAAATAGGACACACCCTTTTACAAATTGTCTAATTCGATACAGATTTAGACATAGCTTCCATAAATATAAACCATCCGATTTGACAGTTTTTGACTCTGGAAATTTGCATACATGTGTTCCTTGATACTAAGATGAACTCTGTTAAAAATTTTACAAATCGGTTCAGATTCAAATATATTCGACGAAAACTCCTATTTGACCACTTTTTTCTAGAACTGACCGCACGCGAGATAATAGCATTATATAGTAAAATAATTCCGAACTTAATTTTTTGTTCAAAATTTATTTGTCAAGGTATATTATCGCGGAAATGCTGATATCAACCTGTTCATCAAAAATCATAGAACGCAAGTATATTAATATTATTAAATTCTGTATAATAGTTTTGCAAAATTTTATGGTGTAAGTCGGTTTTTTGGATTACACAAAATTCGCAATATAAAAACATTGCAAATAACTCGGACGTTACAATGCGTCCTACAAGTGAGCATATTTAAAGGAAATTGTGTTACAGTTCTAAATTTCCGCGTTTTTCTTTACAATTCAAAGCAATTAAGTTTGTTTTGAGTAAAAGTACTGTTTTCGCGAAAGGAAGCAGATCCGATTTAGATCTATTCATAGTCGAATTATTAGAATATATACGCACAGCCAAGTATCATTATCGCTTTTAGCAAACAGTTCTCGTTTAATGATACTTGGCTGTGCGTATATATTCTAATAATTCGACTGAAGTAATCGTTGCAATAAGGATATTGACAATGGGAGTTTGGTGGCTCCCCAAACAGATCTGTCTATCCAACCATTACAACCACCCCCAATACATGTCACTATACTTCTTCTTTAATTTTTAACAAAGTTGTTTTCATATACTGAGAACAACAAAAACGATCTTAAGCCTAAGTGCAAAAACAAAATATGTAAAATATATTTTTTGGGATTTTTTTTTGCGAATTTAGAACTTGTTTTGACATTTTTGTACAAACCCATATTTTAATTTTTGATTTTTTTGCTCAGACGACAGCATAGATCATTTCCTTTAAGAGCTTGAATATTTTGCCATTTTTTTCCAGCCGGCACACATTGCCGCCATTTAAGTTTTCTCGTTGCAATAATCATATCTTTCGAACCGAAAGATATTATTATTCGAGATAATCGAATAATTTAAATGACATATGATAGATAATTGTTCAGCCTAGGAAATGATGCGCTTAGTTATGGGTTATCAAAGTTAAAATTTGTGGAAAAATCAATTTTATGGTAACTAAAATTTTTTTTTTAAAAATTTTAGTATTTTAGTTCCTTTCTAAAGCTTTTATTTTTAAATTATTGCCCAATAAGATTTTTTTTTTAATTTCTGGAACCATGTCTTTTGTACTTCTAAGACAAAGTGGCGCCTAGAGGCAAATAAAACCTTTTGAGTTATGTATAGGAATAATCAAAGAATATATACTGAAAATATGACAAATATAGAATTTTGTTATTTTCCGTCAAAGTTGAAAAATACCTTAGTTATGGGTTATCAAAGTTACAATTTGTGGAAAAATCAACTATGTGGGAACTTTGTAGAAAATAAATTATTTTTTGCCAATTTTCGATTTTTTAAGGGTTTTTACGTTGTAAAATTGTTACCCAACAAAGAAAAATAATATTTTTTTTTAAATTTAGTTTTTCAATTTTCTGTATAATATTCATCACAATTCGTACGGGAAGGTATATTTTATATATATATTATTTATATTATTTAAAAATTGTGTTCAATACTTTGCTGACTTTTTCGATTGTTTAGAAGAACTCATTTTTAATTTCAATTGTATTGTAATCCAAGATTATACTATTTAAATTTTAAAGGAATTTTACAAATATGAACAATTAATTTAAATTATTAATTAATTATCAAACTAACTTTGAATTGCAAAAAAACTTAAAGCAATTAAGATATCAATATGTTTTCTGAATATTTAAATGCAGAGAAATTTTTGTTTCAATGATAATACTGCCATCCTAAGAAAGAAAGTCACATATACTTTTTAGTAGATTAGAAGTATTTTACTTTTACGCTTTTTAATTTCGCGCCTTTTAATTTCAGGTTTAGGTTAGGGGCCTAAATAGGTTTATGTGAGCTGGTAAAAGGCCCGAAAGTTAAAATACCTAAAAGCTAAATATCTCAAATTACTGAAATGGAGGTATGTGTAATGTACTACAGAATCGGTTTTTTTCCAGCATGTATTCAATAACAAACACCGCGAAATTTAAAGAAAATAAGATAGCATTTAAATACAATATATACCTCCCAGTTTTAAAGGTAGTCTTTAAAAACACATTTTTTTACAACGAGCAATTTCTTTTGTCCCATACTTCAGTTTTTTTGTAAATTTTTCTACGGTTGTAACGAACACTATACTTAATTATTTTTAAGAAGATGCTGCCAACATTGCCGTTTCAATTATGGAAATTCATCAAAAGTTATTAAGAATTCAAATGTAAAACAGCGTACACGTTGGAAAATCGCAATTTTTGATATGTTCGAATTGAAAGAAAATATATTTGGAATATTATTTATTTGTGAACAAATAAAATTTATTTGAAAAATTGTTTGAAACGCATACATTAATATATTAGAACAAAATATATTTGCGATATTACATTTTAGTTACAATTTTTCCTAGATTTCGTGTTATACGTTATAGTTAAAAATGTCATAAACAGCATTAGCGTTTGTTTTACAGCACTAATTATACCCTACACCACTCTGTGGTACAGGGTATTATAAGTTTGTTTCACGGCAGATGTTTGCACACCTGAATATAACACAGCTAGACCCACCTTAAAGTATACTGATCGACTCAGAATCACTAGCTGAGTCGATTTAACGATGTCTGTCCGTCCGTCCTTCTGTCCGTCCGTCCGTCCGTCTGTCCATGTAAAGTTGTTCGTCGACTACAGGTCGCAATTTCACTCCGATCGTTGTGAAATTTTGCAGTTTAGAGTATTTCGCGGCTGTTAAGATCGCTATTGAGTTTGGTTGAAATTGGTTCAGATTTAGATATAGCTCCCATATATATCGTTCGTCCGATTTGGTCCTTTAGTGCTATAGAAGCTGTATTTTACATCCGATCGTTTTGAAATTTAGAATGGTAGAGTTTCTTGATCCATTAACCAACATTGCCGAATTTGAAGAAAATCGGTTCAGTTTAGATATAGCTCCCATATATATCTTTCGTCCGATTTGGTCCTTTAGTCCTATAGAAGCTGTATTTTACATCCGATCGTTTTGAAATTAAGAATGGTAGAGTTTCTTGATCCATGAACCAACATTGCCGAATTTGAAGAAAATCGGTTCAGATTTAGATATAGCTCCCATATATATCTTTCGTCCGATTTGGTCCTTTAGTCCTATAGAAGCTGTATTTTACATCCGATCGTTTTGAAATTTAGAATGGTGGAGTTTCTTGATCTATGAACCAACATTGCCTAATTTGAAGAAAATCGGTTCAGATTTAGATATAGCTCCCATATATATCTTTCGTCCGATTTGGTCCTTTAGTCCTATAGAAGCTGTATTTTACATCCGATCGTTTTGAAATTTAGAATGGTAGAGTTTCTTGATCCATGAACCAACATTGCCGAATTTGAGAAAATCGGTAAAGATTTAGCTATAGCTCCCATATATATGTTTCATCCGATTTGGCTCTTTAGATCCAATCGTTTTTATACCCTACACCACACTGTGGTACAGGGTATTATTTAAGTATAAAATGTCCCAAAAGTAAATTTATGTAAACAATTTATACATGAATTACAAAATTTATATATCAGATTTATTCAATATTACGAGAGTGGTGTAGGGTATTATATAGTCGGCACCGCCCGACTTTAGCTTTCCTTACTGGTTTTTTAATTGATTTTATGTTTTTTTATTTATTGATATGAATTACAATACAAAGTAAATTTATATTCTAATTTTAAGGTCCAGGGAAAGGCCGGGTTACAAAGACCATATGGCTTAATGTTTGCAGCGACAGACCTCTGGTGGGAATCGAACCCACGACCCCCAAACTCAAAGGCGAGGCGCTACCAACTCGCCTACTGGGGTGCTCTTTATCAATTTATAAATGTTCCAATTCATCACGTTTTGCCAATCAATCAATGCAAATTATCGTTAACCATTTTTTTTTACAAACATATACAATTTATAAAAAATTGCACTCTGAACTTAAGAACAGAAAATATGAAAATAACAACAGAAAATAATATAGCAGTGCTTTTCAAAGCCTTTTCGCTACTCTAGGAAGCTGCCTCAATTATAATTGATGATGGGTGTCACCGTTGTTGCGGATGACGTCGCAATAGCTGTTAAAGGGAAGTTTCTGGATACTCTCAGATACATCCTACAGCAGGCCCTTCATACAACCGCAAGATGGGCTTCCGGCAATGGTCTTGAAGTTAACCCGACTAAGACGTAACTAGTTCTTTTCACTGGGAGAAATAAGGTGCCACGAGTTACACCTGTCTACTTAGGTATTTTACTAGGCAGGAAGTTGCACTTCAAACCCAACATTTAGGAAAGAGCAAATAAGGCTGTGATAGCGCTATAAACCTGTAAAAGGGCAATAGGAAATCGCTGGCGTCTGAACCCGCGTATAGTTTATTGGTTGTATACGGCAGTAGTCAGACCGATAAAGCTGTACGGCATTGTCGTCTGGTGGACAGCTCTGCAGAAATCCACCTTCTGTGCGATACTAAACAAGGTTCAGCGAATGGCTGCTACATGTGTCACTGGTGAAAGCCGCTGACAAAGACACCAACTGCGGCACTAAATGTTATACTACATTTAATGCCGCTAGATATTATAGCAGTGCAATATGCCCCATGTACTGCGGTTACACTCAGGGAACTGTCACTATGTCAGGAAAAGGCTACGGACATAGTGTCATTCTAGACAGAATGCCTGACCTTCCGGGCACAGTTGATTGTACTACGACTGAACCAGTCTTTGACGAGATAGATCCGAATGGAATGGTCGTATCCCAGGACCGAGGAGATTCATAAACTTCTATACGGACGGTTCCAAGCTCGATAACCAAGTGGGCTTTGGTGTCTTTTCTGAGGAACTTCAGATATCATTTACAAAAAGACGGCCTGATCAATGTAGTGTTTACCAGGCAGATATTTTGGCTATTAAAGACGTAGCGGAATGGCTGAAAATTAAGGTGCTGACCAAAGTCGGTATAAATATTTTATTTGATAGTAGGGCTGCTATCCAGTCCGTGGAAACTATATTGCTGAAATCTTAAACTGTCCGCGATTGTTGCAGATCTCTTAACGATATGGCTGAACAGCTCAATATTCACCTGATATGTGTGCCGGCCGCAAGGATATGCCAGTGAACTTCAAGGCAAAAGAACTTGCAATACTAGGAACTACCTTACACGCGCCAGGGGACCTGGAACATGTGGGCATGCCTCTAGCTACCTGCAAGCTCCTCTTGAGAAATAGTGCACTTACGGCAACAAATGACAGGTTGTCGCTAGTCAGGAACTGCATACATTCCAGGCTGATGTGACGCGGTTTAGACTAAAAAACGCTCCAAGGCACTGCTGTCATTGTCGAGAACGGACGTCTCACTTATCGTGTCTGTCATGACAGGTCTCTGTCTTATTGGACGACACGCAGAGAGATTAAAGGTCTGGCAAATTTACGTTTACATAAGCTGTGGAGACAAATAGGGGGAGGAATAAATAAAACAAATTCTATGTCTGTGTCCCGCTCTGTCTAGAAGGCGGCATACATCCTTGGGCTCTCCTTTCGTTGAGGAGTTAGGTAAATTGGCTGATGCTGGCTCTGATGGCCTTAAGAGCTAATAATCTATCGTGCATACTGACCGAAAACAACTATTTAATGTTCAGTCTAAGGTCAAACTGGACATAAAATCGAGTCTTAAAATTTCTAAAGCCTTTTCAAATTATATCGCTCACCACATACTGTGGTAATATATCTAATGTTGTCAATTCGGTCGATTCTCAGAATGTGGTCAGTGTAGCAGTGACCAAAGCAATTTTAACTCTTTCTGTACTTTAGAAGTCCCTTATGAGCTATGATCCTACTAACTGATGTGTATATACTAATCTTCAACGGATGCGATTTTACACCAAGCGAATTTTGACCGTTGCGGCTACAATAAGAGGTACAAAGGTAGCAATTTTGCTTATGTATAGACTAGAACTTACGTATAGACTCGAGTATAACTTCTGGACTATTCTCATAGTTGATTTTTGCTTTTGTTGTGGTCAGTTTAGCAGTAATCAAAGTTCTTTCATTGTATTTCAAAATTCTTTAAGAGTTTTTTGATTCCTCCAATACCATAAAGAGCTATGGACCTACACATATGTATATGTGCATACACCGATCTTCAAGGAAATGAGTCGTTGGACCTGAGGACAAGATAGAAAACCGCGACCAAAAAATTATTAAAAGTCTTTTTGAAATATATCGACCTCCAATATATTTAACATGAAGATAAATATCTAAGTGTTATTCGAACAAGACAAATTGATAACATTTGCTGGAATTCCCCTATATGCACAAAATATGCAAAATAAATTCCCAAAAATTTTGCGAAATATCAGAAGAATATGTCAAAACTATTTAAAAAATTATAACACAAAAATGAAAAACGGATGATTTCTAAAATCATCAAAAAAATTTCTTACATATGTATGTATATGTAAAGTATAATAAAAAATGTTCAAAAACGGGAAATGAAATATTCAAAAAGCGAAAGGTGTTCAGATGATGAAACACGCGTTATGTAGAGTTTTCTTTATATAAAATGAATTTACAGAGGTCAAACATTTTTATGGCAAATTATGTTTTTTGGTCAATTTATTATTTGATCAATTTATTTCTTTGGTCATTCAAGAGTCAGTTTTTCGAGAATTTTCGGACATTCAGTTGTAAATGGGGTTGTGGTATATACCCTCTATCGTTTAATACTTAAAGTCATGCAATATTTGTTCGTCAAAGTATAAAGTGACTCGCATACAATTCTCAAATTGTTGTTAAAATCCTTTCGAAACACACGTTTCTTTCACGTGTATATTCTAAAGTGAAAAAATGCCAAATATCATCAACTCTAAGAAAAAGTTGATATTGAACTGGTTAAACCTACTGCCCAAGAAGTGTTTTAAAATTGATGGAAATAATGTAATTTCAACAATATGAGAGAAAACGGTAAATATCAATATTTAGGCTTATTGCAAAGTAATCATAAATTTGCTATAAAATGTAATCAATTTCTTGTTAACAATAAGCCTGATTGTTGAGATGAAAGTCCGCTCTAATACACCATGCAACTAAATTTTTGTCGAAGGGCTGTGCATAACCTTTTTCTGGTGTAATATGGTGTCGTAAACACGAACAAAAAATTTAAAAAAAATTGTATGGTGGATTTTATAAAAAAAATCTTTAAAAGTCCCATTTTCTAGGATGGTGTACTTAGTTTTTGGACCCTATTTTTTTAAGTATATGCTATATGCTATTTATACTTTAAATTAAAGGAAATTATGAGGAATACAAATGTTAGTAATGACACTTTAACGTGGAAACAGAAGTTAAGTAACTGTAAGTTAAAATAATAAATGGCACAAAAAAAACATCAAAAATAGAACAAAATTAACAAAAAAGAACTTGTTCCAATCTTCCAAAAAATCTATGGATAAATGTGTAAATTAAGCACTTTTAGTAGAAATAAGTGAATTCCAACATAAACCGGTTTTTAAACACCCATTATTGTGAACAAGGGTATACGAGTATATCAGATGCTGCAGGTCAAAAGTGTAACATATCGATGGAGTGACCTAAGAGGCCCCAGAATATTTGGCGGAAATCCATTTTGGGCCATTTTAAGTCACTTTAGCAATGTCCGTCTGTCTGTCTGGTTGGTGCGCCCGATAACTTTCGATAGCATTAACTGATTGACTTAAAATTTGGTATGTGTGAATATTTTTTTTGCTATCTCAGACTTAGGTCAAAGATGGACTATGTGGGTCCACTTCTTCGAGTACCTGCCCCACAAAGGGTCAAAATGTAGTGTATTATGGATTATTCAGAATCTTTGACCATTCCACACATAGTATTAGTTTTTTGTCGATATCATCTTGAGAAAAATGAGCGAAGTTGCCACGCCCATAAAAATGGGCGTGCCATACCTCCCATAAAAATGGACCATTTTGCATAAAAAGTAAACGGCTTATAACTTTTATTCCAGTCCATAGAAATACTTGAAATTTTGTGAAGTATAATGTTTTTATAGTACCTACAGTCCCGTTATTACCATGCCCCTTTTGGTACCTCCCATACAAATTAACCATTTTGCACAAAAAGTTAACGGCTTATAACTTTGATTCCAGTCCATACAAATACTAAAAATTGTGTGGAGTGTATTGCCTTTAAAGTACCTGTAGTCCCGTGCACAATGGGCGATATTACCACGCCCCTTTTGGTACCTCCCATACAAATGGAGGACTTTGAAAAACGGCTTATAACTTGGTTTCCTGCACATACAAAAACCTGTAATTTTGTACAGTGTAATGTTTATATAGTACCTAGTAAAGGGTTTTCCAACAAGAGGTGTTATTTTGGTATTCAAAGAAAAATTCAATTTTTTTTAGATAAATGATCGGATGTTTATTTCATAATAAAGAGGAAGGTGTGCTGACTCTGAATTTCGGTAGTAAATTTTAATAAGTTCGACTCGTTATTGGCTCGTATATCTTTCCATCATGAAATGGCAAACCTTACTGAAGAGAAATGTCAAAAGAGCGGCAAAAAATATGGAGTCGTTTGCTGTCCCTGTCGGTCTACTTTTGTAGCGTCCCTGTCGAAAAACCCTTTATTTTCCCGATCAAAAATTTCCATTGATATGTATGCACATAAATATATTTATACAAAATATGTAAAAAAATATAAAATGTATGCATTTGAAAGTATAATTTCATGAAATTTGCTAAAACAACGCCGACTCCACAGCCCTGCTCGGACATAGTGATATTTATTTAAATCCCGAATGAAAGTACTCTCAGGAAGACATGCTTGGATATATGCTATCAACAATCAATCCAAAAAATCCGCGACAATATCAAATACGACGATGACATAATCATGAAGATGTTGTAAATATGCAAGCCTTTTAAATCGATTAACTTGACAAGAATATTTAATACCATTGTTAGAAAATCGAGCTATCCCGATGTTCTAAAAATCCACTAGATTATACCGATACCTAAAAACGTTGGTTCTTGTAACGAGCAACTGGAATTCTGCGAAAGTTTAAGACAAAACTATCAACTGAAACTAATGGCGATTTATTTCCTGCAAAATAGTGCAACATTTTCGTTGCCCTTTTCCCGAAATCTGGACCTTTATACACGTAGTATTACTTTGTTAGTCGCTAACACGTCAAGAAAAATGGGCGAAGGGGCCACTCTCTTTTTGGTACCTACCACACAAATGGACCTTTTTGTACGAAAAGTTAACAGCTTTCAACTTTAATACTAGTGCATCTAAATACTTGAAATTTTGTACAGTGTAATGCATTTATAGTACCTAGAGTCCACAGAAAAGTGGGCATTTTTGGCACGCCCTTTTGGTACCTCCACACCAAATGTAAACAATTTTTAACTTCAATACTAGAACACACTTTAAAGTTATTAAATGCAATTTAAATTGATAATAATTTAATTTAAAAAAAATTAAGATTATTTTTTTGGGACCCAAGGTGAGGGGATTTTTAAGTCGGTTTACCCGACTGAACTTTCTTACTTCTTTTATTACTACTTTATTTGTATTATTTTACAGATATTAGCTAATAAAATTGTAATAAAAGGAAAGAATCATTTTTATATTTTTATTTTGACTTCATTTGCATATTTTGTATAGATTTTTTTTATTTTTTTGTCTGAATCTTTCTGTAGATGTGTAGATTTTCCAATATTTCATCCATTTTCGCATGCAAATGATTGACATAAGGCAATTTTTTTGGCATATTTTGCATATCACAAATATGAAAATAAATAGAAAAAAATGTACATGTTTTTCAATTCCTTTTACTTTGAAACGAATTTTGGTCCGTTTTGGTCGTTTTCTATCAAACTGCAAAAAAATATGCAATTGCATATAATCCGAGGTCTATATATCATATAGTCCACATAAGCCTTGTTTTATTTATAAATACCACACCACATTGTAGTACAGGCTATTATGACTTTGTCATTTGTTTGTAACGCCCAAAAAAAGAAGAGTTAGACCGATAGTTAATTATACCTAACGGCATAGAAGCACTTGTTGAGTCGATTTAGCCATGTCTTTCTGTCTGTTCATACATTCTTGTTCTCAAAGTACAGGTCAAAGTAAAGTTCCCCTCTGATGTCAGTTTTTGACGTTCCGGAGAACTCATTTTTCAATTAATCTGGCTGAAATTTAAACATTTATACTTTATGTTGCACATTTTCGTCTCTGGTAAAAATGGGGCACATAGGTCTATATTTCAATATAGGCCCATAGGGCTCTTGGGTATGCTTTGTTAACCGATTATGTTGAAATTTAAGCATTTATTGTTTATATTACATATAATCGTCCCCAGTGAAAATTGGACTCCTCCTCATGTTCTGATATAGCCCCATATGAAGGCCACAGACTGAATTTAATTCTTTGTTGTGGGAATCCTACGTTTTTAACCGATATGCTTGTTATTTAGAAATGTACAGTATTTGCCTGCAAGAACTTATAGTAATAATGGATTAACATGGCCCCTAGATATTTCTCCGTGTATTGGTTAAGGCTCATTTCCGCATACAAAAACGAAATTCCATACATTTGCACCGAAAAAACGAAATTGGAGTTTAGTTTTGTTGAGGTGTATGAAGAAATTACCCCTCAGCAATAATTGTCGGTACAGTCGGACTTTAGTCTTTCCTTACTGTTTATACCCTCCACCATAGGATGGGGTGTATATATTCCTAATCGTCGTAAAATTCTAAGACGATTTAGCCATGTCCGTCTGCCCGTCCGTCCGTCTGTGGTAATCACGCTACAGTCCGCAATAATAGAGCTAGGTTGATCAAATTTGGTAGAAATATTTGTTATAGTTTCAGGTTGTTTGGGATTGCAAATGGGCCATATCGGTCAATGTTTTGATATAGCTCCCATATATAGCATCTTACTTATTGTGATTCCTACTGTTCTCATCTACTATACAAATACTACATTTCTATACCCTCCACCATAGGATGGGGGGTATAACACTTCTAAATATTGATCTGAGACCACATAAAATATGTATATTCTTAATCATCGTAAAATTCTAAGACGATTTAGCCATGTCCGTCCGTCTTTTGTAATCACGCTACAATCTACAATGCTTGAGCTAGGTAGCTGAAATTTGGTATAGATACTTCTTATACCTGCAGGTAACTTGGGGTTGAGAATGGGCTATATCGGTCCACATTTTGATATAGTCCCCATGTATAGCATCTGTCCGATTTGACTTCTTAACGCCATAGAGACCACAAATATCAACTGATCGGGCTGAAAATTGGTAACTGGGGTTAATTTATAACCGCACTCGCACCCTCACACGAACAACCGTAGCCATAGGTCCATGGTCTCATATAACCCCCATACAAAGGTCCCTCTAGATTTTACTTCTTCACGCAACAAAAACCACAAATTTCAACGAATCGGGCTGAAATTTTGTAATATGACTTTATTTGTGCCCGAAACCATTCACATGCTATCCATGGTGGCGGGTATATAAAATTCGGCCAGGCCGAAATTAACGCTTGTACCTGTTTTATAATCAGTTTGTAATAATTTTAAACTTGTTGTGTTTATCATTTTATTCACCATTACAATAAACTATTGCGCACCGGGTTTTTATCTGTCTGGATTTTCCAAAGTGTAAAATTATTGTTTATAACATTTAGCCCTATAAATCACAATCAAAAATCCCATCAGATATGACAAAAGTTAATAACATTATAACGAATATATAGAGTCGAATATACTTTCAACAAGAATTCCCCATAATTGTTTGAAACAACAATTAAACTGTAGTGTTAGGTGATAAATAAATACACCAACCGATAGCAAACGTTACACAGAAACTGAATGGTATACGTTTAGAAAACAACTGCGTTTTCAGTTTTTAAAGAACACTTTAAAAAATATTATATCTAAAACATAAACAATTTTGTGAGAGGGAAAATTTAGAAACACTGAATTTTGGTACATGTTAAGCTATGTACACGGGGTTTTCAGATCGTATAATTTCATATATTTTCAATACATTTATCCCCTCACCTTACAGAGGAGGGTATATTATCATTTGCTACGAGCCAAAAGTCTAACACATCGAAGGAGTGACATAAGACCCCATGTATGTTCAGCGCAAATCCTTTATAGAACATTTTATGTTATTTGAGCAATATCCGTCCGTCTGTCTGGCTGGAGGGCACGATAACTCTCGAAAGGAGTAACGGATTGACTTAAAATTTTGTACGTGAAAATATTTTTCTCTCACAAAGGGTTACAATTTAGTGGTATATTGATTCTCTAGTAACTTCTATGCCACTTGTCCGAGTGTTTTGTAGTTCCACACATAGTAATGGTATTATCTGTCGCTATCACCTTCAGAAAAATGGGCTAAGCGGCCCCGCTCTTTTTGGTACCTCCCACACAAAGAGACTATTTTGTGCAAAAATATATCTGCTAATAACTTTAATACCAGTCATACTAGTACTTGAAATTCTGTACAGTGTAAAATTTTTATAGAACCTACAGTCCAGTGAAAAGTGGGCGTCTTTTGGTACCTTCCACACAAATGTACTATTTTGAAGCAACAGTTCACGGCTTATAATTTTTACACCAGTGCATACCTTAAAGTTTTTAAATGCAATTTAAATTGTTAAAATAAAAAATTAATTAAATTAAATAAAACAAAAAAAAAAATAAATATACGAATATTTTATGGGACTTCATAAGTGTGTTTACCCGAATGAACTATTTTACTAGTTTGTAAATATTTATATGCAGGATTGCCAATAAAAATATTTTATAGGCAGTGTTGAAAAAGGCGCCATTGTCAGATGCATTTACGTCACACATCTTACAATTTATTGACGGTGACTTTTCTGCCAAAGTTGCAAGACAAAAATTGTTCACACGGTTGTAAGTTTACAGGGTTGCATTTGTTTTACATTTTGGTGACAATATTATAAGATCTGAGCACCGTGTGTACATTAGATTGAGTCACCAAAAAATGTTTACAAATGCGAGGTGGAATATTAAAGCTTAACTCAAGACAATCACAAAAACATTTTTTACTACATTGACTCATAGATGTCGCCGATGAACCACGTCATTTTCTAATTACATGGGGCAAATAACACCCCTTGATAAAGGTGGCCACCACCTTCGTTTGATAATAATAATAATAATACTGATAATGATGGGCTTACATGTTCAAGTTCAAGTGAGGAATAGTATTTTCCCAATTATTTGTTATCAGTATCAATCGCTGCGTACTCGCACTGAAGTGCCCATAAATGAGATGATTGAAGTGATAATTAACAAAACATGTGTAAGTTGAGGTAAACATTGATAATAATGTTAAACGATTAAGATTACAGCTGTTTGACGGTCTCACCGGTCGCCCGTTCCTCAACCTCCCCCATTTTCAATTACTGCCTTGATTCATCGAACGATCGATCGATACACGAGTTTATGATCGGAAACAAAAATGCAAAAATAATTATCATTTACAATAACAATACTTACTAATAAGTAATGAAAAAAATCACAACAAAAGCACGTCCGCATGTTATTATTAAACATTACTTATTATTTTTTCATCAAGAAACAACAAGAAAAAATAGCAGAAATATTTATATGGCAGTGCTATTAACGTCCAAACCGTAACCGGCAACAAAAATACGAGTAAAACAAAAAAAAAAGATCAAACTCACAAACAAACAAAAATGTACGTTAACAAAATTACACACGATCGGATCATTACAAAAAAGTCAAAATACTCGTAACGTTGAAAATGTTACTATTGCACCGGCACAGCCATCAACCGACTATCGCGTCGACAGCCAATAGCCGATAGTCAAATATATATAGCTCCGCATGTATCGATCGCTGCAAAAGGGCAACAGATCGATCACTCGATAAGGCCAAATGACCGACCATCTCGTCTCGGCTCAATTCGGGTACGGTGCATGATCGATCGAAGTCATTCGTATTGAATGTGATGTGATGTTGTAATGATGATCAATGAAAGTGCATTTACCGCTACAGCCAATCATCGTCAATTCGTTGTCGATTAGTTATAGTGCGAAGAATTTGCATAAGATTGGCTAGAGGTGGACGATAACGACTTGTTGTGAGAGCAAATTTTTGTAGCTAAAATCGGAATAACAAAATTCTGATTTGCGGCAGTTGCGGCTCGAACGGTCCCTAGATTGTTGACTGAGAAATCCAGAATCAGCTGAGCGATTAATAGCTTTGACCTGTTAGTGGAGAAAATGTCAACTGGCTGGAAAAAAATGTAAAGGCTGTATCAGGCATGTATCCCCCAAAAAAATATCTCACACTAGGTTAAAGGCCAATTAGCCTATACTCCTTTCTATTGAAAGGTCTGGAAGACTTTTAGATTCTTTCATTAGAAAAAATCTGAATACAAAACTTCTCTCTGTGTACCAACATGCTTAAAACAAAATCTACAGAATCTGCCCTGCACGAACTTGTGGGCACTATCGAATCTTCCCAAAATTTTAAATAATTCACTATGGTGGCCTTTCTTGACATAGAAGGGACTTTCAACAACATTCACTCAGATACGGTTATTGCGGCGCTGCCACATCTAAGGGTGAACTCCAGCTTGATAAGACTAATTCAAAACCAGCTCAACATAAGAGGCGTAACAACAAGTCTTGGGTACACAATTCTAACAAGATTTGTAAACCGAGGGACCCCATAAAGGGGGATTATTGGCCCCATTAACTGGAAAATTCCCTAGCGTTCTCACAGACATTGTAAGAGCTTTCGGATTTGATTTAAAAACCACAAAAAAATTAGAGAAATGTATGAAATCTTTATTTGGGTCTGCGTCTCAAATAGTTCATACGCTGGGTCCAATTTTCTTACGAACAAATTCTTCAATATTGGCTTCCAGTACGTTAACAGTTGTGGCTTGTCCCTATACACATGAACCTTAACAAAGCCCCACAAAAAATATAAGACGTTAAATCGTACAATCTAGGCGGACAATTGACCGGCCCCAAACGTGAAATAAACTGTTCACCGAACTCAAAATTCAATAAAAATAAATAAAATTCAATAATCTGCAAGCGTTGTTCTTTTGTAAATTATAGACCAAACTGAACATGTTTTGTCTTAAAAACCTGTTACAGTCGTTGCTACCGGGTGCTATGCTGTGGTGGACATGTATCTCCCCAACACTTACTTACCTGGGCTAAGGGCGTCATAAATGCTTCGAAAGACAATGAGTTGGCTGAAAAAGCCATAACATCAGCTGTGTTAACGGCTCGTAATAAAGCCACAAGAATCAGATCACCTGGTGACCCGCTGCCTTCGAAAATAGCAATAGGCCAAGGAGAGCCTATTGCTGCCGGCTGTAGACAGAAGTAGTGAGGATGGTACCATCCCCAATAACAAATGGGGCCATGTGCTATCGGCCATTATGGCTCAATGCATCGCTATCCTCAGTGTCAATCTGCAACGATGTAGGATGACATCAGCGGAGAGTAAAGCTCGTAGCTTTCGGTGATGCCAGATCAGTAGATATATAAGAAAGCTCTCAGTCGAAAAAACAACATCCCTAGTCAGCCGTAGCCGTCACCTGGGTTAAAGACAAACGGCTCAAAACATTTTTTGAAATTTCTGCAGGAATTTTTGTTGCACTTTTTAATGATAAGTTCTGTAGAGGTCCAATGATAAGTTCTGTAGAGCTAATGTGTCGTACTTGTATTGACTTCTCATTTTTAGGGTATGGCTGTTATATATAGTAACCAATATTTGTGATACACGTTGGCTTCCTTACTTTCAAATCCTTGATACGAGTTATGGAGGCCATAAACAACATTTCTTATTTGAAGGAGGCACATGTTCATTTACAGCAGAGTACGAAACTTTTCATGCTATTTTATTTTATAATTTGGTTAACATTATTTTTTTAAATACACTCAAGGAAAAGCTGAAACTTAAAAATAAGAACGCGTCATATTAATTCAATAATGTTCAATACAAGAGAAAAATTATATTGAAGTACATTAACTTAATAATTTTCAACTTTGAATTAAAATAGTTTCCATTAATTTCGTAGGATACATTGAATCAACGTTGTTTTAAAATATAAACATATTATTTTAATATTTTTATTTCATTCATTTCTTAATTAAGTTGAAATTTACATTTCAAAATATTGAATAAGAAACATTTTAAAATCTATATGGCAACACTTTAAATCAATATGTAAACCATATCAGCTGATTCCCTATTTATTAGACTGTAAAATATTGCGTGTTGTTGACGCTTTTAAAAAATATAGGTGAAATTTAATTTATGAATTGGCAGATCATGAAACATTGATTTTGGGTAACATAGTCCTCTCTGAAAGCTATAAAATGGTAAGCATTTCGAAGAATGCATATGCTACCATCGAATAAGCCAAATGTGTACCTGTTTTAAATCCTAATGACAAAAAAATCTCTAGAGACAAAACAAACTGGAGAAAGGAAAAGGTGGGTGTTGTCCTTCAACCTACCTAATCGATTTTAAAGTAAAATAATAGATTTTTTGTTTTTATTTATTTTTAGTTCGGAACTGAAGATGAGGTAGACTCACTCAAGTCGGAAAAAAGAAGATGGGGGAAAGACAACAGTCTTTATTTTTATCTTCAGCGACATCCCCTGTAGTCGAAGTATCACATTCGAATGGCTATCTCAAAAAAGTAGTTGAAACCATATCAAAAAAAAAACAATAATCTATTTTCTATTTTAGGATTTGACAACTTTGTTGGTAGAAACTTCTAAGGGAAGGCCGCTACTAGACGTTAATGCTACTAAACAGGGCTTCCAGAGCTGTAATCGGGATGAACTCATCTCCATAATTACACTATGCAACAAATGAACACTTTTTGAACCAGTAAGGAAAGGCAGAAAGTCGGGCGGGGCCGACTATATAATACCCTACACCTCCCTAACAATGCGATAAAGGTCATTGCGATAATAATTTGGAATAATTGGTAAGTTTGCAGCAACATATTATCTAATTCTGAGCCGATAATCGCGAAATTAAGCAATATTTGTTCCTAAATTGAGAAACATCTTTCCGGAAAATATTAATGATCGGAAGTAAAGTACAACTTCTATAGCGCTTTGATACCAAATCAGGAGAAACATATATATGGAGGTTATATATAAATCTGAACCGATTTTCCCTGAAAACTCATTAATGTAAAAAGACCTCTTTCTGTAGAATTTCGTACTGATCGGATATAAAATACAGTCTCTACAGCGCTTACATGTCAAATCGGTGGTAACATATATATGGGGGCTATATCTAAATCTGAACCGATTTTCTCCGAATTTGGCAGTATATATGGGGCCTATATCTAATTCTGAACCGATTTTCTCCGAATTTGGCAGTATTGCTTCGAGTAATAAGAAACCTCTTTCTGCCGAATTTCGCACTGATCGGATATAAAATACAGTTTCTACAGCATTTACATGTCAAATCGGGAGTAACATATATATGGGGACTATATCTAAGTCTGAACCGATTTCCCTCAAATTTTGCAGTGTAAATTCATGTAATGAGAAACCTCTTCTAACAGTTTTTTACTGATCGGATTTAAAATACAGTTCTACAGCGCTTACATGTCAAATCGGGGGTAACATATATATGTGGGCTATATCTAAATCTCAACCGATTTCCCTCAAATTTGATAGTATTAATTCATGTAATAAGAAACCTCTTTCTGCCGAATTTCGTACTGATCGGATTAAAAATACAGTTTTTACAGCGCTTACATGTAAAATCGGGGGTAACATATATATGGGGGCTATATCTAAATCTGAACCGATTTTCTCCGAATTTGGCAGTATTCCTTCATGTAATAAGAAACCTCTTTCTGCCGAATTTAACACTGATCGGTTATAAAATAATTTTTTTACGGCGCTTACATGTGAAATCGGGGCTAACATATATATGGGGGCTATATCCAAATCTGAACCGATTTTAACCAAATTAAATAGGGATCGTCCGTGGGCCAAAAATAAGATGTGTGTAAAGTTTCGTCAAGATCGGGCCATAATTGCGACCTGTACTTTGATTACAAGAATACATCTACGGACAGACAGATGGACATAGCTAAATCGACTCAGAAAGTGATTACAAGTAGATCGGTATAATAAACAATGGATCTATCTCTTCTCCTTTTGGGTGTTACAAACAAATGCACAAAGTCATAATACCCTGTACCACAGTGTGGTGTAGGGTATACAAATACACAGACTTGACAATATATGTTCGATTCTACTATCAAAGGGTTATATAACCCTATAATCGGATTGGCGAAATTGGAGACCAATTTTTTTATGGGCCTCCAAAGTTTTTTAAAAAGTGGGCCCCTCGAAAAAGGTGTCATCATCTTTTGTCCAACAACTAATTCAGACTTGGTGATACCGCTTAACTATATTTGCCAATAATGTAGCTAAGAATATGCTGAAAAAAGTTTCTTAAAATTTTTTGCGAAAAAAAAATTTTTCCGGTACATTTTTTTTGAAAAAGTGAAGGAAAAAAAATATTTTTTTTTCATCCTAACTTTCAGGGACTCGTACTTTTTCAATGTTTAGCAATTGTAGCCAACGTAAATACGAACAACATTTGTGAACATATCAATAAAATCTGAACGTGTCTAGGTACCCTAAATAGCTCAAAAACCCACATTGTACCCCAAAAAAATATTTTTTTGGTATAGGGTATTTTAAGCAACTTTATAGAAAATAATAAGGCCAATATTTTTGTGGAACATATTAAGACCCTAGCCTCCCCACATAACTGTAATTTTTGGCCCCATTTTAACAAATGGTAAAAAACACCCCTTAGGGCGGGGATGAAATGTTCTACAAAAATGTTGGCCATAAACTATCATGGTGAGATATACGCAAGAAAAACCGTTTACAAATTATTCAGTTTTATTATCAAAATAATCGTTCTTCAATTCCAAAATCATCTTCTCCGGTGAGGCTCACTTTCATCTGAGTGGTGCGGTAAATAAACAAAACTGTCGATTCTGGTGCGCAGAAAATCTACAAATTATTCGTGAAAAACCATTACATTCACCTAAATTGACCGTTTGGTGTGGTTTTTGGTCAGGTGGAATCTTCGGTCCGTACTTCTTTCGAAATGAAGCTGGTAACACCGTTACTGTCAATGGAGAGCGGTATTCATCGATGATAATTTGAAGTCATTGGTGTTTCGAAATAATCCAGACTCTCTTCAAGCTTTACAAGTCAATATTGAATGTGTCATTCATGACGTACGACTTGATTTAGTGGAAAAAGTGCTCGAAAATTGGGATCATCGAATTCGTTTCTACAGAAGAAGTCGTGGAGGCCATTTCAATGACGTTTTATTTAGAACTTAATTGTATCGATTGTACTTCACATTAAATAAAAAACTTTTGAATTTCCTTAACAATAAGTGTGTTTTTTTCAAAGAAATTATATCACTCTTATTTGAAAACCCTGTTCATATAGCCCTATGAAAAATGGGCGTTATCTACACGCTCCTTTTGGTACCTCCCACACAACATGGCCAATCTACCAAAATTGAATAGATAATATCTTTAATACACCAGTGCACATAAACGCTTACAAATCGGTACAGGGCAAGGTATTTGAAGTATCTACTGTTTTGCGAAAAAATATGAGTATTTGTTAAACCCCCTCTGGTACCTCTCATACAAATTGACAGATTAATTCGTGTATTTCATATTACCGTACTCACAAAGTGAGAGTATACCTTAGTCGGTTTACCCGACTGAAACTTTTTTACTTGTTTTAGAAAGAAAACACCATAACTGTCAGTACGTCCAACTTAGGCCTCATGACTTCACTGCTCTTGTCACGGAGAGCAGTGAAGTTATATTAAATTATTTCGTTATATTAAATTATATTTTATAACCTGGTATCAATAGGGAGCATTTTAAATTGCATAATGATTCAAAATTAAATTAAAGCTGAATAACCTTGTTTTTAAATTGTTTCATTCTTAATTCAATATTGTTTCAATTTTATTTCTACAATAAAAAATATATATTCAATAACAATATTGATCTATAAGAATTCAATATTAATTCAATGCCGAAAATATTTTTTCTATATAGTTTCCATATTAAAATATTAACATTACTAAAATAAATTAACATTACTAGACTTTTATTAATGTTTCTTATTGATTCAATATGGTTTTTTTTATTAATTTTGGGTTGTTTTTCTCTGGGTGTACGACTCAAATCGACCCTCCTCCCTCTCTCTATTCTGTCACCCACCGACAATGACTAAAAATTTATGTTACAATATTAACACCAAGTGACAAAGTCATAACTATTTGCGCCGCAATGTAATCATGCACAGCGGTGCAAAGTGTTAAAATGAATCTTTGATTCAATTAAATTCACACAGCCGCCACCATTCACGCCGCAGAGGGTCACAATCGCACTCACGCACACGCAATGAATACACCGATGCGCACAATACCGACGACGTAACAAGTGTACGCGTATGACAACGACCGATGAAATGCCGCTCTCGTACTCCGCACTCCCGGTGTATTTATGTATGAGTATGTTTGGGCTTGTTTGTTTGCAAACATGACTGTGTGTGAATTTTTGTTCGCACGAATGTTAACAATAGTCGCCGTGAGTGGTAGGTGTGAGTGTGCATAAACAAACACAGCACAACAATACATTCATAAAAACATACACCTTTTTCAAGTTCATTACCATCATGATCATCATCGCCATGATTATTGTGATTATGTGAAAAGAAAGAAAGAAACCGAAAATAAAAACAATGAGGGAGATTGTATTGTGTACGCCGGCGGTATACGCTTAGTACGTTGATACGTTCGTGTGTCGACTTTTGTGTGCGTGTGTGTGGGTATGGGTAGATTAATTTAAATGGGAGGAGGAGGCTACGGCGTCAATAATGATCATTACTCTGGAAAACATACGCTCACTCCCATGCGAATGGACGGACGGACGGTCAGGCAGACCGGACACAGTGGTTTAAATCGTAGCAAATAGCCACGAAATATGTAAGTATGCAGCAAGTACGTTTGGTAAGAAGGCAGTTAACGTTAGTGGAAAACGATGGAGAGAAACGACGAATTCAAGTATTTTATGTTACGGGGAACCGAGCATAATAATAAGTCCGACTCGGTTTCAGACACAGTCCCCATTTTCTATATGGGGATTATGAGCATTTTCATAATCCCCAAAACACTTCTGAAGACCGGCAATACAGGAAAATGTGGCTTAGCATAACCAAATTTGGACACGTCCAAGAAGAGAAAGTACCTAAAGCCTTTTTCAAATTGTTTGAAAGCAATTGACCTTATCTTTCCCGTAGCTCCAAAGATAAAGGTCTAATGGTGTTAAATAAGAAGATCTCGGTGACTAATTGTGATCGTCTCTGCGAGAAATCACACCATCAGGAAGCTTTTCACGCAAAAGAAAGACGGTGTCCTTGTTGGTGCGGCACGTAGCACCGACTTGTTGTCGCATAGAAGTCATGCGAACGTTAACGTTCGACATCGTGGGTCAGGCGGTAAGTCTATCGAAAGATAAGAAATTATAGGCATGTTTTCGTTACAAGCTAGCAATTTTAGTTTAGCACTTTGCAACGAAAACAACTGACTTCCACTAACTGGCACATAAGCAATAAGTGGCGGATTTTCACTCTTCATCTGGTAGCAATGGTGTTGCGAAGAAAGAACAGTGCGAAACAGAAAAAAATTCGTGAAAAGTATTTATAAAACATAGATTTACTATTCTATGTTCAATTGTTTACATTCTTTTTGCAAATATTAAAATAATTTCCCATTTTTGTTCTTCATCTTTCCGTTAATTCACAATAATTGATAACAATCTCTCCAAAAATGGGATCACATATTGCTAAATATAGGGTGCCCAATCTGGCAACATCATACTCGATTAAGACAGGAACACAAGCACCAAACTTCATCGGGAACTAATAGTGCTTAGCTCCCCATACAAATTAAGCACTTATGGTGTAACGAAAACACGCCTAATGTTTACGTTGCAGCGTGGTCACATCACTCTCGTAGCTCTACATGAGGCCGGATTCTACAATCCACTACTCAACTGTTAAAGCAATTAAAATTCGGACTGCATATTTTTTCTAGCTACCCGACGGGTGCAAAGTTTGGTATATCTTCCATTGGACTTCCCGATTGCCTCTTACCTAATTGCATTACTTATGTGTTAAAGCTTGCATTTGCAAATTCTTCGAGAATGTCGTCCCTTTCCTAGTAAGTTCATCGGATTTGCAGTTCCCCGGAATATCCCTATACCCATATGAGGTATATATTAAACTGCTCAGGCAATTCTGCGACACTCGAGGGCTGTTTGCGAATTTAGAGATGTGCCCTCCAGAGAATTGATGGCAACCTGGCTGTCCGAGTATACGACAACGCCAGTGTTGGTAACTACTTATATTGCGACTCAGCCACTTGACCATATTGCCATTATTTCGGCTTGATAGACACTACAGGTATCTGGTAGTCTGTGAGCTATATTAAAACTAAGTTCTTCCCAATGTACTCCGAAGCCAACCTTATCGAGCCTTAACCGCCAAAAAGACGTAAGCGCCACTCAAAAAAATTTAGAGGGGAAGGTTTCTTTTGTTTAAATGCATATGTAGTGCATACATCTGTTTATATAACTGTAAAATTTAGTACAATGGTACATTTTACAGCTATAAGTTTCGGACACATAATGCCATTTGTCATAAGTAAACGATTTCCCTCAAAAAATTAAAAGTAAATCATGCTGGCGCTTACGTCTTTTTGGCGGTTAGGGCTCGTTATTATCCAGCTTCGAACCATCCGTATAGAAGTAAAGATAGTATTGAGCGAACTACTGTTGGATGTATTTAAGGACTCTGGGGAATTTTCCAGTTACTGCGATTGTCCGCATATACAACGATTTTGCAGCCAAAACCGCTAAATTCCAAATTAGTGAAGACAGTATTCCTCCCAGTGGAGTGACTCCACTTTACAAATCTTCTGCTGACAGGCATCGATTGAGTCTAATAAGTCTAAAGTTCTCCTTTAGATGTGACAGCGCTGCAATTGCCGCATCTGAGAGATTTTTGGTAAAAGACACTTCTATGGCCACCATAGCGAATTCCTTGAATTATATTGTGAGTGTCTCCGCTAGTGTCTACATTTTCGTACAGGGAAGATTCTGTAGACTTGCCCTTGTTGTAAGCATATTGGATCCCCGAGAGGAATTTCGCATTTTTTAGAACGAATCTAAACAACTTTACAGACATTTAAATAGGGAGGAGTTTAGGCTAAATTAAAAAAAAATGTCCACATGCGTAGGACCATCAATCCGTTAATCAGATGTAAGCATTAGATGTGATTTGCTGAAACTACATTTTTAAAGATTTAAGATGATGTACAGATATTCAAATAAGTTTGCATTATACAATTATGATCTTGCTTCCAAATCCCAATGATAGAAGCTTTCAAATCCTGTCCATCCGAAAGGTCAACACTCACTAATGGGAAAAGAGATTAAAACACTATTTCATAGATCTTATGTATCCAGCATAACATGTGTAACATCGGTTTTTCGGAAGTAGTAGCAACTTTTCTGGCTTACGATAGCCCTTCCGAAAAACGAAAAACTTTTTTGCTTTATGAAATAGCAAAACAATTACAGTAACAATAACGCAGAGCAGAAAAATTAAGTCAAATAATTTTTGAACCACAGTACGATCTTGCAGGCACTCTCTTCACTAGTATGATTAGATGTACATACATATGTAGATAGAGTAGAGACTTTCTAACTGCGTCAGGGCATAACTGTGAATATCAGTTTTGTGATTTGATTTCATCATGACGTTGCTCTCGGTGGTGCTTCAGTGCGGCGTGTTTTGCCCGTCGCCTGTCTAAGAAATTGTTGTTGGTGGGGCATACGCTGTGCAAAATTTTAAGAGCAACAACAACTTGTCGCAAAAATTTTGTTTATGTGAATTTTGTGCAAATATCATTTAAGAGTTTAAAATTGCGAATAATTTTTTTGTTTTGTGTTCTGCTTTATTTCGGGATAGTGTAGTGAGTGATAACGCGAAGAGAGGAATGCTAAGAATACATAACAATGAGTAAAGTAAACATACGGAAAACAACAATAACAATAAGACACCGCACGGTAAAATAAACAATCATTTAGAATTCATTGACCTCAGCTCCGAGAATGAACGAGCAATTTTGCGGAAATTTGATACAGAATATTTGCCATTTGCCAATTGTTGTTCCTATCATCAGCAACACCGACTGACATCGCCACCAAGCCCACCACATGGTTTAACCATATTGTGGAATTTGTTTTTATTAGGAATTTGCGACACGCGCTTAACATGATAATGAGAATGGAATACTACTATTCACAACATTTCGAATTTGTAGAGTTGTCCAAAGATCCAACTAATGAAAGTTCTCAAAATGTATATTTACTGCGGAATTTGGCAGTAATTTGGTGAATTTTGGTGAATAAATATTTACCATCAATTATGGAGAATATACATAAGTAGGCCTTGAGAATAAAATGTTGAAGAAAGTTCCAAAGTGTGATAATATTTTAAATTTCCTGATTTGTGAATTTCATTCAGATCTATATATGGGGAATTTCCAGAAATGTCTTTATCATTAATATTAAGAGTGAAAGTCAATAATGAAATAAGGTCAAAGTCAACATAATTCTTATTGACATTATCTCAATGCGAAATCAAGCTAAAATATACCAAAAGTGATATCGAGCTTACCAGTTATCGCAAATGGGGACGTCCAAACTCTTGCAGAAGAAATTGGATTGTAAAATATACAAGGCGGGGCAATAGTAATCACCCTATTGGAAAACGCTATAACTTTTGCAAATGACGCCAAATGTCAATTAGCTGTTGACATTTGTGAAGTAAACAAACGCAGAATACAAATCGACAAGCTGTGAATGGGTTTACTTCGCAAGAACGCGGAATAATTGTTTTCATATCCAGGTGGACGATTTTTCATCGAAATTATCATGAGCGATGAGCCTTACTTTCATCTTAGCGGTTACGTGAATAAACAAAATAATCGTTTCTGGGGCAACGAAAATCTGTGTATCACCCACGAAGAGCCATTCCACAATTGGATGAATTGGGACTGGAGAACATGTGGTTCCAACAGGACGGTGCAACGGCGCACACTGCTGCAGCCACAACCGATATTCTTAAGGAAGCAATTCCAGGTCGCTTAATCTTTCGTTTTGGTGATTTGCACTGGCTGGCCAGATCACCCGTTTTAACCGTTCCAGACTTCTGTTTATGGGGTTACGTCAACAAGCCTCAGAGTCTTGAAGCCCTTAAGAAGAATATTCGCCAGGAATGCTAGAACCTGTCGCCCGAAGTTCTTGCAATACTGATGGAAAATGCTATAAAACGACCCGTATAGTCATCAACTCTGGTGGCAATAAATTCCAATATATTTTTTCGCTCTTCATTTAAAAAAAATACCGCAAAAGAACATTGGGTGAATTATTTTGCCCCACCTTGTACTTCACTCTTGACGTAAGAGACTGGATAATTATAATAAATGCATAAATAGGGATCTTAAATATAGTCTTCAAGTTTGCGAAACTGCTACGGTGTAATTGGAGTAGTCCAGGATCTACCGAGTAGATTAGGTACTGTGGAAGTCAGTGATCACACTCTCTTCGACTTAAAGTACCATGACTGAATTTTATTATCCCTAGTTCCTTCCGTTGAAGCACTGTGACAGCCGAAAACATGTTTTGGTTAAGGTAAACCTGATATCTCCGATAAGGAACCAAAATCTAGAAATTCAATCACTCCTTCAAAAAATTTGGAGCAAACACAGAAGAGATGTTTTAGTGTCACCTTATCCTCTTCTTTTTCACTCATCCACAAATCGTTGGTAGCAACTTTTAATATCACATGGTCTTCGGGCCAATGTAAATGTATGCGAATCCACAAATTGCTGGAATGTATACAACCCATGATTGAAGGCCACCTATGGTTAGTCGCGTCATATGTGCCAAATGCGTGCCCACAGATTTAAAATCCCTGGGATTTTAAAGAGTGTCCACAGCCTTACAAGTTTATATGTCCCACATTTCACTGGAATATGCCTATGGCCCAATAGCCATCAAAGTTATACTTTGATATGTGTGCCGGGCCACAGAGTAATCAAAACGAAAATAATAATATAAGTTTAGGCCTGCTACCACAGGCTCAGATACTACTTATCGGAACCAACCTGTTTGATACACAATGTTATCAGTAATACAAACATTGCTACCGGCAGGATCTGTCAGACTTCCTAGAAAGGTCGAACACGCTTACTTAATGCGGGACAGTAGCAAATCAGGTGCTCAATTCTCTCCAATTTTCCCTCATCGTCACCGATTCTGAAAAAGTCATTGAACTCAATTCCCAACCTCCTGGCGTGTTCGCCGATCAGACAGTATTTTCCTCTCTAGTGCGGGGAGATATTTTGGCCTTCTCCAGATTTGTCTAACTATCCTACATGTGTCGATTTCTCTCGATGAACTGACTGTTGTCTACCCCAAAGCTTCATGTGGACATTAGCGCACCAATATATTCAAATTCGTCGAGAATTTGTAATGTCGTCCGTTTCTTAGCAAGTTCATCGGCCTTGCAGTTCTCCGGGATATCCCTTTACCCAGGTATCCCTATGCCCATATGATGTTAAAGTGCTCAGCCATCTCGTTAAGAGATCTGCGGCAGTCGCGGACTCTTTGTGAATTTAGGAATGTAACCTCCATTCCAGTGACATCATTTATTACCATTTTTTCGGCTTGTCAGTCACAGCAAGTAGTCTGTGTACTACATCCGGACTAAGTTCTTTACAATGTAAACCGAATGGAAGTGGAGATAACTTCCATTCCTTGTATTTTTCCAATCCATTCATTTCTGGCATGTATCTTAGTAGGAACGTTCCTCTGGAAGGTATACGAGTACACCATTCACTCTGTCGGTTATTATGATACTTTACCAGAATACATAAATATCACATGACGGAACCGAGCTATTCGTTTCGCATAGCACGAATTATCCCAAGAGTCATTCTGAATAGTTGTGTCTCAAATCAAACTTTCTTGCATCATTACTTAATGAGGTCATTCAATGCATCCTGGCTTTTCTCCCACCTTATTAGCTGGGATTATTCCCAAAAAATATGAAATATTAAACGGAACTAATCTGCCTTTGTCGAAACTTATCTGATCGGAAATTTTCGCAAAGGAAGCGAAAATTTCGAGATAATTTGTCGAAAATTCCGAAATTTCTATTGCAGGAAGCAGCTGTCTAAAAGTTGTACAAATGGAATGTTTAAAGTCGAAATAGTTATAAAACTAGTCGAATTAATTCACCGAGGATTAATCCAGCCGCTATAGCTGATAGAAGGAAGTGTCCGACAATTCGTAGATGCATCCTACAGCAGGCCCTTAATACAACCGCAAGATGGGGTTCCGATGTTGGTTTTGGTTTTAATCCAACCAAGGCGGAACTAGTTATTTTCAACGAGAAGTTTAACTTCAAACCCAACAATCTGCAAAAAGCAAAGAAGGCTGTGGTAGCGCTCTATACCTTGAAAAGGGCAATGTGAAATCGCTGGGGTCTGAACCCGCGTATAGTTTATTGGTTGTCAGACCGATAATGTTGTACGGCATCCATCGTCTGGTGGATAGTTCTGCCAAAATCCACCTTCTGCGCATTACTAAACAAGTTCAGCGAAAGGCTGGAATAGTTATTAGTGGTACGCTGAGAATGACACCAACTAAGACACTAGCATGTACTGCGATTAGACTTCGGGAATTGTCACTATGGTTAAGATATGACTAGGAATATAGTGTCATTCTAGACACTATGACTGACCCACTTTTTGACAAGAAGATCCATGACAGTATACATAGTGGTAGTATCCCAGGACATAAGAGATTCGTTAACTTATATACAGCCGGATCCATACTCAGCAACCAAGTGGGCTTTGTTGTATTTTCTGCAAAAAGACTGCCTGTTCACAGTAATGTTTACTTGGCAAAAATTTTAGCTATTATAGAGGTAGCGGAATGGCTGAAAATTAGTGTTCCAACCAAAGTCGGTATCAATATTTTTCTCAGATAGTCATGCTGCTATTAAGTCCCTGGACACTATATTCCTCAAATCAAAAACTGCCTTCGTCTGTCGCAGATCTCTTAACGATTCTTCAATATTCACCTGGCAAGGGAGCCGGTTCACAGGGACATACCAGGGATCTGCAAGGCAGATGAACTTGCAAACTAGGAACTATCTTACACGCTCTGGAGGAACAAAAATATGTGGACATACCTCTAGCGACCTGCAAGCTCTTATTGGCTTTTAAGGCAGCTGATGCAGCTTAGAGTGGTGGAGGTTTATCTGTAGGAATCGGACCATTGTGAGGTTTCGCCACTACTGTTAAATCTGCCTCGTCGTCTGTGTCCGCTAGAAGGTCAACCATTACCGGATTCATCCTCACAGGATTCTTCCGTGATGAAGAGCTTCTTCACGCATCCGCACCCGACCAGATTTCACCAAATTTCTTCAAAGCGCAACGGTAGCACTCAGCAGAGAGATTTCTAAACCGTACTAGTTTTATGCGGCCCTGATTTCAGCCTGCTTCGACACAATCGGGAGCCGGAAGCGGCTGCTCCTCAAGAACATCGAAGAAAACAGAGCACAGTGCGTACTCTATCTAATTCCACTTGCACCTGTGGTTGTTTTCCTCTTCCCTGTTGGGGAACGTCAGCATCAAGCTGTCCATAGTAACGTCAGCGAAGGACCGAGGAGAAGTGTTACCACTTAACCGAGGAGCGGCGTTACCACTGGATCGAGGAGCAGCGTTACCACTAAACCCTTTGGTCGTTAAGGATGCCGGCGGTTCATCAGGAGAGCACTTTTAATAGGCTGCTGCAGTATGAAAAATGATGCGGTATCCTGTTCTTCGCACACTTCTCCATGCATAGGGATTCTCTCTGCTTGTTGGTCAGAGATGCAAGGTCGGCCTTCTTAAGTCTCTAAAGGATGCGTGGATCATTAAAATTCCACATTGAAGGACGGGTATGCTTACGATAGGCAATACGAAGTGCCAAGTAATGCTGCCGCATTAGAAGAGTTATTAGGATGACTAGGCTTGTTGTCAGGCCTAGATTTGGATCTTAGTGTATTAGTTATGTTAGTGGTATAAGTATTTAGCTTTATTTGGCTGTGGAATATTTTCAGGAGTCATTGCAAGTAGGTGTTATTTGTCATTGCCTACTGTACTTGAAGTATAGTATAGTATGGAATGTTTGTCGAAAATAGCAAATTGAGAATTGGCCATTGACAAGAGCGATTAAGGTGAAACCTAGAATTGCCGGCAACCTGTGCGGCGCAGTGGTGGCGGTTAATACACACGAGGAATCAAAATGGACCAACTGGATACCAGACATTGGGAGGATCCGTTGTCACCTTTTATAACCCTCCTTGAATATCCAATCTTAAAATCTTGACGAATTCCGTGACATTGGCATATAGCACTTTTAAATGACTATTCTTTAGAGCTTAGTTAGCTATATGAAAAGACTTCGAGTTCAAGTGAGCTATTCATTTTTTATCGGACCTAAGTTATATTCCGGTGTCTTCTGCTGAAATGCATCTCTGTAGCATAAAAAGCGCAAACTATTGGACTAAAAATGCAGGTCCATTAACATTAGCTGGGACGCTTCTTTTTGAACCCTAGCTAGGATTTTAGTTAAGAGTTGATGCTCTAGTTCACTCTTTTTGGCTATATAAATATGTATGAATGGCGAACTTTAAAATAGTATGCTAATCGTAGAAGGGCAAGGTCGATCTGTTTGCTCACACGGCAATGACTTATACAGGGTGGGCCATTAAAATTTTGAACCGGCTATAAAAAAGGACTGATAATATTTTAAAATTTCTGTTTTTATTGGAAAGGTTATTTAATAGTGGAACACAATATCATTCATATGACTACCACGACTGGCTCGGCAGTACCTCTTCCGATCAACCCAATTTTTCAGTAAATTTTCGTTTGTTTCGGGTCGAATCTCTTCCAATGTAACTTCGATTTCTTGTTTCAACGATTGAATTGTCTCTGGATGCTTTGCGTAACATTTATCCTTAATGGCTCCCCACAGAAAATAATCCAAAGGACTCAAATCACGTCATTGTAATCGGTAGTTCCAATTTAACTTGACATCAAGTGCATATTACTCAGTGAGTTCTAAAATTGATTATAGGATAATAGAGATGCCTTGGAGATATTTTCCAGTACGGTAACAATTTTTCTACATGATTTAGTCGCTAACACTTACCTTTTAAGTAATAAACAAATAATAATGGTTTAGCCAATGTCATACATAACTTTATGGACCGGTGATGTAGATAGTAGGGTATAGCATTCCTTTAATACTCGTACCAAACAGATATCCAATATCATGTAAGAATTTACTTCCTACATGAAATTCCAGAAACTCCGATGACATTCGGCGCGAATGTCATTGTCGCCGTTTCTTATGCAGTTGCCCAGCCCAAAAATTTGACAATGACTCCTTTATCGAAAACGAGACATATTTTACAAAATGTAAATGACCGACCAAATTGACAACGTCTGCCGCTGCGGTGAATCATTACTGTAGCAATGAAATATACGCTCCTTCAAATGAAGATATGACATTAATGTAATTATTTATAAAGTGGCAATTTACAGATACATACATAAACATATTTTTTCGAATCAGGAGTCGAAAAAGTTGAAAAAAATAATAATAAAATTGCATGTATTTGTAATTATTACTCCCCAAGAAAGGAAATACATATCAATATTTGGTTTTAGGTGCGATTGCATCTAAAATGGTATGGGGAATGATAAAGATTGAATAAATATTTAATAATTAATACAATCAAATATTACACGCACCAATGACCATAAATGACGAATTTAGTAGATGTTTTTTATTAAAAAATGCCATAGCTTTACTAATCTCTATACTGAGTTAATTTATTTTATGAGAACATTGCTCCTTATTTGGTCACTCTAATTCATCTAATTTTGTATGTTTTACTTGTCTAATTCTTATCTAAAGTACATACAAGACCCCAATTTATCACCATGGGGTCATACTGTAGTATATTTATTTGTTTATTCGATTGTTGTTCAATCTTTAGACTTTGTCGAAATTTTAAAAAGCTATTGATTGCGAAAAATGCGTCATGTTTTTTTAGCTTTTAGATAAGACAAGCTTTATGGCTTAGTAGAATATTCCATTGCAGTTTTAATTTGTCTATCAACAATTTGAATAGATTTTATTGATTTTGTTCGTTGCTAGGTTAGAATTCATAAGGTAAACATGGGAATGGCAGAGTAGAACAAGGACGAAAAGAACGTAAATAAGGATTTATCGTTTTGTTCTTTTTATTGGGCTAACGTTGGTCAGGAATTTGTTGTTTTTCGAAATGATCCTTTTCAAAAATCATTTTTTGGCGTCTAAACATAGCGAAGAGAACGATAATTTAATTATCGGAATACCTTAATATATGATTTATTTACGTTTTCTTTGTAAAGAAACGTCAAACTCGGTATTGTGAAATATCACTTTATTTCGAAACGATTAGTTTAAAAAAATATTTACATAATCTGATAGGATGTAAATATAAATGTACCGTTAATTTTCAGGGTATTTTTAAGTAAAAAGTTGGTATTTGACTTTTTTGATGCGAGAATGCGAAGAGTTATCTTGTTTCTCAAAAATATGATTTTTGCAATATTTTGTAAGACGTCGTTTTGGAATTTTTTAAAACCTTCCTGAACCAATTCGGATAAAAGTTTCTCAAGTTATGCTAAAATATTTGGATTAACCTCTCCTTTTTTTCTTAGTTTTAACGGTGACTACTTTGAATTATCGAGATAAACAGTGATATTGAAAAAATAGAGCGGTTGAACCAAAATTTTTTTGGTATAACTCGAGAACTATTTATCCGATAGTTTTAAATAATTAAAAAAAAGTAGCCTTCAACTTTTTACAACATCATTTTCCATCCGTTCAACGGGTTCGACAAAATATTAAAAAAAAATTATTATTTGAGAATATTTCAATATTTTTCAAATATATAAAACAAAATAAAAATGCATAATTGTGTTATTATCCCCCCACAAGAGTAACACATCGAAGGAGTGACCTAAGACCCTAAGTATGTCGGCGGATATCCGTTTTGGGCCATTTTAAGTCCAATGAGCAATGTCCGTCCGCCCGTCTGTCTGTCTGCTGGCTGGTGCGCACGATAACTCTCGAAAGGAGTAACCGATTGATTTAAAATTTCGTATGTGGTAATATTTTCTTCTATCTCCGGCTAAGTTCGCAGATGGGTTGCCACGCCCCTTTTGGTACCTCCCACACAAATGGACAATTTTGAACCAAAATTGAATAGCTTATAACTTTATTACCAGTGCAGACAAAGACTTGAAATTTTGTACAGTGTAATGCCTTTATAGTACCTAGAGTCCAGAGAAAAATGGGCGTTATTGGCCGGCCCCTTTTGGTACCTCCCACACAAATGGACCTTTTTGTACCAAAAGTTACAAGCTAATAACTTTAATACCAGTGCATACAAATACTTGCAATTTCCTACAGTACAATGCTGTATAGTACCTAGAGTCTAGAGAAAAATGGACGTAATTGGCAAGCCCCTTTTGGTACTTCCCACACAAATGGACCTTTCTGTGCCAAAAGTTACCAGCTTATAACTTTAATACCAGTGCATATAAATACTTGAAATTTTGTACAGTATAATGCTTTTGGGCCATTTATGAGAGGTACCTTTTGGTACCTCTCGCACAAATGGACCATTTTCTACCAAAGGAAACAGCTTTTAATTTTAATACCAGTACATACATTAAAGTTATTAAATGCATTATAAATTGATAATAATTTAAATAAAACAAAAAAATAAATAAATTCACTAATATTTTTTTGAGACTCAAGGTGAGGGGATTCATTAGTCGGTTTACCCAACTGAACTTTCTTCCTTGTTTTTATGACATAATCGTAAAGTCTGATCGGTCAAGATCAGATGAGTCTGAAGAAAATCGGTGCATAATTTAAAAGGTTATAGCTAATTTTGGCGTTTTTTGATGTCTAGCATCAGAGTCTATGATTGATAAATTTTGTTTTTGTCGACCGGTGTTATTTACTACAATATGACGGAATGAACCAGAAACCAAAATATGAAAGGATAGACACATATTTTTAAGTAGTTAGTGTTGCAATTAGAGTTTTGAGAAAAGTTATATTTTTCAATCCCTCAATCCCTGGAAATCTGTGCGGGAATTCTCGGGATTTTTTGCTTATACATTCATATAATTTTACTTCATACGTTGACAAAACAGCAGTTTTTATTCTGTAGTAGTAGTAGTAGTAGTAACCTTTATTTATATAAATAGTTTCTAAAAAAAAAATTTTTTTTAGTACAATTTTGATTAAACAATAAATAATAAATTAAAGGATATAATGTACAAAACGTTTGACAATGGCATTAAGGCCGTCTGTCATATTATTACACGTGTTATATATATATATTTTTTATTTAATTATACTCATTCATTAACAAATTTCTATAGTTCATAGCTTCTTCTACATATAAGCTTACATTTATCCAATTATCATATCTTTCTCCATTTAAAATTTCTATTAATTCTTCCTGATTAATGTTGGACTTTCCTAAATGTCTGATTCTGAATTCTCTAAGTATTGGGCACTTAGCCATAAAGTGCAATAAATTTTCGTCTTCTTCCGTGTTACATAGCGTACACTTTTTATCGCGTTGAGCTCTGAAGTTATTAGCTTTCAGGCCTAGCAAATCGCACCTGGTTTTGAAAATTGTTGTAATTAATTTTTGATCATTCTCTTCGTTTATATAATGGTTTCCAATATTGTATTTTAGGACTTTATAAAATCGTGACTCACTGCTGATTGCCTTGTTTTCCATCTCACAAACACTTTTCTGCTTAAGATTTTGTAGTAGCATAGCTCCTCTATTTCGCCAATCACATTCCGTCGTTTCAGCGTCAAAATTTAAATTAAAAACATTCGCCAAATTATTCATGTTCCTGGCCCAGTATATGTTTTTAGACAAAATTTCCAACGATAGTTTGTGTGGCAATCTATTCGAGTGCATTTTGAAAATTGTTTTATAAATATAATCCATATGAAGAGAGAGTAAAAATATTATGTTGATATTGAAAAAAGACATACTACAGATCAAACAAGAGTAAGAAAATAGGTGTAATTGGCGATAAACTTGTTGTAGATGGTAAACGTTTCCAATGGAATAAAAACAAAGTTCTGATATGTGGAAGGAAAGATGGCGAAGATGCCTTAAAAGATATTTATGGTGAGACTGTTGCGAATTTATGTTTAGATTATAACCAACTGTCGGCTAAATTAAAATCAAAAAACTTAGATACAAAAAACTAGATACAAATCATAATAATAACTCTCACAAACAAAATAAAAAATTATTAATTATTCTGTATGTTTTTGCGTAGTGCAGTTTTCTAATAATATTTTGAATTTTTCATTAAAAATGCAGAAGAGAAGTATTTTTTAATATTTTCTAGCTTTTGTTCGATATTACTAACACAGGTCATCAGTTTGGATATGTGGGATAATACACAGACCTTTAAAAAGACAGATGTTCCGTCCGCCCGAAACGTCAAAATCTATCAGTTACGAACGAATAGAAATAAATTGTCACACGCGAAAAAACTGTTTTCCGCGAACATAGTTTGAACTTTTTGCTCTAATCGATTAATATTAATTTTTTAATTGTGACAATTACAAAAAATTCGGGAAATTCGGCCGAAATCCGCGGAAAGACTCACTCTTTGAAATCCTACTCGTTGAAATTCCTGTTCGTTCGTACCTGACATCTTACTCGCTCGGGAATGACATATCTTATTATTTATTATTTTTGGGATAATACACTTCTCAGCCTGTAAGTTGGTTTCCTTGGATTGGATGTAGTTCTCGCGATAATCCGTGATATGCAAAAATAGTGAGATTGAACCATATATTTTAACATAAGAACGAGAACTCCAGAATGAAAGCTATTTTCTTTTAATATAATTTTTTCATCCGTCTATCGGTTTCGACGATATCTAGTCAGATATTGTGAACAATTCCATTTTATTTTTTTATATTTTTAGAATTTTTTTTTTAAATAAACTCTTATAAAAACATCGAAATATGCACAAATATGTTTTTTATTTTAACGTAAAGTCTTATTGGTCATAAATAAAATAAGACCAATCCGAAGAAAACAGCTACAACTTTTTAAATTATTAATCGATTTTCTTCGAAATGGTCTTTTTTTATGCATGTCCGATCAGACTTTACTATAAAATAAAATATAAATTTAATTATTTTATTTATAACTGTGCATTTATCGATGTTTATATTTAAAAATTATAAAAAGTTGTCAAAAAAATTTGATTTTTCGCAATATCTTGCAAAATATCGTCTAAATCACTGAAAAAGGCAACTTAGTTTTAACTTAGCCCATATAGCCCATTCCCAAGTTACCTGCAGGTATAAGAAGTATCTATACAAAATGTCAGCCACCTAGCTCAAGTATTATAGATTGTATCGTGATTACAACAGACGGAAGGACGGACAATCGGACATGACAAAATTTCAAGACGATTAAGAATATATACTTTATGTAGTCTCAGATCAATATTTAGAGGTGTTATACCCCCCATCCTATGGTGGATGGTATACAAATATGGTAAATATATGGTAGATGAAAACAGTAAGAATCACAATAAGTAAGATGCTATATATGAGGGTTATATCTTAATACGGACCGGTATCGCCCATTTTCAATCCCAAGTTACCTGCAGCTATAGGAAGTATCTTTACCAGATTTCAGCAACCTAGCTCAAGTATTATATATTGTAGCGTGATTACAACAGACTTACATGGCTAAATCGTCTTAGAATTTTAAGACGATTAAGAATATATATACTTTATGGGGTCTCAGATCAATATTTAGAGGTGTTAGAAACGGAGAGACAAAATGAATATACCCCCCATCCTATGGTGGAGGGTATAAAAACTGTTAGTGACTTTGTAAAGAAGACATATCCGGCATACTTTGTTGTTATGCTTGGTAATCAGGATGAAACTTGGGCACCGCATCGGGTCTGTGAAACGTGTACAGAACATTTACGACAGTCTAAAAATCAGCGTTTGATGACTGTTATTTTTGTCTAAATATTTCCGGAATCGATCTAAACAACCGAAGTAAATGAACATATCCTGAGATAGCCTCTGCGATACGTCCAGTTCCTCACTCAGAGGAAGTACCGATAGCAACATGTCACCAGCTACCAGAGCTCTGTGAGAACGAGTATTTTCACTCTAATCACCTTTCTGATTCTAATGAAGGTGACAGTAATTATGAGGGTATGTCGTCAATTTCTGAACGTTTTAACGCGGATGATTTAAATGACCAGAGATATCAACCTGTCAAAAGAAGCTCAGGAATTATTGGCTTCTAGGTTGAACGACAAATAATGTACTCGAGCAAGAAACCAAAAATTTCTTTTACCGCATAAGAGAAAAGGATCTGCCAACCTTCTTCTTTCAATATGAAAGTCTTGGAATTTATTGCAATTAGAGGACTCTTGGAAAAAATAGCTCTTCCAGAATATTTTCTAGATGATATGCTCCTGTATATTGCCAGGTCAATGCGAAGTTTTGAAATGCGTCCTTCTACACAATGGGAACACATAGGTTCGATATCAATTGCTCACTCAATGAATATAAAAGAATAATATAACACCATAGCTTTGAGAATTGATTTATCTTCTTTTGGAGAATATATAATATCATGAACATCAATGGTTGATTTGTTTGGACTAAAAAAGGTTGTCTCCTTGGACAGCAAAGTGGCTACACCAAATATCTGAGGTTGAGCGAAAAGCATGGACTTCATTTGTTGCAGTTGTCAAACATTTTCTGGACAAACACAAAGCTCAAAACTGTGTTGAACAGGTAAAAGACATACTTAATAGTTTCAAATCCCTTACTACAACTACAACTTACACATCCTATCCACTTAGATAGGTTTCCCGAATATTTAGAAGAAAACAGTGAGAAACAACATAAATAATTTCAAAAAGATATTAAAACAGGGCATGTAATTAATATTAAATCTGCTCCAAATACTGTGGTACTAAATCAGCTATTGGCCTGTGTACGAGTACGAGCATAATAATTTTATAAAAAGTTTTTTAATTCAAATTATTTGCTTTTTTTAAATCTATCAATAAAGTAATTGTGATAAAGACAGTCCTGAATAAATTACATGGCATCTACTCGTATTGTAAGCTACTCGAGTTTATGCATGCTGAAATCTGTGCAAAGTGGCTCTTCAGTGCGTTTTAGTGTGTCTAAATTGAAGTAGAAAACATACGCCCTTCGACCAAATTATAGGATTTTGATAGATGTTCAGATTCGGACAAAAAAATACCACCTTCGGTCGAACCTTAGTATGTACCCCCGATTTTCTTCCAAGAAGTCATATCAATCATATCTACCAATGTGTATGATATTCGACACAAAAATGTTTTGTACATAGCCAAAATTCGCTAAATTTAAAAAAATCAGCATAGAGTTAATTTTAGCCCCCATACACACGTACCTTGTAGATACAATAATATTTTTCAATAAGCTATGCTTGCTCAATGTACCTTGTATATCGTTCATTCCATATCAAACCGAACACCTTTTTTGGTCCACCATTCCCGATTTCAAAATAAATCTACAAATCCATTCTCTGCTCAAAAAAAAAAAAATATTTTATAGTTGACAAAAAAAATAAAAATCTGAAATCTGAGAAAGAAAAATAAGAAAATGTTCTCAAAAGGCGTACGTTTCGAGTTATATATTTCCGGAACGCATGGACGAATTTTTACAAATGCAGGCTAATTTTCAAGGTCGTTAGTTGTTCTTTATACAACAGGGACTCTTTTCGCGCCCTTAACATTTTTAAATGAACCGTCCCAACAGCAATTTCATTTTGCATTTTACATATCAATGACACCAACATAAAATTCTGTGAAAAATATAGTTTATAGCCCCATAAATTCTAAACGAACGCAGACAATTTTAAGAAGATATTCAGGCCCGTTCTTTTTTAAAAAATATTAATTGTAAAATTCCTGAGATGCGTATATTTCAATTGTTATATTTTAATAACGCGTTTCTGGATTTATAAAAATTAGTGCTCTCCTTAAAGGTATTGACTGAACAAATCGATATATACTTTTTCTTCTTATGTTGTCTGTCAAAAATGTCAGAAATCTAAATTGTTTTTTTTGGGAATGATACTCTTCTCTAGTTTGTGATTTTAATATTTTACATTGTTTTTAAAGGAAAATCATTGGCATTTTTTAGTAAATATTGTTTTAAACAAGTAATCGCCTCACCTTGAGTTCCACAAAAATATTCGTAAATTTATTTTTGTTTGTTTTAATTATATAATTATCAATTAAAATTGAATTTAATAACTTTAATGTTAAATGTTGTTCAAAATGGTCCATTTTTGTGGGAGGTACCAAAGTGGAATTCCAATAACGACCACTTTTCTCTGGACTATAGGTACTATAAATGCATAATACTGAACAAAATTGCAATATTTGTATGCACTGGCATTAAAGTTATAAGCTGTTATCTTTTGGTGCAAAATGGTCCATTTGTGTGGGAGGTGCCAAATGCGGCGTGGCAATAACGCCCATCTTTTTCTGGATTTTAGGAACTATAAAAACATTACACTATACAAAATTTCAAGTATTTTCATTCACTTGTATTAATGTTAAAAGCTGTTCACTTTAGTTGCAAAATGTACCATTTGTATGGGAGGTACCAAAAGGGGCGTGCCTATAACGCCCACTTTTTTCTGGACTCTAGGTACTATAAAATCATTACACTGTACAAAATTTCACGCTTAAAAAATGATATAAGCAGTTAACTTTTGGTGCAAATTGATCCATTCGTTTGGGAGGTACCAAAAGGGGGTAGGCAACTTCGCCCATTTTTCTTGACGTGTTAGCGACTAATAAACAAATACTATGTGTTGCATTTTAGAAGATTCGAGTAAGTAGTATAGAAGTTATTAAATTATCAATATTTCACTAAATGTTAACCCTTTGTGGGGGAGGTACTAGAAGGAGTGGACCAATGCGGCTCATCTTCGAACTTAGCCGGAGATAGAGAAAAATATAACCGCATACAAAATTTGAAGTCAATCGGTTAATCGCTTCGAGTGTTATCGTGCGCACCAGCCAGCAGACAGACACACAGACAGACAGATAGACAGACAGACGGACGGATATTGCTCAAATGACTTAAAATGACCCAAATCAAATTTCCGCCAAACATACTTGGGGTCTTAGGTCACTCCTTGATGTGTTACACTTTTGGCTCGTAGCAAATGATATATGTATATTCTCCTCTCTAAGGTGAGAGGATAAAAATAACGAATCAGAACACCATCTTGAAATTTGTAGGGTCGGTTTAGGAAAAATGGAGCTACATGACCACATTTTTCTCCGAATTTTACGTTGGTGTCATTGATGTGCAGGATGCAAAATAAAGTTGCATATCCAACTGAATAATTTAAAAACTTTAAATTAACCATCATTAGTATATCGCTCACTAACTTCACTAAGTCAAAATTTAAAATTTTTGAGGTTGCCTTACAATAATGCGAAGTTTGCAAATGTCCATAAATTAATCTCAGCGAAATTTGGTCTATAAGTAAACAACCACATTTCGGATTATTCAAGAGTTTTTTACATCTTATTTCATGTTACTTATCTTTTTATACGGACTTAAAGTTACACATCTTGGCAATTTACAATTTTGAGTTATGTCACTCTTGAAGTGAGTGCGCAATATGTACTTGAAAGTATAAGTCACGACTTTACAAACGAGCTTTCAATTGTAAAATTACGTCCACGAGTTTTCATAATACTCAACTGCCAAAATTCAGCTTTTCTAACATTTTCCCAAAATTTTCAGATTTCAGAGGCTTAGAACGTCTGAAAATAGTTGTTTTTTCCCACCATCTACAAAATGATTCATTTCCATAGAAAAACGCATATACAAATTTTCAAAATAATCAGAAATGTCGACCAGATTTTTTTTTTTGAAAAATCGTTCGGTTTGACATGGAATGAACAATATACTACAGGTCGCAATTTCACTCCGATCGTTCTGAAATTTTGCAGTTTAGAGTATTTTGCAGCTGTAAAGATCCCTATTGAATTTGGTTGAAATCGGTTCAGATTTAGATATAGCTCCCATATATATTTTTCGTCCGATTTGGCCATTTAGTCCTATAGAAGCTGTATTTCACATCCAATCGTTTTGAAATTTAGAATGGTAGAGTTTCCTGATCCATGAACCAACATTGCAGAATTTGAAGAAAATCGGTTAAGATTTAGCTATAACTCCCATATATATGTTTCGTCCGATTTTGCTCGTTAGTCCTGTAGAAGCTGTATTTTACATCCAATCATATTGAAATTTAGAATGGTAGAGTTTCTTGATCCATGAACCTACACTACCGAATTTGGAGAAAATCGGTTAAGATTTAGCTATAGCTCCCATATATATGTTTCGTCCGATTTGGCCCTTTAGTTCTATAGAAGCTGTATTTTACATCCAATCGTTTTGAAATTTAGAACGGTAGAGTTTCTTGATCCATGAACCAACATTGCCGAATTTGAAGAAAATCGGTTAAGATTTAGCTATAGCTCCCATATATATGTTTCATCCGATTTGGCTCTTTAATCCTGTAGAAGCTGTATTTTACATCCAATCGTTTGTATACCCTACACCACACTGTGGTACATGGAATTATAAGTTTGTTTCATGGCAGATGTTTGTAACACCTGAAAATACTATAGCTAGACCCACCTTAAAGTATACCGATCGACTCAGAATCACTAGCTGTGTCGAGTTAACCATGTCTGTCCGTCCGTCTGTCCATTTTAAGTTGATCGTCGACTACAGGTCGCAATTTCACACCGATCGTTCTGATTTATATTTCAGAGTTATTCAATATTACGAGAGTGGTGTAGGGTATAGTCGGCCCCGCCCACTGATAGAAAAACCGTTCGTCACCATGACGAATCAGTTTCGTCAATATATCTTCGTACTGGTGACGAAAAGTTTCGTACATGCGATGTTTTTGTACGTCAATAGAACAAACACGATCATCAAGTCATGTTTTTGGTGATTTCGAAATTCGTCGAGAGACCGATAAGGTTTCATTCCCACGACGAAAAGATTTATTTGGCCATTTTGCCGAAAATATGATCAATCGAAGCAATCAAATTATAGTTTCTGCTTAAATGTACTGTTCTATATGCGTTCTGATTACCTTAGTTAAATAATTTGTTGTAAAAGATCAATTTAAAAAATCTAATAATTAATGACGAACACCGTTCGTCAATAAGATTATCCATTCATCATGAGAACGATCGACTTTCTCGCCCTTTACGGCAGCGTGAACTCCTACAGCAAAACAAAGCAGACATGCGACGTTGTTATGTTCGTCCACGTGTTTCCACGCAGCACCGATTGGTTCAAACAAACCGCACTGGCACGGCGTAACTGATGTTTGTTTAACAAAACATCAAACACATACATACTCGTACATGCAGCTCGACAAGCTGTATAAGTGTGATACATTTGTGCTAGTGGTCTGTTGGCAAATACATTACCTGATGTGATTATTTTTGCTTTAAATTAGCAGAAGTAATGAATACTTCTCGTTTGTTTGATTTCTTACATACTAAATAAGAACTGCGTCTCGAAACGAATATTCACAACTGAACCTAGCAATACAATTTTAAATGGTTTAAAACTAGAAGAACATTTATTTGAATTTTTATAATTTAAATAGTCGTGGCCATGAATTCGTCGTGGTGATGAATGGGATTCGTCGTGATAATGAATGAGATTCGTCGTGGTGACGAATGGAATTCGTCGTGATGATGAATGAGATTCGTCGTGCTGATGAATGAGATTCGTCGTGGTGATGAATGGAGTTCAGCATGGTGATGAATAGAGTTCGTCGTGGTGACGAATGGAATTCGTCGTGATGATGAATGAGATTCGTCGTGCTGATGAATGAGATTCGTCGTGGTGATGAATGGAGTTCAGCATGGTGATGAATAGAGTTCGTCGTGGTGATGAATGCTATTTGCCGTGATGATGAATGGGGTTCGTCATGATGATGAATGGGGTTCGTCGTGGTGATGAATGGATCATCCTGAGGACGAAAGTTTTTGGAAACAGAAATTCGTCATGGTGACGAACAAATTCATCAATAGGATTATTCCGTATGTTGTTAGCTGACTTTTGACGAAAAAATAATAGTGATGATGTACTAATTCGTCGTCATGACGAAGGTTTTTCTATCAGTGCCCGACTTTAGCCTTTCCTTACTGGTTTTACTTACATTACTTACATTACATGAATATCAATTTTTACATAACTCAATTTATATCGCAATTTGGGCATTTTTGTGTTTATTGAGTAAAAAAATGCAATATCTCGCAAAAGAGAAATATACATTTCCAAAATGTTATGAGTGAAAGGACGGTGGTGTGCTAAATAGCTTTATTCTAACAAAGTTTGAGCGAAATCACAGGATCACGCATTTCTGCTATTTGTAATTTGACCTTGAATTTCAAAAAAAAAATAAGATCTGTTCAAAAAATGTTGATTATTATTGAAATGCCCGTAAAAATAGTCATTTCCTGTGGGGGGCCATTAAGGATAAATGTTACGCAAAGCATCCAGATACATACAATTGAAGCGTTGAAATATAAAAACAAAGTTGCCTTGAAGAGATTCGACCCGAAACAATCGAAAATGTACTGAAATATTGGGTTGATCGGATGAGGTACTGACGAGCCAGTCGTGGTAGTCATATGAATGATATTGTTTTCCATTATCAAATGACAAAGTTTAACCTATAAAATAAAACAAGAAATTTGAAAAAATTATCAGTACTTTTTTATAGCCGATTCAAATTTAAAATTTTAAATGGCCAACCCTTTATCACGTAGGAAATTTTCTAATTTATTACTTATTTGGTTAGTTTAGGTTGAAAGGAGGATAGGTTTTAAATGCCTCATATCCATGGATTCGGCGTTCAAATCAAAATCAAATTTTGAATTGACTACACAATGTTCCTAAATGAATCCGGGTTTTCGTTTTTTTCTGTGTACACAAAGACTTCATACCCACGGTATGGTATAATTATTTTTGGAGCAAATGCCCAGTGTAGGAAATTTATATTCGTAGTTCCAGGAATTCTCTATGATAAGCAATATTGCATAACATAAATACCGAGAGGAGATGTCGGCAATTATATTCATACTGTTACATACGATGATGTAAACAACGTAAACATTTCTGATTTCCTGGAACATGCCATGTTTTGGAAAATTGGTTTTCGTAATCATGTCTTGGCAGAGATGAGGTGCCACTAACATTTTCAACCGAAAAATCCCCCTTAGCAATTACGAGTATCAGCAAATGTTTAAGAAATCTTGGTGATCTGTATGAAATTCTCAGCGTATGACGAAGTTCATATTCAATAAATGTATCGATGAATTCGGCCATATCATTACATTGTCTTATTTCTATTTAATACAAATTTGGTACACGCTAAAAAAAACTCGCTTCTGTAGTATATTGTCCCAAACATATTCGGCTTGAAACATATATATGTTTAGGGTACACTCTAAACATATAATATTGGGTACATACAAAAAGTATATATTTTTGGGAAAATGTTATTGTAAACAAATCCTTGCTTACATCCCAATATGTTTTTATTTGGGACTATCATTTCCGAAACAAATATTTATTTGCACTTAAGAATTCAGAAAATACGTCAATTGCGTTAAATTTTTACTAATTCAAAGTCATTTTTTAGTAATTTTTAATGTTCGTAAAAATAATAAAATAATAATAATTTAAATCGTATAATCTTGGATCAAAATAAATTACTTGGAGGATTGACAAGAAATGATGACTTGGAAATCTAACTCAGAAATTTTAAATTATTGATTTAAGGAGAAGTTAACGCTGCATATGGCATTGTAACTGGGAGGTACAATTCGAAACTAAGGAAAAATTTAACCTGAAATTTCAAAAAGTCAGCAAAAGTTTTGAAAATCTTTTTTTAAATAAAAAATATTTGGATACATTCCTAAACAATAATTTTATTTGTATTTAAACACATATTTTATTTGAGAAATTTAGTTTGCAAATATATTTTGTTGTAATATATTAATATATGTGTTGCAAATATATTTTGTTGATTTTCAAATAAAATTTATTTTCTCAGAAATATATAATATTTAAAAAATTGTGTTACAAATATATTTCCTTTCGATTCAAATATATCAAAAAACGCTGTTTTGCGCCGTGTATAAATTCAATAAACTACATTTACCAGAAATTTTTATAACAAAAAGTAAGAAAATTCAGTCGAGTAAACCAACCAAGGTATATCCTTACTTTGGGAGTAATTTAACACGAAACAGTTAGGAAAGACTAAAAGTCTGGTGGGGCCCGGGGCGGGCTAAAAAATATTTTGTTCAGAAAATATGTCTTTTATGGTTAAAATCAAAATTATTTAAGATTGACTATATGAAAAACTATGAAACACTATGCGCCCCGATTTGGAGTAAGAGCAATAAATAATAAAAAAAAAAAATATGAAAAGCATAGACCGATATAGCAAATTTTCATTGTTTAGAATTTTAGAATAAAATATGTAGCTATATATTTTTATTCATTGATATTTCATTAAAAATACATACATTTCCGAGTTTCAGGAAAAACTCACCATAAAAATGTACTTTGGACATAAGTCTACTACAGCGACATCTACCGGCCAGAGTCATACATACTAACTATTTTCAAGGAAAACCACACATATATTTTAAATTTCCGTTAAATTGATCTGGAAATGCAAATTTTGCAAATAACTTGACCACTCCACCATTTATCGCGGTGAAAATAATTCGAAAACACAGATGACCCAGAACTGGATCTATTATGCAAACTCATTCGCTCTTAAGGTTTCGGAAATCATGCGTTACAAATAGACGTACTAAGGATATAAAGATATAAAAAAACTGCAACATTGCAGACAAATCAGATGGAAAACGTGGTCTTTAAAGTATAAAGAAATATATTTGAAAGCGAACTCTAAATGGTGAACAAAACATTGATCGATGTGGTTATTTTTTGTTGTGAAGAGTTCATTTTTGGTAAATGTGGGGTTATTGTTTATACCGGGTTTTCTTACGTGCAACGTTTGGAAATCATTAATAAACAAACAAATAAACAAAATATGCGTTACGAGTATTGGAAAGCAACAAACCCACATGTGCTTCAAGAGACACAATTGCATCCCCAAAAAATGTTTTCATGCCGGAGGTGTTATTGGGCCGTATTTTTTGTCGATGAAAACAATCGTCATGTTACCGTCAATGGAGAGCGCTATCGTGCCGTGTTAGAAACTTATTTTTGGTCAGAATTGGATGAGCTTGACATCACCGATATGTGATTTCAACAAGACGGTGCCACTAGCCACACATCATGCGTTACAATCGATTTACTGAAAGGCAAATTCGGTGAACATGTTATCTCGAGAAATGGTCCAGTCGAATGGCCACCTCGTTCATGCGATTTAACGCCATTGGATTTCCTTCAATGCACGGGGCAAAATCGCCTGTTTTGATATGTTTGAATCGAAAGAAAATATATTTGGAACAACAATTTTTAAATATTATATATTTCTTAGCAAATACATTTTATTTGAAAATCAATAAAATATATTTGGAACACATATATTAATATATTACAACAAATTATATTTGCAAACTAAATTTCTCAAATAAAGTATGTGTTTAAATACAAGTAAAATTATTATTTAGGAATTTTTCGAAATATATTTTATTTAAAAACGATTTCCACATATTTTTCTGACTTTTTCGAATTTCAGTTTAAATTTTTCCTTGGTTTCGAATTGTACCTCCCAGTTATGATACCATATGCAGAATTAACTTTTGTTGTTGTCAATCCTCTATGTACTTTTTATTGATCCAAGATTATACGATTTCAATTATTATTATTTTTACGAACATTAAAAATTTCTAAAAATAACTTTGAATTGCTGAAAAAATTAACACAATTTATGTATTTTATGAATAAGAGTATCTAAATGCAAATAAATATTTGTTTCGGAAATAAAAGTCACATTGGGATGTAAACAAATATTTGTTTAGAACAACATCTTCCCAAATACACGATTTTTGTGTGTACCAAATATTATATGTTCAGAGTGTACGCTAAACGTATATATGTATATAAGCCGAATATGTTTGGGGCCACATCAAGTCATTGGCCTATTGCAACAACTTTAGACGAGCTCGGGGACAACATCCAGCACGGTCGAAATGTGTGCAAAAGTGGTGGAAAATTGGGTCCAAGAATAGATCGCTGCAGACGCGCTCGTGGTGTTCATATGACTGAAATAGAATTTCATTCTTAAAATGTATCATTTGCACTTCACCTGTAATAATTTTGAACTCTATGTCTTAAATATTCTGTTTTTATTAATATATAAAATTGTTATATCCCTAATGGAAAACCTTTTAAAAGAGTGTTCTTGAGCGACCTCTGTAGGAGAAACAATTACCGATGTGGTAAATTTTCGTTGTGCAGAATTTTAAAAAGATGTGAAACACATCTTGCAAAATTGTGTCCTAATCACCAGGAAAATATGGTATTTATTTGGGAGCGACATCTATAGGAGGACTATAACAAAATATAAACCGATTTGAATAATTCTCATTGTGATAAATTATTGTCTAAATAAAATACAAACTGCAACGTTTCAGCTGAATTGATTAGAAAATGTGATATTTTTGGATTAGATTTTTTTTATTCTATTTTTTGAAAGGAGAACCTTCTAAAATTATTGTGTAGCAATTTGATTTGAAACTAGCGAAGATACACCAGTCTAAGCAACCGCGCCAGATACGTGACTCAGTACATCAAAAAACTTTAATGCGTTTTTCCCAAGTTCCAAATGCTTTGGAAATTTTGAACACTATGTCTGTACATAATTTACGAGGTAACGCTCAACGTGTTCCCAAAAATTTAAAAATAGAAATGTCGAAAAACACTCCCAGCGTTACCCAGGATAAACGATTAACTCACGAAATAGAAATATTTTAAATCAAATTTTGCTCTTTCATAAAAAATATAAGCAATTGTGTTGAATGTTTATACCACATTTAGATTTCTGTAAAAAATTAAAATAACAAATTAACCAACAATATTAAATTAAAATAATTCTAAGAAAACAAAATAATCTACGTAGAATGCTGAAAGTTGGATATGAATAGCATAACAGTAAGATCTGCAAAATATTTTTTTTTCGAATTTTTCTGCCGTGGTTTGTTAATACGTATTTTAATTAATTACACAAGGAATTAAAAAAATGTGGCATTAGAAGAACTACTGTCACATGAAGATATTAACCTGTAACTCAATGGCAACCGACCGAGTGGACTATATAACTACGGTGATTTTTGCCACTAAGATACCTGGCAGAGTGGAATGGGTTTGCAAACACCAGGAAACACTTCTACACAGATGGTAGTATTGATATAGCGAACTACCAGATACGTTCAGTGCCTATCAAGCCGAAATAATGGCTATACGGGTAGTCACCAAGTGGTTGATTCGCAACATAGTGACCAACACTGCCGTCGTCATTTACTCCGACAGCCTGACTGCCATTAAATCTCTGGGGCTATATCCTATTACAAATTTTCGAAGAATTTGCATATATTGGTGCGCCACTGTCCATATGCAAGTTTTAGCTTAGGCAAGCGACACTCAGGCAGTTATATTTGAGATGGACCTAAATAGTGTAAGTTAGTTAAACAAATCTGGCAAAAATATGACCTAAGAAAGTCAAAATATTTCCTCGCTCTAGAGAGAAAAATACTGTCTAAGTTAGTGTCAGTTTTGACGGAACATTGCCTGATTGAATAACACGCCAGGACGTTGCGACTGGAGTCCAATAACTTCTGCAGATGCTGAGCAGATGAGAGGAAATTGGAGAGCATTGTTTTATTACTGCCCCGCATTGAGTAAATGTCGTCTGAGTGTACTGCGGTTGGCCTTTCTAGGAAGTCTGTCAGATTTGACCTGTACAGATGTTCGTATTATTGATAACTTGAGCATCAAACAGGTTGGTTCTGATGAGAGGCAGCTGGGCCCGTGGTAGCATTGGGGACCTCAATTGGTCTATGTGTGCTGGTAATTCGTGGAAGCCTAACCTAAACTTAAGATACATTTCATAAATTCTATGAAATGTTTTATAAGTACCATAAAACAACATTTTCACTACTTTTTATGAAGTTTTACATATTATCTTAAATATTATAAAGATAATTCTTTTAGTGCTGGTGAAGTTTCAAGAATATATCCAAGGACTCTCTACACAATATTAAAATGTTCTACAAAACTATTCCCTAAATGATTTTCTAGAAAACATATGTTCACAATTATTTTTACAATGAAAACAATTTATATGCCCTCACCATAGGATGCGGCAATACTAATTTTGTCACTCCGTTTGTATCACCTCTAAATATTGATCAGGGACCCAAAAAGTATATTATTTTTATTCGTCGTAAAATTATAATATGATTTAGCCGCGTCCGTCCGTCTGTTGTATTCACGCTACAATCGGCAATAATTGAACTAGATGACTGCAATTTGGTTCAAATATTTCAATTTGGTACAAATATTTCAATTTGATACAAATATTTCAATTTGGTACAAATATTTTTTTTCAAGATGGACAACATCGGCCCCTTTTTTGACACAGCCACCATATATAGAACCTCTCCGATTTGACATCTTAACACCATGTAGAACGCAACTTTCAACTGATTGCGCTGAAATTCTGTAACATGAGTCTTCTTGTACCCTGAACCCATCTGGTCCATATTTTTATATAGCCCTCATACAAAGGTCCTACTTAATCTACTCAAATACAATAATCAATAAAAGAATTTCTGCCGAATCACGTATTAATATAGATCCCATACAAAGTTTTCCATTATTTGAATATTTTATATAATTTATATTTGCGATATTATACTCTGGAACATGTTCCATGGTGGAGGGTACATAAGATTCGACCTGGTCACACTTAGTTCATTATTTCCTTGTCAATAATTGAATTTCTATTGAAGTACTTTGGGTGTGAAAAAGAAAAAGTCGATTTCGTCAAACTGATCAAGTTCGATGCAGTACAAACCTGCCCTTTAAAGGATTATTTCTCTTAAATACAGGTACAATTTACTGAAGGAGCATATAAAGGTCCCGCTCCAACTTACCTTAAGAAGTCACACATTATGCGTCTAGCATTAAAATATTTCTGTAAAATGTTTATGTAAGGGAATTGCATTCCTTAATTAAAATATACACGCGGAACATACTAGTTCCGCAACAACCAACAGATATCCAAGTTTGTAAAATTCCCTAAAAACAATCTACATATAGTTCATGCAATTCAAACATTTGTACACATTTTAATCGTTTGTTGATAAAGGCAACCTTGAATTTAACATTCTGGATTTTTCTATAATTCAACTAACCGGCATCTATCACAAATTTGTACTCGTAAAATTCGTCTGATAAGAATAGTTCAAATCAATTTGCTGATTCTATCAATTAATGAATTTCATAATATTTCATTCATCTGCGAACGTTCACATTATGTTTAATTTATTGTTTTCAAATATTTGTCATAATAAATTTGATTGGCATTGATGCAAATGACAAAGGGTTTTTCACTTGTGCTTAGGGCTGCAAAGATAAGGTTTAGTTTGAGTTCATTGTTTTGAAAAAAAAAAACTAAAAAAAATCCGATCGGTTGTATTCTAAGAAATTAGAATTCATTGACGCTTTTATACGATTGTTCATTTGTGATCATTGAACTTAAAACAAATGACTATGAATGAAAATTCTAACGCGTAATTGTTGTTGTCTGCTGTAATGAGCAAATTAGGATTTGGATTTGAAATTTAGGATTTGAAATCTCAATTTCTATTTTTTTCCTTTAAATGTTGTTTTGAAAAGGCCATGAGATTATGATTTTTGGTATAATCTTTTCACCAATCTTTCGATTTTTTAATTATTGCACACTAATTAGATTAGATTAATGAAAAAATAAGATTAATTAATCGATGAAATTATGAAATAAAAAAATGCATTAAATATAACATTGAGCGCCCCAGTAGGTGAGTTGGTAGCGTACTCGCCTATGAGTTTGGGGGTCGTGGGTTCGATTTCCAACAGATGCTCTGGTCTGTCGCTGCAAAATCTAGCCACATGGCCTTTGTAACCCGGCTTTTCCCTGGATCGTAAAATTAGAATATAATTTGACTTCGTATTGTAATTCATACATATAAATAAATAAATAAGTACCATTTTTTTATTAAGTCTATATGGCGACTATGAAGCTATTCCCACCAACACTTTTTATTTTATTTTCAATACAAATATTACCATGTTTCCGTCCGCATATTGTTTTTCACAAGACTATTAATATTTAAAATTTTTCCATTTGTCAACATCAGAAATACATACAAAATCCTAAATTTCAATGTGATAACAACAGTTGCAGTCAGTGGCTCATATTACCAGAATTATGTACAAATGGGAATTCAATACCTTAAATTTTATGAGTTGTTTGTTTTTAGAATTTTGTCACAAATAATATGAAATTAAATGAAAATACACGTGACTAGTTATTGACACATGTTTTGCATAGTATTTCGGTATTTTCTACCGAAGCTAAAACGATTGATTGGAAATTAACAAACAAATAAGAAAATGTATTATGTGAGAAATGTAATATGTATAGTATTTGGTACTTTGACTAATCTTTTTTAGACTAATCGGGTAAACCGACTAAGGTATACCCTCACTTTGTGTGTAATTTAATACGTTCATTCTCTGTCAGTTTTTTTTTGTCTAAAATACATAATATGAAAACATATAGATGATTGTTACGTTTTTAGTTTTTGAAAATGCATTGTAGTCTTTATGGTACGAGTACAGAGCTCCAAAATTACCATTTTCAGGGATTTTTCTCAAAATTATCATTTGTTTAATTTGCCATATGTACTTAACCGCTTCACCTATTTTGAAGATATTAGTACCAATGAAAAGCTCTGCTTCCTCTTCAAAGCAGTGCAATAACGTATGAAGTGGAATAAAGTATGAAAGTTGTGATAACAGGGGGTCAAGGTAAAAAATCATTAATCCTGGAAAGTTATCAATTCTGGCCCTTAATATTTTTGGTACCAAAGGGTCAAACTATTATGAACTGACCATGAACAACTCTAAATTGAGCCTAGGTGGACCTTAAAGATATGGAAATTTTACTGAGTCAAATATTACTAGTGTAAGTTTCATATTTATATTATCGGTGTATATCTGAAATCTATACGTGGCACTGCAGTCAGATTATCAACAAATTCCTCATTTATGGACCAAATCATAAAATTTGGATTAAATTGGCGGTGCAATCGTGAAAATATTAAATATTTTTCAATTGCAATACAAAATCAGCCCACGTTTACATAAAGATCCACCATCAGGTCCAATTATTGTCATTCTATTTCTACACAATATTTTAACCTATATGACAGGTTAGCATTCAAATAACACTCCTATGTCAAAGGAAGATCAGTGGAACAGCTCTGCATGAGGTAGTACTCACAATAGAAGAGTCCTTCAGTCAAGAAATGTATACACTTGCTGTTTGAATAGACACTGACGGCGCATTTAACAATGTGCAGACCGATAAACTTATCCAGTCCTTAGACGAGTTTCAGGTTGACCGGGCTTTGAATCAATAATATGCTAAGGAAGAGGTGGATTATTTGTGGGTCATAGAACGTAAAAATTGGAGACAAGGTAAATCGTGAGGGCATTTTATCGCCTCTTCTAGGGGTTACGATGAAACACCGTCTCTTAAAAGCCCTCACCAATGAAGGACTTAAACCAGTCTGCTATGCAGACGACGTTGTAATACTGACAGGCTGCCATCAATTCTCTGGAGGCAACATCCCTAAATTCACAAACAGCCCTCGACTGCCGCAGATCTCTTAATGAGCAGATCTTAGATGGCTGAGTAGTTTAGTACAGCTCATATGTGTGCCTGGGCATAGGGATATCCCGGGGAACTGCAAAGCTGATGAACCTGCTAGGAAAGGGACGACTTTACAAATTCTCGAAGAATTTGCATATATTGGTGCGCCACTATCCACGTACAAGCTTTGGCTTAGGCAAGAGGCAATCATGCAGTCCAACTAAAGATGGACAGAAATCGGCACCTGCAGGGTAGCTAGACAAATCTGACCAATGTATGACCTGAGAAGATCAAAATATCTCCTCGCACTAGAGAGGCAAATATTGTCTACGTTAGTATCAGTTCTGACGGGACACTGCTTGATCGGCGAACACGCCAAAAGATTGGGTATTGACCAATGACTTCTGCAGAAGCTGTGGAGACGGGGAATAAGTGAAGAGCATTGAGCACTTGCTATGCAAGCGACTGCCCCGCTCTGAGTAGTCTGAGACTGAGACTACTGGACATACTGGTGTCGGCCTTTCTAGGCAGCCTAACAGATCTTTCCAATACTGATATTCGTACTATCGATACATTTGTATATCAAACAGGGACCTAAACTGGTCTATGTGAGCTTGTAAAAAAAATACGGCTGCCACCCTATCCTAAACCTAGCATATTACTGGGCACAACCAAGGGGATTAAAGGGGTTTTGTGCAGAAGAGCTAAATGTTCAAATTGGGGACTACGTCCAAATATGACACACTTGCTTTACATGTGCGTGGTTAGACCAATAAAAACCTACGCCTCCGTAGTGTGGTGGACATCAATGACAAAGAAGTACAACCTAATACCATTGCAAAAAGTTCTGGAACCGCACCAACAAGAGCGTGCTATACAGCACATCCAACCAAAAGACGCCCAGAATAACGCGCCAAATATTCTCTTTTAAGGCGTCAATCGTGTCGGGCTTATTTGCATAGACAAGCGACTTCACATAACCCCACAAAAACTAATACAGCGGTGTTCAATAGCATGATCGGCCACGATAGGCCACGCCATAGGCCCACGACTCGAGATAATGCGATCACCAAAAGTTTTCTTCAATAAATTGTTTGTTTCGTTGGCTGTATGGCATGTACCGCCGCACAGTGCTCTGTCTTCATGTATCGATGTGACAAAAATAGAAGGAGTAATTGCAGAACTATGAAATTTGGTACCAAGCTGTACTTGGTTATAGTTAAGAAAAATTTTAAATTTGGACCCAATCGGACCGCGGGTCTCGTAATCCTATGCAAATTATTCCGGGTCCTCAAAAATTCACCAGACTATAACACTGAATTGGAGCATTGTATATTTATGAAATTTAGCATGTCATAATATTTCATATATATCAGTTGCGGTGCAAAATTTCGATGGTATATATAGCAAGTCCTTTTGGTACCTCCCACACAAAGGGTCCAAAGGACTTAAAAATAAATATATAAAGAACGCTCAGGAGTGGCGCTGGATTTCGAACAAAGGCTTTGCTGTGAGTAAATGTGTGCACAAATTTTGGGAGGAATTGTTTCAAAATCCCTCAACACAGACCCCTAGAAGATCTTGAACAATGGGTTTTTGGTCCATATATCGTGCGACCCATCAAATTAAAGGGATTTTTGCGTAGATTAAAAATATGGGGAGAAAAGGATGAAGACTCAAAAGGGAAAGTTTATGTATGTCAAACGTCGGGTACGTGGACCATAGTGTTTTTGCGTAGTATTGTACTGTATTGTTTCGTTTTAAAAGTTTAATGCATGTATTTCCTTCGTTGACTTCTAAAATAATATTATCACCTTCGTCAAAAATGTCGTAAAAAATACCGCATAGATATAACTTCGTTTAAAGGATACTTGATATATTACTCTTAAAAATATTGGCAATATTAAGATTTTTAAGCCGTATTGAACTTATAATAGGATCAGAATTTGACGTCAGAAAGGTACGTCATTAAACCTTTGTTTGTGTTGTTTGGACAATTTTTCCTCGTATGGAACACGCGAGCTTCTCGGTTAATTTTGTGACTGGCTTTCTCAGATAAACAAACTTAAATTAAATAAATGTTTCCGGAAATAAAATTGTCAATATTTATGTATATACCTAGTGGCAAATTAAATTAACTAATAACATCGTAACCATTAATTAGTTCTTTATGTACACTACTGACGTATAAAATCATTGGAAGCGCTCCGAATTATTATCCTTGTTGCTATTAGGAACTCCTTAAATGCATCACTGTTAATTTTTTGTCGCAACAAAATTTTAGACCCAAAGCAAAAGCACTCTTTCGTAATTTTGTGCACGAATAATTGGAACTTTTATATTTTATTTTTAAAGAGGATATGGCATTAATAATTTTTTGCGAAAAAATGTACATCTTTAGGATGTTTTCCGATGACATAAATATATAATTTTTTTTTGATTTTTCGACATAAAAACACCATATTAAATGAAATTTTTTAAAAATTTTCTCAAATATATTTTATAAATAAGATTTTTTGTATTTTTAAGAATTATGTCAACTATCAGTCTCAAAAAAAGTTATGGGTTTGTTCTACAAGTTAAAGGAGGTGGTTTTTGGAATAGTACCTAAAAACATTTGTAGGCTTAAAGCAAAATTTCCTTTTCAAAATGTTGTGCGCGAAAATATCATTAATACAATATTCAATGTCTTTGGATTTTTGGGTATAAAAGCACAATATTTTATAAGTATGAATTTTTGTATTCTTTAAGAATTCTATCAGCTATCTGGAGCAAATTTTTTTTTTGTTCCGATTTTTTTTTCTCCTATTCAATATCTACATAGCGTTCCCCGTTGACTGTAGCGTTCCCCGTTGACTGTAACATTATGGCTGGCTTCACGTTAAGCGTTGGCGACTGTTTTTGAAACACCCTTACGAATTATATTTGAAAATAACGTTTTTAGATATACGAGTATAAAAATATATTTTTTTTTGGTTTGTGCACTTTTATTTTACGTTTTTATATTTTTTATTTAATAGCAACAGTACATATATTGTTTTTGAAGAATGCTATTTTAGGGATCTGTTCCAACTTATTTTTCTCATTCCAATTAAAATTGCAAATTTTTTTCATTTTAACAAAAAATACGAATTTTCCAAAGCAATTTTGAATAGCATAATTGCAATTTTCTGCCGACTTGGAATTTTTGTATTATTGGGAATTCGATTTACTATCATATACAAAAAGTTTGGCCTAATTTCCCTAATAAACGAATTTTATACAGCTATTTTACAACATACTTGTATGGTAGTTTATTTTTTGGTCGATTTGCGTATACAACAATTGACTTTGGCGCCCTCTCGCGGTGTCAGAAAGAGGTAAATAAAAAAATATTGTTATTATTTATCTTAATTGGTTTGTTAAGATATGATGAGTACCAATTTTGGCCATTATTTGAGCCAGTACATTATTATCGATTTTTGTCAATGGGACAGAGCACTGTGCGCCGGCTTGTTGGAACCAAAGGTCGTCCACATCAACATCCTCCAATTCAGGCACGAAAAAGTAATTAATCATGGCTCTATAGCGTTCCCCGTGGACTATAACATTATGGCCGGCTTCATTTTTGAAGAAATATGGACCAATTATTCCCTCTGCCCATAGAGCACACGAAACAGTGACTTTTTGTAGATGTAACGTCGTCTGAACAATGGCTTGTGGATTATCATTACTCCAAATGTGAGCTTCATCACTGAACAAAGTATTTTTCAATATTTTACTGACAGATATTTTATGACCTTGTGGGCATTTTTGCGATTTTTAAGGCACTGGATGCTCTTTTTACAAAAGGTTCGTTCTGAATTTTTTTTTGTCCTATTCAATATCTACAACTTTGCTTCAGACACAAAAGAGATATTCCGTAAAGTATAGCGAGAAAAGAATATAGAAAAAGTGCAAAAAATCCACATTGGACAAAACAAATCTTATGGCTATTAAATTATTAATTGAGCCAACTTGACTAAACGAATGATGCAGAAGTTCTTATTTTTGGGGCTACTTTCACGTCTAATTCTCAGAATTGAGTCCCAAACTCATGTGTTGTACTGTGACACGTTCAAATGCAAGCATGCTAAACCTGAAACCTAGTCGTTCAACGGCTGTGTCTCGTCCACTGGTGTGCTATTTCCAAATTTTCCTTTAGCCGCTGATATTGCTCTTCAATGAGTACATGTTATACTTTAAGTTAATGGTTCTCCACATATTTAGTTTTCAACAACCTTCGTCGATTCACGCTAGGTGCGCTGAAAAACACCCATAAAAAAGTACAAAAAGATAGACCGGTGGAGACCACTTCCACATTTCCGACGTCCCCAGTTTTCTCTTAGATTATGTACATTGCTGTCAAATTCCCTCATACAAAATTTCACGATGATTGGTGCAATAGTCCTCCACATATTTCGTTTCTAATAATGAAGTACTATGGTTTTAGCTTTTATAAAAAACAAAAACAACATCCAAAATTATGATAGCGCTAGAACTGACCATTGGCCAAAAAACCTATACGTGACGCATTTCCTTGAAGATCGGTATATGCACATATATGTGTAGGTCCATAGCTCTTTATGGGATTTTTAAAGTATTGGAAAATTGCTCTGGTAACTGCAACACTGACCACCTTTTGAGAATTCAAAACTGATCATGTTAGACATGTTACCACAATAAGAGGTGAGCGATATACCCGTAATGTGAAAAGGCTTTAGAAAATTTCAAAATATATTATCAGTATCAATATAACCGCAATATATAGATTTCCTGCAAGTTGACTTAATTGGTGCTAAATAATTTTATAATCGTATCAATAGAAACGTTTATGATTGTATTAGATTTTATTGAATGTTTTCACATTCCATTCCGTTTATGATTCTATTTTATATCACCCTAGAAAAAATGGACTATATAAGTTTTCAATATAGTTCCTCGTTTCTAGGAATACTTTAGGTCCAGTTGCTTTTTCAAAAATTTTTACACAATTGAGCAGTAAAATTTTCGGAAATTTCAAATCAAAATGCATTTCGTGATTTTTTTTGTTCAGCATAATTCACCAAATGTGTCCACAATCGGGAGAATTGTGCGCAAATTTCAGCAAACCTTGTCTGTAGGAGATATGAAAACACCTGTGCATGCTCGCCCAGGTAGTTCTGCGAAAAACATTTATTGATCGTCATCGGGCCGTACTTCTTTGAAAATGAGGACGCCCGTGAATGGAGTTCGCTATCGCGAGATGATAACGGATTTCTTGTGGCCAGAACCTGAGGATATGGTACTGGACGATATGTGGTTCAAACAGGATTATGCCACTTACAACACGAAACAATGGTTCTTTTGCGCGAGAAATGCAATGGCCGTGTAATCTCACGTCGTGGCGATGTTAAGTGTCCGCCATGTGATTTGACACCGTTGGACTTCTTTCTTTGGAGATATTTAAAAGAAAAAGTGAACGTCAATAAGCCAAGAACATTTCAAGAGTTAAAGGATGAGATAAATCAGCACATTAACGACATTGGACCTGAATTATGACTCAGAGTAATTGAAAGTGTGGACCATCGGATAGAGGTATGCCACCGTAGCCGTGGCGAGCATTTGGCCGATATTTTGTTTCACACATAATTGTCATAGATCCTTGTATCATAATAAAAAATATTAAGATAATTCTCTGAAATCTTTTTGTTTCATTTACAATTAACATCGTGCATTTTGCTTGAACCACCCTTTAGTTTAAATATATTTTTTGAATATTTTCGGTATGCACTACAATTTTCTATATTTGAACGATAAAACGTCTAAATGCAAAGTTGGGTCGAATCGAATGAAAAATAAAACAAGTAAGAAAGTTCAGTCTGGTAAACCGACGTAAAAATCCCCTCCACTTGAGTTCCAAAAAAAAAACATTCGTAATTTTTCTTCATTTTATTTTTAAATGTTTGTACTGGTATTAAAGTTAAAAGCTGTTTACTTTGGGAACAAAACGGTCCATTTGTGTGGGAGGTACCAAAAGGGGCGTGGCGGTCACTTTTCTCTGGACTCTAGATACTATTACACCGTACAAAATTTAAAGTATTTATATGCACTGGTATTAAAGTTATAAGCTGGTAACGATTGGTACACAATGGTCCATTTGTGTGGGAGGTACCAAAAGGGGCGTGCCAATAACGCCCACTTTTCTCTGGAGTCTAGGTACAATAAAAGCATTACACTGTTACAGTTAACTTTTGGTGCAAAATGGTCCATTTGTGTGGGAGGTACCCAAAGGGAGTGGCCACTTCGCCCATCAATATTTTACTAAAAGTTAACCCATTGTGGGGGATGTACTAGAAGGAGTGGACCAATATGGACCATCTTCGAACTTAGCCGGAGATAGAGAAGAATATTACCGCATACCAAATTTTGAGACAATCGGTTACTCCTGTCGAGAGTTATCGTGCGCACCAGCCAGCAGACGGACGGAAATTTCTCAAATGACCCAAAACGGATTTCCGCCGAACATACCTAGGGTCTTAGGTCACCCCTTCGATGTGTTACACTTTTGTCTCGTAGCAAATGATATAGTATACCCTCCTCTCTAAGGTGGGGGGTTAAATACGCAAAAAAAAAAAAACGAGGTCGATTTATATGTCACTTTTGTTAATTGGCCTGCAATTTAGAAACTTCTAGTCTTTTAAACCATTAACTATTCAAAGTAATAATTACCCATGTCTTGTTTGGCAAATAATAGTGTAGGGTCGGTGTATAGTCGCCCCCCCCCCAGTTTCTAGGATCTCAATAATAGCTTTTCTTTATTAAAATGCAATTTGTACTTAATCCATCCAAAAAATAATATTCACAATTAAAATAAAAAATTCACAATAAATTGGTTTTTATTATTTGAAAAGATCGAACATTTTTCTGATTTTTTATTTAAATTTATTTATTTAATAATTTATATTAAGACTAACTCACAATATTCACCTTTGAAAAGCTTGTTAACAAAAATGTATTTTCATGATACGAGTATGTTTGTTGTAAAATTTTATCATGATTATTTATTTTTGTAACGTAGGATTTAGCTAAGAATATACATAGAATTTTTAATATTGTAAAATTTACTTCACTTTTTGTTGTCACAGATCGGTTGAGTTACCGCATATGCAATAATTAATAACTAATACTTTCAACATTTAAAAAAAAACACAACAAAAATAAAACAGACTTAATTCCTTTTAGTTCGAATTTAGCATTGATCTGAATAATTAACTTTCAGCTCAATAATACATATATCATGGCAAGTAAATTGCTTCAATTGTTTGGTTATGAATCATATGGCCAGTTTTGTGTGAATAAATTCTGATTACCTTTTTAATATTTAAGCCGCTGGTCAATTTGAAAATAATCCAAAAAAGAACATGTGTTTGCTAAAATCGGGAATCACAATTTTGTTGCATTTGTTTCCCTGTTTGCCGGGGGGTTATTGCACAGATCCGTTTTTGGGGCGAACAAAATTACACTTAAATTAAAGACGTTTTAACACTGAGCACTTTGGTGAGATTTGATTTATATTCTTCAGCGATTTTTTTCTTCTTTTTATTTGTTAAACAAATAATTTATGTATGTATTTTGTTTACGTACATTTAATCAATAACAGTGCAATTCTTATAGAATTATCAATAAATCACAATATGAATATTTTGCGTAATAAAACAAAAGGCGAATTAATTTGTTTTCTCGCTACTCCTTTTTGCGTTTTGAACGCCGTTTTTTTACTTTTTTTTAAATAGATTAAATGATGCTGCTCGGAGTTTTGTTGATAGTTTTAACCGTTTTGGCAAACGCCGCCGCCTCGTACGATTGTATCCGTATCCGCTTTCGTCAATTGACTGCCTGCTACAATGCGAGCGCGCACACGAGCTCAGCGATCAACGATCAAACACACACTACGAGACCACAACGGCGACGAAATCGACGAACGTCTCCAAATCCAAATGGAGAGTAAAATGCTGATCGGCGGCCGACTGTGGAGTGGTGGAGTTCGGACGATCGTTCGAGTGGCCAGCGGATAGATGGACGGATGAGTAGCAGTAGTAGACGCCAATCGTTATTCAGCCGATGTACGGCGAGCGAAGAACATAAACAATAACAACAAATGTCTTAGCAGTGGCAACCTACCGACCAACAGACCGATTGAACAACAAACCCAACTAACTAACCTTCCAACCCAACTCAAGCGTTGCCGTTGTTTTTACGATCCGCGATCGTGCACAACGCCGCACACAATGCTCTTGGAGAGGTCTGAAGAGGTTGTGTTGTGTTGTATGGTGTTTGGCGCCGTTTAACTCGGGTTTACATTTTTTTGCTGAGAAGACGAGTTTGCTGGTGGCGTTTCAGGTTGTTCTTGAACGTCATCCTCAACGTCGTCATCGTTTTATTCATTGATCGATCGGCTTGAATCGATTGATCACGCCACTGCCCACCACAACGCGGTTCTCATGCAGTGTGAGTTTTATGACTGAATCAAATTGTCATTTATGTTAGGTTTGATGCGGTGATTGGTTCGCTGGGTGCACAGCTGTTTTCGCGGCTGAGTTGATAGTTGAGACGCCACAATCTCAAGTCTAGTTTAATTCCTCCACTTCGCTTATCTAACTAAGCAGCTGTTTTTCTTTCATTCAAGTGCTATAAGAATGAGCCACTATTTTATGTGTTAATGTGTGTGTGTGACTGAGAGAGGGAGAGTGTCTCATGTTTTTGTAATTCACTGTTATCTCGATTAAACTCTATCGGAGAGAGTCTCTCCATTTTTTCTGTAGTAGTAGTAGCAGTAATCGCAAAAGAGAGTAAGAGTGATAAGAATTGTGTAGTTTGTTTTTGTTCATACGCAACACGATCGCAAACGTTGGCATAGCGGTTTATTTTTTCGCAAAAAATAAAATCAAGCAAAACACAACGCAACGCTGCGAACGCACGACGAAAACAAACACAAGTGCGCAAAATACATACTCGTATAACAACAAACTTCCCATCATCAAAATTCACACACAAATCGACAATGTTTTATTGAAACTGAAAATTCACGATCTCATCTTTGGTCGCAGCCACAAACATATGCGTAGCGGAGTGTGTGCATATCTTCACACGAGGATCGTTTCGGAAGTTCCCGGCTTTTATCAGTAGTTGGTTAATAGTCCGGGTAAACATTGATCGATCTCGAACTCGGTCGACTCGCATACATAACATAACACAAAAGGCTTGAATTTATGTTCATTGTGACCATATCTCGGCATCTTAAAATAACAAATTATTTCATAAACTGCCAAATATCAGAATTGATTCTTGGTGGATGAAAATGGAAAACTTTTATGTATGACTTCGGCCACATAAGGATATCGCATTATGGTGCAAAGGCAACAGACCGTGTGGACACATTCGGGAGGAACTTTAATACTACTTGTAGTGCCTATTAAGCCAAAATAATGGCAATAAGGAAAGTCGACTGTCATTAAACCTCTGGAGGCTACATTTCTAAATTCACAAACAGCCCTCGCTTCCCGTAGACCTATTACCGCGATGGCTGAACAGTTCAACATACCTCATATCGAGCCATGAGCGCAAATCTATCGCAAGCGACAAATAACAAAAATTACAGGAGATGTTTTTTTTTGATTAATTCGAACCACAAGTAACAAAACTGAAATGTTTTGATGCACAAATTGTACAGTTTCTCTTATTTATCTAACAGTAACAAAAAACCACAACAATTCATGTGTTTTTAGCAATATATGGCGCTTACGATAAAATTTAATTTACTGATTTTATGTCGCTTACGATAATTTGTATTAATGCTTTAAAACGCAAAACTGTAAGAAAAACTCGTTTTTTGTCTTGTAACTACTTTTATACCTGTATATGCATATTTATATCTTTCTCACGGCACCGCTATGATCCGAGTATAGTGTGCATGAGAGTAACGAATATATCGACCCCTATGCGCGGAATTATCGAATATGCCATTTTTTCAATATTGAGTTTATGACGCAATTTTATTCTACATTAATAGTACCGTCACCGGGCAAAATATTGAAGGTGAAACCCTCTTATTTGCTCCAAAAATTGACTATGTACTCTATGGTATGTTACACTGCATTTTTGCGAAAGCAGAGAAAAGTAGAACAAACGCTCTCCTGTAAAATTTAGATTTTGGCACATACGATAATTCCGCGCACAGGGGTCGATATATAGATAGATATAACGAATATATCTAATATTTTTGTATCTGGACGTCAATGAGAATATACACGGAGAAAATAACCATTTATTATATGTTTGAAGTGAAATAAAATATATTTAGAACAAAATGTTTTAAATATTATAAATTTCTGGTAAAATACAATTTATTTGAAAAACAATAAATTTATTTGTAACGCATATCTTAATTTATGTTTTAGAACAAAATATATTTGCGAACTATTTTCTCAAATAATATATATGTATAAATAAAAATAAAAGTATTGCTTAGGAATTTCTCCAAATACACCCAAGAAAATAATTGGTTGGAATTCGATTGTTACAATAAAAAAATAGTACTAGCAACAAAAAGTATATTTCCGACACCGTGTGTCGGTTGTATTTATATATAAATAGTTGAAACAACAATAATAACATGGGTACGATCAAATGAAAATGTTTGCAACTAAATCGATGGTTGTAACAATCGAATTAAGATAGTTTTTTTCATTGACACTCGGTTAGTTGTGGTAACCATTTTTAAAATTTCATTATAGTACCATATGATCGATTTTTAGCCGTGACAGCCAATGTTTTATTCTTGACAACAGAAATTGTATCAATAGACCAAAGATTATTATTGCAACGAATAAATGGTTACCACAACAGAAAAAATATTAATAAATAATCGGTTTTTGGTTCTCCCAATAGTTTCCCAAATTTAGAATAATTAAATGTATTTTGGGAAATACAACCGAAAGATTGGTTGCTGTTCTTTTGCTGATACATGACAAGAAATAAAATTACTCGATATAAATAAATCTTCAACATTTTGTGCAAGAGCGGTGTATGTAGTCAAAAATAACCTCTTTTGGATAATAATGTGTGGAATGCAGAATATGTTGTGCAAAATGTTTTACATAAATAAAAAATAAAAGCAACAATCATGAAATACAGGGTTACGCGATATTGCATAAGAGATTTGTGTTTTTTTAGTGTGCTAAAAATTGTTTTAAATATTCCCACATCTCATAATAGTGATGAATTTGTTATATGGGATTTTTAATTTTGGTATGAATTGTTTGGTTTTTCGTTCAATAAATAAAAATTAATGAAAACTGTTTTTAATTAATTGTCGGTAGTATATGACTGACAAATTGTCAGAACAACCAATTTTTTAAAAAAATTGGTCGTGGCAACATACAACAGATAATTTTAGCCACCATTTTCGTAGTTGGCGCAACCAAATATGATTGTTGTCAACATGGAAGCAGAAGTATACCACAACAAAAATGTTGGTTGTCCTGATGGAATCGCATGATAGTAGACAAAACTACCAAAATTCGGTTGGCAAATAATTCGGTTGAGACAACCAAACTGTATTCTGTGTGTATTGTAGACAGTAGCAGAATTAATTTTCCCTTTTCTGGGACATATGAGCACAATATTATAGTGGGACCAAATCCACACTCGCTGGAATAAACTAATCTATGCTTTGATTCGTTGAAATGGAACATGACGCTTGTTTTTGTTAACAGTTCCAACCAGAGCTTCTCAAAAGGTGGTCCGCGGCCCACTTGATTGGAAAAATCGGCATGTTCAAAACATTTGCCAAATTCAGGCTTGTTAATGTTAAGGCTTCAACGTTTTCTAAAACCTGAAATGAGTCTGTCATATAGCCTGTATACCCTCATCCTTGGCTAATTTCCGCCCATCCAATTTTTGGTTTACACTCATCTTTTGATGCACATAACAAGGGAAAACTTGTGGTGATAGAAAAAATTACAGTTTTAATTTTTCATACAGTTGTGAACCACGCTATTCACACAGGCTTGTAGAGAAGATTTTGTAGGCGATACATAGGAGAGTAATGCCTCGGTAGTTGACGCAAATAGGTTTTGTCTCCTTTTTGTGTATAGGGAGGATTGTATTGAGTTTCCAATCATCCGATATGCTTTCTTTTCTCCAGATGATGTAAATGAATTGGGTGCATGCTCCGTATTAAATCATCGACTCAGAAGGATGTGATTCCATTGCACACTAATGTCATCAGTCTCATTTGTATGCAGCTTATCGATGTCAAGCTTTCTCTATATATTACTGAGTATATTCTTTACATTACTCAGTCGTGGACGTACTCCAGGAGCATATCCTTAAATCATGGTCCTTATTACAACGTTGGCCAAGGGGTCACCACGCGGTGGCTGTCTCACCATGTTTAGTCAGTCAGTAGATTTGCCTTACGACAAACATTCCCCGACCTCAAGCAGCGGGTGTTTGCTAATAACTGATAACAAATAATGAGCTGCATGGGTCAAAAGCTATGGCTTGGCGCGTTAACTCAAAAGAGACAGAATTGGTTCTCTTAACAAGGAAGAATAAGTGTCCACATGTGGACCCTTCTCGGAACTGAGCTAGTCTTTTCTGAAAGTGCTAAATTTCTAGGTACAATTCTAGACAGGAAATTGTACTTCACACATCATTCATTGGAACGGGTAAGGAAGGCCAACGTCGCCTTATATTCCTATAGGAAAGTAACAGGAGGACGTTGGACCACTCTCCTAAAATCGTCCATTGGGGTGTCGTGGACGGCAACTGATAAGCAATCCACGACCAGTCAATTAATGAAGGTTTAGGTAACTGCTTGCCCAAGCACAAACTACTCTATCTGCTGTCGATTGTATTGTAGCTGGAGAAATTGCAACCAGAACGGCATTACGATTGAACTGTCTATCAATTCCGAAGATACAGGAGCATGAGAATATAACACTGTAGCGCTATGTTATATGTGAGAATATAACACTGTAGCGCCGTGTTGACTATATACCAACTTTCGAAAGGATACCTGCCATAGAACTCGGTTAGTGGAATACCAGGAAATATAAACTACCTCCACTTATATACAGATGTTTCGAAGCTTGATGAAAAGGTTGGATTCGGTTTAGACTGTGAAGAACTTAGTCATGATATAGCAGTGCATATCAAGCTGAAATAATGAAAATAAGTGAAGTCGCCAAGTGGCTGAGTCGGGACATAGTGACCAACATTTGCGTCGTCATTTACTCTGAAGGCCAGACTGCCTTTAGATCTCTGGAGGCTATATCCCTAAATTCACAAACAGCCCTCGACTTCGGCAGATCTCTCAATGAGATGGCTGAGCAGTTTAACACATATCTCATGTGGGTTCTTGGGCGTAGGGGGAACTGCAAAGCCGATGAACTTGTTAGAAATGAACTTGTTAGGAATGAAGAATTTGCATATATTGGCACTGTCCACATACAAACCTTGGCTTAGGCAGTCCCATAAGAGATGGACAGGAATCGACACCTGCAGGATTGATAAACAAATCTGGCCAAAATACGGCCTAAGAAGGTCCAAATATCTCCTTGCATAGAGAGGAAAAGACATCTACGTTAGTGTCAGTTCTGACGGAATATTAACCGATCGGCGACACGCCAGAAGGTTGGGAATTGAGTCCAATGACTTCTACAAAAGCTATGGAGGAAGCGGAGAGTATTGACCACCTGCAAACGACGTCTGGATATACTGATCTTGCCGGCACCGATGTTCGTATAATTGATAACTTTATGTGGCAAACCGGATGGGTCCGATGAGAGGCAACTGTGCCCGTTGTATCTCTAGGGACTTTATTGGTCTATATGATCTGGTAACTCTGGCTGCTTCCCTAACTTAACCTAATGAGCTGTCATACCAAAGTTTATTTTTCTGGGGTTGCAATAAATTGCCATCTGCCCTCGTATGTATGAATATTCATACCAGCCAATGTTAAGTGAGGGTATGTCCGTATGAATGCACATGACGTCGTCACAGACGATCAAACGAGTAGTGCATTCCTACATACGGACGTGTGTGTGTGCAGCCAACCAACCTGTTCCACAGAAGAATAACTCTAAACCAAACAAAACAATTCTTTCCCATCGTGTCGTCATCATCGACATCGCCAACGGCAACGGACGGTGTGATCGTGGCAAGCACCGCCACCGCCGATCGCCAACACCAACCACCAACACAGCCCTCGTTCAGTTTGAAGCAAACATTGCCGCTCTTCGAGTGTGTGTGTGTAGGTATGTATGTATGGCAACAATCATGATCAGCTGTAATTTTTAGGCAATAATTATGGTGCAGCCGTATTGCCAACTCGGTATGAATTACTTAAGATTACACAAAAGATACATGGAGCTACACCTGTACGACGCACCATCCATCCATCCTTCTCTCACAACACAGCCACTTTTTCTTTTTTAGGGTGTCGGTGATATGTGTGTCTTTCAGTGAACAATGCCATCATCAGTTTTATTATTTATTCAACTCACAAATGGCTTCTAATGGTGTCTGGATCCATTGCCACGCCGCACAGGATAATGTTACGTACAGGACAATAAAAAAGATTCAAACTTCCTTTAAAGATTACACAGGGGATGAACGAAGGAATTACATACACCTGTCATAATGAAATTAAAGATATTTATCATTTATCAATTCAATTGAATGTTCGGATAATTTAAAATTCTTTGACGGAGGATAATAGGGCATCACAAACAATGAAATAATACTCCATCACTTGGCAGGTAAGTGCAGATATAACTTGTTGATCATTTAAAAAAAATAAAATGCTACACAAACACCAGAACTGATAACTAGCTGTGTATCAAATTTCAAGATATAAAATTATGTTAGAGAAATTTAACATCTGGTCAATAATAATCAGCATCACTTGGTAATGATTTATGTTACAATTAATTTAATTTAGTTTATAAATTTAGAAGTAAATTTAAAAAGTTATTTTTTAAAAAAAAAAACATCCGAAACAATTATAATGTCAAAAAAACCTTCATTATTAGTTAATCAATTTGGTATTGTATTTGTATGTCGAAAGTCCTTAAGGAATGTCGCACGAGAGATTCCTTCTAATGCGTTTATTTTTCCAAAATTTAATTGTTGTCAAAATAAAATACGGAACACTAGAAAACGCGCGACAAAACGTTCATGTGACCTAGCTCTTATCAAACAAATACAAAAATATCAGTTAGCATTGATGTCGTATGCTCATCTGTAATAGGGATGTAACGACAGTGGCTTTAGCGAAAGCGAATATTGAAATATATTTCTTGCGAATGCGAAAGGGAATAGTGAAATATGCATTTTTGCGAAAGCGAATAATAGTTTGAGCCTTTAGTACCAACAAATTTAAGGAACTGAATTGATACTTTTCCAGGATATTCAAGTATTAAGACTGTTTTCCATAGTTTTACCTCCTGTTACCACAAGCACACACATATCTTCAAATTGTGTGAAGGGAATAAGGAGATTTAACTCTTTAATAAATGGAAGCGAATACTGAAATATATTTTTGCGAAAGCGACTGCGAAAGCGAATAATCCAAAGATGGTTTTTGCGAATGCGAAAGCGAATTTTAAAATGATGCGAATAATTCGCGTTCGCATATGCGAATGCGAATATTCGTTACATCCCTAATCTGTAAGCCTGGATGCGAAGTTGACAACTCCAACGACACGATCGAATGCTATGACCTAATCAGACATTTGTCTTAAATTTACACCGATTGTCGAAAGCACAACAAGAAAAAACACTAATCAGCAAAATATATAAAGATGACGACCGTGAGCTGGGATGTGAGAATGGTATTCGAAACATCCCGCTTGGCACAGCTTTGTAGAAAATATAAGGCAAACATACTCGCCGAAACACTATGGAGCGATTCTGGAGAGTTCACAACAGCAGAAGGTTTCACCTTACTTTACTCCGGGGAGGCAAACAATGAACCCAAATCCAGTGATGTTGGAATTTCAATGTCAAGAAAATTCTAATCAACTGGAAGCCTTACTCCGACAGGATTATAACTGCACCAATGCGTACCGGAGCCCGAAACCTGACGTGTATAAAATGCTACGCATCTACAGAGTCTACAGAATTATCCGTAAAGGAAATTTTTACGATCTTTTATAAAGAGTGTTAAATCAGTGCCCCCAGGAGATATTGTATTAATGGTGGGAGATTTTAATGCCAAAGTTGGCGCAGATAACACAAAACAGGAGACGAGCTGATAAAGCAAGTGACCATCATAACGAAATAGCAACGGTACCCTTAAAAATTGCAGATATAAAAATTAAAACCAAGTCTCCCAGAGAAAATGTGATATTGACAAGCTCAAAGAACCGGCAATAAACATCGCATATCGTCCATTCCATATCAAACCGAACGATTTTCTTAAAAAAATTGGAAAATTATGAAAAACGTGTCTATGTAGGAACATTGAAAATAGTGTAGTGAGAATACGGGTGGGCAGAATTCAAAGAATGAGGGCTTAGTTTAAGGGTAATTGCGAGTGCTATTCATTGCCTACTGACCAAATTTTTATATATTACGGATTTTTCTTCTTCTTTTGTTTTTTTCCATATGAAAACATCAAACTTAAAAATTCAGAAAAAATATAGGCATATTCCTTTATCGATTCTAAACAAACACAGAAAATGACAGCGTAAAGAGATATATCTCGTGATATTTAAAAACGAAACATTTTCAAAATTTAGTCGCTCGAAAATTATATTTTGTTCCTACATTGGCACCTTTTTCTTGATTTTGCCAATTTTCAATTGGTTATATCTTGGGTAAAAATAAAACAAGTGTGTCAATGATTTTTTAAAAGTTGTTTGGAAATTTTATTTTGTTGTATGCAGAATCGCAAAAAAAAAACAATTTGAACAGTGTAGAAATAAAAAAATTTTTCGCGGCATAAAAACACTTTAACCCACTAGCTCGTCAATCTAGGGGTCTTTTTTGGTAACTTTTGTCGAAAAGGGTAAAAATCGCTCATAAAACAGAAGTTTAACGAGTCAAAATTTTCTACAAAAATATTCGCCATAAAAATTTACTTTAAGTCTATAAATTTACTATATAAATGTACTATAGTATGCCGAAACTCAACTTAAATGCAAGAAATAAGTCAAAACTTAACATTTTCTACTTTTTCCAATTGGTACTAAACCTACAAATAGATTTTATGTTTTGACCTCTTTGTGCCATTTGAGTTTTGGCGTATTCAGAGACCTATCGATGATTTTTATGGGAACTATTTTTTAAAACATTTTGACTCGTTAGACTTCTGTTTTATGGGCGATTTTTGCCCTTTTCCAGAAAAGGGACAAAAAAGACCCCTAAATTGCGGAGCTGTGGGGTTAAAGTGTTCAACTAAAATATTCCTTGTAGTGTTCTTAGTAATGTTGCTGAACATATCTTATACCTAAAATGTAAGGATCAGCCAGTTTCTAATGCCGATTCATTATAAGAATGTGCACAAAGAGGAAATATTGGTCCTCTAAAATGACCGCCATACGTAAAATTTCAAAACGCCGATACACGTACATATATTCCTTTTTTACATCCTCTATCAGAATCCGTTGTCAGAACCTTGTTGTTTTCGAAAAATTTAAATTTTGTTCCACAGTTTAATGGTTTTTTTTTTGCAAAAAAAATGGTCTTAGTAAAATCAATGTAGCGTCTAAGTGGCCGCGATCTACTAATCGTACAACTTTCAAAAAATCATTGACACGCTTGTTTTATTTTTACCCTCTTTGAAAAAAATTTGTTTTTTTCGACTTAGATCAAATATTTTATAGAGTTGTGCGCTATCCTACAAAGTTTCGAAGAAATCGGAGATGGTGATGTAAAAAAGCTGTTCGGTTTGACAAGGAATGATCGATATACGAATGCTTTAAAGTCATCGTTAGAAATCAGCAGTGATCTAAATAGTGATTGGGAGAAAACGCAAAGGATACTAACCCAAGGGGCAGACAACCATTTGGGACATAAGATTATATTACGAAAATAATGGGTTAGCGATGAAACCTGGAGCTTGATAATGGAAAAGAAAGAAGCTAACGCTGCAATAAACTACAGCAGAACCCGTTCAAATAGAACAATTCAACAACAACATTAAACAGAGAAGTAAAGAGGAGTGCACAAAGAGAAATAGGATTAATAACATAGCCAACCACAGAGGAACACAACGCGTGGGGACCTACATCGCGAGGCAAGAAAACTTAGAAGTATTGCAAGATATACAGACACACCTTTAAATAATGGCATTGACGAATTTATTACTTGCCAACAAAGAACAACTGAAAGTTATTGGAGATGTTTTATGAAACTATGATATCTTTAACCAGCACCGTGCATACCAGATTATGCAATTGCGAGTCCCACATGATAGACACAAATATATCCACTTCCATTCCGGATGTCGGAGAAATATGCGAAGCTATAAAGTCTCTCAAAAACAAAAAAGAGATAACATCTGTGGGTAGATTTTAAAAGCGGATGCTAAAACGAGTGTCCAATTATTGGCACCATTCGAATTCTGAAACTCAGAAACACTAAAATGAGATCTGACGAATCGGAAAACCTGGAGAGATATCTCAAATCCCTAACAAAAGTTTGTCGGGTAGTCTGTTATCTGCTCGCAGAATCGAACGCGCTGGCTTCCGAGCACATAAATCTTGTGTCGACCAGCTTAAGATAGATCGTAGAACAATCGGTGAAGTGGATATCACCCCTTTACCTAGTCTTTATATACTTCGAAAATGCTTTTGACACCTTAACACACCACAAAGAATGCATGGGGCGTTCCTCCAAAAATAATAAAGCTCATCCAAGGCCTATATTCAAATACCACCTTCAGAATCTTACATGAAAAACAGCTTAGCAACACAATTGGAACTCGCTCCGGAGTACGTCAAGGCGGTGTTTAACCCTCATGTTATTCAACTGCGTGCTTAACGTTGTAATGAACAAGGCAACACACAATACATATGTAGATATGGTATTAAATGGGGTCTTCAAGGCAGATTGGAAGAAATTATCTTCGTCTATGATATATGCTTGCTCTTTTCTATACTTTCTCTGATATACAAGCAAAGCTGGCAATGATCCAGGAAGCAGTAGCGAAGGTTGACTTGACAATAAACACCGGCAAAACAAAAGCAATACGCATAATCGCAAACACTAGCCGCACGGGATGAAACAATAGAGGATGTGGAATCTTTCAGCTATCGAGAAAGCATATTGGATAAAACTGGTGGCTCCAAAGCCGATATCACTGGCCGCATCCATAAAACATTAAAATATTTTAAGGTTTATATCGTCGGCTTAATGCTATTTTGGTCCATACGCTATTTTTGTGTTTTTTGAGTTAGGAGTTGATAATATGGGTTCCAAGCATGCTCTTTCAGAATCTGCAATAATATTTTTCCAATCTCGCCTAGTTTTCAAGATATTGGTAGGGTAAATTTCTTTTACTCTGAATAACGGGAAATAATTTTGATATTTTTGTTCTGTCTCAATTTTTTTATCGCTCTATATTTTTCACTCAGTATTTTACGTTCTTTCGTTCACAATATGTAAATTAGTGTCCTTCCATACCGACCCTTTTTGTGGTCCATGTAATACAAATACAAAAAAATATTAAAATAAAAGTGGATAACGACCAAAACGCCAAGTACAAAAATTGTTATAACTTGCTTATTTTTGGATGTAATGGCATAGAAATGCATGAGAATCATAATAACACTGTTGGGAACCCTATGAAATAAAAAGCGTGTAACTCTTCAGTCCCGTTTTTACTCAAACAATAAATTGCGTTTTTCTCCGATCATACAAAATGGCGTATGGAACAAAATAGCATTGAGCCGAGGATATGTTGACCCTAGTTTATCCGATATACACACCTTGAAGTAATTAAAAAAAGTCAATCAATGCCTTCATTCACACGAACATTATTCAGGGCACTCTATTTAACGGGAATGACACCGTAGGGGTCGTGTTACATTAGAGGAACCATCAAAAAAATAAATACATACATTAGCAATATGCATGAGGTCGGTCGAACAATAGACTCTCTTCAAAATATAGATAGTAAAACGACTGTAAATCAATAAACATTTCTTTGAATTAATCAAACCATACTCGTACATGTTTTAGAGAAATATTAAATGTAGTTAAACATGTTTAACTGGGGACCACAGAATTATTTAGGATCAAAACTAAACTACTGAATTTTGGAAGGACTGACTTTGTCTAGAAAACAATGTAAAGAAATTTCTAAAATAGTATATTGCAATGTTTTTTTTTCCAAAACTTTATAGGCATTTCAGTTTTTTTTTTGTAAATTAGGGAAACCCTAGGGATCGCATGTAAACAAAGATGTTTTGTTCCTGGTCGCTGTGACTTCGTGTTCACGTTGTGCATGGTAAATTATAATAAAACAATGTATTACACAGGCATAACTCATTTTTTCTCCATTTCAGACATGACCGATGCCACTACGTTCCAAGCACCACTCGAACACATCCATGGACATTCATCCATACATGGATTAGTGGAGTTTCATGCTAGGAATGGACGAGAGACTATCCACAAGTACTTGCTTACGTACTTACTACGTAGAACTAGTATCTGTAAGATACGGAACACTGGCGATCATTCATTGTAGAACGATAACTGATTTTCCTCTGGTGCGCTTGTTTCTCAACTCAACTCGATCAGCCGCCAATGATTATGTTAATGTATGGACTTTAAATGGTCAATTCCAATGCGAATTCCAGCATATACATACATCCTCCTCCTTCGCCGGTTCTCTTTATCTTTTCTAATGTGAGCTTAATAATCTATCATTAAATCCTCAAGGTTCTCACAGTGTTCCTGAATTAGGTAACCCACAGAGTATAATCTTGTTACACGGTTTGAATGATGTTGTTGAACAATTTCAGGGAAATATTGTCAATGTCATAATTAAGTAAAAAATTAATTAGCTAAATCAAACAACCTAATGACGACAGTCAGATATGTACTCTCTCTCTCTCTCCAACGATTTCCTTCTTTACGCTTGGGTCTTACCATGCTATTTACTATTTAATATCATTTGAGTGTCTTCACTTAGAAAAAAGATGTGGTTGACTCTGGCCACGGCAACCATTTAATTTGTAGCAGAACTTTATTTGGTTGTATTTACGAAATATATTGCAGTTTTTGTTGTAATAAGTTTCCTACAACAATATGATTATTAAATTTTATAATAACATGTTTGTCTCTTTTGTCAAACGAAGATGGCAATAACTATATAGTTGTTTCTTTAATAAGGCAAAGGACGCAAGAGCCACACGGGACTGTGACACACACAATGAAGAACTCAAGCAAGACAAAAAAGAGTTGAGAAAGGCTCAAAATAAATCCTGGATATATTTCTGAAATGGCGTAGAGAGCACACACCTTGTACTATTAGGTACATAAAGAAAGATGATATTTCTTATACTACGTCCAGTGAGGAATTGCTGGGAGTGTCCATTTCCTGAAGATACATTGAATACTTCAATTGGGGATAACTTTAAAGTGCAGCTATCAGAGATCGTCAGAGAGATTGTAACTAAAGTCTTGCATTCTTTGGGCCGTCGGAAGCTTTAAACCTTTTAAATCACCACCTACATGCAGTCGCTAATACAATTGCTCTCTTGTATTATCTACCAGATAAATAAACCAACAAAATGGCGAGAAGCCAAAGCAGGAAAGCCGTTGGATACAGGAACTAATAATTTCCGTCCGATTTGTCTATCGTTATTTCTCCTTAAACCCTGGAGAGATTAATAGACTACTGTCCAATCAAGAGAATGCCTACAGTAAGAAATTATTCCACCAAAACCGGCATGTATGACCTTGTCAGCTTTATTGAAGGATCTCTCTCTGTTAGGGAATGTGTTATGGGAGCATATAGATAGGGTTTTCAATGACATAAATCCAGCCGCTATAATTACGCCTTTAGCTATACTGGTGGTTGACAGCAGTAAACGAAGGTTCATTCATAACCTTCTGAATAAAACACCCATTTCTACTACCTTAGGGTCAACTGACCCCTGTAGTTTTGTCAGCAGGTGAGGGGTCCAAGTTGCTCCTCAGCTATGGAATCTCTTCATGAAAATTATTCTACGTTCTCTGGAGAAGATGAGAGTTAAGGTTATTGCCTATGCAGATGACGTGACAATAGCTGTTAGAGGAAGTGCAACAGGCCTTTCACGCAATCGCAAGATGGGCTTCCGATAAAGGTCTTGGTGTGAATTCGACCTAGACAGCACTTGTTCTTTTCAGCAGGAGATAAAAGCAATATCTCGCATGTACTGCTATTAGACTTAGGGAACTGACACTGTCTTAACACAAAACCTAAGACCCAACCACAGAATCGATAACTCCTTTCTAAACTATGCTAAGTGCAAAAAGGTAGTTTTTCAGGAGAAGTAATCAAAGTTTGATGCATTTTTTAAATTTGTGTGGAATTCATTTAAGATGGAAATCGAATGACTGGTACTGTTTTGTGAATTACTTTTGATTTTGTTGACCGATAAACACCAAATTTTGACTGACTTTAATTTGGAATATTTAGAATTTAAAAATGCAGTATTCGACTTAGCATGTTTTAGAATGGAGGTATCGACATGCTTAAGCCAGCTTAAGTAATTCCGTGCGGAATGTGCGTTCAATATCGCAACTTGCTTAAGCAAATGGGTACTAAGGGAGTGATGAGAGAACTTAACGAATATTTTACTTAAGTAAATCATGGCTTGGCTCATACGATTTATATGTATTCGCACAATTGCTTAAGCTAGCTTATGCATATTACGATGGGTCCTCTAACCTTTCGGGCATTGTTGATTAAACTATGTCTGAGCCACTTTTTGACAAGAAGTATCTTGCTCTTATATCTTATAGATCATAATATAATAGTCGTAACCCAGGACATTCCAGGAAGAAATATTACCTATTAAAGGCTTAGCGAAATGGCTCCAATGTATGTTCTGACCAAAGTCGGTATCAATATTTTTGCTGATAGTCAGACTGCTTTCAAGTTCCCGGAAACTATATTCCTGAATTAAAAAACTGCCGCAGATCTCTTAATCAGATGGCTGATAAGTTCAATATTCACCTTATATGGGTGCCGGGCCACATGGACCTTCCAGGGAACTACAAAGCAAATTAACTTGCAAGACTAGGAAATACCTTACGCACTCCGGTGGAACTTTAATATGTGGACTTGCTTCTAGCGAACTGCGAGCTCTTCTTGAGAGATAGTCAGGAACTACATATATTCCAGTCTGATCAGACTGTCGCCGATCACTTAAAGAAATGTCTAAAAATTGCAATATTTACCGATTGATAGCCTTGTCACAGGGACATACTTGGGAACTCCAAACGCAGAAACTCCCTGCTGGTATTATTGCGACCGGATGTCCCTAATTGGACGGAACGCAGAGCGATTGAAGGTAATATCTAACGCCTTTTGCAGAAGACGAAGAGGAGGAGGAATCAATAGAACACCTTCGGTGTCTGTGCCCCGCTCTCTCTAGAAGCCGGATTGCAACCCTGGACTATTACTACTAAAGTCACTTACCTGAGCTAATAACGGCATGTATGCCTCTAATCCATCTGAGTCGGCTGATATGACCACAGATCACCTGATGAAACCCTGCCTTCGAAAAATGCTAGGTAGTGGCCATAATGTCACCATCAACAGGACACTCACCAAACCCTTCAGTGAAGCGGCGGAAGATTGTCTAGTGATGGCCTTTTTAGACTGAAGTTATGAGGATGGCATCATCCCTAAAAATAGTGCAGATATGTGGATTCAATTCAAGTCAATTATGGCTCAATACCTCGCAGTCCTTAGAGATATGACAGACACACCACCAATCTGCAACGATGGTGGAATCGGGGAAGAGTAAAGATCTTGGCGTTCGGTGATGCCAGATCAGTAGACCTGCATACGGCTGCTCTGAGTCGAGTGACTAACATACATACCAGAGAGTAACAGGTTGGCAGAATATCAGGGAATAAAAAGTATATCCTATTACATATATACAGATGGTTCAAAACATGATGAGTAGGTTGGCTCCGGATTACACTTTGGCTGAGTGCCAACATAGTGATATATAAATCTCTGGAGGCTACATCGCTAAATTCACAAACAGTTAACGGCGGCGGCAGATCTCTCAAGAAAATGATCGAGCAGTTTAACGTATACATCACACAGGTACCTGGGCATAGTCAAATCCCGGGGAACTACAAAGCCTATAAACTTGTTAGGAAAGGGACGACCTTACAAATTTTTGAAGAATTTGCAAGCAAACTTTGGGTTAGGCAAGAGGCAGTGGAAATGGATAGAAATCGGCACCTGCAGTGTAGCTGACCAAAATACGATCTAAGAAGGACAAAATATCTCCTCGCACTAGAGAGGAAAATGCTGTCTGTTAGTGTCAGTTCTGACGGCACGTCAGGAGGTTGGGAATTGAGTCCAATGACTTCTGCAAAATGTTTGAGAATAAGGAGGAAGTGGATAGAATTGAGCACCTGCTTTGTTACTATTACTAATAGAGTAAACGACGCCTGGTTATTCTGGGGTCGGCCTTTCTAGAAAGTCTGGCAGATCTTGCCTGTACCGATACTCGTATTATTGATAACTTTGTCCTAATAGGGTGGAATAGGTAGGTCCTTCCTTACTTTTTTACTTAGGTTAGGTTATTTTAGTTTTTGCCGTCAGTGCTACCAGCTCAAATATACCAATTGAGGTCCCTTGTGCCACCACGGTCCCAGTTGAAAGAAATATAAAAAGAAATATTGTCAAATTTTATAAATGTTGTATTTTTAAAATGTTGTACGTATTTCCAAAAATTTCTATTTGGTAGGGTTTAAACTGAAATCGTGTATCGTACTTATATACTGGGGCTATATATAAATATCGACCGATTTGGTTGAAATTAGTCAGGGCTCTTTTTTGGTTAAAAAATATATAAGGATATGTTGATAAATCAGGATATTATAGCGCTTAGAAGCAATATCGGGACATAACAATATATGGGGGTTATATCTAAACTTGAATCGATTTTCTTTAAATTCGGCAGAGTTTGCTTTATATCAAGAAAATCTCAAAAACTCCGAAATAATTAGAAGTAAAATTTAGCTTCGATAGCGATAAGAAGCCAAATCGAAAGGAACATATATATGGAGGCTATACATCTTAACCTGAACCGTTTTTCTCCAAATTCCTTAGTTTTCCTTTAGGTTAGGGAAATTTAAAACAGAATGAACATATATAAGGGTGCTATATAATAATCTGAACCGATTTGTTTTTGAAATCGGCACTGTTTGAACTGTGTTTAAAAAATTTCTTTTTCTCGATTTTCACACTTTTCGGTTGAAAAATGTGGATTCTAAATTTCATCAATATCAGAGTAAAATTAAACAGACATGGCTATATCGAACCTTCAAGGTGGGTCAAGCTCCAATATTGCAGGGCTTTACAAAAATCTAGGCAAACAAAGTGTATGGTATAACAATAAAGAAACAGCGAAATTCCAGTCGTTTTAATAATGCATTTAATACTTGAAGCAACCCCAAACTTTTTGTAAATGTTTCGTTTAAATCCACAGTGCAAAGTGTGTGTTCCTTGTTTAGACACTGTAATTACATTGTCAATATTATTGTACGTTACGGTCGGTGTACATGCGCCAACATTACCGATTACACAAGCAATTACTTCTGGTCATAGATACGTATGTGCCTCCATAGATGTGCTTCATTCATTATATGACTGACTACAAGTCGAAACGAGACAATGCGTCTGAGCGCCAAAAACGTCTGATTAAAATATTCGAAAATTCTAACATGTACACACGGATTGAGAAAGGTCAGTGTTGTGTCGCTATCAAGCCATGGAAGACGACACGTGTAGCCTATATGTATTAGGGTGGGTCGTTTTTTATAGCATACACCATACAGTGTATTATGGTTTTGTCACATCGCGTTAACAGAGGCTCTTCACATGGAGGAGTTATCTCACCATTGCTATGGTTCCGTGTTATAAACGAAATATTAGTCAAATTCGAACCCATTGGGATTAAGGTAATAGCATATGTGGACGATGTTAATACTCTTCATAAGTTTATTTCCGTCCGTAATGAGTAAAATCATACATGGAGTCCTGGTGCGGAATAGGGGTCTGAGAGTGGATCCTGGGAAGACAGAGAAATTGTTATTCACTGCCACATTCAAGACTACATGTGCAGTCTTCAATCTGCAGCAGCTACAAGGTCAGGAAATACCACTATCGAACCATACCAAGTACTTAGGTGCGATTTTAGACTCAATATTATCTTGGAAGCATAATACCAACGTCGAGCTCAGACCTAATATGGTAATGGATGTACACAAGCCTAATTAGACCCATACTCTCTTTTGACACAGTGGTTTGGTGTCCAGTCGCTGAAAAGAACACCACACAAAAGGTACTGTATAGTGCCGTACCCTCAATGCGATGATAAACATACTGCCAATAGATCTACATACAGGTGTCCGCCGGGAAGGTATACTACTTTGTTTTGCCGCCATTTTGGTAAACATTAGTCTTGACAGTTCATATTTGGCAGTCGTGAAGTAGAGACGTGGCAAATTTATTATGGAAAAATATTCGATAAACCAACGTGTTTTAATCGTTAAAACATGACAACCTCGATTTTCATGAAAAAATCATAATGAGTGACGAGGTACATTTTCATTTGAATAGATATATAAATAAATAGAATAGTCGGTTCTGGGCAATGAAAAACCCTCAAATTATTCATCAGTCACCTTTGCACCCATTAAAAGTGACACTCTAGTGAGCAATTTGGTTAGGAGGAATCATTGGACCTTACTTCTATGAAAATTAAAACTGTCAAGGGGGAGCGATATCGTGATATGATTGAAAACTTTTTAACGCCAGGACTGCATGCTTTGGGCTTGATTAACATGTGGTATCAACAAGACGGTGCCACATCTCATACAGCCAGGATTACAATGGAAACAAACAAAGTAGTATACCTTCTATTTGTTTTTGCATATTTTATGCAAACTGCATATTTGCATATATCGTGCATATAACTACAAAAAAATATGCAAACACATTTATGTTTAAAATTCATCGCAAATTCGATCATTTGCCGTTGTTCCATTTTGTACCGGCTATTATTGTTCTATAAAAAGATTAGCAGCAGAAGACTGTCGCATAAAACTCTGTACATGGTTACCTTAATTCTGAAAGGGCGTAACAGACAAATGACTGAAGCTTTAATCTTGAATTTTGGTGTGAGTGCGGGAAGGAAATCGTTATAGAAAATTATGTTCCAAAAATTAGTTAATTTTCTCCAATTTGCCGATGCATATTTTTTGCATATGCGATTTTTTATTTGCACATGCATTTTTCATTCAAAATTTGCACATTATATTTTGCATATTTTGTTCATTTTCCCTTGCACAATTTTTGCATATAAAATGCATATATGGAATATGCAGATTGCATTGAATTTAGAATCCAAAAATATACCTAATCCCAAAATATGAATGTCTTCGGATGACAAATAGAGATTGCATATAATTCCGCTGTCTAGTAATAAGCTATCGCAACGACACAACAGTGTATTGGAATATTCTACGACATCAAATATCGTGAACTTTGACCATCTTGTCAAGTCAGGCCGTATATCCGAGGTAGTTCTCATTTGGATCCAAGGTCACAGGGGACTAGATGGAAACGAAAAGGGTGATGAATTACCCCTTGAAGGAAGCTCTCCTATCGCTTACCACACATCGTTCGTAAGTCGCAACGCCGCACAATGGAGTGGCTTCATAAATGTTTGTACAAAAAAATAAGGAGTGGTACTGATCATTAAAAGTTGGCACCGAGCATTATATTAACTAAATTAAAACAAAACAGAATTTTAATAAAATTGGTAGGCCCAGGCAATCCAAACGGATTTTTTTCGCATACATTTTTTCTATCCAATTCTTGTTTTCTAGTTTGCTTCCCGTTCCAAAAATTCGAGAGAATTATTTTTTTAATTGAAAGAAAACTGAACAAATTCGGGAGTTCCTTCTACGGAATGGACTGTATATTACTATGGTTTGAAACTCCAGGAAATTTGTAACAAGAGGAAGACAAACAGAAAAAAAGACACAGGGTTAGTTTATATGAAGAACAGATTTTTATTGAGTATGGGCCAAATACATATACATAAAATAACATCACTCTCGCTAACTCCGCCCACTTTTGGACCAATAACGTAGACTACCACCAGATACATATGCACAAAATTACAGCACTCACGCTAACAAATTGTGCAAGATATCTAAATTTAAAAATTTGGTCTATGTGGGCGGGGCCAAGCCCATTGGCCCGATCTCGCCCATTTTTGGACCCATCACGTAGACTGTCACCAGATACATATACACTAAACTACAGAACACTCGCTAATAAATTGTGGAAAATATTTCAATTTCAAAATTTGGCTTATATGGGCGGGGCCACGCCCATTGGTTCGATTCCGCGCATTTTTGGAAAATTCACATAATCTGCCACTAAATGCATACACATAAAATTTCAGCACTCTAGCAAAAAAAATTCTCAATATCAAAAATTTACCCATATGGGCGGGTCCACGCCTACTTGGTACATCGAAAATTCAGGCACCCTATTTTCACCACCCCCACACATGTACATTCTGTGAAAATTTCACGAAGATCGGTCCAGCCGTTTAGACGCCTATACGGTACAAACAAACAAATACACATTCTTCTTTATATAAAATACTAGCTGGCCCCGGTCCACTTCGTTGGCCCAGACTTCAGATTTCCGATTCTGTCCATTTTTGGATCAATCACGAATACCGCCTTCAAATGCATATACATAAAATAACAGCACTCTCTCTAACAAATTTTTCGAGATATATTCCAAAAAATGGCTCATATGGGCAGGGTCACGCCATTTGGTTCGATTCCGCCCATTTTTTAACCAATTACGTAGACTGCCATCAAATCCATATTCACAAAATTACAGCACTCTCGCTAAAAAATTGTGCAAGATATGTGTCTCAATTTCGAAATTTGGCTTATATACGCGGGGCCACGCCAATTAGTTTGATCCGTCCCATTTCCTGACCAATCACGTAGACTGCCACCAGATACATATACACAATATACAGCGCTCATTTAAACAAATTGTGCAAGATATCTCAATTTCAAAATTACGTTTATATGGGCGGGGACACGCCCATTGGTTGATTCACACCCTTTTTTTGTTTAATCACGTAGACTGCATGAGATGCACAAAATTAAAGCACTCTCACTAACAAAATGCGGTGCCATGTCCATTGGTCTGATCCCGCCCATTTTTGGAGCAATCACGTAGACTGTCATCAGATACATATACAAAACTGCAGCACACTCGATAACAAATTGTGCAATATATCTCAATTTCAAAATTTGGTTTATATGGGCGGGGCCACGCCCATTGATCCGATACCGCCACTTTTTAGACCATTCACGTAGGCTATCGCCCAATACATATGCACAAAATTAGAGCACTATCGCTAACAAATTGTGCATGGTCTATCAATTTCAAAATTTGGCTTATACGGGCGGGCCACGACGTTAGTGTGACCCCGCCCATTTTTGGCCAATCACGTAGACTGCCACCAGATATATATACACATAATTCCAGCACTCTCGCGAAAAAATTGTGCAAAATATCTCAATTTAACAATTTGGCTTATATGGGCGGGGCCACTCCTATTGGTACGAACCCGCCCATTTTTGGACCAATCACGTAGATCGCCAATGGATATATATACACAAAATTCCAGGTCTCTCGCTAAAAAATTGTGCAAGATATGACATTTTTAAAATTTAGCTGATATGGGTGGTGCCACGCCCATTGGTCCTATCCCGCCCATTTTTGGACCAATTACGTAGAATGCCACCAGATACATATACACAACATTGCAGCACTCTCGATAGCAAATTGTGCAAGATATCTCAATTCAAAAATTTGACTTATATGGGCGGGGCCACGCCCAATGGTCCGATTCCGCCCATTTTTGAACCAATCACGTATACTACCAATACATATACACAGAATTACAACACTCTCTTATGAATTGTGAAAAGTATCTAAATTTCAAAATTTGGCTTATATGGGCGGCGCCGCGCCCGTTTGTCCGTTTCCGCCCATTTATAAACCAATCATGTAAACTGGAACCAGATACATATGCACAAAATTACAGCACTCTCGCTAACAAATTGTGCAAGTTAAATCAATTTTAAAATTTCGCTTATATGGGCGGGGCCACGCCCATTCGTCCGTTTCAGCCCATTTTTGGACCAATCACGTAGACTACCACCAGATACATATCCACAAAACTACAGCACTCTCGCTAACAAATTGTGGAAAATATTTGAATTTCAAAATTCGCCTTATATGGGCGGGGTCACGCCCATTGGTCCGATCCCACCCATTTTTGGACCAATCACGTAGACTACTACCAGATACATATCCACAAAACTACAGCACTCTCGCTAACAAATTGTGCAACATAAGTCAATTTCAAAATTTGGCTTATATGGGCGCGGCCACGCCCATTGGCCGATCCCGCCCATTTTTGGACCAATTGAGTAGACCACCACCTAATACATATGCACAACATTACAGCACTCTCGCTAACAAATTGTGCAATATATATCAATTTAAAAATTTGGTTTATAAGGGCGGCGCCACGCCCATTGGTCCAATCTCGCCCATTTTTGGACCAATCACGAAGACTGCCACCAGATACATATGTACAAAATTACAGCTCTCGCTAACAAATTGTGCAAGATATCTCGATTTCAAAATTTGGCTTAAAGGAGCGGAGCAACGCCCAGTAGTCCGACCCCGCCTATTTTTGGACCAATCACGTAAGTCGCCAACAAGATATCGCATGCAAGATATCTCAAATTCAAAATTTGGCTTATATGGGCGGGGCCACGCCCATTGGTCCGATCCCGCCCATTTTTGGACCAATCACGTAGACTGCCACCAGATACATATGTACAACATTACAGCACTCTAGTTAAAAAATTGTGCAAGATATCTCAATTTCAAAATTTGGCTTATATGGGCGGGGCCACGCCCATTCGTCTGATTCCGCCCCTTTTTGGACCAATCACGTAGGTCGCCAACAGATATATTTACCCAAAATTACAGCTCTCTCGCTAACAAATTGGGCAAGATATCTCAAATTCAAAACTTGGCTTATATGGGCGGGGCCACGCCCTTTGGTCCGATTTCGTCCATTGTTGAACCAATCACGTAGAGTGCCACCAGATACATATGTACAAAATTACAGCTCTCTCGCTAACAAATTGTGTCAGATATCTCGATTTCAAAATGTGGCTTAAAGGGGCGGGGCCACGCCCATTAGTCCGACCCCGCCCATTTTTGGACCAATCACGTAGACTGCCTCCATATATATATATACAAATTTCTAGTTCTCTCACTAACAACTTGTGCAAGATATCTCAAATTAAAAATTTGGCTTATATGGGCGGGGTCACGCCCATTGGTCCGATCCCGCCCATTTTTTGACCAATCACGTAAGTCGCCAGCAGATATATATACACAAAATTACAGCTCTCTTGCTAACAAATTGTGCAAGATATCTCGATTTCAAAATTTAGCTTAATGGGGCGCGGCCACGCCCATTAGTCTGACCCCGCCCATTTTTGGACCAATCACGTAGACTGCCTCCAGATATATATAAACAAAATTACAGTTCTCTCGCTAACAAATTGTGCAAGATATCTCAAATTCAAAATTTGGCTTATATGGGCGGGGTCACGCCCATTTGTCCGATCCCGCCCATTTTTCTACCAATCACGTAGACTGTCACCAGATACATATATATACGCAAAATGTCAGCACTCTTGCTAACAAATTATGTAATATATCTCAATTTCAAAATTTGGCCTATATGGGCGGGACCAAGCCCATTGATCCGATCCCACCCATTTTTGGACCAATCACGTAGACTGTCACCAGATACTTATACACAAAATTACAGCACTATCGCTAAAAAATTCCTCAAGATATCTCAATTCCAAAATTAGCCTTATATGGGCGGGGCCACGCCCATTTGTCCGATCCAGCCCATTTTTGGACCAGTCACGTAGATTGCCACCAGATATATATAAACTAAATTGCAGGTCGCTAACATTTTTTTCAAGATATCCCAATTCCAAAATTTGCCTTATATGGGCGGGCCTACGCCCATTTGTCCGATCCCGCCCATTTGTATACCACAAAATTGCAGCATTCTCGCTAAAAAATTGCTCAAGATATCTCAATTCCAAAATTTGCCTTATATGGGCGGGGCCACGCCAATTTTTGGACCAATCACGTAGACTGCCACCAGATATGTATACACAAAATTGCAGCACTCTCGCTAAAAAATTGCTCAAGATATCCCAATTCCAAAATTAGACTTATATGGGCGGGGCCACGTCCATTTGTCCGATCCCGCCCATTTTTAGACCAGTCACGTAGACTGCCACCAGATATATATAAACAAAATTGCAGAACTCTCGCTAAAAAATTGCTCAAGATATCTCAATTCCAAAATTTGCCTTATATGGGCGGGGCCACGCCCATTTACAGCACTCTCGCTAATAAATTGTGCAAGATATCTCAATTTTAAAATGTTGCTTATATGGGCGGGGCCACACCCATTGGACCGATCCCGCCCATTTTTGGACCAATTACGCAGTCTTGTACCAGATACATGTACGCAAAATTTCAGCGCTCTCTTTTACAAATTGTGTAAGATATCTCGATTTCAATATTTGGCTTATATAGACGGGGCCACGCCCATTGGTCCGATTCCGCCCACTTTTGGTCCAGTCCCGTAGACTGCCACCAGATACATATGCACAAAATTACAGTACTCTCGCTAACAAATTGTGGAAGATATCTCCATTTTAAAATTCGGGCGAGGCCACGCCCATTGGTCCGATTCCTCCCACTTTTGGACTAATCTCGTAGACTACCACCAGATACATATGCACCAAATTAAAGCACTCTCGCTAACAAATTGTGTAAGATATCGCAATTTAAAAATTTGTCTTATGTGGGCGTGGCCACGCCCATTGGTCCAATCCCGCCCTTTTTTGGACCAATCCCGTAGACTACCACCAGATACATATGCACCAAAGTACATACAACACTCTCGCTAACAAATTGTGTAAGATGTCTCAATTCCATAATTTGGCTTACCAAGCCCCTTGGTCCGATCACGCCCATTTTTGGACCAACCACGTAGACTGCCACCAGATACATATGTACAAAATTACAGCACTCTCGCTAACAAATTGTGCAAGATATCTCAATTTTAAAATTTGTCTTATGTGGGCGGGGCCACGCCCACTTGATATATCGAAAATTCAAGTACCCTATTTTCACCAGGCCCCACATATGTACATTCTGTGAAAATTTCAAGAAGATCGGCCCAGCCGTTTAGACCTCTATTCGGTACAAACAAACCAACAAACAAACAAACACACATTCTTCTTTATACATATAGACAACTAAAAGCGTTAAGTTCAGCCATACAGAATCTTATATACCCTCCACCATGGATAGCATGTGATACACAAAATAACTCAAACCTAAAGAAAATAACACCGAAAAACACAAAAAAATATAGTATATGAGAACAGTAGGAATCACAACAAGTAAGATGCTACATATGGGAGCTAATATATCTAAATATGGACCGATATCGCCCATTTGCAATCCCAAACAACCTGCAACTATAAGAAATATGTATACCAAATTTTATCAACCTAGCTCTATTATTACGGACTGTAGCGTGATTACAACAGACGGACGGACGGACATGGCTAAATCGTTTTAGAATTTTACGACGATTAAGAATACTCGTATATATACTTTATGAGGTCTCAAATCAATATTTAGAGGTGTTACAAACGGAGTGACAAAATGAATATACCCCCATCCTATGGTGGAGGGTATTAAAATGTAGTATATGTATATAGGAACAGTAGGAATCACAATAAGTAAGATGCTATATATGGGAGCTATATCAAAACATTGACCGATATGGCCCATTTGCAATCCCAAACAACCTGCAACTGTAAGAAGTATTTGTACCAAATTTGATCAACCTAGTTCTATTATTGCGGACTGTAGCGTGATTACCACAGACGGACGGACAGACGGACATGGCTAAATCGTCTTAGAATATGAATATATATACTTTATGGGGTCTCAGATCAATATTTACAGGTGTTACAAACGGAGTCACAAAATGAATTTGGATATATGGGATAATACAGTTCACAGATGAAAGGGGGGTTTCATTTAATTGACTCTAGTTCTCGCGATAGCTTTACATTTCTTATCACATATCTTTTTCATCCGCTCAGCAGTTTCGGCAATATCTTTCAAAATTGAATTGCATTAAAATATAAGTCATCCGATATCTTGCTTAGCACCCTCGCTAGACTTTACTTAAATTTTTCAAAAATAAAATAACATTTTTCAAAAAAACATAAATGCACGTTTCATATTTAAATATTTCTCTTTTTTGAAATTGAGAGGTCGAAAAATAAAAAAGGTTATTGACACCAAAATGCTTAGTAGCTTTAATATGAAAGAAACTAGGTTAAGTTTTCTTTAGTTTTGTTTTCATATATTTCAAAATCATAATTTTAGGTCAAATATCCTAGAATTATTTTTTCTATTTTTGGCCATAAAAGATATTCATAATCACGATAAACCATCACTTCGTGCATCACTTAATTTATATTTTGTCTCAATCAAAGAAAAATTTATCCCTACTCTACTTTATTCCTTTAGGAAATTTTATCATTGTAACTGATTGAAGTATAACATCAGATTTGTTTATTGTTTAAATGATTAAAGTGTTAAAGTGTTAATCAAATAGTTAAACACACTTAATACGCCTTGATACAGTTCTCTGTTATAACAAATAAAAGCGTTAAGTTCGATCATGCCGAATCTTTTATACCCTCCATCATATATAGCATGTGAATGGTTTCGGGCACTATTTATGATATTATCAAATTTCAGCCCGATTCGTTGAAATTTGTGGTTTTTGTTGCGTTAAAAAGTAAAATCTAAGGGGACCTTTGTATGGGGGCTATATCAAAACATGAACCTATGGCTACCGTTGTTCGTGTGAAGGTTTCTGGGTGTAAATAAACCCCAGTTACCAATTTTCAGCCCTATCAGTAGACATTTGTGGTCTATATGGTGTAAAGAAGTCAAATCGGATGGATGCCATATATGGGGGCTATATGAAAATATGGACCGATATTGCCCATTTTAAATCCTAAGTTACCTGCTATCAGGAGTATATATACCAAATTTGGGCCACTTACCTCAAGTATTATAGATTACAACAGATGGACATGGGTACATCGTCTTAGAATTTTAAGGCGATGAAAAAATTATACTTTATGGATTCTCAGATCAATATTTAGAGGTTTTACAAACGGAGTGACAAAATAAATATACCCCCCTCCTATGGTGGAGGGTATACAAACATGTGAAACATTGTTGTAAACATTAAGATTGCGTTGCAGTATGATTTGCAGTATTTGTAGAAAAATTGGAAGCAAAAAAAACAAGCCCACTACATGAACAACAATTCAAATTATGTACATGTGCTTCACAGTCGGTGCTAAATTGGTAAAGACGCATAAAATCTACGCACCAATCAGTGTCCACATGCCAGGCAAGAGACAGTCATTGGCTTAGGCAAGAGACAGTCAGGCAGTACTATGAGGGATGGACAGAAATCGACACCTTTAGGTTAACTAGACAAATCTGACCATGATGCGACCTGAAAAGTCGTGTCGTCTGTGATTTTTATGATGTTGACAAGCCCGTAACGGGTCAGATCAAAGATACCGCAACTTTACACATATTAAGACAGTATTTTAAGTTAACATTTTCCTCCCAGCAAAATCTTGGTAAGTACATGTCATTACCACTTGCATTACCTGGTAATGACATCTTATTTCCCCCTGCATTACATTCAGTCAACAAATAATGACATACATGATTGCGTAATTATTATTAAGCGATCTTTCTATAAATCGCGAGGTAGGCCAGTGGATATGATACTAAACTAAGAAACCATGAGGTCGCGAGTTCAATCCCATCTCCCGGCAAATAACATTTTCGACATATGACGACAGCAATCGATAATTATTCTCCTTGCAATTTTACACTCTTTGCAATTTTACGCTTTTTCCAATTTTACTCTCTTGTACGTTCTCAACTCGTGGTGGTGAACAAGCAATAACAACTCGGAAATATCCTCTATCACCAAACAAACACACTCATAAAAGTATACCTTACGTTCACGCTTACTTTTGAATTAGTTATTTTAATTATTTTAAGCTTCTTGTATGCTTGAGTGGAAGTACTTTCCTCCAATGACATGTACATATGTGTAAAAATAATTCGCAGGGAGTCAGAATTATAAGCAGTTACTACTTTTGAATTTCGCTTACCCGTCAGGTTATTTGGTAATGGGAAATTTTGCTGAGCTAATGCGGCATTCAAATACCGGCAACAATGTGCACTTATCCGACTCACATGAATGTATTGTGTGCACGTAAGCGAAATGTTAATGCTGATTCTGCGTTAAGACTTTTAAGTGAAAAGTAGCTAAGCGAAAAATACTGTAGTATATTTATTCTTCGGAAATATAGGCGAAATTTTCACTGCCCTGTTGGTACCTCTCAAACAATGGGACTAATATGTCAACAATTTATAGTCAATAATTTTTATATCATAAGACTCAAATTTAGGTGTTGTGCAGTTCTTTGCAGTACCTTCTCGAACAAATTCAGCGTAAATTTGGTAGAATGAAATGTTATAAGAATCCACTGCTTATTTGAAAGTAATTTCCGCATAACTTCTATAGAAATCATCCCAATATTCTGGCATCTGCAGCACAAAATACTAATTGGTTTACTCTACTGAAAAATGCTTGCTCGTATTTATTTACATATTTTAAACAATTTAACTGATTTAAACTGTTATTAGAACCCCTGCGCTATTAATGGCATATGTCTCCTATAAGAAATTCAAAGGAATATTTGTAGATGTACATAAGTACGATCCCTCGACTGTCAATGAATGTACTTGACTCTCAATGAATTAATACGCACTCTTTCAATATTAATAATAATATTAATAACAATATTACGTAGAGAATAACATTATTATTATTATTATTACTTTTATGATTGTAGTCGTACAGGCTGCTGCCGCTGGTGTGAATTACGATTATGGTAATTTAAAAATGGTGTACGAACGGACAGACGCGCCGACGAATACGACGTGCGTTTTAGTTCACGGTGTTACGCATACAGCGTATCTGCTATGCTCAGGGAAATAATGAAGATTTGTAATGCAATCGCTGCTCCCATCACTCACCATTACCATCGCGGCCATTGTGGTCGTAGTCGAATCGTTATCAGAAGATGTGCAAATTAATTTGTATACCTTCTTGGGCTCACGGATGGAAGGAGGCGCGGTTGTTGGTTGGCAAAGATGATGAGAAGAAATATTCAGACATTCGTCCGCGAGTGATCAGTACTATAACTATTTTAGTATTAATAGCAATAATAAGATGAAAATTACAACCCAACAAACAAAGTCATGTGAAATGAGTGCAATTTCCAGTAGAAAACTAAATTAAATCGACAAGACTAGTAAATGCCGATTAATAACACAGTGCCACAAAAAAACATGAAGTTAAAAACTCTGTGACGCGATATTATTTTTCTTGTACGTCTTGTCGAGTAAAACTAGAATCTTTTGTGAAATTCCCCAGACACCCCCCAAAATCCGAACTTACGTGCACTTTTTCGGCTATAACTTCGTTAATTAGCAACCGATTTTATATGTTCATTTATGCCAAATCTTTACATAAATACTAGCATTGACCAATGCATATATCAATACATTAGAACCAAATATATTTGCGATTTGACTTTCACAAATAAAATATCTGTTTACACACAAACAAAGTTATGGTTTAAGAAGCTTTCCAAATATATTTTATTTAAATAAATTTTTAAAACTTTGCTGACTTTTTCGAAATTTAGTTATTTTTGTCCTAGACTTCGTGTTATACTTTATAGTTAAAAAATCATAAGAGGCATTAGCTTTTGCTTTACATAGGTAATTTTTAATTTATAAATATTCCAATTCATCACTTTTTACTATACCATCAATGCCATTTATAGTTTCGAAAGATTATACGATTTAAATTTCAATTAAAATGTACAATTTCTTAAAAAATACACTTTGAACTTTTGAAAAACAGAAAGCTTGCCTTTAAATTAAGGCATTAGTACATCTTTGTTTCGGAAATATTAGTTCCACATAATAAAATATTAGGATGCGAACATAATTTTGTTTAGAACAATGTCCTTCCAACATATAATATTTGTGTGTGTCAAATATTATCTATATATTTGGGGTGTACCATACACATATGTATATTTCATGCAGAGTATGTTTGGGATAATATACTGCAGAAGCGTATTTTTTCAGCGTGTATATGTAGCGACCGATTGGGGCCTGTATTTTACATACAATTATTTTGAAATTTAGCATGCTAGAGTTTATTGATCTATGGACCAACATTTACAAATTTTAAGAAAATCAGTTAAGATTTAGCTATAGCTCCCATTTATATGTTTCGTCCGATTTGGCCATTTAGCTCTATAGAAGCTGTATTTTACATCCAATTATTTTGAAATTAGCATTGTAGAGGTTTTTGATCCATGGACCGACATTGTTCAGTTTGAAGAAAATCGGCTCAGATTTATATATATCTACCATACATATGATTCGTCCGATTTGGCCCTTTAGCCTTATAGATAGCTGTAGTTTATATAAAATCGATTTGAAAACATTGCCAAATTTGAAAAAAATCGGTATAGATTTAGTTATAGCTCATATATGTATCGTCGAATTTGGGCCATCAGCCCTATAGAAGGTGTATTTTACATCCAATTGTTTTTAAATGTAGCAGGGTAGAGTTTATTGGTCTATGGACCAACATCGCCAAATTTTAAGAAAATTGGCTCAGATTTACTTATAGCTCCCATATATATGTTTCGTCCGATTTGGCCCTTTAGTTCTATAGAAGCTGTAGTTTACATCCCATCGTTTTTAAATTTAGCATGATTCATGAACTAAAATTTCTTAATTTTGAAGGAAATCGGTTCAGATTTAGATATAGCTTTCATATATATGTTTCTTCCGATTTGGCTACAGAGGAAGATGCGTACCAAATGTGAATTGTGTAAACAAATTTTAGTCGAAGTATACATTGGATATTTCATTGTTATCCAATATTACTAGAGTGGTGTAGTGTGTCATATAGTCGGCCCCGCCCGACTTTGGCCTTTCCTTTCTGGTTTTTACTTATTAAAAGTTTTATTCTATGACTCTTTAGGTATCACAAAGTTATGATAAATTGAAGGTATTTGATAGGTATTTTTAAGTATTGTTGATGATTATAATCGTCATATTTCTATAATTTTTTTTGTCGATTGGAATAACAAAAAAGCTTTTCGAAAAAAATCATAACTTCCTTTTTAAGTCACAAATAAAAAAGGAGCTTAAACATTTGTCATCATATTTCGTTAAATATTAATTTTTCGAAAAAATTACTATGTATATAAAATGTTGATTTCATATATAAAAATGATTAAGTTTCTTTTTTCCAATCCCGGTCCACAGTGCGACGGTTTATATGCAGAACCTTTAACAGTTGTATGAAAGTTGACCATGTATACTGTTCATCACCGACAGATTATCTCAGCTTGTTGGACATAGATGCAGGTCTGTCGTGTCGGTCTGTCACGTCACGGCCCACGAAATGTCATAGGGACTGAATCGTTGCTAATGCGTACACAGAACCAGGGCTGTGGAGTCGAAGTCGGCGTTGTTTTTGCTGCTTTCATTAAATTATACTTTCCAACAAATACATTGTATACTTTTAAAATATTTTGTATAAATATATGAATGGACACACATATGAATGAATATGTTTGGTCCGGAATATAACTGATTCAGTACATTTTATAAAATCGATCTCGGAGTCGCAGTCGGAGTCGACTCCGAGATGAATTTTGCAAAATTATCTAATTCAAATATTTTCGCGATTAAAAATTTCGATTGATATGTATCTACATAAACATATTTATACAAAATAAGTAAAAAAATAATAAAATTTATGCATTTGAAAGTATATTTTCATGAAATTTGCAAAAACAACGCCGCCTCCGACTCCACAGCCCTGCACAGAACACAGTAACCGCTGACAGCGAACCGACATGTCCAATGGGCACGGTTCGCATAACACTCCGGATTTAGATTAGGTAAAGTTAGACTCCGGAAAACTTAGTTGGATTTATGCTATCTTCACAAAGTTATTGGCAATGTGTACACGCTGAAAAAAAATCGCGTCTGTAGTATATTGTCCCAAATATATTCTGCTCGAAACATATATATTTTTAGGGTACATTCCGAATATATAATTTTTGACACACAAAATATTACTCAAACATTATATGTTCTGTAGGATGCTATTCTAAACAAAACAAGTAAAAGCGTTAAGTTCGGCCATGCCGAATCTTATATACCCTCCACCATGGATAGCATGTGACCTCACAAAATAACTCAAACCTAAAGAAAATAACACCGAAAACACAAAAGATATAGTAGATGAGAACAGTAGGAATCACAACAAGTACGACGATTAAGAATATATATACTTTATGGGGTCTCATATCAATATTTAGAGGTGTTACAAACGGAGTAACAAAATGAATATACCCCCCCATCCTATGGTGGAGGGTATAACAATGTTTCCGTACTAATACTCATATTTTTTGTTTGGAACTATTATTTCCCAATGTCTCGTTTTTAGTAAGAATTGTTAGCTCCTGAAAAATCCATCAACTGCAATCTCCACCTCTTCATTGCTGGCAAAACTTTTTCCGCCAAGCCATTTATTCAAGTTTGGAAACAAAAAATATTACGAAGGAGCTAAATCTGCATTGTCTTGATTCAATATCCGATGTCAATATCCGATGTATAGCACACGCTGAAAAAAAATAGCTTCTGTAGTATATTGTCCCAAACATATTCTGCTTGAAATATAGAAATGTTTAGGGTACACTCCAAATATATAATATTTGGCACACACAAATACTATATGTTTGGGAGGATATTGTTCTAAACAAATATATGTTCCCGTTCTAATATTTTTTTATTTGGAAGTAATATTTCCGAAACAAAGATTAATTTGTATTTATGGATTTTGGCAACGAATCAATGTCTTAATTTAAAGACAAGTTTTCTGTTTTTCGGAAGTTATGTTTGTAAAATGCAATTAAAACTTAAATCGTAACTATAAATTGCATTGATGGATTGACAAAAAGTGATGTATTGAAATATTTATAAATTAAAATTGTTGATGTGAAACAAAAGCTAATGCTGCTAAAGACATTTTTAACTATAAAGTTTAACACGAAATCTAGGAAAAACTAACTAAAATTCGAGAAACATGGCAAAGTCTAAAAAATCTTGTTTTAAATAAAATATATTTGGAAAACTTCTTAAGCAATAACTTTGTTTGTGTGTAAACACATATTTTATTTGTGAAAGTCAGTTTGCAAATATATTATGTTCTAATATATTAATATATTCGTTCCAAACAAAATTTCTTGATTTTTAAATAATATTTATTTGTTAACAAATATAAAATGTTTAAAAAAATCGTTTCCAAATATATTTTCTTTCAATTCAAACATATCAAAAATGCAGATTTTTCCCCGTGCAGTTTTTGAAATGCCTATGACTTCAACTAGCACGAATCTTCAACCGACGGGTATCCAATTCTATTTTGCTGATTTTTTTAACTATTTCTGGCGTGGACACCTCAATTGGTCGACCACAACGACCATCCCATATTTTATAGTTGTAAACCATGGAGCAGACTCCTCCAAAGTAGAATCAAGCACGGATTTAATATTGGATGGACAGAGACCTTACAAACACCGGGTTTGCATTTTTTCGCCATTTTTCCTGACATACTGTTAGATATGACAACCGTGTGTACATAGCTTTAGGTCCACTACGCTCGAAATGTGTGAGCAAAAGTGTTTGTTAGTAATGGATCGTGTAGATCTTCCCCACCCTGTGAAGTAATACATAAAGGCGGTCCCACGTGGTTAAATGAACCAGTGTTTTGAACGGGGGTAAAGTCAAGCACTATTTGCTAACTCAATCAGGCAAATGTCTTTCGACGATTTATATTTTCAACTCAGTAAAAAAAGGTTAGGTTAGGTTTTAAGGGAGCAGTCGTTTGTTTTAACGTCTTATGTCCATTAGGGTGGGTCAGAAAAAAATATTGCGGTTGTCCGCATCTCAAATGAAAGCTTGTTTTGTTTAGTGAATACCCTCAAAATAGTTCGCCAATATGTTAGCTAGAACGATATAACATAACCTCTAAAATCCATGTTTTTTTTTTGCAAATATCGGACATCTTCGACTTAAGCAGGACATTTTTATACCCTCCACCATAGGATGGGGGTACATTCATTTTGTCACACCTCTAAATATTGATCTGAGACCCCATAAAGTATATATATTCTTAATCGTCGTAAAATTCTAAGACGATTTAGCCATGTCGGTCTGTCCGTCCGTCTGTGGTAATCACGCTACAGTCCGCAATAATAGAGCTAGGTTGATCAAATTTGGAATAAATATTTCTTATAGTTGCATGTTGTTTGGGATTGCAAATGGGCCATATCGGTCAATGTTTTGTTATAGCCCCCATATATAGCATCTAACTTGCTGCAATTCCTACTGTTCTCATCTACTATGTGTTCCTACTGTCTCATCTAAAATTTTTTTTTGTTTTTTTTTCGGTGTTATTTTCTTTAGGTTTGAGTTATTTGGTGAGATCACATGCTATCCATGGTGGAGGGTATATAAGATTCGGCATGGCCGAACTTAACGCTTTTACTTGTTCATATATACAGCTAGAACTCCTTACTCTGCTTAAAACTGTACCAATATTGCGATTCTCTCTCTGATAGAATCGATGTTATTCACGATTTGAGGGCGTAATTTTGCATGAACGTAGCAGCGGTCAGGGAATTGTGGACACAGCCAAGCAATTATAATTCAATATGTGTGATACGGATGTCCACAATACCCTGACACGTACGTTTATGCATAACTGTATCGCGAACAGCTGAGAAATGTTAATAATCAACAATATACTTAGTAGGGATATAAATACTGTTACAACATTGAACACACCCATAACAATAGTAGAAGTGAACATACCCTATTAATACCACGTGGATTATGAAACCTAACCTGTGTAGCGTTAGTTTGTAACGGGTATTCAAAATTGATTCACTTTTCACCATTCAAGCATCGCTGTTATAGCGCTTTTTAAGTGTGGAATAAAAAAAGAGACACTTTTAAAACGCTCCGCTCACTGGGGATTAGTTATGTTCGTCTACCGGTGCATAAAACTGTTTGAGGAGACTGGAGATGTCAAAGACCGCCACCGGTCGGGACGCCCTCGTACTGTTCGAACGCCGCAGGTCATCGAAGTCGTCAAGTCAAAAATTCTGAGAAATCCGCTCAGAAAACAGAAAGCATGGCTCATGAGATGAATATTAACCAAAAATCCATGAGTCGAATTATCAAAAAAGACTTGGGACTTGGGGCTTTCTAACGCCCACTTTTCACAGGACTGTAGGCACTATAACAGCATTACACTGTACAAAAGTCAAGTATTTGTATGCACTGGTATTAAAGTTATTAACCGTTAACTTTTGGTATAAAACGGTCCATCTGTGTGGGAGGTACCAAAAGGGGCTGTACAATAACACACTGCTACAATTTTGAAAAAATCTGTGGAACTTCTGATGCGACATAGTGTAGGTTGTAGATCTCATTGAGGACAACAGGAAAAACAAAATTTGGATGGCCAACCGCAGTAACTGACAGTTTCAAAATTGTTCATAAATTTGTAAGTCCAAGAAATTTTTTAAAAATATTGTAAATATTTTAGAAATAATAAATAAATACAACAGACTGTGAGGTAATTTTTAACACTAATATAACAACTACTCGTATCACTGTTATTAAAATAATATATTCGTAATAAGGTACATGTAGCAACCCCATACAAAAGAAATTTGAAATTTCCTTTTTTTGAAAAATTCGCCTAACTGACGCAATTTTTCTCCGATTGCTGTTAAATCACACTTAATTTAATTGAGAATAAACACACTTTCAGAATGAAATGTAAAAAGATCACCATTGCTAATAAAATATTGCAATACGTCGCGATCAAAGTTGAAACATTGGGAAAATTTGTGGAAGTTTCAAGTTTACACGCCTGTAGCTCTGTGTATTTAACTTAAAGTACCATAATATGCACATATTTTTAAAGGGCTATGTCTCCTCTTTCAAAAGCCGTTATGTAACCAAAAATCGGTTGAAAAATAAGAGTTTAACAAATCGATTTGTACAAGAAGTCAAAAAAAGCTCGTATCACTAAAGTGAGGGTATAAACAAAATTTAACAAACAAAATGATAGGATATATACACGGTCGTCTAAGGAAGCATCTGAACTGATTCCACGGATCGAAAAAGGCCATCATCAGACCCCAGTCATGGTTTGTTGGCGTATCTCTTACGAAGGGATCACTGACTTGCAATTCTGTGAACAAAGTCCAATTTTTTTGTTCTATCATCACGCCTAAATGGCTGAATCAATTTCCTTAAAACTTGGTGGACAGATATGCCAATACCTGGGAAGAAGCGTGGGCTACATTGATTTTCCATTTTCCGCCATGGTATAAAGGCCGCGGGCTATTTCCAAAGAAGTTGTTCGGTCCGTTGTCTGCTCCTGTGCTATGACAAACTTGAGTTTTGTTTTAGTTCTTTCAGAAGCTTCTTATAATATAGAAAGCTGAATCTATGTAAATATGTAGTAATATCTGTTCACGACAAATATGTGGTTTTAAACAAATTAAAATCGAAGTACATTTAACAAAATGTGCATACCTGATTGTTGGAAAAGTCTAAAAAAGTTGTATATACCTAGTATTGTGAAATATTGAAAGATAGAAAATGGTTAGCTGAATACATCTATGCTGTAATGCAGTTTTAAATTCTCGACTGTGGTCGGTGCAGCAGTGACCAAAACAATGTTCATTATTGCAGTACTTTTAAAAGTTCCTTCAGAGCTATTAACCCACAAATTTATATTTCCTACAGTGGTATTGGCAAAACCTTGTGAAATATATGAGCTGAATGTCTGAAAGATCGGACTGGCTGGTTTCTTTGAACATTTTAATGCTTCCTAAATATAGGGATCGATCTGTTCTACAAAACTATTCGTCCTTTAATTTTGCTCTAGGCATCTGCAGACAAATTTTTCTCTTTTTTTTTAATTGTCTACAATTCCTACTCTTCTCATCTACTCTACATATACTATATTTTATACCCTCCACCATAGGATGGGGGTATATTAATTTTGTCACTCCGTTTGTAACACCTCTAAATATTGATCTGAGACCCCATAAAGTATATATATTCTTAGTCGTCGTAAAGTCGATTTAGCCATGTCCGTCTGTTGTAATCACGCTACAGTCCGTAATAATAGAGCTAGGTTGATCAAATTTGTTAGAAATATTTCTTATAGTTGCAGGTTGTTTGGGATTGCAAATGGGCCATATCGGTCAATGTTTTTATATAGCCCCCATACAAAGGTCCTTCTAGATTTTACTTCTTCACATGATATCCATGGTGGAGGGTATATGTATATGATACGGCCAGGCCGAATTTAACGCTTTTACTTGTTTTTATTATTTTTATACCCTCCACCATAGGATGGGGGGTATATTCATTTTGTCACTCCGTTTGTAACACCTCTAAATATTGATCTGAGACCCCATAAAGTATATATATTCTTAATCGTCGTAAAATTCTAAGACGATTTAGCCATGTCCGTTCGTCCGTCTGGATTGCGTACACACCATGATCCGGACCATGGCGGTTTAATAGCAGAGGGTGGAAATACCAGCTACAGAAAAATTTCAACAGCCGGCAGATGCAAAAATTCAAAAGTTTTTCTATGTATAGACATGTAGTGAACCTCTAAACAAATAACATTAGTCTACTTACACATTTAAAAAAGAGTTTATTGTAGATCTAACTGCATCAAATTTTACATCAATGACAATAACATCATATAAAGTGTTAAAATCCATGCACATTCTACGAATAGGCTCTGCCGAAGCATAATTTGTACGTTGAAAATCAATGTGTAATAGTTGGTAATATCTGGAAGGTCTATATGGTACATTGAATCCAATCCTAGACAGAATCCATTTATATTTTTCAGCACCATGGTGGTGTTCAGCATAATACGTCTACTCTTAAGAGTAGGCAGTCTTATCAAACTCAACCTGCTCGTATAGGGTGGAAGACTAAAATCCCTGTACCAATGAAGATGTCTTAAAGCGAAAAATAGAAATTGTTTTTTAACCGATTCAATCTTATCAACGTAAGTCCCGTATTAGGGGTCCCACACTACAGACCCATATTCTAGAATAGCTCTAACTAGGGACGTATACAACTGCCTAGTTACATATGGATCTACAAATTCTTTAGCCCATCGCTTAATGAAACCGAGCACGCCAAAAGCTTTATTCACCATTGTAATTATGTGATTATTGAAATTGAGTTTATGATCCATTAATATACCAAGATCCACAAAGGAGTCAACAGTATCTAATTGGGAACCATGAAGACTAAACCTAGATGTAATCGCCCTCGACCTAGAGAAACACATATGTTTACATTTCTTAAGATTAAGTTCCATGCAATTTACGAGTATATCACACCCATTCACACCCTGAAGGAGCATTGAGTCTTCAGATGTATTATAAGAATAAAATATCTTAACATCATCTGCATACATCAGCAAATTTGAACTAAGGCATGTGTGAAGGCCGAAGGTGGACATTTCGAATGAATGCTTGCTATACAATAAATTTGGTCCAAAAGCATTCATTAATTTTAATGTTATTGCATAAAGTGTGTGTAACAGTATTTATGCCCCTACTAAGTACATACACATACAAAAGATATTCTTTTCATAAATAAAGTGCCTCCATAAAAAATTACAAATTTGGTAAAAATTATTTTCATAAATAAAGTGCCTCTATAAAAAAATTAAAATTTCGTAAAAATACGCCCTCAAATCGTGAATAACTTCGGTTCTATCCGAGCGAGAATTACAATATTGGTACAGTTTTGAGCGGAGTTCTAGTTGCACATATTGAAAATGTCTCTCTTTAGACTAACATGTCCGATATTTGCAAGAAAAACATGAATTTTAGAGGTTATGTAATATCGCTCTAGCTCACTGGGGCCTTAAGATATTGCCGAAATATTTTGAGCATATTCACTAAACAAAACAAGCTTTTATTTGAGATGCGGACAGCCGCGATATTTTTTTCTGACCCGTCCCATGACCCATGAGTTGAGCAATCAATCATTGCCCTGTTACAGTCCAACACCCTTCTGGACTTCACCTTTTTGGGCGAAAATGCTTTGATTGCCATTTGGTTATCTGTGATAATATTAGCGTTTTTAGGCTTTGCGGAGATACTAAGCCCATTCACACACTCGGTGATTGCTCGAACTTCTAGTTCCTTAATAAAAAGTCCCAGAACCGTCCTTATTCCTATTTTCGGTGCAACCAGTGTTCCGTACTTCAAGGAGCGCCTGTCTGGTACAAATGAAGCACAGTTAGCTGCAAGCCGTACTTCAGGAATGCGGTAGGAGATTACCGTTGTTTGAATGTGGTCGGCTACTGATTCTAAATTCTTCTGATGGTACGACTTGTGGTCTCGATTAATTTATTCATCCATCACTTGTAGACGTCTTGCTGTGAGGGCTGCCTCATACTTTATACGGATTTCTATTTAATGCGCAGCATAGCCCCCAAGGCCCTTGTTGGAGCGGTTCTAATTGCCCCGCTTATTCCTAGACAGCACATACGTTGAAATTTATGTAATGTTTTTATGTTGCACTTCTTAGTCAATTGATGTTCACCACACTATTGAGGCGTATGTTATTATTGGACTTGAACTTAATCCCCTTTTCGAAGCTATAGCTCTTCTGCACAACGACCAACATCTGTGAGCCTTGGAGGCTTTTTCTTCTATGTCATCATTCCTTTCATTACTCCTAATTATTTCATCTTGTTAGATATTCGGAAAACGAGTTTAGTCGATTCGCGCAATCTTTGTTTTCCTTGTAAATCGATTTATTTACTCCTACTAAATTTTCTCTCTTGCTTTCCTCAAAATTTGTTGCTGGGTTTGCATAGCGTTTCAGTATTTAACTGTATGTGATGCGAGACGTATGTAATTTATACAAAGAGATTAATATAATAAATATGCGATACAATGTAAAACGAATGCGAATTATGAACAATATTTATTTACAACAACAACATTCACCAATACAAGAGGAATATAATCTAAAATGCAACTCCGAGAGAACAATTCAATGATAATAAACGTCATAAGTGGGGAGGGGGCGCTGGGAACGCGATGCGAGAAGGACGAAATGCATATTCTTGTGACCCAATGATCCACTACCAACCAACCAATATGAACAAAAGTAGCCCCTAGTGTGGCTGGCTGTTCATGAGTACAGCACGAGTGAGTAGTGAGTGCTGCACATCGGCCGCATCGTGGAAAGCGGCAGCAGCATCCTCAGCACAAAGAATCAATTCAAGGGAAGGCAAGTCTGCAGTATGTCGAACGACAGTAAACACTTCAATTGTTTCAAGTTCTGAACAGAAAGTGGAAGTTTTCAACAACAACAAAAAGACAGTAAAGTAAAGCTGAACTAATATTAAGTGCAACTGGCGTTCCGACGGATGCCCCAAATTTCTCCTGAATTACCCCTCTTCTCAGTGACTCGATTTTCCTCAAGCAAGAAGCTAAATCAGCGTCTGGTCATTTAAACTCGATTCCAATTGAAATCAATGTTGTCATTTATCTATATTGAAAAGCGACACATATACTCGTACACTTATTCCTTTGTCGGATCAGCTGAAGGCAGAAGAGAGGCAAGCCAGGGGTATGACATGGCCTTATCAGTTTACAACAAATTTAGATTCATTCAATGGTGTAGAATTACAGCCATTTCTGCAGTCGCAGTCTCTGCTTACTACTCTCTGTCACTGTGTTGTTGTTGTTTTTTAGTAATAATCGTGTTAAAAGTTCAATAAATTCTATTTCCACTTATTGATTTTTTGCATATTGCAATTGTTTTGATTTTAATTATAGTGCCATCATTGCTGTTGCTGTATGAATTTATGGATTTTCTGACTGACTGGACTCTATGCTATCAGTTTACACTTGTGTTAAAATGCTTTATCGTATTGTGAAACAACAATGTAAGATGATACTCTGTCTTTTGTGGTTGTGATTGGTCTATTTAACGACAGACAAATTCAAGTTCGAATTCTTCGCTATTTGCAATTTGTAAGTTCACGAACAGAGTGTTCTACAAAACTTGCACTTAAAGCTAAAGAAGCTATGCTGTTTTTACTAACCAAGCTGGTTTTACTTTAAGGTCAGGAAGTGTGGAAAGTTTCAACGTAAAGGGAGAATCGAACAGAGTATTCTACATAACTTGCATTTAAAGCTAAAGAAGCTATGTCAACCTAATTATCTGTACTTTAAGGTTAGGAGGCGTGGACAGTTTTAATGTATGAGAGAATCGTGATACTAGATCTAAGTAGAAACCCCAATTGAAATGGATAGTTTTAGATGCTGATAAAAATACCAGGGTTACGGCAAACGTGTAAAACTCAGTAACTGCGAGGACTCTTGTATTGGAGATAGGAAGTTTGCAGCAGTATTGCTGATAACCGTCGCGAGAGGAATATTCTGATGAAGAAAAACCTATCTAGTATGACGCAGCATGCACCTGTATTCAATTACACTCTCCCGCAAAAGCAAAAACATTACGAAACATAGAAGCTTCTCGAAAAGCCTAAAAGTCGAACGACCTAATATTTTAACGATATGGACAACGCCGCATTGATTGTGGAAAGTGTTTTTAAGAAGAAACCCCGGCAGGGTGTTAGAAAATCCATATTACAATGACAAATATTATAATATGGAAAACAAAAATTCAAATCCTACGTGACTCAATACGATCCCATTCATTTAGCTACAATGTGGACCACGGTCCGTCGTCTAAAGTAAGAGAGTTCTTGTATCGCACATCGGAAACTAAGAGGTGTTTGTGTTCGAAAAAAGAAGAAAGTGATGAAAAAATTCCACATTGCTCGTGGTTACACTGTGCAATAGTGAAAAAATACACGGACTTAACAGCATAGGTTCGATTCTACTATCAAAGGGTAGTATAACCCTATACTCGGTTTGGCGAAGTTGGTGACCAATTTTTTTATGGGCTTTTGTCCAACAACGAATTCAGACTTGATGATACCGCTTAACTATATTTAGCAATAATGTAGCTAAGAATATGCTGAACAAAGTTTCTTAAGATTTGTTCGGATTTACGTTGGCTACAATTTTGCCAAACATTGTTAGTGAAAAATTACGAGTCCCTGAAAGTTATGCTGAAAAAAGTGAAAAAAAATATTTTTTTCTACACCTTTTCCAAAAAAAAGTGCGGAAAAAAAATTTTTTTTCGCAAAAAATTTTAAGAAAATTTGTTCAGCATATTTTTAGCTACATTATTGCCAAATATAGTTAAGCCTTATCACCAAGCCTGAATTAGTTGTTGGACAAAAGCTGGTGACACATTTTTCGAGGGGCCCACTGATTTTCAGAAACTTTGGAGGCCCATAAAACATAATTGGTCACCAATTTCGCCAAACCGAGTATAGGGTTATACTACCCTTTGATAGATGAATCGAACCTATACTGTCAAGTCCGTGTATTTTTTTTCACTGTTGCACAGTGTTATTGTTCCAAACTTTGATGTCACCAGAGCTTCATACTCTTTGAACTTCCCGAATACTTCTTATTTCTTCTTTATGTATAAGATACACCATTACGAAATGTGTGTAGTCGTCTATGAATGTTAGGAAGTATCTTGAACCATCCCAACCACTAGGCCGTATTGGACCGCACATAGCAGAATGAATATACTCAATTGGTCTTGATGACTTACTTCGAGTTCCATTGAAGGTTTCTCGACAATACTTGCTTAGAACACAGATATTGCAAAATTCATTCTTAAGAAACCAATTCATGTTGACCTCTATAGCTGATATGACCAAGACATTTATGCCAACGAGCTCTTTCTTCGCCTTTGCTCAAATTTGCCTTTAAATTGTTTTGACAGTACAGCCTAAACTCAAACAAATTGCCACATCGTTTTGCTCTTGCTGTAACTTTACCATTATGCATATTAGCCGCATTACTTATTTGGAATTCTACTTTTAATCCGGCTTCTACAATAGTAATTTCACGCGGAATTTTGATCTGTACAGAACGTTTTTCAGTTCCACACTGACACCAGCATCAGTGACCAAATCGATTTCAAAAATCATTGAAACACAAATTTGTTCCATTTCTTTGGCAATTTTGATATACTTAAGGCCCAGACAGATAAAATTCGTTAAGTCAATTCTTTGCTTTAATTTCTCGCATGAAAAGCATAATTTTTTTTGGAAACACAGATAGGAAGCTTGGTGCGTGATTCCTTGACCGCGATATCAAAACACTTTCAAATACTTTTTATTTATATTTTTGGATAATTTCAATATTTCCGTTCAAATTTGTTATTTCTGTTTCATTTTTATTCAAAGACAATGTTTTTTGAGAAAAAATATTTTGAAATGTAAAAAAAACGTTGTCAAAATACGAAAAAAATTAAAAAGTTAAAAGTTGACCAAATTTTTGCTTTCCATCGGTTTTTTTCTTCAAAGCATGTTTCTTATCTGTGTACTTTCATATGAGAACACACATTAAACTTTTTGACACATATGAATGAAGCAAAGAATCGAAGGAAAGAATTCTATCTATGTGGGCCTTTAGGGTTTGGCAACATCCTTATATTCTTGAACACTTTTCTATTGCTTACAAAATCTGCCACAAAATCTTCCTTGCATCTGCAATTTTGGCTGATGCATTCATCGTCTTTCAATCTTAAATTTGCCAATTCCTTGAGTATTATGGTTTAATTTTGAGTAGTATGGTTTTATTTTGAGTATTATGGTTTGATTTTGAGTAGTATGGTTTAATATTGAGATAACTTACATGAACAAGTTTCGTTCAAACCATGCCACATTTCCCGGGCTATTGCTTTATACCTTATATACTCCAAATAATCATCATGTACCAAACTCGTGATTATATCTTGCGCTTTCGTATCTTTCTATCCCCTCACCTTAGAGAGGAGGGTATATATAATTTGCTACGAGCAAAAAGTGTAACATATCGAAGGAATGGCCAAAGACCCCAAGTATGTTTGGTGGAAATTCGATTTGGGTCATTATACCCTCACTTTAGTGTGACGAGGGTATGTATCATTTGCTACGAAAAAAAGTGTAACACATCGAAGGAGTGTCCTAAGACCCCAAGTATGTTCGCCGGAAATCCGTTTTGGGCCATTTTAAGTCGAATGAGCAATGTCCGTCCGTCTGTCTGCTGGCTGGTGCGCACGATAACTCTCGAAAGGAGTAACCGATTGACATCAAATTTGGTACGTGGTAATCTCCGGTTAAGTTCGAAGATGGGCCATATTGGCCCACTCCTTCTAGTACCTCCCCACAAAGGGTTAACATGTTGTGAAATATTGAATCTTTAATACTACGAATTCGAATCTTCTGAAACTCCACACATAGTATTAGTTTATTAGTCGCTATCAACACGAGAAAAATGGGCGAAGTCGCTACGCCCCTTTTTGTACCTCCCACACAAATGCACCACTTTGCACCAAAAGATAACAGTTTCTAACATTAATAGCAGTATATAAAAATACTTGAAATTTTGTACACTGTAATGCTTTTATAGTGCCTACAGTTCAGTGAAAAATTGGAGTTATTGCCACGCCCTTTTTGGTACCTCCCACACAAAGGTACCATTTTGCACCAACAGTTAAGAGCTTACAGCGTGAGTACCAATGCACGAAAATGCAACAACATTTTGCACAGTGTAACGCTTTTTAAGTGCCTATAGTCCTGAAAAAAATGGACGTTATCACCACGCCCCTTTTGTTACTTCCCACACAAAATGTCCAAATCATACCAAAATTTAATATCTCAACGTTAATATACCAGAGCACATATACGCTTATAATTCGGCACAGTGCAATGTTTTTAAAGTATACTATAGGTGTATTTATTAAAAACCTTTTGGTAGCTCCCACACAAATTGACAGAATAATTCGTTTAATATTTCATATTACATTACTCACAAAGTGACTTTCTTACTTGTTATACCCTCACTTTAGTGTGACGAGGGTATATATCATTTGCTACGGAAAAAAGTGTAACACGTCGAAGGAGTGACCTAAGACCCCAAGTATGTTCGGAGGAAATCCGTTTTGGGTCATTTTAAGTCGAATGAGCAATGTCCGTCCGTCTGTCTGTCTGTCTGTCTGTCTGTCTGTCTGCTGGCTGGTGCGCACGATAACTCTCGAAAGGAGTAACCGATTGACTTCAAATTTGGTATGTGGTAATATTTTGATCTATCTCCGGATGAGTTCGAAGATGGGCCATATTGGTATACTCCTTCTGGTACCTCCCACACAAAGGGTTAAAATTTAGTGAAATATTGATTCTTTAATAACTTCTATACTACTTATTCGAATCTTTTGAAATTCTGCACATAATATTAGTATATTAGTCGCTATTAACTCGAGAAAAATGGGTGAAGTTGGCATGCCCCTTTTGGTACCTCCCACACAAATGGACCATTTTGCATCAAAATTTAACTGCTTATAACTTTGATACAAGTGCATAAAAATGCTTGAAATTTTCTACAGTATAATGTTTTTGTAGCGCCTATAGTCCGGTAAAAAATGGGCATCATTGTACAGCCCCTTTTGATACCGGCCACACAAATGGCCCGTTTCGTACCAAAGTAAACGGCTTGTAACTTTAATACCAGTGCATACAAATACTTGCAATTTTGTACAGTGTAATGCTGTTGTAGTGCCTATAGTCCTGTAAAAAGTGGGCGTTATCTCCCCGCCCCTTTTTGTACCTCCCACACAAAATGACCAAATCATACCAAAATTACATAGCCCGTAACTTTAATATACCAGTGCACACAAACGCTTATAGTTCAGCACAATGCAATGTATTTAAGAATGTACTGTTTACCGAAAAATATGTGTATTTGGAAAACCCCTTCTGGTACCTCCCACACAAATTGACAGATTTATTGGTGTAATGTTATATATTACATTACTCACAAAGTGAGGGTATACCTTAGTCGGTTTACCCGACTGAAACTTTCTTACTTGTTTTAATTCATTTGAGCAATGTCCGTCCGTCTGTCTGTGTGTTTCTATGTTTGTCTGCTGGCTGGTGCGCACGATAACTCTTGAAAGAAGTAACCGATTGACTTAAAATTTGGTATGCGGTAATATTTTTCTCTATCTCTGGCTAAGTTCGAAGATGGGCCATATTGGTCCACTCCTTCTAGTACCTCCCCCACAAAGGGTTAACGTTTAGTGAAATATTGATTATTTAATAACTTCTATACTACTTACGCGAATATTCTGAAATTCCACACATAGTATTAGTTTATTAGTTGCTATCACCTGGAGAAATATGGGCCAAGTAACCGCTCCCCTTCTGGTACCTCCCACACAAATTGACCATTTTGCACCAAAAGTTAACTGCTTATAGCTTTAATACTAGTTCATACAAATACTTGAAATTTTGTACAGTGTGTTGCTTTTATAGTACTTACAGTTCAGTGAAAAATGGGCATCATTGGAATACCCTTTTGGTGCATCCCAAACAAATGGACTGTTTTGCACAAAAAGTTAACAGCTTTTAACTTTGATACCAGTGCATACAAAAACTTGAAATTTTGTACAGTGTAATGATTTTATAGTGCCTACAACCCAGTGAAAAATGGGCGTCATTGTCACTCCCCTTTTGGTACCTCCCAAACAAATGGACTATTTTGCACCAAAAGTTTACAACTTATAAATTTAATACCAGTGCTTACTTTAAAGGTATTAAATGCAATTTAAGCTGTTAATAATTTAAAACAAAAAATAAATAAATTTACGAATATTATTTTGGGGACTGAAGGTGAGGGGATTTTTAAGTCGGTTTACCCGACTGAACGTTCTTACTTGTTTTCTGGAGGATTCTGCATTTGTTTCTTGAGTTGGCGGTTTAACAGCTTCAAGATATCCTTCCACAGCCAACACTGAGCTTTCGATTTTCAAAACTGGTTCCACAAATTTGCACGACACCAGTTTTATCGGAGGTACCCATAACCTATTGAAAATTTAACACCGATATAGTTTTTAAATAAAAGAATTCAGTTTTATTAAGTTTTGTGTTAATATTTTTCAGGAAAAATACATACGACTAAAATCCATGCATATGTACTTATTTGTAGGCACAAAATATTTCCCAAGTGCTTCACATTACAATAGGGAGTTATATCAAAACTTTACGCGTTACGGCTCATTGGAAATCCCAAAAAAATTCAACTATAAAAATACGAGTTGACATACTATATTACGAACTGCAGCTCTATTGTTACGGCCTGCAGCGTGATTTCAACAGACAGATGTACATTGATCAATCGTCATAGCAAATGTACTTAATATACATACTTTATAGGTCTCAGATCAATATTTCAAGTTGTTGCAAACGAAGTGACAAATTTATTGTGAATGGTATACAAATCAAGCTTCCTCTTTTGACTGTCCCCAAAAGTGAGTTTTGGAATGAGGGAGGATCCGTAAATTAATCTTAGCTATCCCTACATATGTATGTATGCGAAAATACTAAGCAATTCTCTGAAATAGACTGGGATGTGTAATATTTAACAGCTTAACTAAAATGTTCATATTTCCGGGGTGTTCCCGGTTAGTTATGTGTCGTGGTTAATTTATTGCCTTTAGTATGTGCTAGGTACTCCGACCCAGCCCAAAGCTGCCGAAAATCTACACAGTCAGCCAGCTCGACGTATATGTAAAAGCCGGCAACTAAAAATATACACAAAATTATCACAATCTTCCAAACATAGACATATTCTCTAAAATCCCACCATTCATTTCGATTTTTTCTATGTTCGTTCGTGTTTGACGACCTTGAACTTCATACTCATAAGATTAAATCTTCTGTTACCAAGCCATGCCAAGTTGTCTTACTAACACACAGCCGCAGCCCTATTTAGATACATTGTCTGCGGCGGATGAATGAATGGATACCACCAGACGAAGTACAAATGTTATGAGTCCGTTAAGTGGGTAAACGAATGTTGTGGCGTTGTAGGCTTTGTTTGTGAGAAGAAACAATTACAAGTCTTATCTTAACTTTTTTGCAGCACCAAAAAAAAACAGTAATAACCACCATAAAATAATCTGTTTTTTTTTATCACAAAAACAAAATCGAAAGAAACAAAACTCAAATTAAGTACAATTTAAAAATACAAGTGAACATTTAGACAAAGTCGTAATAGACTAGTCTGGAGACATATTGCATTGGCAACGTCAGTCACATAAATAGAAACAAAAGGCACCTGTAGTGTCATTGCCATTAGATAGGTGATTTTGCAAAAATTTTGCACGGTGTCATATTAATTGGGATTTTTATCAGGCTTTTTAAAATGAAATGGTTATAAAATGATAACATCAAATCTTTAATAGCGTTGACGCAGACACCGCATTATTTGAAAATGTTATTTAAGTGTTGACATTTATTATCAAATTTTATTCGATTTCAGTCGAATTGAATTATTTATTGTTCTATAATATTTTGCACACTAATTTAATGCAATATGAAGTACAAAAACTTAAGCTTCCGCATGATGGGTAAACAAAATGCTTCCCCTAGAATGCCAATCAGTTTATTCGGAAGGGAGCTTTATATGGTGGCAATATCAAAAAATGGACCGATATTCCCCATTTACTGTAAGGACGATTAAACCCAATATGAAGAATAAATTAACTGAGATTCCCGAATAAACAAACGAAATCGAAGGTGTTTCTTTAAATTCGAAAAACCATAACATATTGTGTGTCTATTTCCCTAATCACCCGGGTAAAATTATTTTATTTAAACACCGAGCTTTGTAGTTGTCTTTTAAGCCGAATAATACCGCCCCACTATGGGCGGAAATCGAAAATTGTGGCCAAAATTAAAATTTTATGGCACATGTAATATTGAAAAAAAATCGTTATGCCTATCTGTTAAGCACATAGTCAGTATTGATATTAATATAGCGTGATCCATTTCGAGGTTACCTACTTTTTTAAAGAAAAAAACACAGAAAATTCAAATTTAATGGGGAATGTTTATTATCAATTCAAAAAACATTCTTTGGCATTTATTTATGAAGATTGGCATTTATTTTATGAAGATCAAATGTTGGCCCCGGCTACGTCTCAGATGGTTCATCCGTTGAGTCCAATTTTCGATGACTCGTTCGAGCATTTTGACTGGTAACTGGTGAATGACACGCGTGATGTTCTGCTTCAAGGCCTGAATCTAAGCGGGTCTAACGGTGTGATATCACCCGATCTTGGTGGCCAATCGACCGGCCCTAAACGTGAAATTATCTGCTCACCGAAGTGTTCTCTGAATAAATCCATTGATTGATGCGATGTGTGGGAAGTGGCGCCGTGTTGTTGAAACCAAATGTCTCCGAGATCACGAGCTTCAATTTCAGGCATCAAATAGTCGGTTATCATGGCACGATAACGGTCGCCATTGACGGTATGGACCGATGATTCCGGTACGTCGGATCGGGAATCGGTCAATGGCAAAAAGTTAGCTCTTAACGAGAGCTAAAATATTGCTTATGGGTGTCAAGGTCGTGGGCCGACTGGAAAGTGTTTTTATACCCTACACCACACTGTGGTACAGGGTATTATAACTTTGTGCATTTGTTTGTAACACCCAAAAGGAGAAGAAATAGACCCATCGTTTATTATACCGATCGACTTAGAATCACTTTCTGAGTCGATTTAGCTATGTCCGTCTGTCCGTCTGTCTGTCTGTCTGTCTGTCCGTCTGTCTGTCTGTCCGTCTGTCTGTGCATGTATTCTTGTAATCAAAGTACAGGTCGCAATTATGGTCCGATCTCGACGAAACTTTACACATATCTTTTTTTTGGCCCAAGGACGATCCCTATTGAATTTGGTTAAAGTCGGTTCAGATTTAGATATAGCCCCCATATATATGTTAGCCCCGATTTGACATGTAAGCGCTGTAAAAACTTTATTTTATATCCGATCAGTATGAAATTCGGCAGGAAAAGGTTTCTTATTACATGAATGAACTCTGTTAAATTTGGAAGAAATCGGTTCAGATTTAGATATAGCCCCCATATATACATTACCCCCGATTTGACATATAAGCGCTGTAAAAATGTTATTTTATATCCGATCAGTGCGAAATTCGGCAAAGAGAGGTTTCTTATTACATGAAGGAATACTGATAAATTCGGAGAAAATCGGTTCAGATTTAGATATAGCCCCCATATATATGTTACCCCCGATTTGATATGTAAGCGCTGTAAAAACTTTATTTTATATCCGATCAGTATGAAATTCGGCAGAAAGAGGTTTCTTATTATATGGATGAACACTATTAAATTTGGAAGAAATCGGTTCAGATTTAGATATAGCCCCCATATATACGTTACCCCCGGTTTGACATGTAAGCGCTCTAAAAACTTTATTTTATATCCGATCAGTATGAAATTCGACAGAAGGAGGTCTGTTTACATGAATAAGTATTCAGGGAAGATCGGTTCAGATTTATATTAAAGCTCCATATATATGTTCCACCTGATTTGGTATCAAACCGCTATAGAAGTTGTATTTTACTTCCGATCATTAAAATTTTCCAGAAAGATGTTTCTCACTTTAGGAACGAATATTGCTTAATTTATTTATCGTTTCTGAATTAGATAATACGTTTCTACCCATTTACCAGTTATTCCAAATTATTATGGCAATGACCCTTATCGCATTGTTAGGGAGGTGTAGGGTATTATATAGTCGGCCCCGCCCGACTTTCTGCCTTTCCTTACTGGTTTTTTTTGGATTTAAAAAAAATGGACTTAGCGCAATTGGCGAAAGATTATTTTGATAATAAAACTGAATAATTTTAAACGTTGTTCAGGCGTAAGTCTTTCCATGATGAGATGCCAAACAATACTTAACAAAAATAACATGACAGCATGACACGACTCACACGTAATCTGTCAAAAAAATGCTATTGATCATCTAACCCCATATTTAGAGGATCAATTTTTATACCCTACACCACACTGTGGTACAGGGTATTATAACTTTGTGCATTTGTTTGTAACACCCAAAAGGAGAAGAAATAGACCCTTCGTTTATTATACCGATCGACTTAGAATCACTTTCTGAGTTGATTTAGCTATGTCCGTCTGTCTGTCTGTCCGTCTGTGCATGTATTCTTGTAATCAAAGTACAGGTCGCAATTATGGTCCGATCTCGACGAAACTTTACACATATCTTTTTTTTTTGCCCAAGGACGATCCCTATTGAATTTGGTTGAAATCGGTTTAGATTTAGATATAGCCCCCATACATATGTTAGCCCCGATTTGACATGTAAGCGCTGTAAAAACTTCGTTTTATATCCGATCAGTATGAAATTCGGCAGAAAGAGGTTTCTTATTATATGGATGAACACTGTTAAATTTGGAAGAAATCGGTTCAGATTTAGATATAGCCCCCATATATATGTTACCCCCGATTTGACATGTAAGCGCTGTAAAAACTGTATTTTATATCCGATCAGTGCGAAATTCGGCAGAAAGAGGTTTCTTATTACATGAAGGAATACTGCTAAATTCGGAGAAAATCGGTTCAGATTTAGATATAGCCCCCATATATATGTTACCCCCGATTTGACATGTAAGCGCTGTAAAAACTGTATTTTATATCCGATCAGTGCGAAATTCGGCAGAAAGAGGTTTCTTATTACATGAAGGAATACTGCCAAATTCGGAGAAAATCGGCTCGGATTTAGATATAGCCCCCATATATATGTTACCCCCGGTTCAGATTTAGATATAGCCCCCATATATATGTTACCCCCGATTTGACATGTAAGCGCTGTAAAAACTGTATTTTATATGCGATCAGTACGAAATTCGACAGAAGGAGGTCTTTTTACATGAATGAGTATTCAGGGAAGATCGGTTCAGATTTATATTGATTGGTCCTCCTGATTTGGTATCAAACCGCTATAGAAGTTGTATTTTACTTCCGATCATTAAAATTTTCCAGAAAGATGTTTCTCAATTTAGGAACGAATATTGCTTAACATAGCGATTATCGTTTCAGAATTAGATAATATGTTTCTACCCATTTACCAATTATTATGGCAATGACCCTTATCGCATTGTTAGGGAGGTGTAGGGTATTATATAGTCGGCCCCGCCCGACTTTCTGCCTTTCCTTACTGGTTTGTTTTTATATTTTTTACATGTTTTTCCGTATTTGCTCATAATGCACAAACAATTTTTTCGTATCACAGATTTTCACCTTTTTCAGATTGAAAAAACGCAATTTCTTTTTTCGACTTTGTTGAAGTGTTTCTCATACATTTTAAAAGCTTTTTCACTAAATTTTTTTATTAGAAATCAACCGATTTATTAAGTTTATTATGGTGGAAAAATGTGTTTGTGCCAAGTATGGTTTGTTTGTAATAAATATTTTAAAAAATGCCCTTTTTGAAGAAAATTTATGACTTTGGACCAACATAACTTTTTTCCTTTGAAAGCCTTTGAGGAATAAAATACATATAAAACCAGTAAGGAAAGGCAGAAAGTCGGGCGGGGCCGACTATATAATACCCTACACCTCCCTAACAATGCGATAAGGGTCATTGCCATAATAATTGGTAAATAGGTAGAAACATATTATCTAATTCTGAAACGATAATCGCTAAATTAAGCAATATTCGTTCCTAAATTGAGAAACATCTTTCTGGAAAATTTTAATGATCGGAAGTAAAATACAACTTCTATAGCGGTTTGATACCAAATCAGGAGGACCAATCAATATAAATCTGAACCGATCTTCCCTGAATACTCATTCATGTAAAAAGACCTCCTTCTGTCGAATTTCGAAAAATCACAATAATAATACCTGATTTCGCAGACAAATCGAATTACTGCAGGACAACTGCACACAGGTAGTATTACAATTCATTCAGGAGTAAACAGAATCTATAAAGAAGCGTAGCGCAAAGGCTTTTATGGCACACCTTCTGTGGAGAAGCGGAAAAGATTTGTACAGTGGGCTATTTGCAGGATTAGGCAAATAACTGGACAAAAAACAGCGAGCAGTCCCTAAATGTACTGTTCGACACACACCAATTGAATCCGAGGATCAGCAGGACCAACAGGAGAGCGAGTGGACTGCTAACGTCGCTAGCTTGTTGACTGCGAAATCCAGATTAAGCTTTATGAAGGCTTTATCGGGCTCTTCTACATCCCCAATCGATGGAGGGATAACAAGGTGGCATTCATACCCAAAGAGGGAAAGATATCGTACACTAGGCCAAAAGACTTCAGACCAATTAACCTATCCTCCTTCCTATTGAATGGTCTGGAAAGAATTTTAGATTCTTTCATTACGGAGAACCTGGATACAAAACTCCTTTCGGGGAACCAACATGCTTACAATAATGGAAAGTCTTCAGAATCTGCCCTGCAGGAACTTGTGAGCACTATTAAATCGTCCCTACATTTCCAGGAATTCACTATGGTGGCATTTCTTGACATAGAGGAGGCTTTTAACACCATTCACTCAGATGCGGTAATTGCGGCGCTGTCACAGTTTGGCAAGATGGGCCAGAAACAGCAGTTTGGGCCTTAACCCAAACAACGCGGAATTGGTTCTCTTTACTAGGATGAATAAAGTCCCACAAGTAGACCCTCCTCCTCGGATAAAAGGAAGAGATATAGTCTTTTCTGAAAGTGCAAAATTTTTAGGAATAATTCTAGATAGGAAACTGTTAATTAGACTCAACATATTGGAACGCCTTATATTCCTGCAAAAGACAAGATCGGCACTAAAATTAAACTGCCTATCAATGTGGAGGTGCAAGGACTACGATCACATGAGGATATCAAAGTGTAATGCTATGGTCCCGATGGTGTACACTGTACACATTCGAGAGGAACTACATCTCTATGATACCAGCCAGAGATGAATGGGTTAGCAGAATACCAGGTAATAGAAACCATCTCCACTTCTATACGGATAGTACGCAGCTTAATGAATCAGTTGACTTCGGAGTACAATCAATGAACTAAGTCTAGATATAGCTCACAGACTACCAAATACCTGCAGTGTCTATCAAGCAAAAATAAAGGCTATATGGGAAGTCGCCAAATCTCTGAGTCGCAACATAGTAACCAACACTGGCGTTGTCATTTACTCGGACAGCCAGGCTGCCATCAATTCTCTCCCACATCCCTAAATTCACAAACTGCCGTACTATCGATAAATTTGTTATCAAACTGGCAGGTTTGATAACAAATTTCTGCCCGTGGTAACACTAGGGGACTAAACTGGTCCCTATGCTGCCACCTAACCAAAACCTAACCATGTTTCAAGGCATCTCCTAAATAAAACATATATTCAAACTTCATTAAAAAATCACCACGCAAATACTAACGCGGATATTTAGGCTATTCACTTGACGCAGAAAAACATGTGTTTTGTAAGGCAGCGCTCACCCTTTGATTTTATACACGGCTGGAAATGTAGGCATTTTGCACAGTGCGAGTGCGACACTTTTAACAAAAGAAGTCGAAATCCATTCGCAGTGAGGTATTTTTTTCAAAAGCCAAAACAAACAAGCCTTTTTTACAGCGAAAGGCAGAAAAAATTTAGCATAAACCCATTAAGTTTTATAACTATAAACCTTGACAATATTTCTTCTTATTCTGCTATGATAAGACGGTGTAGGGTATTATATAGCCGGCTCTGCCCGATTTTAACCCATCCTTACTGATTAATACTGTGGATATCTGAAGAAAGTCCCATTTCTACCAAAACACAAAAAATTGTGAAACCGAATAGGATTATATAAATTCTGTACAAATAAACTTAAATTTTTACTTCTATAAAATTTCATAAATGGATATTCCCAACATGCCACATTTGCCACCACACCCTGGTACAGGGTATTATAACATTGTGCATTTGTATTAACACCCAAAAGGAGATGAGATCGACGCGATGGACTTAGAATAACTTTCCGGATCCAATTTTCTATGTCCATCTGTCAATGTAATCCTGTAATCAAAGTACAGGTCACAATTACTGCACGATCGCAATGGAAATTGGAACATACATTTTGTGTCGCCATGGACGAACCCTACTGTGACAAATGGTGAAAATCGGCTCAGACAATATATAGTACCGCTCGATTTGATTTTTCGACTGCGGATGCTATGTTAGTTTTCGAACATTCTGAAATTTGACAGACGTACGTTTATTGGCCCAAAGACGAACCCTACCGTGAAAAATGGTAAAAATCGGTTCAAATTTATTTTGTCTTCTATCTTTCTTTGTTTTGTGCCATCCGATTTCACTTTATCGACTCCGGATTCTATATGTTGCTTCTGTACTTATGTATATGAACCGTATACAAAATTGTGAAAATCAGTTCAGATTCAGGTATAGTTCCGATTTAGCGTACATCCTCTATAGGAGCTGTAATTCCCCTTCGATAGTCATGACATTTTGTAAAGAATAATTTATTAGACAAGTTAACATATATGTCTGAGTATGTGCAATATCGGCTCAGATTTAGATATAGCCCCCATATGTATGTATGTTCCTTCCGATTTGGCATCTTAGCGCTATTGAAGCCATATTTTTCATCTGAGCATTAGTGCCTTGCTATGTTCCTTCCGATTTGGTATCAACTATCTAAAGGTGCTTTATTTTACACCCGATCATTAAGAAATTTAATAAAGAGGAGTTTCTTGATTAATAAATGAATATTGGCAAGATTAAGAAAAATTGGTTCAGATTTTTATGTATATGAGGGATTTCGTGTCATGTGAGTAAACTTTTAAAGCCAATGTCTTCTGATTCGATAGTAGTTATGACATAAAATTTCAAAGAGATCGCTAAAGGACTGTCCGCGTTGGAGGGAGTTGAATTTTGCCATTTTGGTCTTTTTGACATCCGTATAAATCATTACCTATTGTATTGGGAAAATTTTGCATAAAATGTTTTCGGTAGCTTTTTCTTCAATCATTTTAAACAAAATATAAAAAACAAGTAAGAAATTTCAGTCGCGTAAACCGGCTAAGGTATGCCCTGAGTTCGTGAGCAATATAAATATGCACTGTTATATGTATTAATATTATGAGCTATATACATAATTTTGGTATGTCTTGGACCTTTTTGTATTGGAGGTACTTAAACGGGTGTGGTCATAACTCCCATTTTTAACAAGACTGTAGGAATTTTAAAACTATACACAGTTATGTATTGATATTCACTATATAAGTGAAGTACCATATTGTTACTTTGTGTACAAAATGGTACGTTTGTGTGCGAGGTACCAAAAGGGGCGTGATAATAACGCCCATTTTTCGACAGACTGTAGGTATTACAAAAAAATTACACTGTACAACATTATAAGTATTTGTAGGCATTACGAGAAGTATTAAAATTAAAAGCTGTAAACTTTTAGTAGAAAATGGCACCTTTGTGTGAGAAGTACCAAACGGGGCATGTCTATAATGCCAATTTTTCTCTGGATTGTAGGTACCATAAAACCATTACACTGTACAAAATTTCAAGTATTTGACTGCACTAGTATTAAAGTTATAAGCTGTTAACTTTGGTGAAAAATAGTCCATTTGTATGGGAGGTACGAGTACAAAAAGGTAGTGGCAACCTCGCCCATTTTTCTCAGGGTGATAGCGACTTATAAACTAGTACTATGTGTGGAATTTCAGAAGATTCAAATATCTAGTATATAAGTTATTAAATAATCAATATTTCACTAAATTTTAACCCTTAGTGTCGGAGATACTAGAAGGAGTGGACCAATATGGCCGGAGATAGAAATAAATATTACCACATACCAAATTTGAAGTCAATCAGTTGCTCCTTTCGAGAGTTATCGTGCGCACTAGCCAGCAGACAGACAGACGGACGGACGGACATTGCTCATTCGACTTAAAGTGACCCAAAACGAATATCCGCCGAACATACTTAGGGTCTTACGTCACTTCTTCGATGTGTTATACTTTTGGCCCGTAGCAAATGATGACTATGTAAAGTGAGGGCATAAAAAAAGAACTCTGCAAAATTTTAGGCCGACAAACTCTTCACCTTAAAATAGCATATTTGAGAGCTGAATCTATACGGGTATTACTGCAAAATAAAATTTGATATGTAGAATTTTTTTGGAGATGAATTCTTGCTGAAATGAAATACAAACTGCAAAGTTTCAGCTAAACTTCTTGGAAAATGTGATGTTTATGACTTAAGTAAGCTTTTTTGGGAGCGTCATCTATAGGTGGATTATAACAAAATATGAACCGATTTAAAAAAATTTTTGCTGCGATGAATTCTTGTCTTAATTAAACACAAAATGTTAAGTTTCAGTTAAAATGGTATGAAAGTGTAGTATTAAAGGCTTAAATACGTACATTTTGGAGCGACCTCTATATGGTGACTATAAAACAAGTAAGAAAGTTCAGTCGGGTAAACCGACTTATGAATCCCCTCACCGTGAGTCCCAAAATAATATTAGTAAATTTATTTATTTTTGTTTTAATTAAATTATTATCTGATTAAATTGCATTTAATAACTTTAAAGTATGTACTGGTATTAAAGTTATATGCTGTTAACTTTTGGTGCAAAATGGTCCATTTCTGTGGGAGGTACCAAAAGGGGTGTGGCAACTTCGCCTATTTTTTCCGAGGTAATAGTGACTTGCAAGCTAATACTATGTGTATAATTTCAAAGGATTCAAATAAGTAGCATAGAAGTTATTAAATAATCAATATTTCACTAAATGTTAACCCTTTGTGGGGGAGGTACTAGAAGGAGTGGACCAATAGGCTAGTAGCAAATGATATATACCCTCCTCTCTAAGGTGAGGGGATAAAAATATGAACCGATTTGTAAAAATTTTGCTGTTATGAATTCTTGTCAAAATAGAATACAAACTGCAAAGTTTCTTCTAAATTGCATTAAAAATGTGGTACCGATTGCTCAGAAACCATATTTTGAAGCAACCTCTATAGCGGAGCTATAACATAACATTGACCGATATGGCCCATTTGCAATCCCAAACAACAAATAGTTATACCAAATTTGATCAACCTAGCTCTATTATTATGGACTGTAGCGTGATTACAACAGACGGACATGGCTGAATCGTCTTAGAATTTTACGACGATTAAGAATATATACTTAATGGGGTCTCACATCAATATTTAGCGCTGTTACAAACGGAGTGATGAATATACCCCCATCCTATGGTGGAGGCCACCACTCAAATACCATAGCAACAGTGTGTTGAAAGCTGAAATTAGATCTAAGTAGATAAGCAAGCCATAGCGTCCATCGATAATCAATTAGAAATTCATTCAATTCAAAAGTAGTTCGTAAACGCAAATAGAACGCATTTGGAAGCAATAGTTCAAATAGTCGTCCTTTGAGGTCGACAAGGCTTAGCACTAGGAGGAAGTTGTGATACATGCAGAATCAATTTAAATGAAACTATTCAAAATGCTGGCAATTTTAGAGCTTTGCTAAGGTTTTGGGCGATAACGGATTAAAATTTGAATAGTCACTTGACAATTTCACTCCGAAATGTAATGTACATATATGCTTATGTCGTGTTCAAAATGAAATGAATAGTGTTTGTCAAGGTATGTACACACGATTGTCAGATCTAAAAATACTGTCAGAAAAATGCAACCCTTTGAATTTACAGCCGTGTGAACATAAAATTATTATCTTGCAACGTTGACAGAAAAGTTATTGTAAGACAATAATATTGGCAGACATCTGGCAATAGTGTAAACACACAACGTTGCCATTGCGAGATAATTTGCAGAAAATTTTGATTGTCAGAATGCGAAGTTTATGCATGTGACAATGGCGCCATTGTCAGAGAAACATTTTATTGACAGCTCTTGCAATGAACTGACAATTCACCTTTGCCTAACAATCTGTCATTGTCCGTACATTTGCAGCACTCTTACAGGTTTGATAACGTTGTCCGATCTGACAATCGTCTGTACATAGCTTAAGTTACGCACGCAAAGCAGTCTCAGTTAAAAATTGCCTCGGCACTATCCAAACAATATACCACTTTTTTATACCCTCACTTTAGTGACACGAGGGTATATATCATTTGCTACGGTCCAAAAGAGTAACACATCGAAGTATGTTCGGCTGATATCCGTTTTAGGTCGATTTAAACCGAATGAGCAATGCCCGTCCGTCTGCTTGTCTGCTGGCTGGTGCGCACGATAAATCTCGAAAGGAGTAACCGATTGACTTCAACTTTGGTATGTGGTAATATTTTCTTCTATCTCCGGCTAAGTTCGAAGATGGGCCATATTTGTCCACTCCTTCTAGTACATCTCCCACAAAGGGTTCATATTTAATGAATTATTGATTATTTAATAACTTCTATACTACTTATTTGCGCCCCTTTTGGTACCTCCCACACAAATGGACCATTTTGCTCCAAAAGTTAACTGCTTATAACAATAATATCATTTCATGTTAAAACTTGAAATTTTGTACAGTGTAATGCTTTTATAGTACCTGTAGTCTAGTGAAAAGTGAGCGTAATTGGCACGCCCCTTTTGGTACCTCCCACTCAAATGTACTATTTTGCACCAAAAGTTAACAGCTTATAACCTTAATACATGTGTATGCAAAGACTTTAAATTTTGTACAGTGTAATGGTTTTATAGTACTTACAATCCAGTGAAAAATGGGCAAAGTTGCCACGCGCTTTTTGGTACCTCCCTCACAAATGGACCATTTTGCACCATAATTTTACAGCTTAAAAATTAAATACCAGTACATCCAATTTTGTACAGTGTAATACTTTTATAGTGCCTATAACACAGTACAACACAAAAAAAATAACAGGGTTCTGTTAATGGATTATGGTAGAGGAGACCAAAAAAATATATATGTATATCGGCGTTTTGAAAGATCACATCGGAATTTTATTTTAGGGGGGGTTAAAGTTTTCCCCCCGTTGCTAGTTCGTGCAGAATATCGGTATATAAAACTATGTGTTCTGTTCATCTGAGGTGTAGGGTATCTTCAGCAACTTTGTAGCAAATGTTAAGGCCTATATTTTTTTGGAATATATTAACCCTCTAGCTTCCCCTCATAACGGTGATTTTTGCTTATATTTTAACAAATCGTAAAAAACTCCACTAAAAATGGGTGGGGCGGGTTGAAATGTTCTACAAAAATGATGGCCATAAAATTTTACTATACATGTCAGAACACACCAAAGCCAAAAACTTAACACAAACACAAAAAAAACGGCAAAATTCAAGATTGCCTGTTAAGGGTTAATTTAGATATTATATAGTGTTAGTACCAAAAATGTCTTTAAAAATTGGATTTTTCGGGGTTGATGTGAGAGATGCTAAACAAAATAATGATTTTATTTTACAATTAAATAATATTTATTTTATATTATATTATACTTCAGGACTATAATATTTATTTTATATTAAATTATACTTCAGGGCTATAACCAAAAAATCTATTAATAACGCATATACAAGGAGAAATACTTATTAAATACATAAGTTCATTTATTTTTAATTCACTTTTCTTTTCACTCTTGGCAATTCGACGCCATTATCAAACAATGTCCAACATAAATCTGTTATAAGAGACAAAATGCTCTTGCCTTTATAGCGTTTTTCAGTAGGAAGACATATCTGATGGAACCGTTCGCCATGCTCATCAGTTTCATTTGAAAACTGAAAATCAAAATATAAATATATATGTACGTATAATGTATGTCTAATATGATTATATATGTATAATGAAATATAAATCAAAACTTGTATTACCTTTAGACCACAGCATCAAACCGATATAGCAATTTCGGCATATATGTTTTGGCACCCATGGCTCATCTGGAAAAACTTCCAGTTCAAAATAAATTTAATATATATCCTCCACTTTGCTCGTAAAAAATGAAACCCTATGTTCCATAAGGGTATGCTTGCCACAGACGTAGCAAAACCAGTCAAGTTTTCACAAACAGTCAGTCATTATTATTCTTACAAATTCCCTTGTAGAATATTGTAAGAAAATAAAAAGATTAACTGGCTGACCCACGATGTCAAACGTAACGTTCATAAGTAACGTGCCACTCAAAAGTTCCGTTATGGTAATTTGGAGTGACAAAAATATAACGACAGAAATAATAAAGAAGAACAAAAGTACTCTTGGTAGTTGTTGAATAACAACCTTCTCTCCAGAGCTGGGAATAACAAATTAACCTTTAACAGGCTATCTTAAATTTGGGCGTTTTTTTTGAGTTTGTGTTAAGTTTTGGCCTTTGGTGTGTTCTGACACATATAGTAAAATGTTATGGCCGACATTTTTGTAGAACATTTCAACCCCGCCCCAACCATTTTTAGGGGAGTTTTTTACTATTTGTTAAAACATAGGCAAAAATCACCGTTATGCGGGGAAGCTAGAGGGTTCCACAAAAATATAGGCCTTAACATTTGCTACAAAGTTGCTGAAGGTACCTCACACCTCAGATGAACAGAACCCATAGTTTTATATACCGATATTCTGCACGAACAAGCAAAGGGGGGAAAACTTTAAGCCCCCCTAAAATAAAATTCCGATGTGATCTTTCAAAACGCCGATACACGTATATATTTTTTTGGTCTCCTCTACCAGAATCCACTGACAGAACCCTGTTATTTTGAAAAAAGTTTGAAATTGTTGTACAGTGTAATGAAAATTAAAATAAAAAGTTCTCTTCAGGAACATAGGGCGTCAACTAGCTCTCTCCATGAGTCTCTGTTGGAAGCAAGAGGTTTGATCTGGTTCCATGATAAATTGACCCTTTGACATTCACTACGTGTTGTTCTCTGCCACGTTGTTTTTGGGCGGCTCGGTCTTCTATATCCTTGTGGATTCCATTCCATTGCTGTCTTTGATATATCTCCTTGGGGCCTTGGGGGCATGCCCGATCCAAGACCATTTTCTACGAGTTATTTGCTTATCGACAGGTGTAGAATTCGATAAGATAAGCAATTGTTCATTTGTTAGCCTGTTTGGCCAAAAGATGCGGAGGACCTTGTCTCAAGCACCGGTTTACAAACGTCTGCAATTTACGTTACTGTTGTTGCGTGATGCCCCATGTGCTGCAACCGTATAAAAGTACAGACATAACATTGACATTAAATATTCTGATTTTTGTTGGGCGGGAAATTCTACTAGACCTCCACACTTTGTGTAGCGATTGGGAGGCTACTCTAGCTTTGTTGATTCGTAAATTGATGTCGTCGTCAGTGTCCCCCTTTGTAGTTAGCATGCTTCCTAAATAGCAGAATTTCTCGACATCTTCAATTTGTTCACCTTCCACATGAATGGGAGTGTCGAGAGTTGAGTTTATGAGTAGCAATTTTGTTTTTTGAAATTGATTTTCAATCCAACAGCAGCAGCATTTTTTGCAAGTTTCTCTAGTTTTAAACTTATGTCCGAGAAATTTTGCGCTAACAGACATACATCCAACATAAAATGGCCGTATGATCGGGTTTTGATTTCGTTTGTAAAATTATTACACTCCGCAAATGCGAAAATATCGCATTTTCCACACTCAGCATAGTCCACAGTGTAAAGTGTTGCACCGTCAAAAAGCAGACTTCAGAACCAAACCTAAATGAAAGCGTACATTCTTAATGCACTACATAATGGTCGCGCCATAATGTAGGTATGGGTTTTACTCACCGCACGAGTTTTGTTCGATTGTTGGCATGCAAAATGCGAAATTAGCAGATGGTGCAGGGGGAACATTTAAAATATTGCTACATGATGTGGTGATATTATTTTTCAGAAGTGAAATCACCATAAGTCGGTCTACCCGACTGAAACTTTCTTCCTTGTTAAATATCTTTAAAGGCAAATAGCTAACCAAGAAGCACAAAAGCAAAAATTAAAGTGGTATTGCGAACTCTATGGGAAGAACAACATAAGTATGTTGAAATATATCTTCAACTAGGGTTTTCCAACTAGAGGTGTTATTTTGGTATTCAAAGAAAAATACCATTTTTTGAGATAAATGATCGGATAATAAAGAGGAAGGACCATATCCTTTTCATGAAATTTTCCATAACCAAATCGCAAAGCGGCTGCCCTATGTCCCCGATAGCCTCACGAATTCGATCTTTGAGGTCTTGAATCGACGCTGGGCTGTTGGCGTAGACCTTATATTTCACATGGCCCCAAAGGAAGAAGTCGCAGGGTGTTAAATCACAAGATCTCGGTGGCAAATTGTGATCACCTCTTCGAGAGATAACATGGTCCGGAAACTTTCCCCGTAACAGAGCAATGGTTTCGTTGCTTGTGTGGCACGTAGCGCCGTTTTGTTGAAAGTAAACGTTGTCCAGATCAATACCATCCAACTCCGACCATAAAAAATCATTAATCATCTCTCGATAGATCAGTCCATTCACAGTAACTGTTGATCCAACCTCATTTTCGAAAAAGTAAGGTCCAATGACCCCGCCGGACCATAAACCTCACCAAACAGTCACACGTTGAGGATGGAGAGGATTCTCAACATTAACTCTTGGGTTTTCCGAGCTCCAGATGCGACAATTTTGCTTGTTGACGTAGCCACCGAGGTGGAAATGGGCCTCATCAGTCAAGATGATTTTTCGATGGAATTCCGGATCATTTTCATGCATTTCAAGGACCCAATCAGCAAAGACACGATGTTGTTGATGATCGGCCGGCTTGAGTTCTTGTGTTAACTAAACTTTATAAGCCGTAAGACCCAAGTCTTTATGCAAGATACGGTGTAATGACGTTTGTGAAATGCCCAATTCCAAAGAACGCGAGGAATGGCAAACCTGGGTTTTCTTCAACACTTTGGGCTACAGCAGCAATATTCTCAGTTGTTCTTGAGCGACGTGCACGGGTTTTATTCTTCACATTACTAACTTGTCCCAACAGCTCGAATTTGTCCACCAATTTCTGTATTGCGGTCTGACAAGGTGCTTCACGACGACCCAAAAATGCTTTAGTTTTGCAAACTGTGACTGCAAGATTTTCATCATTTTTGTAGGAAATTTTAATAATTTCAGTACGTTGTTGAATCGTTCCACCTTTAGTAATGGTGTAATTTCTACTTGTCAAATGTCAAAGAATAAAAGCTTCAAAAGTGACAGCTACCGACATACCGGGTGATTCAAAATAACACCTCTTCTTGGAAAACCCGTATATGGGAGCTATAGCTAAATCTTAACCGATTTTCTTCAAATTCGGCAATGTTGGTTGGATCAAGAAACTCTACCATTCTAAATTTCAAAACGATTGGATGTAAAACACAGCTTCTATAGGGTATCGTAAACTAAAGCGCGACATTATTCGTATGTACAGCTAGAATTCGATATTATGCTTAAAACAGTACCATTATTGTAATTCTCGCTCTGATAGAACCGAATACATTCACAATTTGAAGGCGTAATGTTACGAAATTTTAAAGTTTTAAGAACAGAATATCATTTATGGATATATATTGTTGATTTTTGGCTAGGTAAATTTTCACATGTCTAAGCTGTTCGCGATGCAATTATGCATGAAAGTAACTGCGGTCAGGGATTGTGGACAACTCTATTACAGATTTTGAAATATATATAATCCTCTGACCACAGCTACTTTCATGCAAAATTACGCCCTCAAACCGTGAATAACTTCGGTTCTATTAGAGCTAGAATCAAATATTGGTGCTATTTTAAGCAGAATAGCGAGTTCTAGCTGTACGTACGAAATGTCGCGCTTTAGTGTAAAATGACTGATATATGCAAGAAAAACATGCATTTTAGAGATTATGTAATATCGCTCTAGCTCATTGGCGGCTTAAGTTATAGCGGAAATATTTTGGGGATATTCACTAAACAAAACAAGCTTTCCTTTGAGATGCGGACAACCGCGATATATATCTTTTGAACCGCCCTAATGTACCTCCATTCACAATAACGATATAAAAAGATTTTATTGGACTACGAACCACTCTAATAAACAATTTTTGCTAACTTTATTGTGCGAACATTAATTACCAATTCTTTTATACTTACTTCAAAAAGTTCTGAATGTTATCAGTTATATCAATAGAAAATTATGACTCAGGTCACGTAGACCATTTAACTAACAAACCCATAGATTATAAATGTCTGACTTTAATATCAGCCCATTTTGTGGAAGAAATAAGCTAATCATTTTGATATTTTCGTAAGAAACATGATAGATCTATTCTCGGAATGGATACTTTTTGGAAAGGAAGGCATACATGTATTCAGCTAATCATTATCTTTCGATCGTATGTATCTAAGTCCAATTTTTGAAGACTGTTTCCAATACTTAACTATGTACATTTAGCATCAAATATAAGTACTGCAAGAGAAAAAGTATGTTGGCTTCTGAACATTTTGATTTTTGTTATTTCAGAAAACCACAGATATAACACCGTATACTAAATTTTGAGAAACGTACATAAGATTTGAAGTAAAATTGCGTATACGAGTACAGTTTTTCCAAAAACGTCAATATTATAAAGATTGAACATTTCATTGCTCGGTGGAGTGTCTTTATTGTTTCTAGGTCTCAGAGCGCTTACTTGAGCGCTTTCATGCAGAGGTAATATGAAAGGTAATAATATCTTCAGAAACCAATCTCCACTGCTGCAAGCGAGATGATCCCAATATTTTAGTACTTCTCTGCTACAAATAACTATATCGAATAAGAACGTTAAAGTCACACTGAGTTATGAGATGACAGACACAGGTACACTTTTAGTTGGTACATATTCGGAAATAGTGTCAATGTCACTTTCCGTGCACAGCAATTCACCTTCAAACACATCTTGAATATCTTGGGGTCCTTGAGAAGGACGTTGATATATTTTTCAAATCGCACTAAGCTGGTTTCACTCATTTACAAGTAAAGTAATGTATTTTGCATATTGGCTTAATAATATATTTTTATAAGAAAATTGGAAATCATAGAATAAGACGAATTATTGCGGACAACTTAATATGGATAGACATGGTTAGATCGAATCAACTAGTGATTCTGAGTGGATTGTTATACTTAAAGGTGCACAACAGAAAAATGTAGGGTAATATAAAGTTGAATGCAAATTAGGTATGTTGGATTTTAATAAGGTTCTATGATATAAACCCCAATGAAATAACACCCAAAAATAAAATGAAATAAACTCCAAAAATTTCATACATTTTGGGATTTATTTCATCGTGAAATTTATTTCATATTTTTTGGTACTTATTTCATTATTTAAATTTTGAAGGAATTATGAATTTGAAATTATTAGTGTAAAAGAAGAAATATCATGTTGCTTAGAAAACATTATACAGGGTGGCCCAAAATGACCAACGGGGTTTGAGTTCATTATAACTTGTTATTTAAGACATATTTATAAATTTATTTTTATCCTGTATATATAGGGAAGGGGTTTGAATTCCTTATAACTTTTTATACCCTACACCACACTGTGGTACAGGGTATTATAAGTTTGTTTCACGGCAGATGTTTGTAACATCTGAAAATAACACAGCTAGACCCACCTTAAAGTATACCGATCGACTCAGAATCACTAGCTGAGTCGATTTAACGATGTCTGTCCGTCCGTCCGTCTGTCCGTGTAAAGTCGACTACAGGTCGCAATTTCACTCCGATCGTTCTGAAATTTTGCAGTTTAGAGTATTTCGCGGCTGTTAAGATCTCTATTCAATTTGGTTGAAATCGGTTCAGATTTAGATATAGCTCCCATATATATGTTTCGTCCGATTTTGCTCTTTAGTCCTGTAGAAGCTGTATTTTACATCCAATCGTTTTGAAATTTAGAATGGTAGAGCTTCTTGATCCAAGAACCAACACTACCGAATTTGAAGAAAATCGGTTAAGATTTAGCTATAGCACCAATATATATGTTTCGTCCGATTTGGCCATTTAGTCCTATAAAAGCTGTATTTTACATCCAGTCATTTTGAAATTTAGAATGGTAGAGTTTCTTGATCCATGAACCAACACTACCGAATTGTAAGAAAATCGGTTAAGATTTAGCTATAGCTCCCATATATATGTTTCGTCCGATTTTGCTCTTTAGTCCTGTAGAAGCTGTATTTTACATCCAATCGTTTTGAAATTTAGAATGGTAGAGTTTCTTGATCCATGAACCAATACTACCGAATTTGAAGAAAATCGGTTAAGATTTAGCTATAGCACCAATATATATGTTTCGTCCGATTTGGCCATTTAGTCCTATAAAAGCTGTATTTTACATCCAATCATTTTGAAATTTAGAATGGTAGAGTTTCTTGATCCATGAACCAACACTACCGAATTTGAAGAAAATCGGTTAAGATTTAGCTATAGCTCCCATATATATGTTTCGTCCGATTTTGTTCTTTAGTAATGAAGAAGCTGTATTTTACATCCAATCATTTTGAAATTTAGAATGGTTGAGTTTCTTGATCCATGAACCAACACTACCGAATTTGAAGAAAATCGGTTAAGATTTAGCTATAGCTCCCATATATATGTTTCATCCGATTTGGCTCTTTAGATCCAATCGTTTTTATACCCTACACCACACTGTGGTACAGGGTATTATTTAAGTATAAAATGTCCCAAAAGTAAATTTATGTAAACAATTTATACATTAATTACAAACTTTATATATCAGAGTTATTCAATATTACGAGAGTGGTGTAGGGTATTATATAGTCGGCACCGCCCGACTTTAGCCTTTCCTTACTGGTTTTATTTCTTTTTACTATTTTGTTAAAAAAGACTTGTGGAATTTAAAATGGAACAGAACACAATTGAACAACGTGAAAAAAATACAATAATAAATAAATAAAAAATTATTCTCCATTAATAAATACAATTAATACTTATTTTAACACCATACAATTCCAAATGAAAAGCGCGCAGGACTTTATCATTGGTATGCTATTGGAAATGGTGTAATGAGCCTCAGACAAAAAATTTTATTTGGATACACCGCGCGCGATTTCCAAATAAAATTTTTTGTTTGAGGCGCATTACAGCAGATATATCCTTCATACAAATTCGTGAGAGTGAGAAATTTAAGCGGCCTCACAAGAACTGTTATGTGTAAATATTATATCTTCCATGGCATGTGCTGATGTAATTTTATATAAGAATAACAATTTTCCTGGGCATTATTTCGTTGCGAAAAAAATCCCAATATCTGGGACTTATTTCATTTTCTTTTTGAGGAGTTATTTCACTTTTTTGGGATAAATTTCACTTTTTGTTTTGGGAGTTATTTAATTTTTTTGGGAATTATTTCATTGGGACTTATTTCATTGGGATTTATTTCATTGGGGTTTATTCAATAGAGCCTTTTAATAACACCAGTAGAATGTGCTTCTAAAGTACGAAATTTGAAATCAGGTACTATAAATAACACTTCTTGTCGACAGTAACATATTTAATCATTTTTGTGGCATTAATTAACTATTTATTTTTTTGGCCACTGTATATATCTCAAGTTAATGTTCCAATTTTGCCCCATATCACCGTAATTAACCCGTTTTTTCCACTGTGTCTCCAAAAGTATGAATGAATAAGAAAAACATATTTTACACATTTTGCCCCACTGTGCCCCTAAAAGTACGAATTTCGAATAATAGCGTCCTATCCCGATACATCGCCCTAAGGACCACGCCCTCTTAAAATTTTACGATTCTAATTCTAGCCGTCATATATGCCGGAGGTCAGGGGCCAAATCAGCATTCGACATCGAGAACTTTTCGATCGAAAAGCCATTTTTGTTAATAGGAAAAAGTGAAGATTGGAATTAATTAAAAATTATTCAGTTAAGCTATCTAAGAATGTATTTCAACAATCTACTCGAACTCTTTTAATGATAATAAAAAATACATCTCGATCGTTAAGTACTCGATATCGAATGCCGTGGCTCGGCCCCAGGGTTGTGGAGTCGGGGAAATTTGCCCGGAGTCGAAAAATTATGGTCGACTCCGACTCCGAGATGGATTGTACATACCATTTATGTGATACAACTTTTGCACTAACATTTTTTTGGGAAAACAATTTTGGTACAAATGAAGTATACAACATTCTAAGCATTTAACCAGCTATGTTTGTATGTCCAAAATATCTATATAGTCAACCAAACTATCGACTTTTTATGTAAATACAGTTTTAGAAAAAATACGAATTTTTACAAGACTTCTATTCCTAAGGGAGTAAAAAACCAATAAGGAAAGACAAACGAAGGGCGAGTCAACTACAGGGTTGCCCATATTCGACGGACCCACGGACTCGTTGGGCCCATTCCAATCGACGAGGCTTGTCCGCAGGCAACAATCTTTGCGTCAATTGAATTTTGTACGGAAACAAATGCAAATCAACGCGAATAATCCGTTGTAAAGTGGACCGAGCCATGCCCAACTGCTGAGAACGGCGTTTTTGGGATGTTCTTGGGGACCTCTCAACACTGGCTCGTACGGCAGCGATATTCTCGGCCGATCGCCTTGGTCGACTTTTATTTGGCCTCTTCGGATTAGAAAGAGCCTCACCAGTCGAAAATTTTTCGTATAAACGCTTAATGGTGTTCTTAGAAGGTGCACTTCTCACATTTTTTAATATTTTAAAAGCACGTTGACTTGACTTCTTCTGTTGAATGTAAATTTCAACTATTTCAGAGCGCTCGCGTGACGTGTATTGTTCCATGGTAAAAATTTGCTTGGACTGACGCTTCAAACGCGGTATGTCATTAAGCGATCTGACATCTCTGTCAAAAGTTATGGCGTTGCCAGATGGGTCCGTCGAATATGGGAGACCCTGTATATGATAGCGTATATATATAATAAATATGAGATAATTACCTTATAAATCTAAATCTAAACAGAATTTGTTCAAACTCGACAATATGTGTTCATGGATAAAAAAAACTCTACCCTACTATGTTTTAAAATGATTGAAAGTGAAATACAGCTTCCATAGCACTACAATGCCAAATCTAATGAAAAATGTTTATCTGGGGGCTATATCGATCTAAACCGATTTTGACCAATTCCAATAGCCTCCCTCCTTAGTGTGAATGAGTTCTTATTGCCAAATTTCAGCAGGATCGGGTGAAATTTCGACCTGTACTTAACGAACAACATAATATGGACAGACAGACGGGCATCAAGTTATTCTGAGTCGATCGGTATATTTTAAGGTGTGTCTAGCTGTAGTATTTAGTATAAAAACTAACGAACAAACTGGTTGCTTGCAGCAAACATAATTTCGAAAAGTTGTGGTATATTAAAACAGAGTCAGTGATTGTTAATTTTATCATGGTTCCATATTGAGCGGTGATAAATAAATAATAAAATTGTATTTAATTACTGGTATTGAATATCTACTCTTTATGTGTTTTTTTAACAAAGCAATATCTTATTTTCAATTTATTAGTAGAAACATTATTTTAAAAAATTATATTTTTTACCGCCGGAGTCGAAGTCGGAGCTGGAGTCGGAGTCGAGTATTTTTGGCTCGACTCGACAGCCCTGGCGGTGGTACCATATTTATCCATTTCTGACCCACCGTGCCCCCAAAATATTGAAAAAATCGCTCCTTGTATCCTGTCTACGTCGCAATGGCTACCCTCACACTACATTACACGATTCCAGTTCTTTCCATTTGGATTTGGCTGTTTATACCATATTCCTTTTTGATCCACTCAGCGCGTAAATGTTCGCATTTTGAAAAATCCCGAGTCTACGCACTAAGGCTCATACGAAATTTTGCGATTCTAACTCTATCCATTTAGATTTTGCTGTGGTACCATATTTTTTTATCTTCTGTGCGCCCAAAAGTACAAATTTCCAAAAATTCCGCCTTATTACACGTCTACTGCTCTCAAACTACTCTCCCATCAAATTTCATGATTCTAGTTTCATCCGTTTGGGCTGTGCTGCACAGCCTGTGCAGCGATCAGTCGATCAATCAGTCAGCAAGTCAGGGAGACACTTTTTAAAACGATCTCTTCTGATCGGGATGAGATTGGCACAATGTTTAGTCCTATTTGATAGTCGTTATGATAGAAAACTTCAACAAGATCAGTTAGGAATTGTCCGAGTTGCAGGGTGTTGAATATTAACATTTTGGTCAAATGACCCTTTTTTCCCATCCATATAAAGTGTGGGCCATTTAAAATTTTTAATTTGAATCGGCTATAAAAAAATACTGATAATTTTTTTTTCTAAATTCTGGTTTTATTGGAAAGGTTGAACTTTGTCATTTAATAATGGAACACAATATCATTCATTTGACTACCACGACTGGCTCCGCAGTACCTCATCCGATCCAATTGTTCTTTTGTTTCGGGTCGAACTTCTTCAATGAAAACTTCTATTTCATGTTTCAACTCTTAAATTGTCTCTGGATGCTTTGCGTAACATTTATCCTTAATGGCTCCCCACAGAAAATAATCCAAACGACCCTGTACACTCAAATCACAAGTCAAAGTAATCGGTAGTTCAAATTTAAAATTTGAAATGGCCCACATAAGCTATTGTATTTAAAAAAATTTTGCCCACGGTGTTTCCGATCGTAAAAATATTTGTAAACCTAAAGCTTTGCGAAATTAAAAAAAAAAAGTTTTAATTTCGCAAAGCTTTAGGTTTCCACTTAGTTTTAGGTTAGGGTGGCTGGTGATACCACAGGCTCAGATGCCACTCATTGTAACCAACCTGTTTGATAAAGAATGTTATCAATAGTATCGGTACCGGAAAGATTTGTCAGACTCTCCAGGTGCTCAATGCTTTCCACTTTCTCCTCATCACCACAGCTCTTGTAGAAGTCATTGGACTCAATACCAAACCGCGTGTTCGCCGATCAGGTAGTGCCCCGTAAGAACTTACACTAAGGTAGACTTTCTTACCTTCTCAGTTCGATTCTTGGCCAGATTTGTCTAGCTACACTACAGGCTCCGATTTCTGACTATTTTTTATTGGACTGCCTGATCTTGTCTACGCAAGCTTACATGCGGAAAATGCCGCACCAATATACTAGTATGCAAATTCGTGGAGAATTTGTAATGTTGACCCTTTCCTAGCAAGATCATTAAAGTTGCAGTTCCCCGGGATATCCCTATGCCCAGACACCCATATGAGGTGTATGTTAAACTGCTCAGCCATCGCATTAATAGAACTTCGGCATTCGATGGCTGTTTGTGTATTTAGGGATGTGGCCTCCAGAGAATTGTTGGCAGCCTGGCTGTCTGAGTGCCAGTGATCGTCACTATGTTGCGATTCAGCCACTTGGCGACTTCCCTTATTGACATTATTTCGGTTTGATAGTCACTACAGGTATCTGGTAGCCTGTGAGCTATATCAAGACTGATTTCCTTCACTGTAAAAAAATAATATCAGATATGCTTCTACCATTATAAAAAAGGTCATACGAGTTTACGCATGACAACGTACGTTGGTCCACATACAAATTTGTCTTTACCGAAAAATACAGCAAGCAAAAAATGTTGTTGCAATTTGTCATACATTATTTCTTTATGTGCACGCTAAGCAACAAGCGACGACACAACCTCGTCGATCAAATGTCCAAGCGCGACTGAATGATAGTGAACTCTCATTCAATGTGTGTACTCATGTACACGTGAGAGGAAAAACAAGGGTAGTGCTTTTGCCCATCGCTGAATTAGATTGATTTGTATAGTCGCCGTGGTCCTTAACGCTTATGCACAGACATGCGGGTCTCTGAACCTTTGATAATTGGTTTGCAATGGATAGTTTATTAGTTTCCGTCCACCGCACCACAATAACAGACATTACTGGTGAACTACTACAGTATAGGGTGAACTACTACAGTATTGGGTGAACTACTGTTATATTCTAATGGACGAAGAGAGGCTCCAACGCGATCTACAGCCTTCCTTCAGGAATATAATGCGACGTTGGATTTCCTCACACGTTCCAGTACATTAAGTCTGAATAACAATTTCCTATCTAGAATTATTCCTAGATATTTTGCATATTCACAAAATACCAGCTCTGTTCCATTTATCCGAGAAGGGTCCATATGTGGGATCGTATTCTTCTTAGTAAGGAGCCACAATGTTCTGTTTCAATGCGAATGAGAATTCTTTGTGAAGCCTCACTTCTCCAAAATATTCCAAAAACAACAGTTAACCAGGGTTAGTTAAAATGTTTCTAATTTTTAGTTAAAATGTCCTGATTTCAAGTAAAAATGAACTTCGTTTTAGAAAAAAAATTAACTAGATTTTTCCAAATTTCTAGTGAAAATTTAGTTGAACTTAAGTACACACGGTGGTCAAATCTTACAATGTTATCAACTCTGATAATGGTGCCATTGTCAGATACATAAACTTCGCAAATCTTACAATGACGTACAATGTACTGATGACGACTTTTCTGCCAACGTTGTTCAAAAAAAAATATTTGTAATAAAGGAAAAAGTCGGTAGTGAATGGGTTAATTTGTCTTCAATTGAACTAGGTACCCTGCAGTCAGCCAGGCACTATATGTCACCACTTGTTCTATAGTGACAATTGAACAAGGTAAAAAGTCTACAACTTTCCTTTTATGCGCGAGTAGAAATACTTTACAGACAACTGTTGTACAGTATTTATGGCGACATTGTCATTGCTTGTCTTTTTTGTTTGACTGCGCATTAGAATAGCTGCCTGCAGAATGCACAGCTGCGCAGTCAGCAGGTAGAGATTTTTTGACAATTGTTCTTTTTTCATTCCTTGATTTTCTTCTGTCAAGGAAGCACGCGTTCGTTTTGTGAAAATAATTTTTGTGTGTTATTTTATAAAAATAAAAAAAATAGTAAAAGAAATTATAAAAGACTTGTAAAAAACAAACAATATCATTTAAAAATAGAAGTTTGCAATGTGAGCAAGAAAACAGCGAAATGAATATTGTGGGAGAAAGTGAAGATTTTGTGGAGAATTTGGCGTTCCGAAATTTACGTTGCGGGAGAAGTTAAAGCAGTGGTACATAGAAACAACTCCTTCTAGGAAGTGTTTGGAGAAACTATGTCAATATTAAATGAATTTAATTGTATATACATTCCAGTATTTATTATTTTTTGTTAATTAAATGAATAAAAGGTTTAGCCAGCCTCGAAGAAAGTGAGCATATAAATATATGTGTTTCAGTGTACTGCGCCCACCTTTATAAAGATGTAGACCAGGGTCACTAAAGTTTACTACTGAATCTTTGGTTCAAATATCTCTATATATATTACTTTGACATTTAACATTTACTAGTGAATCTTTGACATTTAACATTTACTAATGAATCTTTGGTGCAAATGTCTACATATGGTTTACTTTGACATTTAACATTTACTACTGAATCTTTGGATCAAATGTCTACTGGTGGTTTTTCAATGACAACTAATGTTAAATGTCTATAGGAGATTACATGCGCAGGGGCATATTTTGTCTGTAGTACTACTGACAATGTCACAAGTAAATCGCTAAAATTTTACTAATGGCATTTCCTACAGGGTATGAAGAAATCTTTACCAAAGTATCTTCTTCATATATAAAATCCATTGTTTCGTTTCTTAGTAACGCATGATCTCCGAAACCATAAAAGCGAATGGTCTAAAAATTGCACATTAGGTTCCGTTCGGGGTCATCTGCGTTTTAGAATTATTTTAACCGCGATAAATGGCGGAGTGGTCAAGTTATTTTCAAAATCCGCATTTCCAGAGCGATTTAACTGATTGTAATGTTTGTGTGTATGGTTTGTCTTGATTATAGTTTTTATGTATGATTCTAACCCGCAGATTGTACTATAGTGGACTAATGTCCAATATACATTTCTATGGTGATTTTTTCCTAAAATTTAGAATGTATAATTTTTTGAATGAAATATCAATGAATATCTAAAATAACTACATCCCAAAACAGAACGGACAGGACAACGTCTGCTGGGATCAGATAGTTAACTATAATTAAGTTCAAAACATGTACTAATATCACTATGCAACAAATGAACACTTTTTGAAAAATACACGGAATGACAATATAGGTTCGATTCTACTATCAAAGGGTAGTATAACCCTATACTCGGTTTGGCGAAATTGGTGACCAATTTTTTTTTATGGGCCTCCAAAGTTTCTGAAAATTAGTGGGCCCCTCAAAAAAGGTGTCATCAGTATTTGTCCAACAACTAATTCAGACTTGGTGATACCGCTTAACAATATTTGGCAAAAGTGTAGCTAAGAATATGCTGAATAAAGCTTCTTTAAATTTTTTGCGAAAAAATAATTTTTCCGGTATTTTTTTTTTTGAAAAAGTAGAGGAAAAAAATATTTTTTTACTTTTTTCAGCATAACTTCCAGGGACTCGTAATTTTTCAATAACAATGGTTGGCGAAATTGTAGCCAACGTAAATCTGAACAACTTTTGTGAACATACCAATACAATCTGAACGTGTCTGGGCACTCTTAATAGCTCAAAAAACCACATTGTACCCCAAAAATGTTAGTATTTCACTATTGTGTAACAAAAATATATTTTTTGGTATAGGGTATGTTCAGCAAATTTATAGAAAATATTAAGGCCAATATTTTTGTGGAACATATTAACCCTCTAGCTCCCCCACATAACTGTAATTTTTGGCCTCATTTTAACAAAACGTAAAAAGCACCCCTTAAAATGGGGAGGGCGGGGATGAAATGTTCTACAAAAATGTTGGGGCCAAAATATTCGTTTATCATTGAACGGTAGCGATTCCCATTCACAGTAACGTGCCGGTCTTGATCATCACGGAAGAAGTACGGCCCAATGACGCCGCCGGCCCATAAACCGCACCAAACCGTATTTTTTTCGGGATGCAATGATGACTCATGTAGTACGTGTGGATTGCTGTCTGACCAATAACGCATATTTTGTTTATTGACGAAGCCATTCAGCCAGAAATGAGCCTCATCGCTAATGGACCATAAATTGGACGTAGCGCTCTTAACGTTGAGGCCACTGACTCCGAATTTCGGTAGTAAATTTTAATAATTTCGACTCGTTGTTGGCTCGTATATCTTTCCATCATGAAATGGCAAACCTTACTGAAGAGGAATGTCAAAAGAGCGGCAAAAAATATGGCGTCGTTTGCTGTTCCTGTCGGTCTACTTTTGTAGCGTCCCTGTTGAAAAACCCGTTACACAAAAGCTGATGACACCTTTTTTGAGGGGCCCACTAATTTTCAGAAACTTTGGAGGCCCATAAAAAAATTGGTCACAAATTTTGCCAAACCGAGTATAGGGTTATACTACCCCTTGATAGTAGAATCGTACCTATACTGTCAAGTCCGTGTATTTTTTTCACTGTTGCACAGTGTATTAAGGAAAAATAAAAACAATTTTAAGGGCGAACATCGTAAAATCATCACTATCTATAATAAATTAGCCTCTCTGGCAACACTGAAAAGAAATTGGAGATGGTGTTGTAAAAAATGTGTTGGGCTTGACATGGAATCGCCATCTCCAATTTCGTTAAAACTTTGTAGAATAACTTAACTCTATAAAATATTTGATTTGTAGAAGACGAAAAAAATTGAAATTTTTTAAAAGATATAATCAATTGAAAATTGAGAAACTCTAAAAAAGCCGAGGTACGAACATTGAAAAGGGTGTAGTGAGAAAACGCGTGGGCAGAATTCAAAGAACGAGGGTTAATTTAAATGTAATTACAGGTGTTTTTAGCCGACGTATTCGTACGTATATGAATAATTGGAAATCAGTGCTCCAGAATGTGAAATTATTCACAAGTGCAAACAGAGTTTGCAATATTTTCTCATGGTCAGTTGCTAATTAAAGTTGGAGATTTATCTAGATTTTAGTACATGTTTCGGTCCTAACTGCGAAATTTCTGTTGAAAATGTAATAGAATTTAGCAGTTTTCTAAACACACACTCGGAATAATTGAGTCGGTCATATCTCAAAAAAAAAAATTGCAAAACGGTTCAAATTTATTTTTTCTAAATTCTCAACAAGATTATAACAAAAGTTCAAAAAAAAATTACCTTACAAATTTAATCTAGTATTTCGGTAGCTGTCACTTTTGAAGCTTTTATTCTTTGACATTTGACAAGTAGAAACTACGCCATTACTAAAATTGGACCGATACAAGATTCAACAACGCATTGAAATTATTAAAATTCGATAAATCGAAAATCATCGAAAAATCATCTTGACTGATGAGGCCGCATCTGGGGCTCGGAAAGCCCAATAGTTATTGTTGAGAAGCCTCTCCATTCTCAACGTGTGACTGTTTGGTGCGGTTTATGGTCCGGCGGGGTCATTGGATCTTACTTTTTCGAAAATAAGGTTGGATCAACAGTTACGGTGAATGGATTGCGCTATCGAGAGATGATTAACGATTTTTTATGGTCGGAGTTGGATGGTATCGATCTGGACGGCGCTACGTGCCAGAGATGGTTTAGGAAAAAAATTTTAAAAATGTGGGAGGGGCAAGAGTGTTCGTGGCATTACTTAAAATCAGAGTATCTCAAAAAGTCTTGACCCTAGAAGAACGAAATTTGAAACACACGTTAGTGGAGTTATTATCTAAAACTTTAACAAAAATTTGCAGGATCGGATCAGTGGGTGTGGCAAAAGTGGGCGTAGCTTTAGTTAAAGGTTTTTTCTCAGAAACTATTGACCCTAGAAGAACGAGATTTGGATTGTAAGTTGTTGGAGTCAATATTAGTACTTTCACCAAAAAGGGGCGTGGCGTTATATAAAATTCGAATAACTCAGAATGTGTTGATGGCAGGAGAACGAAATTTGGAACACACTTTAGTGCAATAATTGTCTAAGTCTTCAGAAGATATTGGCGAATAGGATTAGTGGAGGTGGCAAAAGTGGGCGTAGCATTAGTTAAGCATGTATTATCTCTGAAACTATTGACCGTAGAAGAAAGAAATTTCGATCATTAAACATAACCTCATACAATATTGCATAATTTGTGCATTTTTGTACGACATTTCTTTTATTTTTATCGCATTGGCGTTAAGGTGCCTGTGAGCACAAAAACACTAATATATCACTCTAAGCAGAAAGTTGTATCATTTGTGGTTATCGCGTTGATCAAGTCAAATCGAATTAGAAAATTTTAAAAATCCAATTAATAGTACACAAACATATGTTTTCGTGAAAATTGATGATGATTTCGAGAAATGATGGCACGTTTGCCGTTTTGAAAGAAAAAACACACCAAAAATTTAAATATTTTTTACATTTGTGTACAACAAATTTTAATTATCCAAAATGCCACCGAAAACAGGTGCAATTGGAAGAAATACAGCAAATGCGCAACGAAACAGAGCCGCAAGTGCATCAGAAACTCCGGAACAACATGAAGAGTGGTTGGAGACAAACCTACTGAGAGTTCAACAGTTAAGAGCATCCGAAACACCCGATTATCGAGAGTGCTGTAATTATACGTATATGTATCTGGTAGCAGTCTACGTGATTGATCCAAAAATGGGCGGTAGCTGAATAATTGGTAAATAGGTAGGAACATATTATCTAATTCTAAACCGATAATCGCTAAATTTAGCAATATTCGTTCCTAAATTGGGAAACATCTTTCTTGAAAATTTAAATGATCGGAAGTAAAGTACAACTTATATAGCGCTTTGACACCAAATCAGGAGGAACATATATATGGAGGTTATATTTAAATCTGAACCGATTTCCCTGAATACTCATTCATGTAAACAGACCTCTTTCTGTCGAATTTCGTTCTGATCAGATATAAAATACAGACACTGATCGGATATAAAATAACATTTTTACAGGGCTTACATGTCAAATCGGGGTAACTTATATATGGGGGCTATATCTAAATCTGAACCGATTTCTTCCAAATTTAAAAGTGTTCATTCATATAATATGAAACCTTTTTCTGCCGAATTTCATACTGATCGGATATAAAATACAGTTTCTACAGCGCTTACATGTCAAATCGGTGGTTACATATATATGGGGGCTATATCTAAATCTGAACCGATTTTCTCCGAAGTTAGCAGTATTCCTTCATGTAATAAGAAACCTCTTTCTGCCGAATTTCATACTAATCGGATATAAATTAAAGTTTTTACAGCGCTTACATGTCAAATCGGGGCTAACATATATATGGGGGCTATATCTAAATCTGAACTGATTTTCTCCGAATTTGGCAGTATTCCTTCATGTAATAAGAGACCTCTTTCTGCCGAATTTCGCACTGATCGGATATAAAATACAGTTTCTACAGAGCTTACATGTCAAATCGGGGGTTACATATATATGGGGGCTATATCTAAATCTGAACCGATTTTCTCCGAATTTAGCAGTATTCCCTCATGTAATAAGAAACCTCTTTCTGCCGAATTTCATACTGATCGGATATAAAATAATGTTTTTACAGCGCTTACATGTCAAATCGGGGGTAACATATATATGGGGGCTATATCTAAATCTGAACAGATTTTAACCAAATTCAATAGGGATCGTCCTTGGGCCAAACAAATGATATATGTAAAGTTTCGTCGCGATCGGACCATAATTGCGACCTGTACTTTGATTACAAGAATACATGCACAGACGGACAGACAGACAGACGGACAGACGGACATAGCTAAATCAACTCAGAAAATGATTCTAAGTCGATCGGTATAATAAACGATGGGTCTATTTCTTCTCCTTTTGGGTGTTACAAACAAATGCACAAAGTTATAATACCCTGTACCACAGTGTGGTGTAGGGTATAAATATAGGGCGATCCAAGTAGAGATACCTTTTTCAATAGTTTTTTTTTGACAGATCACTTGTGAGTCGTGTCATGCTGTCATGTTATTTTTCTTAAGTATTGTTTGGCATTTCATCATGGAAAGACTTAAGGTAAGTACAGACGATTTGCAGATCGGACAACATTGCCAGAAAAATGGCGGAAAAATGCAACCCTGTGAATTTACATCAGTGTGAACATACAATTTTTGTTTTGCAACGTTAGCAGAAAAGTCATTGCGAGATAATTTGCTGATTGTTATATGTGCGAAGTTTATGCATGTGACAACGGCGCCATTGCCAGAAAAACATTTTATTTGCAACACTGTCTATAATATATTTTTATTGGCAATCGCATATAAATATTTACAAAATATATTGTAAATATATGAAATTGTAATGTTTTCTTGCAATCGTCTGAACTGTCAATTCACCTTTGCCTAACAATCTGACATTGTCCGTATATTTGCAGCACTTTAACAGGGTTGATAACGTTTGCCGATCTGGCAATCGTCTATACTCAGCTTTACGCCTGAACAACGTTTACGCGTGTCATTCGCCGAAATGCTCGAACGAGTCATCGAAAATTGGACTCAACGAATGGACCATCTGAGACGTAACCGCGGCCAACATTTGATAGACATAATCTTCAAAAAATAAATGCCATAGAATGTTCTTACAAATGATAATAAACAGTCCCCATTCAATTTGAATTTTCTGTGTTTTTTTCTTTAAAAAAGTAGGAAACCTCGAAATGGATCATCCTATATTAAATTCGAGAAAATGTAATTATGTAATTTTTTGAATTATACGATAGAAAGTGTTACATTATATTCAAAATATATTTTTTTAATTTTTAACAGCGTGAGTTTATGTCGATTGGTGCGGGGTAGGATTTGATTTTAGACCCATGGTTTCATGGAGAATATTTCTTAGAATTTTCCGTAGATTACATTTTCGCTAAGCGATTTCTGACGAAAAAATTTCAATTGCGTGAATAGAAATGTTTGAAAACCAAACTCAAAACTAGAAAAAAGACAATACATATATAAGACTTTGACAAATTTTTAATAATTTCGACAATTAATTCCAAATACAATATTTGTTGAGCTTTTTAAAATTTACTTTTAAACATACAAATATGTGTGCATTAGATAGCCTCGATTTGTATGGAGCCAAAAAAAGTTGCAAATGTACCCCCTCAGAAATGAAGATTGTTATGTTTTAGAGTGATTCCCAAAATATTTTGGTTCTAGCTATTTCCATTTGTGAGCTGGACCAGTTTCAAAACACCTCCAAAAACAGGGGTATTCGTCAGTAACATAACCGATATTATACTTATATTAAAATAAACGACCAAATTTAGTAGAAAAATGGCAGCGCTTGTATTTGGTTAAATGTACCGATCTTTAGATAAAATGCATATGTTTGCTAATTTCATGGTCACAAATTTATGTATTTAACAATTAAATACAAATGGTTGTAAAAACGTGTTACAAGGAGTAAAATTGCTTTATATTTAAGAAATCTTTTCGGGAATTCATTTTAGGATATTTATCAATGACTGCTAAGCAGGATTGGCTCACGATTCGTACACTACGTTCGGTGAATGACACGGAAAATCTAAAATTTAGTTATGGAGGAAGGAAATTATGTAGTTTTATATAATATACAAGACATTGAATAGGATTCTGCAAAACATTACCTGGAACTTCAATAATCTCTTCAGAATGTTGGAAATTTTCAATATACTGCTAAGAATAATATTGTATGCATGGTGGTTCCGTAACATTTATACATTCGTTCCAGTCAATCATTCCTTTAAGAGATTCACAATCAAATTTTATTGTTGGTATAGTGAACGGTCGGATTTTTTGATCGATGCGGTCACGTGCTTCGAAAATTATACCGAAGGCCTCTTCCCTTGTATTATTTTCGTCAGTTAGCATAGACAAAAGGTTATTTTCGGGATGCACGAAAAATCCATTTATCTGGACCGTTCGCTGGATAACTGACTGAATATTCTCCGGCAATTGACGAATCCATTTAATATATTTAAGTAAATGTCGGCTTCCATGAATAGCTTGTTCCTGGCTTTTAATAGGAAACCAAAAAGGGGCATATATTTTCATCACGAAATTGGTTAACATTTCCAGGTCCTCAGATATCACTTTCTTCGTCACATAAAGCCGCAATATTCTGGACGCAGTTTTCAACCAGCGTGATAATTTAGGAGGACCAGGTTTTGCACAAGCCAAATGATTGTCGCAATGTCCTATATTTACGGCTCGAACCATTTCATATAGGTATTTTTGGTCTCCTCGCAAATTTCACCCATCAATATTTTGTGGCATAACACCCATGTTAATAGGTTTGAAATCCTGTGCGATCTTTTGGTGAACATTAGGTATAATCTGAAATATGTAGAATATATATGTATGTCTAGGACTTACTGGAATCTCTTCACAACTCTGCAGTCCCTGCCCAATTTCTCCTGGCCAGTTTTGCGGCCCTGTTGGTTTGCCCAATAAGTGTTTCATCAACGCTGAAAACGGTAGTTCGTTAAAATGGAAAAGACAAATAAACCAATGCAAAGGTTTCTGCAACTGTTGTTCCATTGAACATATTGCACCATTATATTTTCCTGTATTTGCTCTCGTTCCATCGCAGTTAACAGCACCAAGATTATCCAAAGATATATTTTTATTCTTCAGATACGACAAAATTCTGCTCGCCACCTCTGCTCCACTTCCATTGGGTGGTGTCAAATAGCCTAAGTAGTTGGAATTAGAATCTTGCACCAGTGTTATGTGCTCACCCATTCTTATAATATTGCGAGGTTTTCCATTAACTGTTATTTGTTTTAGAGTTCGATCCCTTTTGCCATCAAACGAAATACACTCTACACAGTTACTGCACTTCAGTGCATTTAAAGCTTCAGCTTTCGATTTTATGCGTTCTCTGCGAATTTTGTGTTGGTCTATGATAGCATCCGAAAAGTTATAATCGTTCATCAGTGTGGTTGCTAGTAAGGCACCTAATCGGTCCGAAACATCAGCTCGATCCAATGCAGCACTGAATGTTGGCAGAGATATTTGTAAAACATTCGGACTGATAACTTCGTGGAAAGTTGAATTATGTTCGCTTCTTACACCCGTTGCACCGCTTTGAGGAACACTGCTTCTTACTTCAAATGCAGTAGACACATTACTGACAGGCGCAACTTCATCATAATGCATCTCGACTTCAGTGTCGGACAAGTTTGAACTGAGAGTGCCACTATTGGTTTTATCTACGCCCAGGGTGAGCAGTCTTGGACCATTCTGATTTACGTAAAATCTCCACATATTCAGTGGAATTTGGTTTTCACCAAGACACTTACATGGGCTCCTTTTCTTAAGAGGACATCTGCAGCTGGTTACAGAAAATAGTTCATTCCATTGCTTCTCTATATAATGCGATGGATTCTTTATGTTATCGCGATACCTTTCTTGATCTGAGACCGTCCGTCCGTCCGTCCGTCTGTGGTAATCACGCTACAGTCCGCAATAATAGAGCTAGGTTGATCATATTTGGTACAAATACTTCTTATAGTTGCAGGTTGTTTGGGATTGAAAATGGGCCATATCGGTCCGTATTTAGATATAGCTCCCATATATAGCATCTAACTTGTTGTGATTCCTACTGTTCTCATCTACTATATTTTTTGTGTTTTTTGTGTTTTCGGTGTTATTTACTTTAGGTTTGCGTTATTTTGTGAGGTCACATGCTATCCATGGTGGAGGGTATATAAGATTCGGCATGGCCGAACTTAACGCTTTTACTTGTTATTAATTCGCGTGGAACAAACAACATTTAAACGTTTTCTTTTTGGGGCTAATGGAGTTGATGTTTTTCGATATCATAACAAAGTATTTATTTAAATCAACCTGTTTGTTATTAGCATTGGTACAATATTTCTTATCAGAAATGATTATTAAGATACAGGAGTGGATAGAATTGGAAACGACCTTTCCGACGGTACCCTAAAATCTAAATTACGATGGAAAACATGCGAGATATTTAAAATTTCATGAAAAACTTATGAAAAAACGTAAAAAATAGCACAACAATCTTAATATCTGGTGCGTGAAAACAAATTTCAAAAATTTTTAAATGCGGAATACAAGCGCTGACGTTTTTCCATTATATTTGGTCGTTTATTTTAATGTAAGTATAATATCCGGTTATGTTACTGACGAAAACCCCTATTTTTGGATGTGTTTTGCAACTTGTCCAGCTCACAAATGGAAATAGCTAGAACCAAAATATTTTGGGAATTACTCTAAAACATATCAATCTTCATTTTTGAGGGGGTACATTTGCAACTTTTCTAGTGTGCATGTATATTTTTTGAAGTTTTTAAAATGTATCTATATAGACAACCGCTCATGCGCATAATTCCATTTTCAATCTGTCGGTTTCGTGCAGTTTTCAGGATCTTGGCCAGAGTTCCCTTTATGGAATTTCTACTGGGGGTGTCTTATCGACAGTTATTGCCATTGTTGTTTTTTGAACACCTGTGAAACCAATCGCATCACACCTTTGAGCCTTGGCTAGAATCTTACAAAAGTTTGCTTGAACATCGCATCCCAGCACACCGCGTAACAGTAGGTTAGAAACGGATCGACAAACAACCTGTAGATATATTCTACCATGTGCGTTCTTAGATCCCAGTTCTTACATATAGAGTTCATGACGAAATGTTTTTTAGAGTTACAGAACATTACATTAAAATAAAGCAAAAAATATGTTTGATACCTATTAAACTGGCTTTATTGGATAATTTTATGGCTTTAATGTTTAAATAATCCTATTAATTATATAAAATCGTTTGTTTGTCTGAGTATATTTTTGTTCATCTGTTGCCACATCACGCCTAAACGGTTGAACCGAGTTTCTTCAAACTTGGTGAACAGATAGACCGATTAAAATTAAAATAGGTTTCTTCGATTTTCCACCAAGTGATTTTCGATCACTTGGCCGCTGAGGCTCCTGCTTGAGCTATAGAAATGACATTTTGCATACACATATCCATGAGTATTGTACAGGGTGGAGCGCGGTAATTTGCTTATATGGAATTAAAATAAAAAAGTTATTAACCTTAGAAAAGTTTATTTTATATTTTAATTATATTGAACAGTAAGGGAATTTTTAAATTGCATGGTTTCTTGCCAAATACACTACATAAAACCGTGTAATATAAATATTCCCTTACTGTTCAATATAATCAAAATATAAAATAAACTTTTTTTTATTCCCAAATAAGCAAATTACCGCGCTCCACCCTGAATAAACCACGATCTACTACTACGTAGTCATTTTTCGGCCTGTGGTCAGTTCTGGCGGTATCAAAAAGTTGTGTATTATTTTTGCCATTTCAGAGGCCTCTTATAAAACACAAAGCTAAAATTTTGTAAATATTAAGTACTCTACTTGGCAAAACTGATCGCCAAAAATTATTTTCAATTCTCAGACTGTAGTCAGTGTAGCAGTGACCAAAACAATTTTCCTTTTTTCATTGCTTTTAAAAGTTCCTTAAGAGCAAATAATCTTAAAATGTATATTTACATACTGACCTTAAAGGAGATGCGAAAACATATGTATACTATATATACTGTACTATACATACTGAGGTCAAACCGACATAAAACCACGTTTTAAAATTTCTCAATTCTTTTAAAAAAATTTCTCTCGCCACTTTCTCTGATAACATATCTAACATGGTCTATTTGAATTCTCAGACTGTGGTCAGTGTAGCAGTGGCCCCAGCAATTATCACTCTTTTAGTACTTAAATAGTCCTTTAAAATATATGACCCTACAAATGTATGTGTATGTATATAATGATATCCAATGGATGCGATTTTACGCCAAGTGATTTTTGACCACTTATGCTCACATAAGAGCTAGAAAGCTGGAATTTTGCATATGTAAAGAGTTGAGTATATAACACACAACCTATTGACCTAGTCGTTTTTTGGCCCTTGCTCAGTTTTCGCGTTATCAAAAACTTTACAAAGATAAAATAATTTGTAGTACTATACACGAGAAAAACACTTTTTAATTCTAAGATTCTGGTCAGTGTAGCAGTGACCAAAGCAATTTTCATTCTTTCACCGTCAAAATTCTTTAAGAGCTAAAAATCTATTTGAGAACCAACGATTTTAAATACTTATACATAACTTTTACTATAGCCGAATTTTTGTGAGTTTTTGGGTTCTGATTTTTAATTCAATAACACAAAGACTGACTACGGTCGATATATAAAAATGACAAGCAAGCATATAGTTACTTTATGATCGGCCTGTGGTCAAACCGACAAAGGTATTTGAGATGCAAAAATATCTGGTTAATTTTTTCGTCTACGTGTTATAGTCGGTGCAGACGTGATCAAATGGAATATGAGACTTCTTGACCACTGAAACTATCTAAAAATTGGAACATTTAAAATTTGTTCTTGACAAGTCTGCTTTTGGCCCTATAGCAAATAAACATATACAACAAACAACAATTTGAAACAGCTTCAAAATCTTTACTGTTTTGATGTTACCTCTTAATCGGAGTTTTTTCTTGCAATATCTTCATGCTAACGAAGTTTGAATCACGATCTTAAAAGGCAAGCCGGGCAACGCCCGATATTAAAATATGTATTAAATCATACGATTTGGGTGTCCAATTCACAGAGCAATTGCGAGAAATTATTCGTTCACAAAAGTGGCAGGCAAGTGGCTCCACCCAGTTGGAATCACATGTCAGCACGATTAATGTTAGTTAATCGAGGTACGAAAAAACTTGTAATCATTTCTCTATACCACCTTTGACAGTAACATTCTGCCCATCATTGTTTTAGAAGACATTTTGGACAAATATGATTTGTCGTACAACTCTTATGAATTATTTTACTACCTTTTAAGCAACCCTTAGTATAAAACAAGACTGAATTATAATAGATTAAGAATGGACTTCGTGCATTAAAAGTCCGAAATTACTGTTATAAATGAAATATCAAACTAACTTGGTGAGCAAAAATATGTTTCTCGTTCACTTGGCTGATATCATAAAAAGGGTGAGCATCTCAACTCGTCTCCAATAAAATGAAAACAAATTTTTAATCCTTGTGTCTTTTTTCCCCATTTGTCTTCCCTTTCGCTTTGTGTGAAATTATTCCTCTGGACGCGAGGTATAATTTCACGTACAACATCTCGCATTTACTGTCCACTGTCCTAAGAATATTCCCGCCTCTCAGTACCAGCAGATCGCCACGCCAGCTGATTTGATCCGCCACTCACAGCATGAATATTCCCCCTCTACCCGAGTTTATTCACATTTGGAACCATGACTCGACAGGCCCATAAAGCGCACCAAAGAGTAATTTATCTATAGATGTAATGATGTTTGGACAAATGCTTGTGGATTATCTTCACTCCAAACGCGACAGTTTTGCTCATAACCGAAAATGAACTTCATCGCTGAAGTTTGAATCCTTGATAGAAAATTTCTACAATTGGCAAGCGTTGCTCTCTTGTAAGTCTATCCATGATGAAATGGCAAACCAAACTAAGAAGGGACGATCAGTGTTACCAACTCAAAGTTGTATACGAAAATACCTTTTTAGTCTGACATGAGTATTTATACCCTACACCACACTGTGGTACAGGGTATTATAAGTTTGTTTCATGGCAGATGTTTGTAACACCTGAAAATAACACAGCTAGACCCACCTTAAAGTATACCGATCGACTCAGAATCACTAGCTGAGTCGATTTAATCATGTCTGTCCGTCCGTCTGTCCATGTAAAGTTGTTCGTCGACTACAGGTCGCAATTTCACTCCGATCGTTCTGAAATTTTGCAGTTTAGAGTATTTCGCAGCTGTTAAGACCGCTATTGAATTTGGTTGAAATCGGTTCAGATTTAGATATAGCTCCCATATATATCTTTCGTCCAATTTGGCCCTTTAGTCCTATAGAAGCTGTATTTTACATCCAATCATTTTGAAATTTAGAATGGTAGAGTTTCTTGATCCATGAACCAATACTACCGAATTTGAAGAAAATCGCTTAAGATTTAGCTATAGCTCCCATATATATGTTTCGTCCGATTTGGGCCTTTAGTTCTATAGAAGCTGTACTTTACATCCAATCGTTTTGAAATTTAGAATGGTAGAGTTTCTTGATCCATGAACCAACATTGCCGAATTTGAAGAAAATCGGTTAAGATGTAACTATAGCTCCCATATATATGTTTCGTCCGATTTTCCTCTTTAGTCCTGTAAAAGCTGTATTTTACATCCAATCATTTTGAAATTTAGAATGGTAGAGTTTCTTGATCCATGAACCAACAGAGTGGTGTAGGGTACATATATTGTCGGCCCCGACCGACTTTAGCCTTTCCTTACTGGTTCATTTACTTTTAGGACATTTTATACTTAAATAATACCCTGTACCACAGTGTGGTGTAGGGTATAAAAACGATTGGATCTAAAGAGCAAAATCGGACGAAACATATATATGGGAGCTATAGCTACATCTTAAGCGATTTTCTTCAAATTCGGCAATGTTGGTTCATAGATCAAGAAACTCTACCATTCTAAATTTCAAAACGATTGGATGTAAAATACAGCTTTTATAGGACTTAAGACCCAAATCGGACGAAAAATATATATGGGAGCTATAGCTAAATCTTAACCGATTTTCTTCAAATTCGGCAATGTTGGTTCATGGATCAAGAAACTCTACCATTCTAAATTTCAAAACGATTGGATGTAAAATACAGCTTCTATAGGACTAAAGAGCCAAATCGGACGAAACATATATATGGGAGCTAAGCTAAATCTTAACCGATTTTCTTCAAATTCAATAGCGATCTTAACAGCTGCGAAATACTCTAAACTGCAAAATTTCAGAACGATCGGAGTAAATTGCGACCTGTAGTCGACGAACAACTTTACATGGACAGACGGACGGACGGACGGACAGACATGCTTAAATCGACTCAGCTACTGATTCTGAGTCGATCGGTATACTTTAAAATGGGTCTAGCTGTGTTATTTTCAGGTGTTACAAACATCTGCCGTGAAACAAACTTATAATACCCTGTACCACAGTGTGGTGTAGGGTATAATTACAAAATTTATATATCAGAGTTATTCAATATTACGAGAGTGGTGTAGGGTATTATATAGTCAGCCCCGCCAGACTTTAGTCTTTCCTTACTGGTTTTTTCTAAGACAGTTTGTTGTCTTGGAATACTCTTAGGTATTTAGCCTCCCTGACAGATTTAGTTCCTCAACATCTGGTAGCGGATATGCAAAACTATCTACTTTATATGTGCAAGTTTACGGAAACTGGTTTACTCTTTACTCAGGTTTACTCTTAACCAGATGTTTTTTCCGACCGAACGGGTGGCGGCATCCATAATATCACTGTTGGATAAGGATAGTCAATCACCTCAAGTTTCACACCGGCCCAAGGTTCGCTAAAGCTGTCAACTATTCCTCCCAGGAACTCGATAGTGCTCTAATTGTCATATTTGATATTTCGTATTGACTTTCGTACACCAGTCTGCGACCCTTGAATGTGGCATTCTCTCCGGCTCCCTTGATGAAGACCATCTCTTGTATGAGGCTTATCTTTGCATAGAAATCTGCTCAATCGATGATCACCGCCTGAAAGTGATACTCTAGACTGGCAGATTTCTGCATCTACATGCTGTCATTGGAAGCGAGACCTTAACCTTTAAACTATATCCATGCGGAACAGTTACCGGAGCAGAACGGAGTTTCTCCTGTTTCACCCTTGTATGGATGAAAGGACAAGTAATGATCTAGGGTCGGCCTCCTCTTTGTGACCTGCGGCAAGTAAGACAGAAGCGGAATTCACAACTCTCTACAGGGACTTGAGAGTGGCCACCAAACTGGACTTGCTCCTACAAATCTGCCCGAGCACGCTGCTTCCATCTTAGCCGCGGTTGTAGCGAGAATGTTATCCTTTTAAGGACTATCTGTTTCTTATAAACTCAATATTTATTAATTAGGTTGAATTTCAAGTGCACCATATTCATGATTAACAATACAAATATGTCAGTATTTTTTTTTTGCATTTTCAGGTCATTTGAAGCCAATTTATTATCAACACTGCAACCTGCCGTACAGCACATTCCACATGATATAACAGCAGCTATCATCATCGCCAGACAAATAACTGCGGTCAAATAAAAAATAAAATCAAATAAAATAAAACTGCGGTCAAATAAAGAAAACAACAACTAAATCAAAACTAACTCATTGTCATCGGTTGGTTTTTTTGTCTGTGGTTTTATTTGAGTTTAATTCAATTTAAACATATCATGTCATTTAGGCCAGTTCTACTTCCTGGTAGAGGCTGTCTTTCTCCGTCTATCTCTCTCGTTAGCGTCAGCAGATCAGTTGCACGCAAAATCTAGATTTTTCGTATCGTTTTTCTTCATTTTCTTCGTTTTCCTCTCAAGTGGCCACATTACGAAATAAAGTGGCATAGTGTAAGTTTATGAGTCTGTGCGTCAGCCAGTGTTTGAAGATTGCATTCGCATGACCGCACTTTAAATAGGATCGCCAACATACATATGTCATAAACACGTTTTTCTAATCAAACCCCAAGATTGCATTGGGCTTTGGAGAGTTGCGCCTCGGCTGCAATTGCGATAGCTGCTGCAGCTAGCAACAACATCAATTGCCAGTAATTTGGCAGACTTGCAGCAAGTGGATGCGTGCTGAGCTGTGCAGCAAATCGAGTCATGCAGAAATGACTAACTAATCACAGCAAGAATAGGCCTAGGTTTTGACTTTGCTTTTCTAATGCAAATCTCCGCAGACATTGCGACAGCTAAAGAGTACAATTGCGTAACATCTGCGTCAGCACATCAGACAAAATGACAGTAAAAGTTTTATTCATAAAAGCCTGGACGGAAACTACCACTGCAGTGATATCCACAACAACCGACACTGTTGACTTATAAATAAATTAGAATTGCTTACGATATCGGTGATTACTGCTAATTCTTCACATGACTCACCCCACTTCTAACTCAGCCCAAATGCTAATCCACCAGATTCCGACCAAAAATTTGCTCAATGGGCAGATGAAATTTAAATGGTAATCAATTTGAAATTTTATTGACGAGCTCTATAAGTATGTAGAACTTTGCCTTCATTTCTCATGGAGAGGATGTTTAAATTGATCACCTGTACACCAAGTAGTCTTACACACTGGAATTCAACTCATCAAACGAAATGCAACGGATGTCCTGCATTTCCCACAGGTGGTATGTACATTAGGCCGAATTGATTTGTATACCCTCCACAATTAGGTAAACTAATTTTGACATTCCGTTTGCAACACTTCAAACTGATCGGAGACCGGTAATTGATATTTATTCATTGTTTCGCTTAATATTTTGATATGTATATATATAGATGTCGCTTTCAAGCATGATTTAAATCCATAAAAACTAAATTTTCTAAGCAAATTAGCTAAGACTTTATATTTTGTATTTTATTTTGACTAAAATTCTGTACAATAAGAAATTAAAGATATAAGGGAGGCCTTCAATAATATAAATCTACCGCTATAATTACGGCTCTAGCAATCCTGAATGTTGATAGCAGTCTACGTAGGTTCATTCACTACCTTCTGATACAGAGACACATTTCAACTAGCTTAAATTCAACTGACCACCACAGATTTGGCAAAAGAACACCCCAAGATGTTATGTCTCCTGTGCTGTGTAATCTCTTCATTAACAACATTCTGCTTTCTCTGGAAATCAATCACTTGCGCTGTCCATGCAGTAAACAGTGTGACAGATGATATGGTGGCGATAATCTTCAGGTTCTTCATAGCGAAGAAATTGGCAATCTCTGCCAGGTAGACATTCAGCCTTCCACATATGTCATCTATACAATTTCAACGCCATCAGGTGATGGTGGAATTGCAGAAAGGTAGAGGTTAAACAGTCCCGGACATATCAGCCCACCTTGGGGAACACCTTGTTTCACTCTCCGGGGTTTGAACCTCCTTGAGGGGTCCCTCTGTTTAAACCTTGTTGTGGACCCAAGACATGCTGTTATGCGTCTTCTGTTGAGCAGACTTTGAATTAGTCTATTCAAACTAGAGTTAACTTTTAGATGTGACAGTGCCGCAATCACTGGATCTGAGTAAATGTTTTTAAAAGCCCCTTCTATGTCAATAAATGCCACCATGGTGAATTCCGTGAAATGCAGGGACGATTCGATAGTGCTCACAAGTTCGTGCAGGGCTGATTCTGTAGACTTCCCCTTATTGTAAGCATGTTGGTTCACCGACAGGAGTTTTGTATCCAGGGTTTCCCTAACGAAATAATCTAAAAGTCTTTCCAGACTTTTCAATAGGAAGGAGGATAGGCTAATTGGTCTGAAGTCTTTTGGCCTATTGTGTGATATCTTCCCCGCTTTAGGTATGAATACCACTTTTGTATCCCTTTATCTATTCGGGATGTATGAAAGCCTGATACAGCCTACATAAATTTTTTCCAGCCAGGGGATAATGTACTTCAACATTTTCTGTCTTGTTGATCTTCGGGTTCTGTTGGTGAGTTCCCCGGGAAATGTGTGTCGTGCAGTATATTCAGCGACTGCACGCTGTTTTGTGTCCAGTTATTTGCCTCATCCAGCAAGTAACCCACTGTACAGGGTGAAGCTGATAGTATTTTCTTCAGCCTTGCGGCGTCGGAGACCTTTTCCACTTCGCCACAGAAGGTATACCAAGAGCGTCTTTGCGCCTTTCTAAGCTCCTTCTTATAGATCTTGACTTACTCTTTATAGGCATCCCAAACATTAGCGGACCCAGTAGATTTAGCCTTGTTGAATAGCTTGTTGCAGGTCTTTTTCATAGCCGTTAGCTCAGAAGTCCACCATTGGGGTTTAGTTTTACCCTTGTACCTTGTTTTTGGACAGGCTTCTTCAAGGGAACTATTGAATGATGCTCGACTAGATTATCCAGACCGGCTTTGTCATTCGGTTCGTACAGAGGTTTGGAGTTGAGGACTTTCTTGAAATTCTCCTCATACAGGTGCCACTTTGTCTTTCTCACATTTCTGTGGACGGCAGGTTCAGGCGGTTTTTCAGCGAGTTTGAATTCAATATAATGGTGATCTGAAAATGAGTGGTCGTCTAGTACATTCCACCCAATAATTTTGTCTGACAGCCGATTAGTAGCAAACGTTACGTCTAGTACTTCTTGTCTGTCTTCAATTGTAAAGGTCGGTTTATTACCTATGTTACAAATACTTAGGTTGGTAGTCAGAATAAAGTCAAGAAGCGAATCACCCCTATTGTTTATATCCGTACTACCCCAGATAGTGTGATGAGCGTTCGTGTCTGCGCCAATAATCAGCTCGACCTCGTCAGACGTTGCTTCTTCTACTACTTCCTTGAATAGAGCAGTCGGTACTACAGCTTCATAAGGCAAGTAACTGGAGACCACCCAATATATGCGATTACCGATCTCCAGACTAGCAGATGTTTGGTCTTTACCTCTTAAATTGGCCGGGAGAACGATACTTAGATCTTTCCTGGCCAAAATGCAGGTTCTGGGAGTGCCTTCACAGTTGGCCACAAGCAGTTTAAAGTTGGGTGTCCTGATACCGCACACCCTTCCTCCCACTGCGTAGGGCTCCTGTATCAAGACGATGTCTACTGCACCTGTGGACAGGCGCAGCAATAGAGCCGCTGAGGCTGCTTTAGCGTGACGGAGGTTAATCTGTAGAATACTTACCATCATTGGTAATTGACAGATTAACATCCACCCCGACAAGGGTGTTATCGAACTCTTCGTCCGTATCATCGAGGAGCGTGTCCCCGCTAGATCAAAGAGTCCGGAGACTCCCCTCAGCCCCTCTGTGTCAGAAGTAGAGCTTTCGTCCTCAGAGAAGGATGTTACAGATCTTCTGTTAGAGTCGGAGTCACCTTAAATAATGGGCGTGGGTACCTCCGCACTTCCAGAAAGCCGTGTATCAACCACGGTGGACGACTCACCTTCCGCAGTGGGAGCTATATCCTGCTTGTATACCTTCCAGGCTATAGTCTCGAAGCCATATTGTAGGGTTGCACTTGCACGTTGTATATGGCAGGTGGATTCAGCGTTAAGGATCAAATTGACCTGCCGCTTTTTATCATACGCCTCACCCACCGCTGGGGGAAAATTTTCACCATTTTTGGTGTGGTCGGCTTTGTCCAAGACCAACGGACGGACAGTAGGTCGATTGGGCAACCCCGCTCTATCGGAACGCGAAGGTATCCCCGTCAACGAATATTTTAATTATCTTGTCTGTATTACCCCGTAATAGGTACTACGATGTAGGCCTTCCAGACTTTGTACAGATTTTTATTTTTTTGCGATTGCGTAATAGGTACTGCGTAATAGATTTTAACTATCCGCTCTGTGCTAAACACGTCCGTTCACTACGACTGATCAGCAACGACTCTTGAAAATAGTAACAGAGAACCGAATTATATTAACTATTTGTACCCTTCACTAGCTTATTCGATTCAACCATGTCCGTCCGTTAGTCTGTCCATCTTATATTCGCATAATTTACTCCGGTGAAACCACTTTTTGCATAAAATCTTTACGAAATTCACCTTCATTTCAATACAAAGTTCAACGAATGACTATATGTATCACTGGTGCGTTGATAACAACACCAAGAGAGGCACTAGATGTTAGGAGAAAGAGTTATCAAGGCCCACAAACTGATTTCCTTATAGACAACGGACATCTCACTTATGGTGTCTGTCATGACGGATCATTGCCTTATTGGACTACACACAAAGAGATTTGATGTTTTGCAAATGACTTTTGCAGAAGTTTAGAGGCGAAGATGAGAAGGAATCACTCTGCCACTAAATGCATACACACAAAATTTCAGCACTCTAGCTAAAAAAATTTCTTAATATCAAAAGTAGACCCATATGGGCGGGTCCACGTCCACTTGATATATCGAAAATTCAAGTACCCTATTTCCGATCCCGTCCAATTTATACAAATTTGAAATTTTGACTTATATGGGCGGAGCCACGCCCATTGGTCCGATCCCGCCCATTTTTGAACCAATCACGTAGACTACCACCAGATACATATACACAGAATTACCACACTCTCTCTAACATATTGTGAAAAATATATAAATTTCAAATTTGGCTATATGCGCGGTGCCACGCCCATTGGTCCGTTTCCGCCCATTTTTGGACCAATCACGTAGACTACCACCAGATACATATGCACAAAATTACAGCACTCTCGCTAGCAAATTGTGCAAGATATCTCAATTTCAAAAGTAGACTTATATGGGCGGTGCCACGCCCTTTGGTCTGATCCCGCTCATTTTTAGACTAATCACGTAGACTATCACCAGATACATTTGCACAAAACTACAGCACTCTCGGCAATAAATTGTGCAACATATATCAATTTAAAAATTTTGTTTATTGGGGCGGGGCCACGCCAATTGGTCCGATCACGCCCATTTTTGGACCAATTACGTAAAATGCCACCAGATATATATACACAAACAACATTGCAGCACTCTCGCTAGCAAATTGTGCATAATATCTTAATTTTAAAATTTGGTCTATGTGGGCGGGGCCACTCCCATTGGTTCGATTACGCCAATTTTTGGACCAATCACGTAGACTACACCGAGATACAAATTGTGCAAGATATCTTAATTTCAAAATTAGGCTTATATGGGCGGTGCCACGCCCATTGGTCCGTTCCGCCCATTTTTGGAAAATTCACATAATCTGCCACTAAATGCATACACACAAAATTTCAGCACTTTAGCTAAAAAATGTTCTCAATATCAAAATTTGACCCATGTGGGCGGATCCACGCCCACTTGATATATCGAAAATTTAAGTACCCTATTTTCACCACGCCCCACACATGTTCATTCTGTGAAAATTTGAAGAAGATCGGTCTAGCCGTTTAGACGTCTATACGGTAGAAACAAACACACATTCTTCTTTATATATATAGACTAGCTGGACCCGGTCCACTTCGTTACCCCAAATTTCAGATTTCCGATCCCGTCAATTTTTTGATCAATCACGTAGACTGTCACCAAGACATATACACAAAATTACAGCTCTCTCGCTAACAAATTGTTCAAGATATATAAATTTCAACACTTGTCTCACTTTTTAACAAATCACGTTGACTGCTACCAGATATATGCAAATATACACAAAATAACAGCACTATCACTAACAAACTGTGCAGTTTTAAAATTTGGTTTATACGGGCGGGCCACCCCCATTGGTCCTATCCGGCCCATTTTTGGTCAAGTCACGTAGACTACTACCAGAGTTACAGCAATCGCTAACAAATTATGCAAGATATGTCAATTTCAAAATTTGGCTTATATGGGCGGTGCCACGCCCACTAATCCGATCCCGTCAATTTTAAAGCACTCTCGCTAACAAATTGTGTAAGATATCTCAATTTAAAAATTTGGCTCATATGGGCAGGGCCCCGGCAATCGGACCGATCCCGCCCATTTTTGGACCAATCAAGTAGACTGTCGCCAGATACATATACACAAAATTACAGAACTCTCGCTAATAAATTGCGAAAAATATTTCAATTTAAAAATTTAGCTTATATGAGCGGGGCCACGCACATTGGTCCGATTCCGCCCATTTTTGGAAAATTCACATAATCTGCCACTAAATGTATACACACAAAATTTCAATTTCAATATCAAAATTGGACCCATATGGGCGGGTCCACGCCCACTTGATATATCGAAAATTCAAGTATTCTGTGAAAATGTCAAGATGATCGGTCCATCCGTTTGGACGTCTATACGGAACAAACAAATATACAAACAAACCCACAAACAGACACTCTCTTTTATATATATAGATAGACTAGCTGGACCCGGTCCACTTCGTTGCCCCAGACTTCAGATTTCCGATTCCGTCAATTTTTTAACCAATTACGTAGACTGCCATCAAATGCATATTTACAAAATTACAACACTCTCGCTAAAAAATTGTGGGGCCAGGCCCATTGGTCCGATCCCAACCCTTTTGGACCATTCACGTAGACTATCACCAGATCGATATGCAAAAAATTACAGCACTCTCGATAAAAAATTGTGCAAGATATGACTCTCAATTTCAAAATTTGGCTTATACTCGCATAGGCGGGGCAACGTCCATTGGTCTGATCCCGCCTATTTTTGGTCGAATCACGTAGACTGTCATCAGATACATATACCCAAAACTGCAGCGCTCACTTAAACAAATTGTGCAAGATATCTCAATTTAAAAATTAGGCTCCTATAGGCGGTGCCGCCCTTTTTTGTGTAATCCTGCGTGAGATGCACAAAATTACAGAACTATCGCTAAACAATTGTGTAAGACATCTCAATCTCAAAATTTAGTTTATATGGGCAGGCCCACGGCCATTGATCCGATCCCGACCCTTTTTGGATCAATAACGTAGACTACCAGCAGACATCACTCTCGCTAAAAATTGTGCAAGATATGTGTCTCAATTTCAAAATTTGGCTTATATAGGCGGGGCCACGTCCATTGGTCTGATCCCGCCAATTTTTGGGCGAATCGCGTAGACTGTCATCAGATATATATCTCCAAAACTGCAGCACTCTCGATAATAAATTGTGCAAGATATTTCAATTTCAAAATTTGGCTTATATGGACGTGGCCACGCCCATTGGTTCGATGCCGCTGATTTTTGGACCAATCATGTAGACTACCACCAGATATATATACACGAAATTACAGCACTCTCGGTAAAAAAATTGTGCAATATATCTCAATTTCAAAATTTGGCTTATATGGGGGGGGCCACGCCCATTGGTCCGATCCCGCCCATTGGTCCGATCCCGCCCATTTTTGGAAAAATCACGTGGACTGCTACCAGATACATACGTACAACATTACAGCACTCTAGCTAACAAATTGTGCAAGATATCTCAATTTAAAAATTTGGCTTATATAAGCGGGGCCACGCCCATTGGTCCGATTCCGCCAATTTTTGGATCAATTACGAAGACTGCCACCATATACATATACACAAAATTCCAGCACTCTCGCTATCAAATTGTGCAAAATATCTCAATTTCAAAATTTGGCCCATATGGGCTACGCCTATTGGTCCGAACCCGCCCATTTTTGGACCAATCATGTAGGTCGCCAACGGATATATATATACAAAATTCCAGGTCTCTCGGTAACAAATTGTGCAAGATATCTCAATTTTAAAATGTGCCTTATGTGGGCGGGGCCACGCCCATTGGTCCGATCCCGCCCATTTTTGGAAAAATCACGTGGACTGCTACCAGATACATATACACGAAATTACAGAACTCTCGGTAAAAAATTGTGCAATATATCTCAATTTAAAAATTTGGCTTATATGGGGGGGGGCCACGCCCATTGTTCTGATCCCGCCCATTTTTGGACCAATCACGTAGACTGCCACCATATACATATACACAAAATTCCAGCACTCTCGCTATCAAATTGTGCAAAATATCTCAATTTCAAAATTTGGCTTATATGGGCGGGGCCACGCCTCTTGGTCCGAACCCGCCCACTTTTTGACCAATCATGTAGGTCGCCAACGGATATATATATACACAATTCCAGATCTCTCGGTAATAAATTGTGCAAGATATCACATTTTTAAAATTTGGCTTATATGGGCGGTGCCACGCCCATTGGTCCGATCCCGCCCATTTTTGGAAAAATCATGTGGACTGCTACCAGATACATATACACAACATTGCAGCACTCTCGCTAGCAAATTGTTCAAGATATCGAAATTTCAAAATTTGGTCTATGTGGGCGGGGCCACGCCCATTGGGCCGATCCCGCCCTTTTTTGAACCAATCGCGTAGAATGCCACCAGATACTTACACACAAAATTACAGAACTCTCGCTAATAAATTGTGCAAAATATTTCAATTTCAAAATTTGGCTTATATGGGCGGGGCCACGTCCATTGGTCGGATTCCGCCCATTTTTTTTAAATTCACATAATCTGACACTAAGTGCATACACACAAAATTTCAGCACTCTAGCAAAAAAAATTTTTCAATACAAAAATTGGACCCATATGGGCGGGTCCACGCCCACTTGATATATCGAAAATTCAAGTACCCTATTTTGAGCACCCCCCAACACATGTACATTCTGTGAAAATTTAAAGATGATCGGTCAAGCCGTTTAGACGTCTATACGGAACAAACAAACATACAAACAAACAAACCCACAAACAGACACTCTCTTTATACCCTCACTTTAGTGAGACGAGGGTATATATCATTTGCTACGGAAAAAAGTGTAACACGTCGAAGGAGTGACCTAAGACCCCAAGTATGTTCGGAGGAAATCCGTTTTGGGTCATTTTAAGTCGAATGAGCAATGTCCGTCCGTCTGTCTGTCTGTCTGTCTGTCTGTCTGTCTGTCTGTCTGTGTGTCTGTCTGTCTGCTGGCTGGTGCGCACGATAACTCTCGAAAGGAGTAACCGATTGACCTCAAATTTGGTATGTGGTAATATTTTTTTCTATCTCAGACTAAGTTCGAAGATGGGCTATATTGGTCCACTCCTTCTAGTACCTCCCCCACAAAGGGTTAAAATGTTGTGAAATATTGATTCTTTAATAACATAGTATTAGCTTATTAGTCGCTATCAACTCGAGAAAAATGGGCGAAGTCGCCACGTCCCTTTTGGTACCTCCCACACAAATGCACCATTTTGCACCAAAAGTTAACAGCATATAACATTAATAACAGTGTATAAAAATACTTGAAATTTTGTACAGTATTATGCTTTTATATTGCATACAGTCCAGGGAAAAATGGGTGTTGTTGCCACGCCCCTTTTGGTACCTCCCACACAAAGGTACCTTTTTGCACCAAAAGTTAACAGCTTATAACATTAAAACCAGTGTATAAAAATACTTAAAATTTTTTACAGTGTAATGTTTTTATAGTGTCTATAGCCCTGTGAAAAATGGGCGTTATTGCCACGCCCCTTTTTGTACCTCCAACACAAAATTCCCAAATCATACCACAATTTAATGTCTCATAACGTTTATACCAGTGCACATAAATGCTTATAAGTCGGCACAGTGCAATGAATTTAAAGTATCTAATGTTCAGCGAAAAAAAGGTGTATTATATAAACCCCTTCTGGTAACTCCCACACAAATTGACAGAATAATTCGAGTAATATTCAATATTACATTACTCACAAAGTGAGGGTATACCTTAGTCGGTTTACCCGACTGAAACTTTCTTAATTGTTTATATATATAGATAGATAGATAGGACACGACCAAATACGCTGTTGTTGCATAGTCAACTAAGGCAAAACATTCGTGTGAATTCTTTACATTGTAAAGACTCACGAGAGTGGAAGTTGGTGCATGTACGAGGGATGATGATAACTGATTGCTTTTTTTTTGGAGATATGCGCTTTTGGCAAACAGTTCTCTTTGAATGATACTTGGCTGTGCGTATATACTCGTATTCTAATAATTCGACTGAAGTAATCGTTGTAATAAGGATATTGACAATGGGAGTTTGGTGGCTCCCGAAACAGATCTGTCTATCCAACCATTACAACCACCCCCAATACATGTCACTTACTTCTTCTTTAATTTTTAACAAAGTTGTTTTCATATACAGAAAACAACAATAACGATCTTGAGCCTAAGTGCAAAAACAAAATATGTACAGAGGGGCTATATTAAAAAATGGACCGATATTGCTCATTTTCAATCCCAAGCTAAAGGATGTACATATCTGTACCAAATTTCAGTCATCTATCTCATTTTTATTGTAAATTGTAGCGTGATTGCAAAAGACGGACGGACATTGCTAAATCGTCTTAGGATTTTACGACGATTAAGAATATGTTCTCGTATGTATATATACATTATGTCTCTCATCAATATTTCGCGGTGTTACAAACGGAGTGACAAAATGAATATACCATATCGTCATCAGAAACGAAAAAGGGCCTATCATCATGTTTGAAAATTTTACAGGAGAAGCAAAAAACTAAATAAAATGAAAAATACTGTAGTTAGATAAACGGGGTTTCAGGATAGTATCTAAACATATTGAGTCATATATAAAATCACACAAACATGATTTATATCTGGTTTGTGAAAATTGCGTGAAATAGGATTTTTTAACTATGAAAAAAGAAATAATTTGTTGTTAGGCTCTCTTAAATTTCGTAAATAAATTCGCCATTTTTGATAGTAGATCGCTAAAAATTTGTAAGGATGTGTATTTTGATGCAGTGTACCGAAATCTATCAAAACTCAAAAAAATCAAAATATAAACAAACATTTTTTCACTTTTGGTAATTTGGTACAATCGTGGTACAGTTGGTACAATTTCTTGATCATAATGGTACAATTAGAAAATTTTCCAATCCCATCACTGGTATGCAACCTTAGGCTCTAATTTATTTGTGGCGTTAATCATCTTGGCTCACGTTGAAATCCGCCAACTTGTGAGCTTTTTAAAGTAATCAAATTTGTTCAATGGGAGGGGATAGGAATGACTTATTCTTTCCGTTGGTACCTGTGGTAACACAATAGACAGTACAGTCTATGTGAGTCTATTTTACAAGTTGACACTCTAAACCTAACCTATTTTTAGAAGAAATAAACTTAAAAGTGTTAGTTATCATTTGATCATAGTTTCATAGTTTAAACGCTTGTGGCACACCACATATGCTTGGTGATATAATACTTTTGAAATTATGTTCTAAAAATTGTGTCACTTCAAATAAAGAAGTAGCATTTCTTCACTTCTAATAGGCAAATTGAGAAAATTTCATATAGATCCGTCCAAACGTTTTGCTGCCTAGAACTTACAAATATATGTATATATATAATTCTGGAGTGTGGTCTATAATTTTCGAATTTTCGCTCACACTGAGGTAAAAATTGAGCAATAACATCGTGTTATCTACACACACTGGAAAATTCAATCACAAATTACGACATTCTCTGACCTCTAACATCCCCCTAATCTACAAAATATTTAATACAGGATTTTAAACATTTTTTTTAAACACACAATAAAAATTATCTGAATAACAATTATTTGGCTGAGGATTATCGCTTCATATTATAAATTGGCTTGGAACGTACATATGTACATTAAAGAACCTTTGATCTGCCAACACAAGATTCGAATTTCGATTTTTTGACAAATAAATGTCAATGAAACACTAAAATTCACTCAAGTGTGTTGCTGATGTGCTGGAACCACACCAAAAACTGCATTAAATTTATTGAATAAAAGAATTAAATTGATTTCGTTATTGCGCTGGTGTCTTTATTTTAACATTTTTATTATTCTTTTGTATTTAATTTTATTTAATGAAGCCTTTGTCGACGTCCGTCTCAAATAGAATTTTTTCGAAAACAAATATTTTAAAACGCAAATTTAAAACCGATTATCGCGCGGGCCGCAAACACCCCTCCGCTTTCGTTACTATTGTTTTGTAATAACGCCTGTTGGTTCTACACTAATTATTGCAGGCTCTTAACATTTTTATTCCGTGTTTTTGCAATTCTCGTTATTGTGTTGTTGTCGATTTATTTTTCAAATCATAAAAAGTGGCTAGTGTTTGACGTTTTTTTATCGTCCAGAATTTCAGCATTTCATTGTTTTCTTAGAAAATGGTGTGACCCTAATCAGATCTCGTGATCATATCACACTCGAGTGTTTACATTTCGATTGATAATGAAATACCGTGGCAGTATGTAAATATAATGCGCTATGACTGATGTAATTTGTATAGGCAAAATCATGATCAGATTCTTTTATAATATAATTTAAAGTTCAAGGCTTTTTTATTAGAATTTACTACATATTTGTTATACCCTCACTTTAGTGTGACGAGGGTATATATCATTTATAATATCAATACTTATTTGTTTTTTTATCCCCTCACCTAAGAGAGGAGCGTATATATCATTTGCTACGAGCCAAAAGTGCAACACATCGAAGGAGTGATCTAAGGCCCTAAGTATATGGTTTTCCAACAAGAGGTGTTATTTTGAATCTCCCGGTATTTCGGTATCTGTCACTTTTGAAGCTTTTATTCTCTGACATTTGACAAGTAGAAACTACGTCATTACTAAAAATGGAACGATGCACGATTCAACAACGCATTGAAATTATTAAGACTCGAAAAATCAAAAATCATCTTAACTGATGAGGCCCATTTCCACCTCGGAGGCTACGTCAACAAGCAAAATTGTCGCCTTTGGGGCTCGGAAATCCCAAGAGTTATTGTTAAGAAGCCTCTCCATCCCCAACGTGTGGCTGTTTGGTGCGGTTTATGGTCCGGCGGGGTAATTGGACCTTACTTTTTCGAAAATGAGGTTGGATCAACAGTTACGGTGAATGGATTGCGCTATCGGGAGATGATTAATGATTTTTTATGGTCGGAGTTAGATGGTATTGATCTGGACAACGTTTACTTTCAACAAGACGGCGCTTGCCACACAAGTAACGAAACCATTGCTCTGTTACGGGAAAAGTTTCCGGACCGTGTTATCTCTCGAAGAGGTGATCACAATTGGCCACCGAGATCTTGTGATTTAACACCTTGCGACTTCTTCCTTTGGGGCCACGTGAAAGATAAGGTGTATGCCAACAGCCCAGCGTCGATTCAATACCTCAAAGATAGAATTCATGAGGCTATCGAGGACATAGGGCAGCCACTTTGCGATTTGGTTATGGAAAATTTCATGAAAAGGATATGGTCCTGTAAGCGTGGTCGTGGTGGCCATTTGGCCAATGTTAGGAAATAAACATCCGATAGTTTATCCCAAAAAATGGCATCTTTCTTGAATACCAAAATAACACCTCTTGTTGGAAAACCCTTTATGTTCGGCTGAAATCCGTTTTAGGTCATTTTAAATCATTTGAGCAATGTCCGTCCGTCCGTCTATCTGTCTGTGTGTCTGTCTGCTGGCTGGTGCGCACGATAACTCTCGAAAGGAGTAACCGATTGACTTCAAATTTGGTATGCGGTAATATTTTTCTCTATCTCCGGCTAAGTTCAAAGATGGGTCATATTGGTCCACTCCTTCTAGTACCGCACACACAAAGGGTTTAGTGATATACTGATTCTTCACCCAGGCAAATAATTGGTTGGAATTCGATTGTAACAATAAAAAAATAGTACTAGCAACAAAAAGTATATTGCCTACACCGTCTGTCGGTTGTATTTATAAATAAATGGTTGAAACAACAATAATAACAACGATACGATCAAATAAAAATGCTTGCAACTAAAATTGACACTCGGTTAGTTGTGGTAACCAATTTTTAATTTTAATTATAGTATCATAAGATCGATTTTTGGTTGTGACAACCAATGTTTTATTCTTGACAACAGAAATTGTATCAATAGACCAAAGATTATTATTGCAACGAATAATTGGTTACTATAACAGAAAAAATATTAATAAATAATCGTTCATTGGTTATCCCAATCATTTCCCAAATGTAGAATAATTAAATGTATTTTGGGAAATACAACCGAAAGATTGGTTGCTGTTCTTTTGCTGATATATGACTAACAAAAAATAAAATTACTCGACATAAATAAATCTTCAACATTTTGTTCGAGAACGGTATAGGTAATCAAAAAAAATCTCGTGTGGAATGCAGAATATGTGTGCAAAATGTTTTACATAAATAAACCAGTAAGGAAAGGCAGAAAGTCGGGCGGGGCCGACTATATAATACCCTACACCTCCCTAACAATGCGAAAGGGTCATTGCCATAATAATTTGGAATAATTGGTAAATGGGTAGAAACATATTATCTAATTCTGAAACGATAATCGCTAAATTAAGCAATATTCGTTCCTAAATTGAGAAACATCTTTCTGGAAAATTTTAATGATCGGAAGTAAAATACAACTTAATATAAATCTGAACCGATCTTCCCTGAAAACTAATTCATGTTAAAAGACCTCCTTCTGTCGAATTTCGTACTGATCGGATATAAAATACACGTCTCTACAGCGCTTACATGTCAAATCGGGGGTAACATATATATGGGAGCTATATCTAAATCTAAACCGAGTTTCTCCGAATTTGGCAGTATTCGTTCATGTAGAAAGAAACCTCTTGTTGCCGACTTTCGCACTGATCTGATATAAAATAACATTTTTACAGCGCTCACATGTCAAATCGGGGGTAACGTATATATGGGGGCTATATCTAAATCCGAACCGATTTTCTCCGAATTTGGCAGTATTCCTTCATGTAATAAGAAACCTCTTTCTGCCGAATTTCGCACTGATCGGATATAAAATACAATTTTACAGCGCTTACATGTCAAATCGGGGGTAACATATATATGGGGGCTATATCTAAATCTGAACCGATTTTCTCCGAATTTAGCAGTATTCCTTCATGTAATAAGAGACCTCTTTCTGCCGAATTTCGCACTGATCGGATATAAAACACAGTTTCTACAGAGCTTACATGTCAAATCGGGGGTTACATATATATGGGGGCCATATCTAAATCTGAACCGATTTTCTCCGAATTTAGCAGTATTCCCTCATGTAATAAGAAACCTCTTTCTGCCGAATTTCATACTGATCGGATATAAAATAAAGTTTTTACAGCGCTTACATGTCAAATCGGGGGTAACATATATATGGGGGCTATATCTAAATCTGAACCGATTTTAACCAAATTCAATAGGGATCGTCCTTGGGCCAAACAAATGATATATGTAAAGTTTCGTCGCGATCGGACCATAATTGCGACCTGTACTTTGATTACAAGAATACATGCACAGACGGACAGACAGACAGAAGGACATAGCTAAATCAACTCAGAAAGTGATTCTAAGTCGATCGGTATAATAAACGATGGGTCTATTTCTTCTCCTTTTGGGTGCTACAAACAAATGCACAAAGTTATAATACCCTGTACCACAGTGTGGTGTAGGGTATAAAAATCGTATTGAATCCCGCTATTATTGTAATTGGCTACACTGAGCGTACCCGAATTTAATCGAATCTGCCACCCAGAGATACTAAAAACGAACTCAAGCGTCAGCACAATTCTTAGATCGTTTGGTAAAATAGTGCAAGGCAAGACAAGCGCAATTGGGCTTACGAACTTGCATTACAAGCTCAAACAGCAGCGGATACCCATACACGCTGAAAAAAAATCGCTTCTGTAGTATATTGTCCCAAACATATTCGGCTTGAAACATATATATGTTTAGCGTACACTCTAAATATATAATATTTGGTACACAGAAATATTAAATATTTGGGAAGGTGTTGGTCTAAACAAATCTTTGTTTCCATCCTAATATTTTTTATTAGGGCATATTTTTCGTAACAAAGATTTATTTGCATTTAAGTTTTCAGAAAATATACCGATACCTTAAAAACGTTAAGTTTCTAAGGATTCAAAGTTAATTTTTTTAATGTTTATAAAAATATTTTATAATTGAATTCGTATAATATTAAAACAATAATTTACTATAAAACAATTTACTCGAAGGTTTCACTACTAATGATGCATTGGGATATTTATAAATTTAAAATGAATGCTTTAAAACAGAAGGCATATGCCATTTTTAGTTTGGAGGTAGATTTCGAAATCAAGGAAAAATTGAAACTGATGTTAGTTTGAAAATCCTTTTTAAATAAAATATATTTGGAGAAATTCCTGAACAATAATTTTATTTGTATTTAAACACATATTTTATTTGAGAAACTTAGTCAGCAAATATATTTTATTGTAATATATTAATATATGCGTTCCAAATAAATTTTATTGATTTTCAAATAAAATTTGTTTGCTCAAAAATATATAATATTTAAAAAATTGTGTTCCAAATATATTTTCTTTCCATTCAAACATATCCAAAAATGCGATTTTGCCCCGTGTAGAACTAGCGATTTATATAGGAAACTATAAACCCACAGTTATGCTTCTACGCTAAAACCACTGAAAAATGACAATGGTGACGGTATGATAAATTCCAATGAACATGTGGTTCTCCGAGAAGAAATTTACTTTAAATTTCTTGAAAAAAAACTGTTCATGCCCAATTAACGTGCAACTGCTTAACTCACAGTACTAACATTAACGTTGAAACTTCATGCCCTGGTATACCTGTGGTTGTTAGTACAATAAGATACTACAAGATCGACAAGGCTGCAGACTTAGATGGCATTTCGCCGGAACAGCTAAAAGCCGATACAAATATTAGTGCACGTATCATCCTGCACCTTACCACAGACTTTTGGGCATCTGAATCATTGCCCAGCGAGCTTAAAGGAGCTGCAATTTTGAAAATTCCAAAAAAGGCGACCTCACGGACCACAACAACTGGCAAGGTATAACACTTCTCAGCAAGGCCAATGAAATAATTGATCACATTATCACCAAACGAAGGTCGCGCGTAGCTACTTCAACACAGAGGAACGAATAGGCAGGATTTAGGTCTCATAATCCCTGAATTGACCACATCAATAGCCTAAGGGTCATAGCTGAGCAGTTGTTTGAATGGTGATCGCCACTATATCTCTGCTTTGTCGACTTTGAAACATCATTTGACATTCTGATATGCAAAGGTATACCGCCGAAACTAATCTCTCTTATTCAAAGCTTGAAAATAAATTAAGCCAACAAATCTCAATCGGCGTTGGAGTACGCCAAGGATGTGTCCTTTCACATCATTTCTTTAACTAAAAACAATGCATGATGGCAGAGGGATAAGGTGGGGTCTGCCTGATAGTTTAAGCGACCTTGACGGAAAAAAAAATCATTGCGTATTAATGAAGCAAGATAGGAAAAATTCCGTATCAACAACCACGATTTGTAAGATGTGCACACCCTATGCTACTTTGGCAGCATTATAACAAATACTGTTGGTTCTAAATATGAGATCGACAACTGCGTCATTAAAGCAAAATAAACCTTTGTTCGGTTGAAACTTGTTTGGAGCTCGCGAAACCTTTTCCGCTGAGTGATACTTTAAATATTCGATACCCCCATTCTTAAACACGCAATCTCCCTAAAAACGTGATAAGTCGACTTGGCAGACTTTCTAAATATTCCAAATTATCCTTCCTCCTTTTGCTACTGCTTCAAATGTATTTTATATGTGGTGTGCGCCCTTAAAGGGGTTGAATATTCAAAATGTTAAGAAGAAGAAGAATGAAACGGTTAGACGGATAGCCTAAAGGAGGAAACGTAAGAGGAAGAATATGATCCACTAAAACAGCTGTTTTTGAATATTGACAGGTTGAATAAAAGGACGAAAGGGGGAAATATGGAAATAGAAGGTTTGCTCCAGGAAAAATGGGAAAATGTCGGCACTTTTCCTGCTGAAAATTGAAGAAGACGGTCACGTGGCTCCCCTCATCGATACTCACGTTTTGCCGATAACCAACCAAAGAATTTTAAACAAATTTTATTATTTTTAAAAAGTTTTTTATTAAATACAACAAGTAAAACTAAAACTAAACAAAGGAAATCCCAGTATACCAAAATTAAACGTACATACTAGAGTGATCAAAAAACCGGTTTTTTTGAAAAAATAAAAAACCGGTGGATGGTTTATTTAAGTTATAAAAAAACCGGTGGACGGTTTTTTTCTTCGAAGAAAACCGGGGAAACCGGTAGAACCGGTTTTTTCTGCATAACAAAACAGTATGAAAAACCGGGGAAACCGGTAGAACCGGTTTTTTCTGCATAACAAAACAGTATGAAAATTGCCGTTTGAAAAACATTTTCCGTTTTAATAACAAAAAAGGCGATTTTTAACATTAAATTTTTAAAAGCGATGTCTTCTGATCTGGAATCTTGCACCAAATTTAGTCCTGTTGGATAGTAGTTATGAGTTGGATTGTGATGAATATTGTCATTTGAGTCAAACGGTCCTTTTATCTTATACTTATAACTAATTAGCTATTGTATTTAGAAACATTTTCCAAAGGTGTTATCGAGTCTTTTCTTCAACCTTTTAAAAAAATTAGCAAATATATTTTCATTACATTTTTGCAAAATTAAACTTTTTTGAAATTTTGTTAAAGACATATGTCTTAATTTTTGATTTTTTGCTCAAAAGAAAGCTTAGATAATTTCCTTCAAAAGCTTTGTGACCTATTAATGGGATGGGACATGTTGATCTATCAAAATGAATATAAACCTCTGAAAAAAAATTAACGTTCAACACAACAATTTAACATTTCAGATGGGAAAAACAACCGTTTGACAAAAATGTCAATATTTGACACCCTCCAACTCGGAAAGTCCTTAACCGATTTCGTTGGAATTGTGTCTCATAACTACTATCTGATAGGGCTACTTGGTGCAATTTTCATCCCGACAGAAGACATCCCTTTTAAAAAATAACTCACTTGACATGAAATTCCCCTTATGTAGTTCAGTCAAGAAAATATTAATATTTCGGGATATTAAATATAATATTTAATAGAGGTATTAAATCTTTATACATATATATTTTATATACACACTTTAGTGCAGGTGGGTATATACGAGTATACATATAAATATATAAGAGTATTAACTAGTCGGTTTACCCAAATTAAATTTTCTTACTTGTTTTTCTTTCGGGTTGGAAGTGGGAGAATGCGTTTACTTTTCACATAACTTCTGCGCGTATGAATCATTTATTTTCTTTAAATTTTTGTAATTTGTATAGAAATTGGTGAATGGCTTCGGATTCTAGCAAAGTTGCCGAGTCTTTTTAGGCCATATAAGGAGATCTTTCATATTATTATCTTAATTTGTGATATTTTGTGTATAAAGTTGTAAATAATTTTTAATATTTTAGTGATAATAAAAAAACCGGAAAACCGGTGGAAACAAACGAAAAAAACCGGTTGCACCGGTTGTTCGAAATTCATGATTTTGAGAAAAACCGGGGACGGTGGAAGTAAAAAACCGGTGGGCCGGTTTATTTTAAACCGGTTTTGATCACTCTAGTACATACATACATATTCCACACAACGCAAAGAAGGAGCCACCGCTGACTCGTCCAACGTTGGAGGCGCAGAAGTGCATCACCAATCCTGGGATGCTTGGTATTCCTCGTGTCTACATACAACATACGTTGACTGCGTACGACCAGACGGACAGGACTGTGAATGAAAGAAAATAGACAAATAAAAGTGATTAGTGCCGGGGATATCTAAAGGACAAAATCGTGTTCCTTACATAAATCAGACCCTTTGTATAGTGAAAGGTGTGCGGATAGGGTTCTCAGGGTTGAGCTCATGAACCTCAAGTGATGTATACTTTCAAACACTGAATGTTTTTTTCGTTTTTTTGGCTTTACCAGCACAAACAGGTGTGATTAACGCTCAATTGACATATGACCCTCTAATAATTGATTCTACAAAAACTGTAATTTGCACTAAATTTTATTTCAAGAACTAGACTGCCCTCCTAAGAAAGAAAGTCGAATCTCCATTTTAGTAGTTTTGAGATATTTAGCTTTTACGTTTTTTGACTTTCGCGCCTTCAGTTGTATGTTATGGTGGCAGGTTTTAAAAGCTCACATAGTCTAATTTAGGTTCCTAACCTAAACCTAATAGTAAAAGGGTTGATATTTAAGAAACGTAAAAGCTAAATATCTCAAAACTACTAAAATGGATATGTGACTTTTTTCTTAGGAGGGCAGTACAGGACCCCAAGGAAATGCAGCCAAATTGAAAATGAAAGTGCGCCCAAATTTGGGGCCTATTTTCGTTACAAAAACTGCTTTAGGAAATTACATCCCCATTCAAGAAAACAGAAAAGACACATTCTAATTATAACTCTTTTTGCGCGGTCGGCCTACTCCTTTTGTTACATTTGCAAAATTTATTGTTAAAATTCTCAATATATACATACTATATGTAAAAATTTAGGACTATGGCGCTTTTTAAAAAAAAATAATTTTTGATCAAAACAAAATGTATATTTCTTCAAATTACTGCTATTTTTTACTTTAAAAAATGTCCTCCAGAGGTTCCAAGGGCTTTTGTAAATATCACAAATGTCCTCCTTTTCTGACACAAAAGTCCTCCTATTCGAAAAATGTTTAAGGTAACCCTGTGTATTAGTATATATTAGATTTTGGAGGCTCAATATTTGTAAAAGTTATGGTCGAAATACTGAAATAACAAAAAAGGAACATTAAAAAGATATAAAAGTCGGTTCGGCCGTTCAGGAGCTGTTGCAATGTCCGAAGATCGCAATCGCCGCGTCGACTGCATAGCCTGGTGCAGCTAATTGAAATGAAGCCAATTATTCCAAATTGTTATCGCAATGTGCTTTTTTGCACTGTTAGGGAGGTGTAGGGTATTTTTAGTCGGCCCCTTTCTGTGTTTCCTTACTGGTTTTAAGATAAAAAAAGTTCCATTAAAAAACCCCATAGCCAATATTAGCAGAAGGTTAGAAACAACTGAAGAAATCATAAGGCTTTTGATAAACACTAATTTTCCGCAAGGTATGACGGAACGGATGGAGATATCGGAATATTAGAAAAATTAAGCATACCAAAGTTTTATCGCTACAGACCATATGATCAAAGTAGCCATAAAAAGCTTCTCACCCTCTAAGGCATCGGGACCTGATGGAATCTTTCCGGCACTACTACAGATGGAGGCGAGCCATATATCGATTCATCTAGCCGATATTTTCATAACATGCCTAAAATTCGCATGTACGCTGAAAGCCTGGCAGGATGCAAGAGTAGATGTCATATCTAAACCCGACAAGATTAGTTATGTGACACCAAAGACCAATGAGGCTAGCATCATCCCTACTCAAAACCACGGAAAGCATAGTACATAACATGATTAATAAAATTTTCTGCCTTTCGCCCCAAAAATGCCTCTTTGTTTCGTTGCTGTTTTTAGGTTTTATTTAGTGAGTTAAAAGGCTAGTTTATGCATTTTTGTTTTCAATTCTGACCATTAAAATTGCTGCAGTACAAGAGGGTGTAGGCGACATTATTAAAATGCAGCTCACTGAGAGGGCAACATCCTTTTTTAGAAAAGAAAACACCATAAGATCCCAAGCGAAATGCTAAAATTTATACAACATATTTATATACTTAATCAACGATCAGTGGAAACCGTCCTACCCGAGGTAGTAAACAATGTAGACGAATCCTTGAATGGAATAATTTACACATTTGCGGAATACATTGACATTGAAGGGAATTTCAATAAAGAACGCACCGACACACGTACTTGGACAAACAAATATTTACGTTAGATTTTGAATTCAAATATATGTTTAATATAATTAATTTAATTACGGACACATAACTTTAATACCACTACACAAAAACATCTAACTGTCTTCAGAATCTGTATATAAGACTACGTTTTCAATGACTATCGCCCATGTGATGGCAATCGCATTTCGCCTAAAATTGGCGATTTCGTTTTCAAAACGCAAAATCGATCCGCTGAATTTGTTTGTAGAAAAAACATTTTTGTGTTATTAGATTCAAATTATTAATTATAGAGAATAATAACAACATCCACGTATGCATTTCATTATTATTAAATTTCAAAGACCATGAACATTTAAGGAACAAATTTGGCGTTTTGCGATTTCAACTCACGCGTTTGTCATCACATGGGCGTATAGGTCGGACCAAGAATGAGCAAAATGTTTCCAACATACTGGCATCTCCCAATTCTCATATCACACTTCTCGCAAAGAGACTGTATATTTAGTCGGTTTACTCAACTAAAAATGGCCTTATATGTTTATACCCTACATCACACTGTGATGCAGGCTATTATGACTTTGTCCAAAAGAAGAAGGGATAGACCCATTGTTTAGTATACCGATCGACTTAGAATCACTGTCTGTCTGTCTGTCTGTCTGTAGATGTATTCCTGTAATCAAAGTACAGGTCGCAATTATGGTTCGATAGCTACGAAATTGTTTTTTGCTCAAGGACGATACCTATTTAAATTTGTGAAAATCGGATCCGATTTTCAAATCAACTTTTCAAATATTTAAATTTGCCATCATATTAAGCCAACCTTAACTTGTGCAGCCTAAAAGCATGCTATAAAATTTCGTTGACAGAGGATAAATCGAGAAAATTTCCCATGAAGCTCGAAAAATATTTTCGAATATTACAATAGGACCATTGGTTTGGCTTTCGTCGAATATATTTGTGACCGGTTTGTGACATTTTCATACTAGCAACAAAAGCTAGTATTGATGGTTCTGTGAAATATATGACCGAATTCGTCGAATACTCTTGAATGCTGCGTTGGCTACGCTACGTCCATTTGACAAATTCTCAATTTTCCTACATTTGATTCTTACTTGGTTGATTAAGAATACACCAAGCTCGAAATCGTGAAAATGCGAACGATCCATAATCGACCTATGCTGTTTTGTCAGACGCGCAACATTTGATCAATCCTAAATTGTTCTCCATATAATCCTTCCAATCCAATACAAATAAAGGGTCCGCCAAATAACTTTTTTTTTTGAAAACATCGCGCAAACATCGAGTGTAGCTTCGGCTGTGTGGCACGTAGCGCCGTCCTGTTGAAACCAAATGTTGCCAATATCCTCCTCTTCAATTTTTCTGAACAAAAATTCGCTCAACATGGCCCGATAACGATCGCCATTGACTGTAACGGCCACTTGCTCATTTTCGAAGAAAAATGGACAATTATGCCTCTGGACCAAAATCCGCACCAAACAGTGACTCGTTTTGGGTGTATCGGCTTTTCAATGTATGCGTGCGGGTTTTCTGTGCCCAAATGCGACAATTTTGCTTGTTTACATACCCGCCAAGATCAAAATGAACTTCATCTGAAAAGATGATTTTTTTTTGCAAAATCGGCATCTTCTGTAAGTCGATCGCTCCAAGCGTTGTTCAAGCGTATACACAACCATATTCGTTCAGCGGAAGGATAAAACTAATTATCTGTCAAATCAGACATGAGCTAAGTGTTACCATTCAAGAAATAATCACTAGTTGGAAAAAAAAACGTTAGATGGCGGACCCGTTACATCAAGTTCATTACTGTACAATAGAGTGGGTCGCAAAAAAAAGTTGCACCGGTCACCCCCTAGATTTGAAGATTATCTAGAGACAGTTCCGGGGAAACAAAACAAATTTTTTTCTGTGCACCCTACATGACGCCCTTTTAATTTTATTATCCTGCGTTGGCATTTGATGTCCGATCGTAACGGGATGCATATCGTTGTTTGAGTTTTAGCAAGGGCTACATTTCGTCCATATGTCAATTTTGACTCCGAAGTCAAATTCGATAAGTGACCTCTGTCATCTCGTTTTCTAACCCCCTATGTCGGGAATATTTTGAAACGCCAATAAAGGTCTTCATAAATAATGAAACTTTTGCTTTTAAAGTACCCACTATTATTCATAAATAAAAAATTACACAATCTACTTTTGACGTCGATTTCTGCCTCTCTCACACACATACACACAGATATACCCCATTCACATCCCTATGACGGTTCGGTTCAATACGAAAAAATTCAATTTGAGAGCTTCGTCACCAAATGTTAAAGCGTTCTAAGGAACGAAATCAGAATAAAATCACTGTTTTCCCATGCACCCTACACGACACCAAAATAGTAGTAATTTTGTCACTGTGTGCTTATTTAACGTATGATCTTAACGTATGATACGTCGTTGATGATATCTTCACAATGGCTACACTTCTTCCCTATGTCAGTCAGTAATCCGAGTCGAATTTTTACTAGTGACTTATCCGATTTTCTACCTCTGTAAAGTAAAGAACTTTGAAATAAATATTTTTTTTTATTCATAAATATATACTCGTATATTAAATTTACAGTCCAAGAAAAAACTTGAAACGTATGTCCAAAATTAAGAGCACAATTATTTTCGTTGCTGGTAATTTCGGAAGATCGAAGTTAATGGACAAGAAACAACAATCAAGGTAATACAGTTGTAATGCTGTTTTGCATCTCTTTCTCTCTTTGTATTAGATTCTCAGACTTATCTTAAAGTTGCACTTTCTGTAATTGAATTTTAGAAGCTTATGTTAGCTTTAAAACTATATTAATTAATTTTAATTTAATTTTACGTGTCATTCTCAAAATATGAATTTTTTGTGCTGATTGTTAATAAATCAGCAAGTAAGGATATGTGAAAAGCGGATTGGGTATATATTTTCCAAAATAAGAAGGCGGGAGCGTTATAGTAAACTGGATTTACGTCAGTATTATCTTCAGTGCCATACATACCATTAATAATAATAAAAATATTATAAATGCAAATATAAATCGCGAAAGGAAAATTATTTATTTTCAAATGACGTTACTGTTGCAAAATAAATACCATTTACATGGGCAGAAAATCGGATAACTGAAGTCACTAGTAACTGCATTTGTTTAAGTGGAGTCTCGCAAATTTAGTTCGTTCGTACTAAACCGAACTCATAGTGGATGTGCATTTTTGGGTACGGGGTTTACTTGTGTGTATGTGTGTGTGAGAGAGAGACAGCAAACGACGTCAAAAGTAGATAGTGTAATTTGATATCTGCATATATTATGTAATTTTAAAACTATTATAACTTTTTTGTTTATGAATAATATTGGGTACTTCAAAAGCAACAGTTTCAATATTATTAAAGACCTTTATTAGAGTTTTAAAATATTCTCCACTTAGGAGGGTAGAAAACGAGATGACAGAGGTCACTTATCGAATTTGACTTCGGAGTCAAAAGTGATATATGGACGAAATATAGCCCTTGCCAAAACTCGAAAAACAATATGCATTCCGTTACGATCGGACATCAAATGGCAACGCAGCATAATAAAACTAAAAGGGTGTCATATAGGGTGCACAGAAAAAATTGTTTTTTGTTGCCCCGGAATTGTCTCTAGATAATCTTCAAAACTAGGGGGTGACTGGCGCAACAATTTTTTTTTGTATGGGGACCGACCCTTACTACTGTACAATTCAATACAGTCGCTCCCCTTTGACCAATCCGAAAATTTTCTCCATAGTACCACTTCTTGGCCCAATACTAATCTCTAAATCCGTAAAATCGAAAAATCCGTTCTCGAATTATGAGGTTATGTTATGTAATCCCAAATGTTCCTCCATAGTACAGAGAGGGTATATTTTCGCTGTATAGTTATACATATTTAAAAAAGATTTAGATTTGAAACCTCTGAAAGGATAAAAATAACAATAAATAAAAATAAACAGCAGTAAGTGAAGTCTTTATTAGAAAATGGCATTGTACTTCAGCGAAAAATGTACCATTTATGCGATAGAATGTTTGGTAAAACAATTCTGGTACAAAAGAAGGATAAAACATTTGAAGCTTTTACCAAATATATGGTGATCTAAGTAGAGATACTTTTTTCAATAGCCTTTTTTTGACAGATCACTTGTGAGTCGTGTCATGTTATTTTTGTTAAGTACTGTTTGGCATTTCATCATGGAAAGACTTACGCCTGAACAACGTTTACAAATTATTCAGTTTTATTATCAAAATAATCGTTCGCCAATTGCGCTAAGTCCATTTTTTTAAATCGGTCGATTGGCCACCAAGATCGTGTGATATCACACCGTTAGACTTTTTCCTGTGGGGATATGTAAAGTCTAAAGTTTATGCCGACAAACCCGCTTCGATTCAGGCCTTGGAGCAAAACATCACGCGTGTCATTCGCCAGTTACCAATTGAAATGCTCGAACGAGTCAACGAAAATTGGACTCAACGGATGGACCATCTGAGACGTAGCCGCGGCCAACATTTGATAGACATAATCTTCAAAAAATAAATGCCAAAGAATGCTCTTTCAAATGATAATAAACATTCCTTATTTCTGTGTTTTTTTTCTTTAAAAAATTAGGGAAACTCGAAATGAATCACTCTATATCAAAACATTGACCGATATGGCCCATTTGCAACCCAAACAACCTGCAACTATAAGAAATATTTATACCAAATTTGATCAACCTAGCTCTATTATTGCGGACTGTAGCGTGATTACCACAGACGGACGGACAGACGGACATGGCTAAATCGTCTTAGAATTTTACGACGATTAAGAATATATACATACAGCCTGTTTCTGTAACTTACAATTTTGCTTCCGTTCGCTTGCCAGACGACAAACAGTTGATTTGGGTTTCACTAACTACCATCACAACGGCAAGTCGCACGATAATGAACTCGTACGAAAACGTATCATTTCAGTGTAAATTTTGGTTTCTCTATCTCTCTTTGCTGTCATCTGGGCGAACACAAGTGTCAGATCGAGTCACTTTATTTTATTTGTCGACTGATAGGAACAATGCAATAAAAACGTTATTAAAAGCAAAAAATAAGTAGACATAAATATAATTATGGTAAAAACAATTAAAAAATAATAAAATTGTATACATATGTTTACATTTTTAAGAATAAGGAAGTCATCTTTGGCAGCTCGCTAAGATGGAAAAATGCATCAGTGCACAATGAGAGAGACGTGAGAGAGAGAGAGAAAGAAATGAGAGTGTTGGATCAGCTCAGCTGAACCACCCAGGGTTGATTTTTGGCCACCAGGATACAGAGTTGTATTTTCTAAGGTCGACCATACAAAAATGTGTGCTTTTTGAAATTATTGACCTGGCAATTACATTATTTGCCAATTGGTAAATTGTTAACGTCATTGACGTAAAGCCAGGCGAACGAACGAACGAACCTTAGAGAAACCAAATTCCAGACGAAAGTGAGTGATTGGTTTTCGTTCGCAGAGACTTTCGTTAGAAATACAGAAACAGGCCGATATACTTTATGGGGTCTCAGATCAATATTTAGAGGTGTTACAAACGGAGTGACAAAATGAATATACCCCCCCCATTCTGTGGTGGAGGGTATAAAAAATTAACAAATTTATAAAAAATTCGACAGCGTTACCTCGTAAATTATGTAAAGAAATAGTGTTTGCACTATTTGTATGACCGCGCCATCTGGCGTGAGTTTTATGTAAAAATAAATGTCAAACATGAATTCCTCGATCCCAAAAACAGTAAGATACCACAACATTCCATGATAATAAAAAATAATTTTATCAAATTTTCAATGATCTTTTCTAGTTAGACAGCGTTCCAAAATCACCAACTTCAAATGCGCGTAAAAAAATATCGCACTGACCTGATAAAACCCCTTGAAGGTTTTGTTATGGATAATGCCAACTTTCATTTGCAATTGGTCTCATCCCATTCAGAAAGTTCGATTTTGTATCACAGTGTTATTAGGAGTCCGTTTATTGGAATGATATGTGTATGGTAAAATTAATGAAATAACTCTGTTCGTGAAATTTGTCCCTCTATTGAAACTGTCCGGTTATAAGGAATGTCAGTAATGAGGAATTCCACCGTATTTTTTTTATCGCGAATGGAAATTCTGTAGTTTTATTTCATAACCCATAAAATATGCATTTTAGCTGTACATATTTTATTTTCAGCATGAGTATCTGCTACATTTGAGAAATTCCGGCGTAATGGTTGCAAAGAAATTATATAAAAAATTTCGACTATATTAAAATACAGCCCAGAGAACATATCGACGAAAGCTGCTTTTCCAAAATATATGCGAATTTTACTACTTCTATATGTATCCGCTATTGGCCGCTAGGTGTCTCTGGAGAGAGAGTGACTTTAAAACTGTAAGTAAAAAAAATTAATGGAATAGATTTTCGCAGTGGTTGGTGTCTAGGGAGAGTAAACACTAGACCTGGTTTCATAGCATATTTCAAAACATATTTAGTTATTTTAGTATATGGGGGATTCCATGTCCAGTGAGTGGAATTTTAAAACCGATGTCTTCTTATCGGGATGAAGCTTGCACCAAGTTTAGTCCTATTTGATAGCGGTTATAACATAATATTTAACGAGTTCGGTTAAGGATTGTACGAGTTGGAGGGTGTTGAATTTAGACATTTTGGTCCAACGGCCCTTTTTTCCCCTCCATATAACTAATTACCTATTGCATTTAGAGTATGTTGCCGCAAGTGTTAAAGCTTTTTCTTCAGTCTTTTTAAAAAACTACAAAATTTTTTTTGCTATTTTAAAACATTTTTAATTTTTTTTTTCTAAAACCAAACGAATGTATAGGTAATTTTCTTTAAGAGGTTTGTGGTCTATAAGTTTGATGACAAGACAAGTAAAAAGTTCAAATGGGTAAACCGATTTACGAATCCCCTTACCTTCAGTCCCAAAAATATTCGCAAATTGTTGTTTGTTTGTTACATTTTAATTAAATTCTTATAAAATTAAATTGCATTCAATAATTTTAAAGTATGCACTGGTATTAACGTTATATAAGTGGGAGGTACCAAAGGGGCGTACCCTTTTTTCACTGGACTGTAGGTACTGTAAAAGCATTACACCGTGTATTTTTATGCACTGGTATTAAAGTTATAAGCTGTGCATAAAATAATCCATTTGTGTAGGAGGTACCAAAAGGGAGGAATTTCTTTTACTGTGTGAGAAATTTCTTAAGATTCGAATAAGTGGTATAGAAGTTATTTAAGGACCAATATTTCACTAAATGTTAACCCTTTGTGGGGAGGTACTAGAATAATTCTACCAAAATGGCCCATCTTCGAACTTAGCCTGAGATGGAGAAATAGATTACTGCATACCAAACTTTAAGTAAATCGGTTACTCCTTTCGAGAGTTATCGTGCGCACCTGACAACAGACTATGCACAAATGACTTAGAATTACTCAAATCTAATTTCCACCAAACATACTTGGGTCTTAGGTCACTCAGCAGCAAAAACTCTCATTACCAGGTAACCTGGTGGGTAAGTGAAATTTAAAAGAAATAACGACTTACCATTTAACCACCCTTCAGATTATTTTTACATGGGCATAATATTGGAGGAAAGTACTTCCATGCAAGCATACAAAGATTTAACAAATAAATAGCGATTATTGTAATTTTTATAATGGGTTGAATACCACCTTACCAATAATAATTTTCACAAACATATAGTTTTTGCTGGGTCCTTCGATGCGCTATAATTTTGGCTCGTAGCAAATGATATATGGGCAAAAGTCAAAATTGTTTTATTTTCGAGTAAATGTTTTTTCGAAAAAAATTTGGCGAGAACATCGACCGCGTTTGTAATAGACAGAGATACAAATGTAAGCGTGCAAAAACCGTTGTTGTAAATTAATTTCATTAAGGACAGAGAAAGTTATGGCGGTTTCAAATTGAAATTTTTAAAAAATTCTATAAAATTCAGTTTTTAGCGGAATTAAGAAAACTAAACTTACAATCGTAGACCATTCCCACTTCTATGAGCATATGTCAAAATATTCACAGTGCCTTCATTATTTGTAAAAATATAGCGAAACAAAAGATTTTTTAATTGAAATTTTATATAATATGACGAATCCCGCGAAATATAAAAATCGGAAAAATTTATGAAAAATATTCTGAATAGATGAGAGTACTAGCTGTGATCTTCAGGTAATATGAATGTAGGTAATATCTCTGTTGGTTAAAAATTTCTATTTGTTTCAAAATACGAAGTCCATATTAATTGTGTTTTTTTCAATGCAATATTTCCCAACAAAATGCCTAAGTATTGATGGGAGTTGAATGTTAAGATCTTTATGAGTGTATTTTTTGATGAACTTCTTTTGTAAGATTACATAATAGTATTTGTTAAAGCATTTAATAATAAATTAAAAGGCTTCATATAAAAAGAATGAGAATTCGCGAATTTTTTTTAGTGGTATTATTACACTAAGACATTTTAAAATATATTCTTAAGAATTTCGCGGATTGTGAAGTCGGCAATGGCATACAGTAATTATGTGCTCATCCGGGCTAACTTACATTGTATGAATTCGCTTAAAACCATAATATATCTTAAGAGGGAAACTAATAATGAATGGATTTATTTTGAGGTTATGTAAATTTTGCAAAGTGCATAATTTGAACAATTATCAAAATAAAAGGACGCGTCTCTGATTACGGAATAGATCGTTAAAAATTCTTTTAATTCATATGAACTTCCGCCATATCTGTACAGCGCTCTGAGTGTGCCTTGACGATCATCGCTGAGACAAAAGGGTCTTGTTCTTCGCGTACAAGACTTCAATCTTCAAATACATATCCATGGTTGTTAAGTGCACCTCAGCAGTACCCCCAAAAAAGATAAAAATGAATTTAAGAACTTTATACTATAAAAATTTTCAAGAACAAAATATGCAATTTTTGCAAAGTTGCTATGGTTTAATGCAATTCTCTCCCAATTTTAGCAAAATTTTAAAAAAGTGAATAAAATTTCAGAGATTCATTATTGTGTTACGAGCCCCTGATTTTAGGATTCGCAATGTAAAAAACCTTCTGGAACAATTAATTCAGCTCAATCTATGGATTACTGCCGATGTGCCCCGCGAAATACACTATCAAAAAAAAATAATTTACGCAAGTTTAACTAAGCTTTGGAGAGCTCTAGCGTTGGTTCCATATATGGATTTGTAGGTACTTCCAGCCACTATAATCGCTACTTCGGTGATGTTTCATTACATAGGGGGGCGCGCTGACCGCGGCCAAAAAACACTTGAAATAGCATTTCCAAAAGTTATGAGCTATATTTTTTCGCGGAATGATCTCACATGAACAGTGCCCACAAAAAATTCTTCCTCCATGTGTCACTCGTATTTTTTGTAACTGACCAGTACCTCTAGAATGAATAGTTTGGCCACAACCTCCTAAAGAATGAATAAATATATGCACATTTATAGGGTTTATTCTACATTTTTCAAATGTATGTGCTTATATCTTTTACAATATACAAGATATTTAAAAAATTTTTTGGGAAAAAACTTTTATGTTTGTGGTTTATCTAATTCCATCAACTTTTGTACCGAAATCTGTACACAACGTGAGAAAACTGACAACTAACATAGATATGCCCAATGAAAAAATTTTGAATTTTGCCCATATCCACTTCTCTATAAGGTGAGGGGATATATAGAGGTTGAACCAAATATTTTAGCATAACTCGAGAACCATTTATCATAATTGGTTCAGGAAAGCTGTAAATAATCCCAATCAAAGATATCTTACAGGATCTTGCCCTCGTCCCAAAATTCTTGATATCGTCTTTCAATTTTCACCAAATCTTGGTTTAGTCCTTCTCCGTGCTCGTGGGCTGTATCACCTAAGTTTTCAGGAAAAAAAACTCCAGACGGAAATGACGAAAATGTATTTTGAGAGACATTCGAGCTCCAATCTTAGCATAATTTTGCTACAATTTGTTTTTTATTTGCTTCAAATCCTGTGATTTGCGGCTACCGATAAAGTTGTGAACAACATCTTGAAATTATGCCCTGCTGCTGCTTCATTGGGCGTTAAACATTGTATAGAATTTCCGTCGGCCATTAATTATTTTTATTTAGTTCCGACAAATATTCCCTCTTTGATTTGGTGAATGAATAGTTGGGAAACAGCTTGGTCAAGTGCTTAAACGGCGGTCCTTCAGGGACCTAGAACTCGAAAAATAAAACCATTCTTGAAACATGAAACCCAGATTCAAATTCAGCGCCTCAAATAACGTTAAAATTTTTTCTCATCGGCTCTTCTCCAAAAGTTAAGCCAAATTTGTAATCTAGTGTAATTTGTAACTATTGTTTAAATATTTGTGTTAATTTCATGAAATAAACGTAAATGTCAACCTAATAAATTGTAACTAAATAGGGACACAATAACTAAACATTGTTTTTTATTTACTCAAATTGATGACAATCAAATACAAATAGATGGATATATGAGACAATAGGGATAGAATGTACGAGGACACTCTCTCAAATAATATAGCAAATAAATAACCTGCAAACCAAGAAAGGATAACTGACGTCTGCGCCGAATAGCTCTACCACAAAAAGCCCTCAACAAATACAATCGCAATATTATCCACCAGACCTTAATTAATTCCACCCCTTTGTCCTGGTATTTGTTTTCCACCCACTCCACTTGTCTCCATGTCTCCCTTTCAGACAGAAAATTAAAGTCAAATACTTTCAATGTCGTTGGCAAACATATGACAACGATTTCGCAGGGCTTTTGTGTGTGTGAGCTCTGAAGAGGAAACCGTGGGGTTCCGGGTTAGTGGGCTGTGGGTTCCTTGTCTAAGGATAATGATTGTATGGGCTCACTAGTGTTCCCAACCATGTCGTATCTGTGCAGACGTTTTTTTTTGTTTCTGTTTTCATTTAAATGATTTCGTATTTTGATTCTATTACGATTATTGTTTACTGTGTTAAACATTTAACACTGATGATGTTACAAAGCAAGGGCGGAAAAGAGGACTCACACGGGTGGTAGTGGCAGTGATATGGACAACAGGCGTAAAACCTCATCCGTTTTGCGAAAAAAGAACAACGCCTGACAAGGAATGGGGAAAAGGATGGATGTGGGTTGTTGTACACATCCTTTTTCCTCCTCCCCTTCCGAATTGTTGTACCCAGGTTTTAAGTGATATTTTACGTTATGGTTTTTGGGTTTTATTCAATGACAGGACTATGGTAAGGAGTGGGACAAAAAGCTTGGTATAACAGAGGGTTGGTGTTTTGCTTGACTTATCTGCGTAAATTATTTAAAGGACGCTCCTCGCCTGACGTGGTTGACTTTTGCGTGGCGCATTTTATTTACGAAGTGAGTACAACCGAACGTTTTGACTAAATGACTGTGAAATGAAAGCCTTCGTTCATTATTCTGAAGGGTAATAATGAAAAAAGCATTTAACTAAATAGTTTCTAATTTATGACATCAACTTGTTATCTCCGTCGTATGGCGAGAACAGGAGCTGGGGTACGATTTTGGAAAAACATTTGGGTGGAAAATGTTTAATTTAATCATTTAAGAGGGTGGTTTTTCAATTGACAATGGGAAAACATGATTTTTTTCTAATTTACAGCACAACGTATTTTTCACACTTCAATTAGTAGACAATAATGTATAAGATTTAGAGTGAAGCATATCCTTTTGAATTGATTAAGGAGAAATATATATATATCATATGTTATGCAAAATTTTTTAAAGTACAGAATGGTCAATATTCCTTTCAAACATAGTCTTTAAGAATATATGAAAGCAATGTTAATTTAAAATTATTGTCCGACCCGCTGGCCACGCCGAAAAACATCATAATCAAAACAAATTTGGTTATTTTTCCGAAATGTTAATGTTGACAGTCCTCAAGCATGTTCAAAGGAAAATGGACGCAACGCCCAATCGGCTTTATGGCCGTTTCCGAGGCGGTCGCAACACCCAAAATAATATTGGCTCTTATGACCGTGGGCGTTAAGTCCGGGCACCAGTCAGAACGGTAGAAAAATGTTGTTAAGTTTTTGTCAGACTCTAATGGGGGTGCCTAACTTAATCCAACTTTATTTTAGTAAAATGTTTAAACAATCAAACACAAGAATTTTTAAAAATTCCTGCGATAAAGACAATTGATGTTTCATTAACGAAAATTGTGGTTCGTTCATAGAATGTTTTTTTTACTCAACAAACATATTTTTATTTCAACTACAATATTTGCAATTTGTTTATTAAATTGCTTAACAAATATATTTTCATATAAACACCAAAAAATTTAACATTTAATTATATCAACAATAATAATAATAATAGAATAAATTGGAATAATCTTGTAGAAGCCCTATGTTCCCAAGAGGAATAAATAAAGGAAAAAAAAATATATATATAAACAACATCTAAAGCCGCTTCATAATATCGACTTTTATTAATATAGGGTGATCTACGTTTAGGTTTAGGTTAGGGTGGCAGCTGTATTTTTTATACAAGCTCACATAGACCAGTTTAGATCCCTAGTGTTACCACGGGCTGAAATGCCCCTCATCGGTACTGGAAAGATCTGTTAGGCTGCCTAGAAAAGTCGACCCCAGTATGTCCAGTCGTCGATTACTCAGAGCGGGGCAGTCGCATAGCAAGTGCTCAATGCTCTCCACTTCATCCTCATCTCCACAGCTTCTGCAGAAGTCATTAGAGTCAATACCCAATCTTTTGGCGTGTTCGCCGATCAAGCAGTGACCCGTCAGAACCTGTACTAACGTAGACTATCGTTTCCTCTCTAGTGCGAGGAGATATTTTGACCTTCGCAGGTCATACCTTGGCCAGATTTGTCTAGCTACCCTGCAGGTGCCGATTTCTGTCCATCTTTCGGTATACTGCCTGATTGCCTTTTGCCTAAGCCAAAGCTTGCACGTGAATAGTGGCGCACCAATATATGCAAATTCTTCGAGAATTTGTAATGTCGTCCCTTTCCTAGCAAGTTCATCGGCTTTGCAGTTCCCCGGGATATCCTATGCCCAGGCACCCATATGAGGTGTATATTGAACTGCTCAGCCATTGCCTCTAGAGAATTGATGGCAGCCTGGCTGTCCGAGTAAATTACAACGCCAGTGTTGGTTACTATGTTACGACTCAGCCACTTGGCTACTTCCCATATTGCCATTATTTCGGCTTGATAGACACTGCAGGTATCTGGTAGTCTGTGAGCTTTATCCAATCTAAGCTCTGCACAGTGTACTCCGAAGTGTACTTCATCAAGCTTCGAACCATCCGTGTAAAAGTGGAAATGGTTTATATTACCTGGTATTCTTCCAACCCATTCATCTCTGGCGGGAATCATAGTGATGTAATTTCTCTCGAAGGTGTACACCGTTGGTATATAGTCCACTCGGTCGGTTACCATAGCACTACACTTTGATATCCTCATGTGACCGTAGTTTTTGTACCACCACATTGATAGGCAGTTTAATCTTATTGCCGCTTTGGTTGCAACTTCTCTCCCCACAATATTAATCGGCAGTATATGGAGTAGGGCTTGTAGAGACTCGGTCGCTGTAGTCCTTAAGGCTCCGCTTATGCTCAGGCAGGCTGTTCTCTGAACCTTTGTTAGTAGGTTGGTGATGGTTAGTTTGTCAGTTTCCGTCCACCATACCACAATTCCGTATAGCAGTATAGGACGAACTACTGCTATATATATCCAGTGGACGATTTTAGGAGAGAGGCCCCACCGCGACCCTACAGTCTTTTTGCAGGAATATAAGGCGACGTTGGCCTTCCTTACATGTTCCAATACGTTAAGTCTAAATAACTTTTTGCTATCTAGAATTATTCCTAAAAATTTTGCACTTTCTGAAAAGACTAGATCTGTTCCATTTATCCGAGGTGTAAGGTGCACATGTGGGACTTTATTCATCCTAGTAAAGAGAACCAATTCTGTCTTGTTTGGGTTTATGCCCAAACCGCTGCTTCTGGCCCATCTAGCCAATTTGTTGAGAGCCACCTATATATCCGAGACATTCTCGGAGGACGTTTTCGAATTTGCCACTCACTGCGATTGCAACGTCGTCCGCATATGCCACGACCTTGCAGCCACAACGTTCTAGATCTAGCAGGATTTCATTCACCTCTAGGTTCCAAATTAGTGGAGACAGTACTCCTCCTTGTTGGGTCCCTCTGTTTACAAACCTTGTTAGAGTTGTGGACCCAAGACATGCTGTTATGCGTCTTCTGTTGAGCAGACTATGAATAACACCCCTATTCTCGACCGAGTGATAAGAAAATGTTTGTGATAGTAACAACATTTGTGATAGTAAAAACAATTTGCTATTCCGGGTTTCAAATGGAAGTTCATTTTGTTTTAATTTTCATGATAGCAGTCACAACCCCAATAGCACATGATAAGAAATATTTTGAGTATAAAAATCTGTTTTTCAGCGTTTTCTTGTTATTGTTGTTATCGGAAAGGGAAGACGAAGTCTGGATGCGGGATATTTTGCACCTCAGACAATTTACCTGGCCCTGCGCAACGATTTTCCCCCTTTTAAGAAACATCTCTATTTGTTTAATTATTATGCAATGTGGGGGCATACATGTTGGGGATTTCTTAATGGGTCCAGAAAGACCACAAATCTTCAAACATACATACATATTTCATGCTATTGTATATTTTTTGCCTGAAAACATTTGGGGATAATTTTTCCATTTTCAATTTATGTTTGAATTTTTTTTCTATGTCATAATAAAAAAATCATGCCATATTGGAAAATTTTGAATTTCAGTAGATTTCTTCATACACAAAAGCTTTTAATAATGTATTTTTTTCATTGGGCAGCAATGCCAACATTTTTTAAATTATAAAGCTTTCATATTGTCACAGGAATTCGAGAATAGGTATTTAAAATTCCAATGATAAGAAATGTGATAGTAAAAACTCATAAATAATTATTGTTATGAATTCGAGAATAGCACCCTTAGTCTAATCAAACTAGAGTTAACTTTTAGATGTGACAGTGCCGCAATTACTGCATCTGAGTGAATGTTGTTAAAAGCCCCTTCTATGTCAAGAAATGCCACCATGGTGAATTCCTTGAAATGCAGGGATGATTCGATAGTGCTCACAAGTTCGTGCAGGGTTGATTCTGTAGACTTCCCCTTATTTTAAGCATGTTGGTTCACCGAAAGGAGTTTTGTATCCAGGTTTTCCCCAATGAAATAATCTAAAAGTCTTTCCAGACCTTTCAATAGGAAGGAGGATAGGCTAATTGGTCTGAAGTCTTTTGGCCTAGTGTGTGATATCTTCCCCTCTTTTGGTATGAATACCACTTTGGTATCCCTCCATCGATTCGGGACGTATGAAAGCCTGATACAGCCTACATAAATTTTCTCCTGCCAGGGGATAATGTGCTTTAACATTTTCTGCATTTCTGCTGGAGTGATGCCATCTGGTCCAGGTGACTTGGAGGGCTCAAAGCTGTTAATAGCCCAGCTTATTCTGGATCTCTCAGTGAAGAAGCTGGCGACGCTCGCAGTCCACTCGCACTCTTGTTGGTCCTGCTGATCCTCGGGTTCTGTTACAGAGTTCCCCGGGAAATGTGTGTCGAGCAGTACATTGAGCGACTGCTCGCTGTTCTTGGTCCAATTATTTGCCTCATCCTGCAAGTAACCCACTGTACAGGGTGAAGCTGATAATATTTTCCTCAGCCTTGAGGCGTCGGAGAACTTTTCCACTTCGTCACAGAAGGTATACCAATAGCGTCTTTGCGCCTTTCTAAGCTCCTTCCTATAGATCTTGAGTTGCTCTTTATAGGCATCCCAAACATTAGCGACCCCTGTAGATTTAGCCTTGTTGCAGGTCTTTTTCATAGCCGTTAGCTCAGAAGTCCACCATGGGGGTTTAGTTTTACCCTTGTACCTTGTTTTTGGACAGGCATATCACCACATTGAATGATGTGGTGATATGCTCGACCAGATTATCCAGACCGGCTTTGTCATTCGGTTCGCACAGAAGTTTGGAGTTGAGGACTTTCTTGAAATTCTTTTCATACAGGTGCCACCTTGTCTTTCTCACATTTCTGTGGACGGCAGGTTCAGGCGCTTTTAATTGTAAAGGTCGGTTTATTACAAAATGCAGGTTCTTGGAGTGCCTTCACAGTTGGCCACAAGCAGTTTAAAGTTGGGTGTCCTGATACCGCACACCCTTCCTCCCACTGCGTAGGGCTCCTGTATCAGGACGATGTCTACTGCACCTGTGGACAGTAGACCTCCATCACGCAGCAATAGAGCGTGATGGAGGTTAATCTGTAAAATTCTTACCATCATTGGTAATTGACAGATTAACATCCACCCCGACAAGGGTGTTATCGAACTCTTCGTCCGTATCATCGAGAAGCGTGTCCCCGCCAGATGCGTCAAAGAGACCGGAGACTCCCCTCAGCCCCTCTGTGTCAGAAGTAAAGCTTTACTCCTCAGAGTAGGACGTTACAGATCTTCTGTTAGAGTTGGAGTCACCCGAAATACATAATGGGCGTGGATACCTCAGCACTTCCAGAAAGCTGTGTATCAACCACGGTGGACGACTCACCTTCCGCAGTGGGAACTATATCCTGCTTGTATACCTTCAAGACTATAGTCTCGAAGCCATACTGTAGGGTTGCACTTGCACGTTGTATATGGGAGGTGGATTCAGCGTTAAGGATCAAATTGACCTGCCGCTTTTTGCCATCCGCCTCACCCACCTTGCTGATTCTCCAATTATGGGCGGGCAGACCAGGATTGGAATTTTTTATTATTTCTAATATGTCAGCCGGGTTGGAGGGCTCTTCTGTAACCCATGTGATGGCTCTAGGGTGACTAGGGATGTTGTTTTTTCGACAACATCCAACTGGGCACCCGGCCACACCTCACCCGCTCGACTCAGAGCAGCCTTATACAGGTTTACATATCTGGCATCACCGAAATATAAGAGCTTTACTCTCCCCTGATGCCATCCTGCATCGTTGCAGATTGGTGGTGTGCCCGGCATTTCTCTACGGACATCGAGGTAATGAGCCATAATGGCTGATTGCACATGGCTCCATTTGTAGGGTGATCTAAGTAGAGATACTTTTTTCAATAGCCTTTTTTTGACAGATCACGTGTGAGTCGTGTCATGCTGTCATATTATTTTTGTTAAGTATTGTTTGGCATTTCATCATGGAAAGACTTACGAACAACGTTTACAAATTATTCAGTTTTATTATCAAAATAATCGTTCGCCAATTGCGCTAAGTCAATTTTTTAATTAAAAAAAAAACACTTTCCAGTCGACCCACGACCTTGAGCAATATTTTAGCTCTCGTTAAGAGCTATCTTTTTGCCATTGACCGATTCCCGATCCGACCGGAATCATCGGTCCATATTTCTTCAAAAATGATGCCGGTGAGAACGTAACCGTCAATGGCGACCGTTATCGTGCCACGATAACCGACTATTTGATGCCTGAAATTGAAGCTCGTGATCTCGGCGACATTTGGTTTCAATAAGACGGCGCCACTTCCCACACATCGCATCAATCAATGGATTTATTGAGAGAAAACTTCGGTGAGCAGATAATATCACGTTTTGGACCGGTCGATTGGCCACCAAGATCGTGTGATATCACACCGTTAGACTTTTTCCTGTGGGGATATGTAAAGTCTAAAGTTTATGCGGACAAACCCGCCTCGATTCAGGCCTTGGAGCAAAACATCACGCGTGTCATTCGCCAGTTACCAGTCGAAATGCTCGAACGAGTCATCGAAAATTGGACTCAACGGATGGACCATCTGAGACGTAGCCGCGGCTAACATTTGATAGACATAATCTTCAAAAAATAAATGCCAAAGAATGCTCTGTCAAATGATAATAAACATTCTCCATTCAATTTGAATTTTCTGTGTTTTTTTTCTTTAAAAAAGTAGGGAACCTCGAGATGGATTTAGGGATATTTTTTATTCCGAAAATAAACATAGAAGAATAAATGTTACCTGAGAGAAATCTATTGAGATTTTCATTTAAATAGTACTGCCATCTTTCTCATTTAGATTTAGGCGAGGTAGAAGTAGAGGTGCAGCAGATTCCACAATAAGTCGAATACATGTGACTCTAAAGAAAATATTAGAAAGTTCAAACGAAATACAAAACATGTTAATAATCGATATTATTTGATTGACCTTCATCGCATGAATCTAAATTACTTAGTTTTTACTTAGAGAGGAAATTTATGTTTTCGACTTCATTAAATATTGGTCTCATTAAGATATCATGGAGGAAATCTTCAATTGCTTAAATACTTCCTCCAAAACAAGTCCAATTCATTAACTGTAACGCAGGTCCACTAACACGTCGAATTCAACGCAATTTTGATACAGTCTCCACTGAACTGAGTGAACAACTGAGTAACCAATTAATTAAAAGCTAGTAAAGAAGTGCTTAAGTGCTAATATGATGCCTCGGCATAATTATGTATTTTATAGTGCTATACCAACCGATTTTCGGTTCAAAAAACTGTTGTCTATAAAATCTTTTAAATATATTTAAATTTATTAAATGCGGATTTGATTAAATGCAAAATCGGGATGTAGGTATATGTAAAATGACATCTCATTACCCTCTGCAGTACGTTTAGTCAACAAATAATGCCTTACTTGATTGCGTAATTATTATTAAGCGATCTTCCTATGAATCGCTATGTAGGCCAGTGGTTATAATGCTAAACTTATGGAGTTTTCTAAAATGTTATCGCCTTTCGGCCTAAAAACGCCTTTTTGTTTTCTGCGAAAGGGTTTCGTTTTCTTTTGTCAAAAGTGTTGCACTCGCACAGTGCAAAAATTCTACATTTCAGCCCTGTATTAAACCAAAGGTGGGCGCTGCCCTACAAGACAGATATTATTTCAGCGAATTTTTGGTGAGTTAAAAGGTCGATTCCGACCATAAAAACGTCCCATTACAAAATAACCTGACGTTTAAGCAAAATTCAAAATTTAAAGAAAGCGTGAACGTGAGTATTACTTTTATGGGTTTGGGGTAGTTGATATTTAGGATCATCCACCACCAGTGGATGATCAAGCAATAGAAAGTCGTAAATATCAACTACCCCACACCCATAAAAGTAATACTCACGTTCACACTTTCTTTTAAATTTTGAATTTTGCTTAAACGTCAGGTTATTTTGTAATGGGACGTTTTATTGAATACGAATTTTCTTGAAACTTTGCAGTGTTCTATGGAGATATTATGAGAAATGCGGATTCTATAGCGTTGAACCAAATCGGGATAAAAATAAACAAATATGTGTACGAAACCATGTTTTAATATCCTGTATCACAGTGTGACACTTAATTCCACTTACCTCCGTATACACCGTTATGTTGTCACTTGAACACTTGTCTTCAAATGTACGCACTCTTTATATTCCTTTAATATAAATTAAAATGCGTTTGTTTGCGACTAAAAGGCACGAACATCAGTTTTTATTTTGAAATTGTTTATGTACTCGTATATGTACATATATTGTGTGTATAAATTTGAACAACAAACTCAAAATATGAAAAATAATAGAAAAAATAAGTAAAACATTGACAAATTTAACATTTGAATATTTGTGGAATTTAAAAAAATTTAACATGCAGACACATTTGTTGAAATTTTTAAACTGTCTGTTTTTCTGTAAACATCATCAGAAATGGATAATCAACAATAAAATCCAAAATAAGGTTTTTGTTGGATAACACCGTGCGACACCAATTTTTGGTCACGAAAAACTATACATAATTCTGAAAGCTGTCATAAAACAAAACAAAACGGTACACTCAGTTTTTTATTTTCTGGTCGAGCTCGCGTTTAAAAGGACATGCAATTTTTTAAGGATATAATTATTCACTTTCTAAAAACATATTCTACTTTCTAAAAACAAAAATATTATGTAGATAGCCCAAAATGTGCCCTTTCAATTGACACCCATATTGTCTTATTAGGACTTTCAGAAAAATTACAAAAAAAAATTTGAATAATTGTATCGCGAACTCGACCAGATAATGATAACTGAGTACACAGTTTTGTTCTTTTTCTAGTCAGCTTTCACAATTTTATAGACATTTCCATGACCATTAATTTTTGTTCAATTTTGTCGCACGGTGTAATCGTTCATTGCGTTAAAATACATATACTCGTACACTGATAGAAAAAGCTTCGTCATGACGACGAATTTGTACATCATACCCCGACTATTTAAATTTTAAACATTTCAATAAATATTCTTCTGGTTTTAGAGCATTAAAAACATTATGCAAAATAAAATTACTTGACTGCTTTTCCAGGTTCAGTTGTGGTTATTCGGTTCGAAACGCAGTTCTTATCAGGAAAGGTTTAAAGCAAACGAACGAGAAGTATTCATTACTTATGATATTTTAATCTCCTCAAGTAATGTATTTGCCAACAGACGAATCCCATTCATCACCACGAAGAACTCCATTCATCGCCAGGACGAATCCCAAAATTTAAAAACAAATTATTTAACGTACAATTAAGCACAAACTATAAATTGATTGCCTCGTTTTATCATATTTTCAGCAAAATGTTCAAATAAATCTTTTCGTCGTGGGAATGAAACCTTATCGTTCCCTCGACGAATTTCGAAATCACCAAAAACATGGGTTGATGATCGTGTTCGTTCTATTGACGTACAAAAACATCGCATGTACGAAACTTCTCGTCACCAGTACGAAGATATGTTGACGAAACTGATTCGTCAAGGTGACGGGTCCTGGCAATAGTGGTGTTGCCAGATGAAAACTGGAATTTCCATTGGAAAGTTTGAAATTTTTAGCATAACTTTACTCAGAAAAGTACTTATTATTTAGCCACTTTTCTCATTATTTTAACATGGGGATGTCATTGGAGGAAAGTACTTCCCAAAAGCATACAATAAAGTAGCATAATAAGTACTTATTTGTAGCAAAGGCATACCACATAAATATGTGCTTATATTTTCAAGATTTTAAGTACATGAATAATGCATTCCCAATAAGTTATAAAATAAGTAGTAGATATGAAGAAATGGTAATTTAAAGTGATTTTTTGCATATTGTCGCGAATTTTTCTTGAAACAAATTTCATCATGCCAGATTCGAATTTCTGAACCCAAACCCCCATGTGAAAATTCTTTAACGGTCTAACATTATAGGATATACGTAAATATTTCATTCAAATCTGCACGTATTATTTGAAAACATGTTGAAAAATAAATAAATCTTGTACAATAACCTACATATATCCAAAATTGCATTATATCAAAAATTGCGCAAATTGATTTTAATAGAAAAAATCACTTATTTCTGTTGTTATTGGTAAGTCATTATTAATAAGCCGAAAGTAAGGCAGCGAATAACGAGATGTCATTATTTGCTAATGCAGGGAATAATGACAGGTACTTACCAAGATTTTGCTGGGCAGTGTGTGGAAAAATTCACCTCCAAAACATGGTTTTTGAACGCTTTAATTGCTGCTTCGGGCATCGAAAAACGTTGACCAAGCAGTTTTTTCTCGATTTGAGCAAATAAGAAGAAGTCATGACAAAACGTTCTGTGTGAAGTTATGCTAAAAAAGGTTTGCATATGGCAACACTACACAGAAAGAAAAATGCCATACTAAATTCCAGTAAAAATTCTTAATTTAAGCCTAAATCGTACTTAAAAATTTAAGTACGTTCGTACTAAGTTTTTCTTAAAACAAGTATAAATCGACTTAAATTGAAAAATGCTTGAAATCAAGTAAACATTTCTTGAAAAGGATAATTAAGCCTAATATGGCTTAAAGTAAGAAAAAAAGCTTACTTTAATCTCTGAGGGACAGAACCATTATAGAACACAATAAAATTACCCTCTTAACCACTCTCATTTAAGTGGTTGATTTTGCCTGACGCAACATCAAACACACACGCATATAAATCGTCGAGATGTATATCGATACCTCCATTCTAAACTATGCTAAGTGCAAAAAGGTAGTTTTTCAGGAGAGGCGATCAAAGTTTGATGAATTTTTAAAATTTGTGTGGAATGCCTTTACAATGCAAATCGACTGACCTGTAGTGTTTTGTGAATATCTTGATTGGGTTGACGGATAAAGAGCAAATTTTGACTGAATATAATTTGAAATATTTAGAATTTAAAATTGCAATCTCCCTAAAACTATGCTAAGTCGACTTAGCATGTTTTAGAATGGAGGTATCGATATGTATAAACATTTGTGCGCAACCATATCCAATTTGTTTCTAGTTCAAGAAGTGTTTGCAAATACATTACTTGGCTTGATTTTTTTTATTTTAGTTTTTTTAAGTCGTTAATAATTCCTGTTCGTTTCGTTGATGCTATTCCTTATATATTTCATATTTAAATCGAATAAATGCAGCAAAACTTTTATTTTTGCTGTCAAGCAATTGTATTTTGACATACCATTTTAAAAAATTGCATTCTTTGCAATACAGTGGCAAAAATGGTATAATCAATATAAATGGTATATAGGTATAAAACGAACGAAAGCACAATAAATCTAGTATGATCAGGCTTAAAACAAGAACTGATCTGGGTTAGATCAAGTATTGGTTAGGCTTAAATCAAGAACTGATCAGGCTTAAATCAAGTATTATCAGGCTTAAATCAAGTATTGGGCAGGTTGGATTCAATCAAAAAGGCAAAAATGGTATAATCAATATAAATGGTATATAGGTATAAAACGAACGAAAGCACAATAAATCTAGTATGATCAGGCTTAAAACAAGAACTGATCTGGTTTAAATCAAGTATTGGTTAGGCTTAAATCAAGAACTGATCAGGCTTAAATCAAGTATTATCAGGCTTAAATCAAGTATTGGGCAGGCTTGATTCAATCAAAAATTTCTTCATTGAAGCCCGTTACGCACTCAAATCTCAAATGTACTTGATTCAAGTATTTTGTACTTGGTTTAAGAAAATTCGTACTTAACGTACTTTTGACACCGCTACGGCTTGATTCAAGTACGGATTAAAAATTTTTTCTTTCTGTGTAGTATAAATAACAAACCTCGTATTATCCTGAAAATACCATTTTTCCTGTAAAAATTTCAAAAGCGGTGATTGCAACTTTTGCATTTCTTATGACAAACAAGTAAGAAAGTTTCAGTCGGGTAAACCGACTAAGGTATACCCTCACTTTGTGAGTAATGTAATACTGAATATTACTCGAATTATTCTGTCAATTTGTGTGGGAGGTACCAGAAGGGGTTTATCAAATACACCTTTTGTTTTGCTGAACATTAGATACTTTAAATTCATTGCACTGTGCCGACTTATAAGCATTTATGTGCACTGGTATAAACGTTATGAGACATTGAATTGTGGTATGATTTGGGCATTTTGTGTGGAAGGTGCAAAGAGGGGCGTGGCAATAACGTCCATTTTTCACAGGGCTATAGACACTATAAAAACATTACACTGTACAAAATTTCAAGTATCTTTATACACTGGTTTTAATGTTATAAGCTGTTAACTTTTGGTGCAAAAAGGTACCTTTGTGTGGGAGGTACCAAAAGGGGCGTGACAACAACACCCATTTTTCCCTGGACTGTAGGCAATATAAAAGCATAATACTGTACAAAATTTCAAGTATTTTTATATACTGTTATTAATGTTATAAGCTGTTAACTTTTGGTGCAAAATGGTGCATTTGTGTGGGAGGTACCAAAAGGGACGTGGCGACTTCGCCCATTTTTCTCGAGTTGATAACGACTAATAAGCTAATACTATGTATGGAATTTCAAAAGATTCGAATAAGCAGTATAGCAGTTATTAAAGAATCAATATTTCCCAACATTTTAACCCTTTGTGGGGGAGGTACTAGAAGGAGTGGACCAATATGGCCCATCTTCGAACTTAGCCGGAGATAGAAAAAAATATTACCACGTACCAAATTTGAAGTCAATCGGTTACTCCTTTCGAGAGTTATCGTGCGCACCAGCCAGCAGACACACAGACAGACAGACGGACGGACATTGCTCATTCGACTTAAAATGACCCAAAACGGATTTCCTCCGAACATACTTGGGGTCTTAGGTCACTCCTTCGACGTGTTACACATTTTTCCGTAGCAAATGATATATACCCTCGTCACACTAAAGTTTCAGTCGGGTAAACCGACTAAGGTATACCCTCACTTTGTGAGTAATGTAATATATAACATTACACCAATAAATCTGTCAATTTGTGTAGGAGGTACCAGAAGGGGTTTTCCAACATATTTTTCGGTAAACAGTACATTCTTAAATACATTGCATTGTGCTGAACTATAAGCGTTTGTGTGCACTGGTATACTAAAGTTACGAGCTATGTAATTTTGGTATGATTTGGTCATTTTGTGTGGGAGGTACAAAAAGGGGCGGGTTGATAACGCCCACTTTTTACAGGACTATAGGCTCTACAACAGCATTACACTGTACAAAATTTCAAGTATTTGTATGCACTGGTATTCAAGTTACAAGCCGTTTACTTTGGTACGAAACGGGCCATTTGTGTGGGCGGTACCAAAAGGGGCTGTACAATGATGCCCATTTTTTACCGGACTATAGGCGCTACAAAAACATTATACTGTAAAAAATTTCAAGCATTTTTATGCACTTGTATTAAAGTTATAAGCAGTTACATTTTGATGCAAAATGGTCCATTTGTGTGGGAGGTACCAAAAGGGGCGTGACAACAACACCCATTTTTCCCTGGACTGTAGGCAATATAAAAGCATAATACTGTACAAAATTTCAAGTATTTTTATATACTGTTATTAATGTTATAAGCTGTTAACTTTTGGTGCAAAATGGTGCATTTGTGTGGGAGGTACCAAAAGGGACGTGGCGACTTCGCCCATTTTTCTCGAGTTAATAGCGACTAATATACTAATATTATGTGCAGAATTTCAAAAGATTCGAATAAGTAGTATAGAAGTTATTAAAGAATCAATAGTTCACTAAATTGTAACCCTTTGTGTGGGAGGTACCAGAAGGAGTAGACCAATATGGCCCATCTTCGAACTCATCCGGAGATAGATCAAAATATTACCACATACCAAATTTGAAGTCAATCGGTTACTCCTTTCGAGAGTTATCGTGCGCACCAGCCAGCAGACACACAGACAGACAGACAGACGGACGGACATTGCTCATTCGACTTAAAATGACCCAAAACGGATTTCCTCCGAACATACTTAGGGTCTTAGATCACTCCTTCTATGTGTTACACTTTTTTCCGTAGCAAATGATATATACCCTCGTCACACTAAAGTGAGGGTATAACAAGATCAATAATTGAATTTTCAACAGTCTTATAAGTAGTTTTAAAAAGCCGGTATTCCCGGGAATTGGGAATCGAATATCTGCAAAATTCCCGGGAATTTTTTTCCCGGATCTTCCCGAGGTCCAAACCCTACTTCCAGGTTAACAAAATACGTTAATCAAGTATGGATTTTTAAGCGCTGAGTTCTTAACTTTAGCGCTATTTAAGCATGATTAGGCTTGATTTTAATCCGAAGCATTCTTATTTCAAGAATAAAGAGATTGATTTAGGAATTTTATGGGATTGATTTAAGTGCGAAGCGGGCTTTAATGAAAAATTTTTTATTGAATTAAGATTGATTTAAGACTGATAATATTTGATTTAAGACTGATCACTACGTGATTTAAGACTGATCAATACCTGATTCTAGCCTGGTCGGACTTGATATAAGCTTGATAATACTTTATTATTGCGCTTTCGTTCCTTTATATATACCATTTATATTATACCATTTTTGCCTCTGTATTGCTATCGAATGCAAAGTTTTTTTAAACGGTATGGCAAAACACAATTATTTGACAGGAAAGGAAAAGTTTAGCTGTAATTATTGGATTTAAAAATCAAACGTATAGGGAATAGCTTTAACGAAACGAACAAGAACAATGTGCTAGTCCAAAAATTTAACAGAAAGGATATAACTATATCGACATTGCTGAATCCAGTGGTGCTAGTCGTTTTTCTAGGTTAGCTCTTTTTTTCGAGATATTCGACCACAAAGTTTGCAAGTTTGAAGTGGAAGACTCCGGAATACACGCTTCAGTCCAACGAACGAAATAAAGGGAACCCTTGGGGAATTATTTCTCTAAAAACAGTCATCAACGCTTCTCGGGCAGGATCGAGTCAATGGGTGTGGCATTATTTAAAAAGTGAATGTGTTTTTCAACCAGTTAATCGTACAAAAATAAAATATGGTTCATAAGATGCTTGATTAAATACCTGTAAGCGAATCTAGGTGGTATTGTAGCGTTAGTCGTGGCTAAGTATATGACTATTACTATTTATATAAATGAAATTCTGTGATAGCTAGAATATTTAAAGTTTGTGTGAGGTATCCATTAAAAAATAGAAGAGTGATCATGAGCCATGATTCATCGCAGCTCTTACTATTAGTGTGTATTAAAATTAATATGATTTCATTTTATAATACTAACGCAAATACTACTAAGTTTATTGATTTTAGTTTGTATAATTTTTGGTACAGGTTACAATGTGTAATCAAAGTACAGGTTGCGTTATTAGTCAAATCAGGAATACATTTTGCGAACATCTCTTAATTTGCCCAAGCAGGGATCCTGCTTAGTTAGCTACCATATATGTATGTGTATCCCAGATTTGGCATCTAAGCGGATTTAGATGGACAAGATTTAGAATATTTCTTTCCGAAACGGGTTTCTTGATACTGAAACGTACAACGCCAAATTCTAAAAAAAAATACAAAAATCTGGTTGGTTTATTCGAAAGAGCGAATATTCCCATTATTAATGGGAAACGATTTATTCCATGTGGCAGGCTTGGCTGGCTACGCATTAGCGCATCGTATCATCTCAATTTTTCATGACTTTGGTAACGGTTTATGGCTTTCTCTCACGAATGGCTTGCTCGATATTCGCCTTAAGGACTGTAATGCTAATGGATGCTTTGCATAACATCGGTCCTTCATCGGTACCCATAAAATAAGTCCATTCATAGAAAGAAATCATGTAGTATTATACCCCACAATTTCAAAGTTCAATTCACGTCGCGGTGTCGTAAATGTTTTGGTTTACAGCATCGAGATTCTGTTATATGACACAGTCCTGTTGAAACCAGAAGTCCCCAATGCCCGCATATTTAATTGGTCCAGAAACAGTTTGTTATCATGTTCCCATATACATATTCACAAAAGTACGCGTGTTCGCTGCGATCCAAGTCGACATCTCAGGAAATAAATATAAATCTTCAGATATTACTTCACAGAATAATTCATTATCTTCGGTTCCATAATTTATAAATTAGTTATGATAATTTTGTGCACTCCTTCCCCTGTAGTATTCACATTATCTTCTGCTGGATATTAATTCTATTTTACCTTTTGCTAAATTTAATGCAGAAAATGAAGAGAAAAATAATTTCATATTTTTAATCAAGCAAATCTTTATTAACTGTAACAAATTCATCATCCTTCACATAGAGCCATGTAACCCTTTTTCTGTAAAATAATATATAAATTTTCACAAAAAATGGAAATTTTTTAATTGAAATGAAAACACTTTTTCCATCTTTGTTATCTTTATGACCGAAAAATGTGCATCAAATTATGTAGCATTTATTTTGTCCGTTGTTCCCTTTTGTTCCTTGCCTTCGTCATTAACTTTGAAGGGACGTAGTAATTCGTCCCTGTGGCCAAGCATTCACCCGTTCATCATTCGGACGAGCATTCATTGTCTGCAATTTGTTTCGCAATTAAAGATTTTAATTATACCTGAATGTGGACTGATTTCTTTCGTTTGCTCTGAGATTTCCCTTGGAAATTATTAATTACATTTACTCATTTTTTTGGTCGTTGTCTTTTTTTCCCTTTTTAAGGTAGAATGAGCAAATTAAAAGTGAAGATGGAAAAATGAGAAGGATTATATTATTTTTAAATAAGCCAGTTTAAAATCGCATTTTTTGGGTAAATTATGACAGCAGCCTTCAACTGATAACAATTGGATTCATTAATTTCGGGAAAATTACTTGATTTTGTGCACTTTTACGATTTCAAAAATGCGATTTTATTCTCGATTCAAGAATGAGAATGTTTAACAGTTTTCAGCCAAAGAACTTCTTATTTAATTTAAAGATAATTTTCTTTATTCCAAAGTAACGTGTTTTTACGAAAATGTTCTTAAAAATAAAGAAACCGTTTCATTGGCTGAAAAACAATGAAACCTTTTTTCTTTTGCATTTGTTTATTATACCGATCAACTTAGAATCACTTCCCACTGGAGTTTGTCGGTCTCCTAACGGTCGCGTCCCCAGGTGGTGAAAAGGGGGAGGGGGATGGACACACTGTTTCATCATAACTAGGGATGCCTTAGGGAGGATGGATCTTCTACCCTTACTGTGGCGCTTCTACCCTTACTTATGTCCACCACCTTAGGGAATCTTGCATTCCCCGCGGACCAAAACTGACTATGGGGGTGTTCCCCTAAAACAAAAAAACAATATGGAAAGTCAGAAAAGCGAGAATAAAGTTACGGTGCAGGGAGTAATAACCCCAGTACCGGCGGCAAGTGTTGATGTGCTCCCTAGTGATGTGTCGTCGTTATCCCAGAATAGCGAGCCTAAAAAATGTTCAATGTCTCCTACAGGTGTGGCTGCCTTGGCTCCTGTAGTCGTAGTAACTGTAAACAAGCGCAACTATTCCTCCTACAGGTATGGGTGCCTTGGCGCCTGTAGTCGTAGTAACTGTAAACAAGCGCGCATCTAGCCATTGGAAAATATACGGAGAAGGAAAAGGAGGAACCACGGAAGAGTATAAACTGGACCCAGCCTTCAAGCAGGGCTGTGGAGTCTAAATCGGCGTTGTTTTTGCTGCTTTCATTAAATTATATGTGGTACAGGGTATTATAAGTTTGTTTCACGGCAGATGTTTGTAACACCTTAAAATAACACAGCTAGACCCACCCTTAAAGTATACCGATCGACTCAGAATCACTAGCTGAGTCGATTTAACGATGTCTGTCCGTCCGTCCGTCTGTCCATGTAAAGTTGTTCGTCGACTACAGGTCGCAATTTCACTCCGATCGTTCTGAAATTTTGCAGTTTAGAGTATTTTGCGGCTGTTAAGATCGCTATTGAATTTGGTTGAAATCGGTTCAGATTTAGATATAGCTCCCATATATATCTTTCGTCCGATTTGGCCATCTAGTCCTATAGAAGCTGTATTTTACATCCGATCGTTTTGAAATTTAGAATGGTAGAGTTTCTTGATCCATGAACCAACATTGCTGAATTTGAAGAAAATCGGTTAAGATTTAGCTATAGCTCCCATACATATGTTTCGTCCGATTTGGCTCTTTAGTCCTATAGAAGCTGTATTTTACATCCGATCGTTTTGAAATTTAGAATGGTAGAGTTTCTTGATCCATGAACCAAGATTGCCGAATTTGAAGAAAATCGGTTCAGATTTAGATATAGCTCCCATATATATCTTTCGTCCGATTTGGTCCTTTAGTCCTATAGAAGCTGTATTTTACATCCGATCGTTTTGAAATTTAGAATGGTAGAGTTTCTTGATCCATGAACCAACATTGCCGAATTTGAAGAAAATCAGTTAAGATTTAGCTATAGCTCCCATATATATGTTTCGTCCGATTTGGCCCTTTAGTCCTATAGAATCTGTATTTTACATCCGATCGTTTTGAAATTTAGAATGGTAGAGTTTCTTGATCCATGGACCAACATTGCCGAATTTGAAGAAAATCGGTGCAGATTTAGATATAGCTCCCATATATATCTTTCGTCCGATTTGGTCCTTTAGTCCTATAGAAGCTGTATTTTACATCCGATCGTTTTGAAATTTAGAATGGTAGAGTTTCTTGATCCATGAACCAACATTGCCAAATTTGAAGAAAATCGGTTAAGATTTAGCTATAGCTCCCATATATATGTTTCGTCCGATTTGGCCCTTTAGTCCTATAGAAGCTGTATTTTACATCCGATCGTTTTGAAATTTAGAACGGTAGAGTTTCTTGATCCATGAACCAACATTGCCGAATTTGAAGAAAATCGGTTAAGATTTAGCTATAGCTCCCATATATATGTTTCATCCGATTTGGCTCTTTAGATCCAATCGTTTTTATACCCTACACCACACTGTGGTACAGGGTATTATTTAAGTATAAAATGTCCCAAAAGTAAATTTATGTAAACAATTTATACATGAATTACAAAATTTATATATCAGAGTTATTCAATATTACGAGAGTGGTGTAGGGTATTATATAGTCGGCACCGCCCGACTTTAGCCTTTCCTTACTGGTTTTAAAATATTTTGTATAAATATATGAATGGACACACATATGAATGAATATGTTTGGCCCGGAATATAATTGATTCAGTATATTTTATAAAATCGATCTCGGAGTCGTAGCCGGAGTCGCAGTTGGAGTCGACTCCGCCAAAATAATTTAAAAAATTATAAAATGTATGCATTTGAAAGTATAATTTAATGAAATTTGAACAAACAATGCCACTCAGATTCTACAGCCCTGCCTTCATGACACAGCTCACGACAAAAATTAAAAAAAACTATCAGGGGCACAAAGACGAAAGTTGAAGAAGATGAACCGGAACAGCAAACAGGCCAAGGTACAGGATGCTCCAAAGGAGTTATCTGAAACTCCATCCACCTCCTGGGAAGCAGGAAAGAGGATCAGATCTCCAGAAGAGCAGAACACTGCGAAACCGCCGAAGAAGAAAATGAGCTCCCCGCTTTCAAGTAAATTGGAGAGAACAAATCAAGCCCCTCACGAAGGAGAATCCAGTCTGTATCCTGGTGGAGAGAGCGGCAACAAAGTCGATCCAACTACAAAGGAAGCGGGCGCAACCACGGAATCCTGCGGAAAGATTAGGACATCCAAAAGGGTATCACGATACGGAAGAGGAAATTGGTTGATGAAAAAAGGTAAGAAGTCACCATCTTATGCCAAAGTAGCGAGGAAGCAATATAGAGACTAGCTCTGCTACGCAGTGATCGATATCAACAGAGCATCTGGCAAAATCCCTACTGACCAACACAACAACGTTGAAGACTTGGTAAATAATAAGGGCCTTATTCATAAAAAGTTAAAGAAGGTTTGAGGAACGCTTTAGCAGTGTTAAAGCGTTCTTCAAACCTTCATTAAATTTTTATGAATAAGGGCCTAATATTGTACAGCACGCCCTCAACACCGACGGCGGCCCCCAATCTTGATAATGAGCAGCGAGTTGAAAAGGGACACACTGAGGATGAATTTCGGGTACCTCTCCCTGGGAAGGCGCTAAGCTGAAATTGGTGAGGATGAGGGACATCACTCAGCTCATAAAACGACAGTACATGTCAAAGGATGGGTCAGCAATTTCACAACAGAACTCAAACTTTTTGGAAAGCAAAACAAAGGAATGGACGTGAATAGGTGGGAAGTCTTCCACAGTTTGGATCGGCTCTCCATGGCCAGCCTGGTCAAGACGAAGGGTATGGCGTTCTATGTGAACAAAGCAGTCTTCTTCAAAATTGGCAAGGCTTTGGTTGGCGCTGAAAACCGGCAAAACGAGCCAATATATAATAAAGGCAGCGATGAAGTTAAGCGCCCACTGCAGCCAAAAAATGATGAGGGAGCCGAATCTACCATCTCCGACTCCCAAGAAGCCCGGTTACTGGAGTACCAATGATTGAAGTCATCCAGATAAACCTCCATCGGAGCGAGACGGCAACCAACGCATTGATGGAAATAATAAATAAAGGTAAGACTCAATGCTTTACTCTAAGAACCATGGACGATTTGAAACAAGGCTACTTTACTGGATTAAACCACGTCAATTACGAACGAAACTCCTGGAAGCTACAACGCTTGGATGACCGGGGAGATTCGCAACATTGGGAAAGAGGTCCGTAGATTTTACAATAGGGCACGCCTTAAAAAATCTCCAGTATACTGGGACGACTACCATAGAAGACTCAGAGAATACAACAAAATCACAAGAACAGCAAAACGAAACTCCTGGAAGCTATTCTGCGAACAGGTCGATAGCGTTAACGATGTTTCTAAAATTAAAAAGTTCCTTTCAAAAACCCGTACCCAAACCGAAACAATGGTATACGATATGGGCAGACGAGTAGACTCAACTGAAGAAATGGTAAGGCTTTTGATGAACACCCATTTTCAGCAAGGTACGACGGGTCAGACTGAGATACCGAACTACAGAGAAAATGAAGCACAACAAAGTTATATCGTTACAGACCATATGGTCAATGAAGCCGTAAGAAGCTTTTCACCATTTAAGGTATCAGGACCTGATGGAATATTTCCGGCACTACTACAGATATATACATATCAATTAATATAGCCGTTATTTTCACAGCATGCCTAAAAGGCAAGGCAGGTTATGCAACACCTAAGGCTTATAGATCAATAAGCCTAACATCTCTCTTACTCAAAACAATAGAACGTATAGTGATACCATGATTGAAAGTATGATACAAGGCGAAATGATAAAATTTTGACAACATGCCTATGTTAAAGGGCGATCAGTGGACACCGCCCTACACGAGGTAGTACACAATATAGAAGAATCCTTCAATGGAAAGATGTATACACTTGAGGTATGTATTGACATTGAAGGGGCGTTCAATAATGAACGGACCGACCTCCTTAGAATAGTTTCAGGTGGACCGGGCTCTCCGAGACTGGATAAGCCACATGCTAAGGAAAATATAGATAAATTACGGGTCCCACGACATAAAAATAAGAGACATAGTAGCACAGGGAACAACACAGGGTGGTATATTATCACCATACTGTGGGTCACTACTATAAATAGTCTCTTAAGGATCCTAACGCATGAAGGACTTAAACCAGTCTGTTACGGCTCTAAAAATTGCATATGACTGGGCTCGACCGAGAGGTCTAAAGGAAAACGAAGATTGGTCAATATGATGTAATCCTGGGCAGGAAACTGAATTGGAAGTGCCACTTAAAAGAAAGAGCAAACAAAGCTCACATATGCCTGGCCGGCACTATGTAGAAGAGCCATAGACTCAAAATGGGGCCTTAATCCAAGGATGACACACTGGCTCTACAAGACCGTAATCAGACCTATTCTGACTTACGCATCAGTAGTGTGGTGGACATCAATGAAAAAGAAGTGCAACATAATAATATTACAAAAGGTCCAACGAATGTGTTGTCACGGCGTAAGCGGGGCAATGAAGACCACATCCAGTAGGGCATTGGAGACGATCTTAAATATCCAACCAATAGAAATACAGATTAGATATGAAGCAGCCCTCACGGCGACGAGACTCAAATGATGGGCGAATGGATCTAAAGCGAACAAAAGTCATATCATCAAAATATAGCTGAGGTAGTGACGGTGGATTTAACTGACATAGCATCTGTATCCGACAGAATACCTGAAAAATCAATAGTTGCTGAGTGTAAGACCATGATACCACACAGACAATCTGGGGTTGATGGAACCGTAGTGCAGACAACATATGTAACTTGCTGTTATACAGATGGATCGAAAGTAGGGGAGAGAACGGGGTTGGGACTTTATATCGAGGAACCGGAAACCGAACTCTTATTCCGTCTGCCAGACCATGACACAGTCCTGCAGGCGGAAGTCTGAGAAATTACAGAATGTGTTAGCTGGCTTGGCGCTAACACAAGTCCAACAAATGTGAATATTTTCACTGATAGCCAAATGGTCATCAGGCAATAACGTCTAGAACGGTGAAGTCGAGGACAGTTTTAGATTGTAAAATGGCGATTAACGCCTACTCCGAACACGGCACTACATGCATCATATGGGTGTCTGGTCATTGCGGAGTTAGGGGTAACGAGAAAGCAAACGCCTTGGCATCTAGAGCCAGAGACTTGCAAACAACAACATTAGAGAATGCAAAACCCTTCAGAGTTATGCGTTCTGAACTACAAATATGGGCGAAGAACGCCCATATCACGCTATGGAATAGTGAAAACGTTGGGAAGACAACGAAGGTCTTGTGGGGTGACCCAAACGAGGACAAGACCAAGACCTTACTGAGATTGAGTAAGGTAGAAACTAGTAAGATCATGGGTGTCCTTACAGGACACACATGCTTACAAGCACACCTACATAGGATAGGAGTTGTAGATGACAGCACATGTAGGGCATGCGGGGAGGATGACGAAACGTTGGAGCATTTGCTCTGCCATTGCCCAGTGTTCGCGAACAGTAGATCCCGTTTCATAGGAAATTATACTATACCAGACGACCAAACTTAGGGGCGTAGACTGGAAAACAATTAAGGACTATGTCTTTCCAAGGACCAGTCATTAACAATTAGAGCGCACAACAGGCCGAATACTGGTTTATTTGTATGTCCAAGGACATGAGGCGGAGTTTGGCCGCCTCCTCTTCTCAACCTAACAGTTTAGATGAAATTCTTTTGGTCAGAACAAACAATTGCTTACGCGGAATAAGTTCCTGTCACAACAAAACGAAATTTCAGTTCCGGCAAAAGAGAATTGTAGTTGTCTAATATTTCGTTTCGCTGAAACGAATTTTTTCTTTGCGTGTGTATACATACGGGGGATTTCAGTCAAGTGAGCCAATTTTACCGATGTCTCCCGATCGCGATAAAACTTGCACCGAGTTAAGTACTACTATTGGATAGTAGTTATGACACAAAATTTCAACGAGATTTGAAATTCTGGCGAAACGGCCCTTTTTCCCATACATATAACGATTTAACTAAATTTTGTCCAGTGTTTTCAATAGCTTTTCCTTTAAAAAAATCGCAAAAATATGTTTTTTTTAATTTTTTTGCGAAATTAAAAACTTGTTTTCACATTTTTGTAAAAAAAACATATTTTTTATACCCTCACTTTAGTGAGGGTGTATATCATTTGCTACGGGCCAAAAGTGTAACACATCGAAGGAGTGACTTAAGACCCTAAGTATGTTCGGCGGATATCCGGTTCGGGTCATTTTAAGTCGAATGAACAATGTCCGTCCGTCTGTCTGTCTGCTGGCTGGTGCACACGAAAGGAATAACCGACTGACTTCAAATTTGGTATGTGTTAATATTTTGTACTATCTCCGGCTAAGACCGAAGATGGGCCATATTGGGCCACTCCTTCTAGTACCTCCCCCACGAAGGGTTAACATTTAGTGAAATATTGATTTTTAATGACGTCTATAATACTTATTTGAATCTTCTGAAATGTAAATGTGGATCTCTCTAGAAAAAAACTCCATCCTGGTAAATTTCAAAATGATTAAATGTGAATACAGCTTCTGCAGCGCTTAAAGGTCAAATCGGAAGAATCATATATATGGGGGATATACCTAAATCTGAACCAATTTCCCTCAAATTCGTCTATGTGAGTTCTTAGATAAAGAAATTCTCCCGTTTTATATATCAGAATGATTGGATGTAAAATATAATTTCTATAGCGCTAAAAGGCAAAATCGGAAGGAACATATATATGGGGGCTATATGTAACTCTGAACCGACTTTGACCCATTGCAATTGAGTTAATCGACTCAGGTAGTGATTCTGAGTCGGTCGGTAAACTTTATGGTGGGCATAGATAGAAGGAGAATAGATAGACACATCGTTTATTATACACAAAAAGAAAAATGCCATACCAAATTCAGTAAAAAGTTCTTAATTTAAGCCCAACTCGTACTTAAAAATGTTAGTGGGTTCGTACTAAGTTTTTCTTGAAACAAGTATAAATCGGCTTAAATTGTAAAATTCAAGCGCTGAACGGCTTACAATAAGTACATAATACTTAAAATCAAGTAAACATTTCTTAAAAAATAAAATTAAGCCTAATATGGCTTAAAGTAAGAAGAAATAGCTTACTTAAATCTCTGAGAGAACAGAACAATTATAGAGCACAAAAAAATTACCCACTCAACCACTCTCATTTAAGTGGTTAATTTTGGCTGAAGCCACATCAAACACACAGGCATATAAATTGACAATTGGTTTCTCGTTCAAGCAGTGTTTGCAAATAAATTACTTGGTGTGTTTTTTGAAGTTGTTAAAAGTTCTTTTTCGTTTCGTTGTTGCTATTCCTTATATGTTTGTTATTTAAATCGACTAATTACAGCTAAACTTTTATTTTCGCTGTCAAGCAATTGTATTTTGACATACAGTTTTAAAAAAAATTGCATTCTTTGCAATACAGTTGCCAAAATTTGGTATAATTAATATAAAAGGTATAAAACGAACGAAAGCCCAATAAATCCAGTATGATCAGGCTTACATCAAGTGTTGATCAGGCTTAAATAAAGTATTGGGCATGCTTAATTCAATCAATATGTTTCAAATCAATCCCATAAAAGTCTTAAATCAATCATTTTTTGCTTGAAATAAGAATATTTTGGCTTAAAATCAAGCCTAATCAGGCTTAATGAGCGCTAAGATTAAGAAGTCAGGGCTTAAAAATCCATACTTGAATCAAGGATTTTGTACTTGGTTTAAAAAATAAACCGTATTTACCGCACTTTTGACACCGCTACTTGATTCAAGTACGGATTAATACATTTTTCTTTCTGTGTGCCGATGTAGTTGGAATCACTACCTGAGTCGATTTAACCGTGTCCGTCTGTAGATGTATCGTTGTAATCAAAGTACTGGTTGTATTTGTGGTCCGATCGTGATGAAATATCATAGTGCTCTTTTTGGGTCCAAGGATGATCCCTATTGAAACTGGTAAAAATCGATCCAGATTTAGATATAGACCCCATGTATATTTACCTCCGATAACCTTATTCCGATTTGGTATCACCGTGCCAGAGATGCTTTTTTACATCCGATCATTATAAGATTTGGCAGAGAGTAGTTTCTTGACACAGAAACAAAGATAGCCATCATTAAAGAATATCGGTCCAGGTTTAGATAAAGACCCCATATATATTTACCTCCGATTTGGCATATAAGCGCCATAGAAATCGTATTTAACATCTGAGACTTTCCATATTTGGTACGAGTATAAAGGAGTTCTTTGATCCGAAAACGAATACTGAAAATCGACTCAGATTTAGATTAGCTGCCACATCGAAGGCTTATATCCAAAAGCTGCTATATTAAAAAATCCAATTCTTCAGTGAGCAAAAAAAGTGCTGAATTTTATTATTTCGCGATAATTTCAATATGATATGGTATACATTATATGCGTTCGTATACATATGTATATCATATATACATATTCTGAAAAATTGGGTTTTTAATATAGCAGCTTTTGGATATAAGTCATCGAAATACTCGTATGTTCCATCCGATTTGATTTTTATGCCTCTGTATGCTGTATATTCCTACCCACCCTTATTAAACTCAGTATTCTTATTTTTTCACGATCCAAGGACAATCCTTATTAAAAATTTAAAAAATCGGTTCAGATTTATATCGCTTACATATTTACCTTTCAATGTGACTTTTTCCACTTACTGTGCTATATTTTGCCACAGATAATTGTGGATTTTGTCAATTAGTGTTTCTTTCAATGAATCATATTACATAGATGTGGTGTGATTTAATGATATAACAATGGATGTCTTCTGCTAAATGAATTGCGAAAGAAAAGGTTGTTATCAACATAACAGTATCTGGAGAAATTGGTTGCAAAGTTAAAAAATTAGAGCGTAAATTAAAAAAAGATAATTTTTGTAAAATAATAACATTGGCGGTGAAGGATAATATGAGTTAGGTCTTTTCGAGATCCAACTTTTTCAAGAGCTAACCTGTAAGGAAAGGCTAAAGTCGGGCGGGGCCGACTATATAATACCCTACACCACTCTCGTAATATTAAATAACTCTGATATATAAATTTTGTAATTCATGTATAAATTGTTTACATAAATTTACTTTTGGGACATTTTATACTTAAATAATACCCTGTACCACAGTGTGGTGTAGGGTATAAAAACGATTGGATCTAAAGAGCCAAATCGGATGAAACATATATATGGGGGCTATAGCTAAATCTTAACCGATTTTCTTCAAATTCGGTAATGTTGGTTCATGGATCAAGAAACTCTACCATTCTAAATTTCAAAACGATTGGATGTAAAATACAGCTTTTATAGGACTAAATGGCCAAATCGGACGAAAGATATATATGGGAGCTATATCTAAATCTGAACCGATTTCAACCAAATTCAATAGCGATCTTAACAGCCGCGAAATACTCTAAACTGCAAAATTTCAGAACGATCGGAGTGAAATTGCGACCTGTAGTCGACGAACAACTTTACATGGACAGACGGACGGACAGACATGGTTAAATCGACTCAGCTAGTGATTCTGAGTCGATCGGCATACTTTAAGGTGGGTCTAGCTGTGTTATTTTCAGGTGTTATAAACATCTGCCGTGAAACAAACTTATAATACCCTGCACCACAGTGTGGTGTAGGGTATACAAATTAGAGCGAAAATTAAAAAAAGATAATTTTTGTGAAATAACATTGGCGGCGAAGGATTCATATTAGGTCTTTTCGAGATCCAACTTTTTCAAGAGCTAAATATTCTTGTTTTGAATCAAAGAACTATAAAATACAAATTTGTGGACAGAAAAAGTATCCAAATGTGTCCCTTCACTTCTATGTGATCCTATAAGAATTATTCGTTAACTTTGGATCAGGGATGTAACGAATATTCGCATTCGCATATGCGAACGCGAATTATTCGCATCATTTTAAAATTCCTTCGCATCCGCTTTTGCAAAAACCATCTTTGGATTATTCGCTTTCGTAAAAATATATTTCAGTATTCGCTTCCATTTGTTAAAAGTGTTATATCTTCTTATTCGCTTCACACATTTTGAAGACATTAATATCAATGAAAACCTCTTCCACTTCTATTCAAAACAGATGAAAAATAGACTTGTCCTTGTGGTAACAGGAGGTACAAATGTTGAAAACATTCTTAATACTTGAATATCTTGGAAAAGTATCAATTTAGTTCCTTAATTTTGTTGGTACTAAAGAGTCAAACTATTATTCGCTTTCGCAAAAATGCATATTTCACTATTCGCATTCGCAAGAAATATATTTAAATATTAGCTTTCGCTAAAGTCACTTTCGTTACATCCCTACTTTGGATACCTGGATTTTTCCCATTGAAAAATAAAAGTACATTGTTGATATTAAATTAATTTCGCCTTTCTTATGAGATGATACCACAGCTATAGTAGCGGTGAGAATTTCCTGCACATCGTGACAAATCTCATGTTATTTCCTCATGCATAATTGAATAATTTTAGAGCAATTTATTTCTGTCGCTCACAATATGTGCGTAAACGTGTTACGATAACATCTTTGTCATCATTTGAGAATGAGTCTACTCATTTTACATAGGAAATATTCCTGTTAGGTGAAGAGGGAGTAGAGCCAGCGTGCAGACTGACAGCCTCTGTATTGACTAGAAGGTTCGGTCTTCATACTGTACGCCAATAATACAAATTATACTCGTATTACGTGAAATTGTCATAAAATGAAATGAAAACAAGCCTTAGTTTGCACTTCGATATAATGTATTCACATCATCATAAGGATTATTGCTGGTCCAACATATGTATTTGAACATATTATTATCTAAGTTAATGTGAAAATTCATATGTGTTTGAAGAGAAATATTTATTTATTTATTAATAAAAGTTGTCGCAGGTTAAATAGCGTAAATATCTAAATTTCTATCTCCAAGAAGCCCATTTTGTCTGTGACCTTGCTATATAAAATGTGTCCCCTAGAGCGATAAGAAATCAAATCGGAATGGAACTTTAATTAACATTTTTTATTTTACATAAAAAAGGTCGTTACTTCATAGGAGCTTCTAGAAAACTCAAAGGATGTTTTTTTAGAATTAAATATTTTTTTAAAATGAAATTTACTAAATTTCTCCAAATGTTTCGATCTCGAGCCAGGTGTCTTGCTTGTGACCAGTTCATGCCTTTGGAGTACAATTCTGACTCGGTTGATTTTCGCCATGTTACCTTTGGGCGACCTTCATTTCTTGTACCCTGTGGGACCCACAGTGTGGGTTCCATTGAAGAGAAACTTTAGCGATGTCTGAGGCTTCTTTCTTTAAGATGTGCCCAATCCATCGCCATTTTCTTCTGCGTACTTCGACTTCGATTGGTTCCATGTTGTGCACATTTAAAAGTAGATTGTTATTTCTTACACGCAGCGGCCAGAAAATCTTCGTTATACGCCTCAAGCATTTATTTACGAAGAGCTGAACTTTTGTTGATATCGTATTGCTAACTTTCCATTTTTCACTCCCGTACAGTAGGACTGATTTCACACTGCCGTTAAAAAATAGTAATATGTGTTTCTTCGATATATGTTCCGACTGCCATTACCTGCCAAGTGCAGCGTAGGCATGACGGGCTTTGTTTATTATACTACGTCGTCATCCACTTCGCCATCTTTGCTTAGAATACTTACGAGGTAGAAAAACTCGTCGACGTCTTCAATTATGTTATTATGTATATAGCAATACTGGCGTGGTTACATTGGTTGAAATGCACATGATATTTGTTTTCTTGAAGTTGATTCTTAATCAAATCGCAGCTCCATTTCTCTCCAGACTACTGATTTTTTTCTTGTAGGATAAAGTGTGAGACATAAGGCATAGATCATCGGCGTAGTCAAGATCGTGAAGTCGAAATTTAAGTTGACATTGAGTTCCACCTCTAACCTCTATATTTGTTTTGGTCATGACTGCATCTAATTCCACGATAAATAATATTGGGGATGATATGCTGCACTGGTTTACTCCACTGCTCATTTAATGTCCAGACATTTGAACCGAACACGGCAGGAGGACTCGCGATTAGGGACCGTATTATCGATATAATTTCTTCATTTCAGATACACTGAAAAAAAAATCATCGTCAATCTGATGATTTCCTACCTTGGTTTGATGAAACATTTCTATGTTTTTCAACCTACAACACTTTTCGTTGGTTTGATGTAAAACGTTTCACCAACAGTTATTCGAAAAATTACATTGATTCAATAAAGATTTGACATCTGTTTGAAGTACATATTACATTAATTTACGTCCAATTTTTTTTGAATTGAATTAAACAATTCCTTCTTTTCATGAAAAATGTACTTCAAGTTATCGTTGTTTTTACATCAATTCGAAGCAAAATGTACATCGAAAATATGAAAAACTTCATTGACTTGATGCACTTTTTGGAACTGTAGCGAACTATACTATAAATTAGCCAAAATAATTCTATAAATTAATTATTATTACATCAATCAAATGCATATAATTCATTGTTTCTATGTAAAATCGCGATAAAAAACAATAATATACAAACAAAAAATAATTTTTGAGGCGAAAGGCAGAAAAAAATTTAGCATATTTTGGCACAAAAGAAAACACACATGAACACCTGGCCTTAAAGAAGGTTTGTTCTCGTTGGATCCCGCACAATTTGACAATCGCTCAAAAATAGGCTCTTGTCGATTGGTGCAAAGAAATTTTGAAAATATACGACGGCGGTGTTTCAAAGGCGTTTATAAGATCGTCAAAGGTGTGTGGCTGCGTGGTGTATATATAACCGTTTGGTTTCGTGTGTCAAAGCAAACATGAACATGAACATACGGAATACACAACACAATCGAAGTAGACAATTTATGTGATGAATGATTGATGTAAGAAATTTCATTATTTTGATGTAGTACACAATTTAAATGAAATTGACGGTCATCAAATTGAAGAAGGTATTCACTAATATATAATACATCAATTCAATTAAAAACAATTGAAGATACTTTTTCATTATTTTGATGTACCATTTTATTTTCAGTGTACTCTGATAGAAAAAGCTTCGTCATTCGTCAAAAGTCAGCTAACGTACGGATTATCCTATCTATGAATTTGTTCGTCGCCATGACGAATCTCTGTTTAAGTATACTAGAACAAGAACTATTTAGTGGAATAAAAAAACCCACAGGGTGATTACATATCATCCCCACGATGATATGATATATACCCTCCTCGCTAAGGTGAGGGTATAAATATGGGGATTTATTTGATTTATAATACAAATATCAATAAGTTTATATATAACATATAGCAAAAGGGTAACGCATCAAAGGAGTGGTCTAAGACCCTAAGTTTATGCGGAGGAAATCCGTTTTCGAACACATTAAGTCATTTTACTTATGTCCGTCCATCCGTAAGCCTGACTGGAGCGAACGATTACCCTCGAAACTATAGTTTCCAGAGATTAAACAGAGATTCATCAGGGCGACGAACAAATTCATCAATAGGATTATCCGTACGTTAGCTGACTTTTGACGAATGACGAAGCTTTTTCTATCAGTGTAGCTTAGCGTCTTATATTGTCGAAGGCACGTTCGTAATCGGCAAATGCCATGGATAGCTAAACCCCAATGGTGGACTTCTGAGCTAACGGCTATGAAAAAGACCTGCAACAAGCTATTCAATAAGGCAAAATCTACTGGGGTCGCTAATGATTGGGATGCCTATAAAGAGCAACTCAAGATCTATAAGAAGGAGCTTAGAAAGGCGCAAAGGCGCTCTTGGTATACCTTCTGTGGTGAAGTGGAAAAGGTCTCCGACGCCGCTAGGCTGAGGAAGATATTATCTGTTTCACCCTGTACAGTGGGATATTTACAGGATGAGGCAAATAACTGGACCAAAAACAGCGAGCAGTCGCTCAATGTACTGCTCGACACACATTTCCCGGGGAACTCTGTAACAGAACCCGAGGATCAGCAGGACCAACAAGAGTGCGTGTGGACTGCGAGCGTCGCTAGCTTCTTGACTGAGAGATCCAGAATAAGCTGGGCTATTAACAGCTTTGAGCCCTTCAAGTCACCTGGACCAGATGGCATCACTCCAGCAGAAATGCAGAAAATGTTAAAGTACATTATCCCCTGGCTGGAGAAAATTTATGTAGGCTGTATCAGGCTTTCATACGTCCCGAATCGATGGAGGGATACCAAAGTGGTATTCATACCTAAAGCGGGAAAGATATCACACACTAGGCCAAAAGACTTCAGACCAATTAGCCTATCCTCCTTCCTATTGAAAGGTCTGGAAAGACTTTTAGATCTTTTCATTAGGGAAAACCTGGATATAAAACTCCTGTCGGGGAACCAACATGCTTACAATAAGGGCAAGTCTACAGAATCAGCCCTGCACGAACTTGTGAGCACTATCGAATCGTCCCTGCATTTCAAGGAATTCACCATGGTGGCATTTCTTGACATAGAAGGGGCTTTTAACAACATTCACTCAGATGCGGTAATTGCGGCACTCTCACATCTGAAAGTTAACACTAGTTTGATTAGACTAATTCAAAGTCTGCTCACCAGAAGAAGCATAACAGCATGTCCAGGGTTCACAACTCTAACAAGGTATGTAAACAGAGGGACCCCGCAAGGAGGAGTATTGTCTCCACTAATTTGGAACCTAGCGGTGAATGAAATCCTGCTAGATCTAGAACGTTGTGGCTGCAAGGTCGTGGCATATGCGGACGACGTGGCAGAACAGATCTAGTCTTTTCTGAAAGTGCAAAATTTTTAGGAATAATTCTAGATAGGAAAATGTTATTTAGACTTAACGTATTGGAACGTGTAAGGAAGGCCAACGTCGCCTTATATTCCTGCAAAAAGGCTGTAGGGTCGCGGTGGGGACTCTCTCCTAAAATCGTCCACTGGATATATATAGCAGTAGTTCGTTCTATACTGCTATACGGCATTGTGGTATGGTGGACGGCAACTGACAAACTAACCATCACCAACCTACTAACAAAGGTTCAGAGAACTGCCTGCCTGAGCATAAGCGGAGCCTTAAGGACTACAGCGACCGAGTCTCTACAAGCCCTACTCCATATACTGCCGATTAATATTGTGGCGAGAGAAGTTGCAACCAAAGCGGCAATAACATTAAACTGCCTATCAATGTGGAGGTACAAGAACTATGGTCACATGAGGATATCAAAGTGTAGTGCTATGGTAACCGACCGAGTGGACTATATACCAACTGTGTACACCTTCGAGAGAAATTACATCACTATGATTCCCGCCAGAGATGAATGGGTCGGCAGAATACAAGGTAATAGAAACCATCTCCACTTTTACACGGATGGTTCGAAGCTTGATGAAAAGGTTGGCTTCGGAGTACACTGTGAAGAACTTAGTCTGGATATAGCTCACAGACTACCAGATACCTGCAGTGTCTATCAAGCCGAAATAATGGCAATATGGGAAGTCGCCAAGTGGCTGAGTCGCAACATAGTAACCAACACTGGCGTTGTCATTTACTCGGACAGCCAGGCGGCCATCAATTCTCTGGAGGCAACATCCCTAAATTCACAAACAGCCCTCGACTGCCGCAGATCTCTTCACGAGATGGCTGAGCAGTTGGTACCATACATTTTTTCACATATGGTACCAAATTTTTTTTATTAATAATCGATGGTTGACATTTTAAATGCATATAACATATATATTTATAGTCATTAATATTAAAAATACTTATTACTTATATTTTCAATAAAAATTATTCAAAGACAAAACTATAGTGTCTACCCAGTGTGTTTTGGAGTAAAAAATTTATTTCGGAAAATTTACGTTTCACTTAAATTGTGTGTTAAGATACTCCGAACAAAAATGTTGGACATAACGGGTGATCCAAGTAGAGGTACTTTTTTCAGTTGCCTTTTTTTGACGGGTCACGTGTGAGTCGTGTCAAGCTGACATGTTATTTTTGTTAAGTATTGTTTGGCATTTCATCATGGAGAGTCTTACGCCTGAACAACGTTTACAAATCGTTCAACTTTATTACGAAAATACACGTTATGTGAGGAATGTGTTTCGTGCACTTCGCTCAACTTATGGTCAACATAATCGAGTCATCGAAAATTTGACTCAACGGATGGACCATCTGAAACGTAGCCGCGGCCAACATTTGAAAGACATAATCTTCAAAAAATAAATGCCAAAGAATGTTCTTTGAAATGATAATAAACATTCCCCATTCAATTTGAATTTTCTGTGTTTTCTTCTTTAAAATAGTAGGGAACCTCGAAATGGATCACCCTATATAAATAAAAAAATTCTCGATGAATATTCAGGGAAGCAAATCCATTTAAACGATTTTCAGTCATTGTTGACCGCAAGTAATTTTTCATTCAACGCAATGTTGAACAAGAGCGTTCGCTTGGCGCTGTAGTCACAGGTGTTTTAAGAAACGATCTTCGAGATGAGTGATGAATAAATCTAGAAATAGAATATAGATCGAAATCTTATAATATTCTTCAATATTTGTTGCATCAACATTGCAACAATGACTTTTTCGGGCCGAAATCCCAGGTTTTTTGATCTGAATGTCTTGTTCTTCACAAAATATTTTAACAGACGAAAAAATCGCACTCAAATCGCAGACTTCAATTTTCGCGTATGTCCATCAATTCCTTTTTCGCATTTCAGCTAAATCTTGATTTTCACTTTGAATATCGCCACTTAATGATAATGCGAAGCAGTGAACTGAATTAACTTGTACATGGACCGTAACTTGCAAATCTAACGTTTTATAGCCATCAACAACTGAAATGCAGATGTTGAAGTTTTCTGATCAGACCAGGTGGAGTAAATGCATTCCAAAGCCTCGATATCGGCTACTTGTAGGTGAAAATATTTTTCAACAGACTTATGTTGTTCTGTCTATCGAGTTGCGCAATACCGCTTTGTTGCTTCTAGAAGAGCTATTTGCCTTTTAGGATATTCAAAAAAGTGGTACATGGTTCGGATGGTACCGAGACAATTTCTAACTGGGATTACTTTACATGCATAACTTACAACCAAGATGGAGCTGTGAGCTGCACAATGTGAATATAGTGCCAAGCTGTACTTTTCTTGGATATATGCTTGCGCCCCATGAAATTATCCGTTCATTTCTCATGCGCCGTCATATCATTGCCCAAATAAATACTTACAATCAATACCAGACGTTTCGAGGAAATTTAGAATTACTTCAGCCAAACCTTTTCCATTAAACTATTTTGTTGGGACGAAACTCAAAAAATCTTCGCAAATGTTATATCGCCCATCGTTTTCTTTAAGGTACTGACAACGCATTGAAACTTGCTCAGCCCCTGAAAACTTTGGAATTATTGATTCTCTCAATAAGCTGTCGGCGTATAAGAGTGTTACAAATGTTGTTTGCTTGCTTTTATTCGGTCTGCAAATCTTTGTGATTCTAACTAGGATATTCTCCCGGCTTCAAGACCACTTTGTTTCTATATTATTATAGAAACAAGTATTTTATACATGGCGGTGTATAAATATGTATTAAAAATTGGCAGCACACATACTGGATCATGATTTCTGAGCCGTGACACTCGTTATCAACAGTTCTGCTGCAATTGTATGGGAGATACGGAGCTCTATATGGTTGACTTCAACACGCAAGCGAATGAGAAATCTTTGTGAAACCACACTTCTCCAAAATCTTTCAAGAACAATTGTTAACCAAAGTTAATACAAAACACCAGCCATGTCCAATGAGAAGCAAATTTTGCTCCATCAAATGGAAAATTACCACACTATGCAGAAAAGCCTTTATGGTCAGTTCTTTGATGTGTTTAGTGAAGTAAAGCTTTAGAGAAGAATAATTGAAGCGGAGAATGTCAGTAATTCCCTGGAAGCTCTTTATATATGTAATATAGATGCATTTCCAACGTTCACAAAATATTGACGGTGAAGGCGGTGTTACCTGTGACTACAGCGCCAAGCGAACGCTCTTGTTCAACATTGCGTTGAATGAAAAATTACTTGCGGTCAACAATGACTGAAAATCGTTTAAATGGATTTGCTTCCCTGAATATTCATCGAGAATTTTTTTATTTATATAGGGTGATCCATTTCGAGGTTCCCTACTTTTTTAAAGAAGAAAACACAGAAAATTCAAATTGAATGGGGAATGTTTATTATCATTTCAAAGAACATTCTTTGGCATTTATTTTTTGAAGATTATGTCTTTCAAATGTTGGCCGCGGCTACGTTTCAGATGGTCCATCCGTTGAGTCAAATTTTCGATGACTCGATTATGTTGACCATAAGTTGAGCGAAGTGCACGAAACACATTCCTCACATAACGTGTATTTTCGTAATAAAGTTGAACGATTTGAAACGTTGTTCAGGCGTAAGTCTTCTTTCATTTAAATTGTGTACTACATGAAAATAATGAAATTTCTTACATCAATCTTTCATCACATAAATTGTCTACTTCGATTGTGTTGTGTACCAAATGTGCATTCCGTATGTTCATGTTCATGTTTGCTTTGACACACGAAACCAAACGGTTATATATACACCACGCAGCCACACACCTGTGACGATCTTATAAACGCCATTGAAGCACCGCGATCGTATTTTTACAAAATTTCTTTGCACCAATCGACAAGAGCCTTTTTTTGAGCGATTGTCAAATTGTGCGGGATCCAACGAGAACAAACCTTCTTTAAGGCTAGGTGTTCATGTGTGTTTTCTTTTGTGCCAAAATATGCTAAATTTTTTTCTGCCTTTCGCCTCAAAAATTATTTTTTGTTTGTATATTATTGTTTTTTATCGCGATTTTACATAGAAACAATGAATTATATGCATTTGGTTGATGTAATAATTACATTACTTTTTAAAATTATTTGAATAATTTATAGTATAGTTTGCTACAGTTCAATGAAAATTCGACATTAATTTAAAGTAAAAAGTGCATCAAGTCAATGAAGAGAATATCCTAGTGTTACAAATATTTATAATTTAATTTTGAACACGATTGCCTATACATATACATTGTGTTTCGTTTTTATACCCTCCACCATAGGATGGGGGGTATGTTCATTTTGTCACTCCGTTTGTAACACCTCTAAATATTGATCCGAGACCCCATAACGTATCCACCATAGGATGGAGGATATATTCATTTTGTCACTCCGTTTGTAATACTCTAAATATTGATCCGAGACCCCATAAAGTATATATCGCTCACTCACTTCAAGAGTGACATAACTCAAAATAGAAAATTGCCAAGATGTGTAAATTTAAGTCCGTATAAAAAGATAAATAACGTGAAATAAGATGTTTAAATACGCTTGAATAATCGGAAATGTGGTTGTTTACTTATAGACCAAATTTCGCTCAGATTTATTTATGAACATTTGCAAAATTCGCATTTTTGTAAGGCAACCTCAAAAATTTTAAATTTCGAGTTATGTCACTCTTGAAGTGAGTGAGCGATATATTCTTAATCTTCTTAAAATTCTAAGACGATTCAGCCATTTCCGTCTGCCCGTCCGTCTGTTGTAATCACGCTACAATCTGTGATACTTGAGCTAGGTGGCTAAAATTTGGTATAGATACTTCTTATAGCTGCAGCGAACTTCGGATTGAAAATGGGCAATATCGGTCCATATTTCGATATAGCCCCCAGATATAGCATCTAACATATTGTGATTCCTACTGTTCTCATCTATACTATACATATACCATATTTGTATACCCTCCACCATAGGGTGGGAGGTATAACACCTCTAAATATTGATCTGAGACCCATAAAGTATATATATTTAAGATTTAGCCATGTCCGTCTGTCCGTTCGTCCATCCGTCCGTTTGTTGTAATCACGCTACAATCTATAATACTTGAGTTAAAATTTGGTATAGATACTTTTTATACCTGCAGGTAACTTGGGATTGAGAATGACCTATGTCGGTCCACATTTTGATATAGCCCCCATGTATAGCATCTGTCCGATTTGACTTTTTAACGAAATAGAGACCACAAGTGTCAACTGATCGGGCTGAAAATTGGTAGGTTATATTTTTAATTCAGGTAATTCAATTCAGATACAGATATAACTAAAAATATGTAGTTGTTGAACCTGGGTTCAACATGCCGCCCGCCTTGCGAGACAGCAATCAATATTGGCATGGACCGGCGATAGTCCATCCAAAGATAGTTCTCTGCGCGTTTGGCAGGTTGGAGCAGGTCTAGATGAGACCTGCACGTAGCAATCGAGGAAGGTAGACATTGGCCATCAAGATTTCCACATTGGATGGTCTAGAGAAATGGTGATCGGCTAGATCTAGTATTTGGTCGTAGACAGCTTGCAGTTTTTTCTCATTGGTCGGCTTGGGTACGCCAGTGTGAAATTTCTCCTTCACCACACCTACCACCTGGAGTTTCACTTCAGGATCGTGGTATGACTGCAGATTCAGTGTAGAGTACTCTTTATCGCTCCGTTTGGTTGTGGGAAGGTTCAGTCGTTCTACTAGGCCCTCCAGGATCAGCGTCTATGACTCTCCAGAGCTCAACAGGATCATTGCCATCTGGGGGCCGTTGGTGGTGAGGACTCGAGCCAGTGCTGTGGGTAGAAATACGTGAGTCCTGGCACGACGACTGAGTCGCTCGTTGATGTGCGATGTGGTACTGCGACTAGCGGTAGAGGTGGCTGAATTGGACCACGCCGGGACGCTGGACGTCGTTCAGGGGACATTGATGGTGATCTGGCGGTTTCATCACGATTGGAAACAGTGGGCTTGGGACGGCGGAGGCGATCTTGTACTCGGGATGGTCTCGAAGTATTCTGGGCGGATCGAGGACGTGACGGTTTGATGTTGACTTCATCGACGTGTATCATTGTGTGATGATTCCGCTCGCACACTATACACTTGTTCCACTTGTGTGAGCGGTACATAAGCAATTGTAGCAAAATCCCTTTTCCTTCATCACTTCCCGCCGTTCTGCAACATTCATTCTTTGAAATTCAAGAGCATGAAGACCCATCTACGGAAAGTTTCTTCAAACGTTAAGTTTACTTTCAAAGAATTCTCCACTCTGTTAGTGAGAATCGAGAGTATCCTGAATTACGAATTGCTTTCATGAATTTGTAATTGTTTATCGATGGACGCTGGTATGGTATTCTATGGTATTTTAGTGATGAGTGGTGGCGAACTACTGTAAGCCATTTTTTTCAATTAGTAAATGGTCTTGATACCAAGTTTCCTAATTTTGTTATGCATTTCTGAATCCCAGGGAGCAAATAATACACATAAATATTTTACAGAAAGCACCAACTTGATTCTCGGAATACGCCAACCGTTTAAATATTTATGTAACCAATAAAGTTGGCTAGTCACTGAAAAACTATAATTATCTGGAGGAATCCAGATTTTTTCTTGAAGACCTTCTATAAGGTCGATGCTCTCCGAAGCTGACTTGTTCACGAATTAACCTATATCATACTCATATGGTGATACTACGTTTGGGTTACTGGAAGCTGTAGAGTTTGATGTAGTTGTAATTTTTGAGATAAAGCTCTTAATCAAAATAAGTCAAATTTTCCGGACCACATTTTTCAGGTGAAGAATTTGGTTAACGAATTTGCGGCCTAAAAATTGCAGCGTTTGTTTTTTTAATAATTTACTTAAACAATTTTTACAGTAATAAAATTGAATGTAATCCATGGTATACGATTCGGCATGGCCGAACTTAACGCTTTTACTTGTTATTAATTTATTATGATTCTAAGTCGATCGGTTACAACTGATGGCATTACGTCATACCATACCACAATTTGTGGAGAACATAATTATAATTGTGACATGTCCCTTTTGCACTTACAATAATCGTCAACTCAAACGATGGTGCGATTTCAAGCCCACGCAAATCACATCAAATTGATGAATGAATGTACATTTCTACACAAAAGCCACGGGGAACCTGAGAAAGTCATCAGATCCCATGATTTTTATGCCTGCCACACCATTGATGATATAAAACGCCCATAGGGACCTCCCACCCAGGAATGATGACTGGCTAAATATGGCGGATAACTTGGATGTAATTTGTTTAACTAAATAACAAATAGGTGGATTACTTGTGTATGTGCTTTTAGCTGTAGATCCTTTCATCCTTCAATGGTGGTGAACAGAAGGAGTAGGTTTAAATTGTAAAAAGGCATATCCCAATTTTGTTATAAAAGTCCCCTGACAAGATGGTTGTGTAAATATTTTAAAAGCATCATATCATTCAAAAACTTCAAATCTGTTTCTTTTTTAGTATCGGGGTAGATCTCCACTTCTGTCTACAATGAAACAATAAAATCTCATCAAACAAAACAAATTTAATCATAATATGTTAATGTTTATTTATTTTATTTAAGCTCTATTAGGAATTGTGCACGCAACAAGAAATTAGAGGCGTTTATGTTGTTTTTTTGGTGGAGCTTTGGTGGTCCGTGACATTGCCGACACGTGGCCAAACACGTGACTTGTTGTTTATGGTCATGTAATCACAACACTTGGCCCTGGGAGACAGGACAAGACCAACGGCCGATTGGGTATTTCCTTTTCCCTGGCTGGCTTACGCACTTGTGGAATATTTAATGAGGGTTCATTATTGATGTGTTCTGCGCCCCAAATCTCATGTTGATGCTATTGTTTCTAACGCTATTGATGGATGCTTCCCAGTCACATCATCCACTACATATGATACTTATTCTGTGATATTTAGTAAGTCGTTCACAGGCTCGTTTGCATACTGACTTTACATGCAATAATATCCCTGTGTGTGTGTGAATTAAGGATGACAAGGCTGCAGGATTTTGAACAGTTGACTGGAAGTGTCTACTCTCTTTTGTGGTTCTATGTTCTATACGTTGATGACGTTCAATTGCTAGAGCTCTGTTGTGCTTGTTTGATGATTTCAAACACCCTAAGTGTCACGTGCCGTCATCACACCACTCATGCGGTTGTCACCCTAATAGTATAATGATGCATTCAGCCTCAAAGGGTAACAGAATAGTTCAATTTCCCACAGTTTTAGGAAAGGATTTCGTCACTGTTGTTGGCAAAGTGTGTTTGGTAAATTAGGTACTGATTTGTATTTGTTTCTCTTGTTTAAATTTGCTGTAATTGATAGTAATTTTTCGTTTTTATATCCTCCACTAATAGGATGGGGGAAATATTGTTAAGAGACCCCATAAAGTATTTTTGTTATTAATCGTTGTAAAATTCTAAATAGATTTAACCATGTCCGTCCCTCAGTTTTAATCACGCTACAATCTATAATACTTAAGATAGACGGCTATAAGTTGGTACCTATGTATACTTCTTCAGGTATGTTGCAATTGGAAATGAGCAATATCGGTCCATTTTTTTATACAGCATTTCGTTACTTTCAATTAGCACTTTCAGAAACTGTAGTCAAAACGGAGTCAACTTTCGAGAACCTCGAAAAATGGAGTCGTATGGGCGGAACGCGCCCGGCTTCTTGGGTTGGGTGTTAAATATTTCCGTTAATGACACCTATATTAAATATGAAAACAATTGGTGAAATTGTTATGTAGATATTTCGTTTTCAATAATGGAGGCGGGGCACCGCCCACTTACCCAATATAGCTCATTCTTTGTTGGGTCACTCATAATGCAGTCAAATGTGCGCAGCTTAGCTCATTTATCCTATATCTCACATTTATTGTTGAGTCACGCACAGTGTTGTCAGATACGGAACAGACAAACAAGCAAAAATTAGGTTACGTATATTTTTCTCATGTGTCACGGCCAAAAATTAGATCTATCTCAAATTCTCAGAACATTTTTCCCCAGTATACCATTGTTATGACTCACAACATTTAATAATTTAAATGAAAATTACGGACAGGAGACAAGGTCAAATAAAATATAATTCAGTATTTATTCGGTTTAAGACCATATGTTTCAGTTACTTTCTATCTATTCCAAAAATGTAATAGAAACAAATATAAAAATTGGTAGAGAGTTTTAATTGCTTGGTGCAATTGAGTGCAGTTTCGATAGACACCACTCTATCATCTTCAGAATTCAATAGCAATAGTGTATGTCTTTAACTTAAATCAGCTGAAATACTTATGGAAGTAGTAAATTGATGTAACAAAAACTACTAACCAAACCCGTATATTGCCGAACTAAGTCAACATACTAAAACTCTCATACCAATACATTTTTGTTTTTTGCTTCGGTTCGCTTCGCGAGCCATGAAAACAAATGTAGTACTACTACTACTTTTCTTAAAGACATACACTATTGCTATTGAATTCTGAAGATGATAGAGTGGTGTCTATCGAAACTGCAGTCAATTTTACCAAGCCATTATAACTCTACCAATTTTTGTATTTGTTTCTATTACATTTTTGCAATAGACAGAAAGTTACTGAAATATAAGGTCTTAAACCGAATAAATACTGACTGAATAACAAAAGCACAGACCAACAATAAATAATAACAACACAATAAAATATAATAAATGTTTTCTTTTTTAATGGTTTTCAAGCAAATTTTAATGCAACAAGGCATACGAAATTGAAAATGGAAAATATCGTTTCTTGAAGCATTTTCAGTTGACTTTTCATAAGAATAATTATTTTTGTTTAAAAAATTTGTATCGCTCACATTTCAGTAAAACAAAAATTACATTCATGACGATGTTAAATTCGGCCATGCCGATTCTTATATACCCTCCAGGTACAAATAAACTCATATTACCCAGTTTCAGCACGATTCGTTGAAGTTTGTGGTTTTTCCTATGCAGATCGTTGTTTGTGTGAAGGGTTCTGGGTATAAATTCACCCAAATACCAATTTTCAGTTAAGAAATCATAACGGACAGATGCTATATATGGGGGTTATATAATGGACCGATTTTGTCCATTTCAAGCCCAAGCTACCTCTAGCTGTAGAAAGTATCTCTATCAAGTCAGATCTCTATTCAGTCTCCTAGCACAATTATTGTAGCGTGTTTACAACAGAAGGACGGACAGACTTGGCTAAATCGTCTTAGAATATTAGGATGATTAAGAATATATATGTAAGTACTCTATGGCGTCCATGGTCAATAATTCGAGGTCTTAAAAACGGAGTGTCAAAATGAATACAAATAGGTATTTTTTTCGCCATTTATAAAAGGGGTTATTTTGAGAATCAGGGATGGTGAGCCAAAATATGTGTTCCGTACGACATGGAGGTAACGATATGTATTTGGCAATGATTTTGAGCCAAAGACAATCATTTTTATAATAAGAATGTCTGACTTTAATTTAATACCATGAAACTCACTTGATTTTAGGATGCATATCATAGAATCATGTACTTTACTTAAAACAAGTAAAGACGGATTAAGTTCGGGCATCTTATATACCCTCCACCATGGATCGCATGTGAATGGTTTCGGGTACAAATAAACTAATTATACCAAATTTCAGGCAATTCGTTGAAATTTCAGGTTTTTGAGGCGATACTAAGTAAAATCTAGGGGGACCTTTGTAGGGCGGCTACATTAAAACATGGACCTATGACTACCGTTGTTTCGTGTGAAGAATTCCGGGTATAAATAAATCCCAGCTTAAGTTAAGAAAACATATCGGACAGAACCTATATATGGGGACTATATGAAAAAACGGGCCGATATTTCCCATTTTCAATTTGCAGTCATCTATCTCAATTATTGTAGAGTGTAGCGTGATTACAACAGACGGACGGACAAGCGGACATGGCTAAATCGTCTTAGAATTTTAGGACGATTAGGAATATATCGCTCACTCACTTCAAGACTGTCATAAATCAAAATTAAAAATGTTTAAGGTTGCCTTACAGAAATGCTAATTTTGCAAATATCCATAAATAAATCTCAACGAAATTTAATTTCTAAGTTAACAATCATATTTGGGATTATTCCACCTATTGTAAACGTCTTATTTCATGTTATTTATTTTTTTATACGGACTTAAAGTTACACATCCTGACAATTTTCAATTTTGAGTTATGACACTCTTGAAGTGAGTGAGCGATATATACTCTATAAAAGGTGTTATTTTGAGAATCGGGGATGACCCGAAAATGTGTGCGGTTTGACATGGAATTAACGATGTACATATGTACACATACGCTAATGGTGATTTCGTTTCTGGAAAAAATGTTTCCCCGTCGACGTGAAATACTAGAAAATATTTGCACCTTTTAAGCCGAACAGATGTAGTTAAACATAACTCATTTTTCAAAATTCCAAAGTGTTCAGTTTTAGGGAAAAGGCAATGAAAATATTGCACTTTTTTGCACAAAAGAAATCGCCAGAAGCGTAAAGCGTACTGAACATTCAAGAACTTATCCTAATCTTTAAGATTTCGTCAATGATTTCAAGCCTAAAACAAAAACAATTCAATGCCATTAAACGTTCTTGATTTGTGGATACATATCATAGAATCCTGTACATTACGCTATAAAAATATGTATGTTTGGCCTTAAAATAAGCATATGTTGGCGTAAATTTAAGTATGACTCGTAATTATTTGTAGTAATATTTCATAAAATTAAGTACGTCTGCGTATTTAAATTTAAAATATCTGACCTTGAAATAAGCACGTCCTGGTAATTAATTTAAAGCAAAGATGAACTTAAATACAGTTCAAAAATATATATCGAAAAGTTCATTCATAAAAATATGCTTCAAGTTGCTACGATATTCAAAAGATGGCGCATCGTCTTTCCACAGTTTATATTTATTATTTTTTACTGAAAATAAAAAATATCTATACTACGTAAAATAATTACTTTTAAAATTTTTATAAAATAATACAATATATATTTTACTGAAAATAAAAAATATCTATAATACGTAAAATAATTACTTTTAAAATGTTTATAAAATAATACAATATATATTGGTGCATAAACCGGCCAACATACTATATTGAAGTTTGACCTTGTTCGTACATTTGGTATCGATGTGTAAACCTATTGTGATTTCAACTTCACATTTGTTGCTCCCACCATCACCACCATGAAATCTTCGCAACCGACATTAATAATTTTGAACATTGTATTTGGCTGGAATTAATAAAAAAATTATAAAATAAATATTACTTATTACTTTTGAATATCATAAAATTGTATGCTCACTAATTAGTGTCATTTGTCAAATTGTTTTTACATCATAAAAACCAGTAAGGAAATGCAGAAAGTCGGGCGGGGCCGACTATATAATACCCTACACCTCCCTTACAATGCGATAAAGGTAATTGCGAAAATAATTTGGAATAATTGGTAAGTAGGCAGGAACATATTATCTAATTCTGAGCCGATAATCGCTAAATTAAGCAACATTCGTTCCTAAATTGAGAAACATCTTTCCGGAAAATATTAATGATCGAAAGTAAAGTACAACTTCTATAGCGCGGTGATACGAAATCAGGGGGAACATATATATGGAGGTTATATATAAATCTGAACCGATCTTCCCTGAATACTCATTCATGTAAAAAGACCTCTTTCTGTAGAATTTCGTACTGATCGGAAATAAAATACAGTCTCTACAGCGCTTACATGTCAATATATATATGTGGGCTATATCTAAATCTCAACCGATTTCCCTCAAATTTGGCAGTATTAATTCATGTAATAAGAAACCTCTTTCTGCCAAATTTCGTACTGATCGGATATAAAATACAGTTTCTACAGCGCTTACATATGAAATCGGGGGAACATATATGAGGGCTATATCTAAATATGAACCGATTTCCTCAAAATTTGACAGCGTTGATTCGTGTAATAAGAAAACTCTTTGTGCGGAATTTCGTACTGATCGGATATAAAATACAGTTTTTACAGCGCTTACATCTTAAATCGGGGGTAACATATATATGGGACTATATCTAAATCTGAACCGATTTTCCTGAAATTTTGTATTGTCTCTAAGTATATCACGAGACTGTGGCAATTTTTGTACAAATCGGATCAAAAATGTTGCTTATACAATGCATATATGCCAAATCGGAGGTACATATATATGGGAGACATATGTAAATCTGAACCGATTTTAACCAAATTCAATAGGGATCGTCCTTGGGCCAAAAAAAAGATATGTGTAAAGTTTCGTCGAGATCGGAAAAAATTGCGACCTGTACTTTGATTACAAGAATGCATGCAGAGACAGACGGACGGTCAGACGGACATAGCTAAATCAACTCTGAAAGTGATTCTAAGTCTATCGGTATAATAAACGAAGGGTCCATTACTTCTCCTCTTGGGTGTTACAAACAAATGCACAATGTAATACTACCCTGTACCACAGTATGTGTAATTTTTTAACCTGAAAAAATCGAATGTCAAAACATTTTTATACCCTACACCACACTGTGGTACAGGGTATTATAACTTTGTGCATTTGTTTGTAACACCCAAAAGGAGAAGAAATAGACCCATCGTTTATTATACCGATCGACTTAGAATCACTTTCTGAGTTGATTTAGCTATGTCCGTCTGTCTGTCTGTCCGTCTGTCCGTCTGTCCGTCTGTGCATGTATTCTTGTAATCAAAGTACAGGTCGCAATTATGGTCCGATCTCGACGAAACTTTACACATATCTTTTTTTTGTCCCAAGGACGATCCCTATTGAATTTGGTTAAAATCGGTTCAGATTTAGATATAGCCCCCATATATATGTTAGCCCCGATTTGACATATAAGCGCTGTAAAAACTTTATTTTATATCCGATCAGTATGAAATTCGGCAGAAAGAGGTTTCTTATTATATGGATGAACACTATTAAATTTGGAAGAAATCGGTTCAGATTTAGATATAGCCCCCATATATACGTTACCCCCGATTTGACAAATAAGCGCTGTAAAAACTTTATTTTATATCCGATCAGTATGAAATTCGGCAGAAAGAAGTTTCTTATTATATGGATGAACACTATTAAATTTGGAAGAAATCGGTTCAGATTTAGATATAGCCCCCAAATATACGTTACCCCCGATTTTACATGTAAGCGCTGTAAAAATGATATTTTATATCCGATCAGTGCGAAATTCGGCAAAGAGAGGTTTCTTATTACATGAAGGAATACTGCCAAATTCGGAGAAAATTGGTTCAGATTTAGATATAGCTCCCATATATATGTTACCCCCGATTTGACATGTAAGCGCTGTAGAGACTGTATTTTATATCCGATCAGTACGAAATTCGACAGAAGGAGGTCTTTTTACATGAATAAGTATTCAGGGAAGATCGGTTCAGATTTATATTAAAGCTCCATATATATGTTCCTCCTGATTTGGTATCAAACTAAATTTTCCAGAAAGATGTTTCTTACCTTAGGAACGAATATTGCTTAATTTAGCGATTATCGTTTCAGAATTAGATAATATGTTTCTACCCATTTACCAATTATGCCAAATTATTATGGCAATGACCCTTATCGCATTGTTAGGGAGGTGTAGGGTATTATATAGTCGGCCCCGCCCGACTTTCTGCCTTTCCTTACTGGTTTTGACATACGGTATGTCTCTTCACATCAAGTTTATTGAGTGCTCTAAAATTATAATAATGAATATGTTTCTGAAAAGAAATCAAACAGAATAATTTGTATACGAAAAAAAGTAAGAAAGTTCAGTAGGGTAAACCGACTTATGAATCCCCTCATATGTGTGGGAGGTATCAAAAGGGGCGTGCCAATAACGGCCACTTTTCTCTAGACTCTAGGTACTATAAAATCATTACACTGTACAAAATTTCAAGTATTTGAATGCAATGGGATTACAGTTAAAAGCTGTTAACTTTTTGTAAAAAGGTCAATTTGTGTGGAAGGTACCAAAAGGGGCGTGGCAATAACGCCCACTTTTCTCTGGACTCTGGAGGGGCGTGCCAATAACGACCACTTTTCTCTGGACTCTAGGAACGATAAAAGCATTAGACTGTACAAAATTTCAATGCACTGGTATTAATGATATACGCAGTTTAGGTCCCTAGTGTTACCTCGGGCTGAAATGCCCCTCATCGAAACCAACCTGTTTGATATACAAATTTATCGATAGTACGAATATCGGTACTCTCCACTTCTTCCTCATCGCCACAGCTTCTGCAGAAGTCATTGGAGTCAATACCCAATCTTTTGGCGTGTTCGCCGATCAAGCAGTGTCCCGTCAGAACTGATACTAACGTAGACATTCTTGGCCTCTCTAGTGCGAGGGGATATTTTGACCTTCTCAGGTCATACCTTGGCCAGATTTGTCTAGCTACCCTGCAGGTGCCGAATTCTGTCCATCTTTCGTTGGACTGCCTGATTGCCTCTTGCCTAAGTCAAAGCTTGCACGCAAATTCAATATATGCAAATTCTTCGAGAATTTGTAATGTCGTCCCTTTCCTAGCAAGTTCATCGGCTTTGCAGTTCCCCGGGATATCCCTATGCCCAGGCACCCATATGAGGTGTATGTATATTAAACTGCTCAGCCATCTCGTTAAGAGATCTGCGGCAGTCGAGGGATGTTGCCTCTAGAGAATTGATGGCAGCATGGCTGTCCGAGTAAATGACAACGCCAGTGTTGGTTACTATGTTCCGACTCAGCCACTTGGCGACTTCCCATATTGCCATTATTTCGGCTTGATAGACACTGCAGGTAGGTATCTGGTAGTCTGTGAGCTATATCCAGACTAAGTTCTTCACAGTGTACTCCGAAGCCAACCTTTTCTTCAAGCTTCGAACCATCCGTGTAAAAGTGGATATGGTTTCTACTACCAGATATTATATAGTGATGTAATTCTCTCGAAGGTGTACACAGTCGGTATATAGTCCACTCGGTCGGTTACCATAGCACGACACTTTGATATCCTCATGTGACCGTAGTTCTTGTACCTCCACATTGATAGGCAGTTTAATCTTATTGCCGCTTTGGTTGCAACTTCTCTCGCCACAATATTAATCGGCAGTATATGGAGTATGGCTTGTAGAGGCTCGGTCGCTGTAGTCCTTAAGGCTCCGCTTATGCTCAGGCAGGCTGTTCTCTGAACCTTTGTTAGTAAGTTGGTGATGGTTAGTTTGTCAACTGCCGTCCACCATACCACAATGCCGTATAACAGTATTGGACGAACTACTGCTATATGTATACTCATATATCCAGTGGACGATTTTAGAAGAGAGGCCCCAACGCGACCCTACAGCCTTTTTGCAGAAATATAAGGCGACGGTGGCCTTCCTTACACGTTCCAATACGTTAAGTCTAAATAACAGTTTATTCATAGAATTATTCCTAAAAATTTTGCACTTTCAGAAAAGACTAGATCTGTTCCATTTATCCGAGGTGGAGGGTCCACATGTGGGACATTATTTATCCTAGTAAAGAGAACCAATTCTGTCTTGTTTGGGTTTACGCCCAAACCGCTGCTTCTGGCCCATCTAGCCAATTTGTTCAGAGGCACCTGTAGAATGTCTCGAAGGACGTTTTCGAATTTGCCACTCACTGCGATTGCCACGTCGTCCGCATATGCCATGACCTTGCAGCCACAACGTTCTAGATCTGCTTAGAGGAGACAGTACTCCTCCTTGTGGACCCCACAAGGCTAACGGACTCTGGTTACAAACCTTCTTAAAGTTGTGGACCCAAGACATGCTGTTATGCGTCTTCTGTTGAGCAGACATTGAATTAGTCTAATCAAACTAGAGTTAACTTTTAGATGTGACAGTGCCGCAATTACTGCATCTGAGTTAATATTGTTAAAAGCCCTTTCTATGTCAAGAAATGCCACCATGGTGAATTCCTTGAAATGCAGGGACGATTCGATAGTGCTCACAAGTTCGTGCAGGGCTGATTCTGTAGACTTCCCCTTATTGTAAGCATGTTGGTTCACCGACAGGAGTTTTGTATCCAGGTTTTCCCTAATGAAATAATCTAAAAGTCTTTCCAGACCTTTCAATAGGAAGGAGAATAGGCTAATTGGTCTGAAGTATTTTGCCCTAGTGTGTGATATCTTCCCCGCTTTAGGTATGAATACCACTTTGGTATCCCTCCATTGATTTGGAATGTATGCAAGCCTGATACAGCCTACATAAATTTTCTCCAGCCAGGGGATAATGTACTTTAACATTTTCTGCATTTCTGCTGGAGTGATGCCGTCTGGTCCAGGTGACTTGAAGGGCTCAAAGCTGTTAATAGCCCAGCTTATTCTGGATCTCTCAGTCAACAAGCTAGCAACGCTCGCATTCTTGTTGGTCTTGCTTATCTTCGGGTTCTGTTGGTGAGTTCCCCGGGAAATGTGTACCGAGCAGTACATTCAGCGACTGGTGGTTTTTGTCCAGTTATTCAATTAGTTACTCCTTTCGAGAGTTATCGTGCGCTCCAGCCAGACAGACAGAGACAGCCGGAGGGACGGACATTGCTCAGATGACTTAAAATGACCCAAAACGGATTTCCGCCAAACATACTCAGGGTCCTAGGTCACTCCTTCGATGTGTTACACTTTTGGCTCGTAACAAATTATATATACCCTCCTCTCTAGGGTGAGGGGATAATAATAGCAATATCAAATCTTTCAACTATAATACTTACGTCGAGATTTTTGTTAGAATTAGTCACTCTTCTGTGACACAAATCCTCCTAAAAGACCCATTCAAATGTAAATGTAAAATATTTTTAAATAAATTTACGTTTTTGTATTCAAGTATTTCTTAAATAGTTTCCACAATTTTATTTTAAAACAATCAGAGTGCGCGTCGAAAACACACAAAATTATTTTCTTATAATATTTCTCAAAAGCTGATCACTCAAAAATAAACAAACTCTATTGTCTGAAACACAATACTCCACACTTCAATCTTTATAGACTCAAAAGTTAACAAAGAACCCTGAGGCTCAGAGAAGGAAATAGAGAGTATAATTAACTCAGAGAGCGGTAGAGGATAATTATCTCTCATATTCAGTCTGTGTTCTGTTTTCGTTCTGATATTTAAATAAAACTCAACTGTCATAAAATTAACTTACAGACCGTCTTTTTTTAAGTCTGCACAATTTACCATACTTATAATTGTTATATTTTATTTCTATTTTTCATGACCTAAAAACTAAACTTTGTAAAAAAAAATATGTTACAATGTGTAAATATTTTGAATAAATTTGTGTTCCTCTCACACATATGCGTGGGATATAAATTCGGCAAACTTTGTTGCCGAATGACATAATTTTTGTGACAACATCTTGCAAATAGGACTGAATCAAACGTAAAAAATTTCGCATATATATTAGCATGAAAACATATACAATAATGACATATGTGTGGATTGTAAAACAAAAAGAAAACACAACAATATAACACTGATTTAAAAGGGTGCTGTTGTTTCGGAGTGATAGAAAATTAATTAAGCTAAAAACGGAAAAAATGGACGCAATGGATGTTTCAATTCATCGACAACATATTTTGTGAAAAAATAATTCAGAATTTTTTTCCATGCGGGTTTTTGATATCAAGATATTCGTTGATAATTATTTTTTATTGCAGATTCCAATTCTACGCACATAGTTGTTCATTCCAAATTACTTATGTATATATACATATATATATAAAATTGTCAATCGTTGTTAAATATTTCAATTTGTCATTAGGTAATGAATCTAAAGATTATGTGATTAGTAAAAAAATTAATTTATTTGTTATTTTTAAGTTCAAACAAATAATACCTGTCACCTCAAAAGACATATCCTTTCTGTGTGCAAAACAAATATATACATAATCGTAAAAAATAATGTCAATTTTGCAAAAACACCTTAACGATGAGTGTGACCTAATAAAATTTCTTACATTTGTATAATTCTGTTCCGAAAGGAAGCAATGCATTATTATTGTAAAGCAATTTTTACGCCTAATGTGTCTTGATTTTTATAGTCGAACAGGTTGTGGCCATCAGAGGATCTGACGAGTATGAACCCACATTTCAATACATTTAGCCACTGAAGAAAGGAACAATGTAGTGAATAGATTAAGTCAACAGTAGCCCAAGATTTGTATTTCGTTTTTTTTTGTTGGAAAATCAATAAATTTTTATTACTCTATATCCGTAGTACTCGTACAATATGTTTGCTTAGCTTTACCGTTTCCGCTTTACATTGTCAACATAAAAATTTATTTATTTCCTATTTCGATTTTACGACAACGCCTGGGTGTTGTTTACTTATTTTGTGGAACAATATAGTATGCTGCTGATTTTTGAGGGGTTAGTTTAACCTTCCGCCATTCTAATAAACTTTTGTGAAATGATTTCAATTTTCCTATGTCGGTGCCCTTGACTTTATTTTTTTATTAATTTCTTTATTCCTCTGGATTGTTATGACCATTTTGTTTTTGTGATTTGAATTGTTTTGCAATGTGTGAGACTATTTAAAATTACATCAGTTATGTCGAGTATATGTGTACAGTGATTAAAAACATATCATGAAAGGCTGAGGTCAAGCGGCGTCAAAATTTGGTTTCAAAGAAGGAATGGCTACTCGATACGCATTACTTAAAATCCAAATACAGAAATAAAATACAATTCATTAAAAAACTGGTAACGAAAGACTACAGTCCGGCTGGGCCGACTGTATAATACTCTCCACCATAGTTTGCCAACAAATCCACGGGGAACCATTATTACCATGAACCATTGCAAGTCAAAAAGAGTAAATTTCTAAATTCCAGGGACCTAGGGTAAAACGTGACCTTCATAAGGGGCTTATAAAGGGTGGCCACGAAAAAGCCAATGCATCCTCATCCGTTAAGGATAAGTGCTACGCCAACCATCCAGTGACGATGCATGATTTAAAACACGAAATGGAAATCTCCATTGCAGCCATAGAGGGCCACACAATCGAAAATGTGTTGAAAATTGAGTCAGCAGAATGGGCTAATGCAAGACCAGACGCGGCTGCCATATGAATTAAGTGGTGTTCCACCATTAACCGGAATGTTGGAGCATTTCAATAAAGGCAAAATCATTGAATAATATTTATCGGTCTCTTTTTTATAAGAATTTTAAAACGCATCTCGTGGGCCACTTGTCTACTTATATATATTTACTGACCCGGCGAACTTCGTTCCGCCCAAACACTTTAATGTAATGAAACATTTTCAATACGAAATTTTTCGAGCCCAAATTCTCGGGCAAGTCATAAAATCGAAAGATTCGTTCTCGAGTTATGAGATTGTGATGGCCGAGACGCGTCGCTTTGAACAATCCTAAACTTTATCCCATGGTGTCCCCCCTGGGGCCAATGAGAATCCAGTAAAGACCAATATCGCGTAAATCGAACGATCCATTTTCGAGCTATGTGGTTGTGTTGGCCTAGTCTCCACTTCTGGGACCAATACGAATCCACCAATCGTGAAAACCGAACGATCCGCTCTCGAATTATGAGGTTATGTTGGCTGCTACACACCCTTTTGACCAATCCTATTCCTACATAGAATCAAGAAGATAATTTTGCATTGTATAGTACAACATATTTACAAAGATTAATGTTTGTTTATTATAAGAGGCTTTTGAACGGATAAAAGTAACACTCACGTTTGTGATAGCGCGAGAACGGACCACTGGTTACAATTAGATTCTGTGAAAAGTCCAGCGTTTATACAACAATCGAATCTATCAATATGCAAAATTTAAACATTCTAGCTCTTACAGGAGACTAAGCGGCCAAGTGGTCAAAAATCATTTGGCGTGAAAGCACATCCTGTGGAGATCTGTATATATGCACATCAGCTTATAGTCCTATAGTCCTTAAAATACTTTTTAAGTACTGAAAGAGTAACAATTGTTTTTATTTACTGAAGTTTGACCTCAGGATGGACAACGAATATTTGTTTTCGAATCCCCTTTGAGATATGTGCGTACTTTACGTATTTTTCGCGTTTTTATTTATTTATCGTGCACTTCATATTTACAAAGTGTTAGCTTTTGATCACATAAGACGCTTCTGAAAGGACAAAAGCAATACTCAAGTTTTTGATAGCGCTAGTACTGGCCACAGGGCAAAAAATTACAACGTGAACAGTCCGAGGTTTATACAACACTCTGGTCTATGCTTGTGCAAAAATTCATCGTTGTAGCTCTTACAGGAGCCTCAGCGTTCAAGTGGCCAGCGCCAAATGTCGAGAATTTTGCGACTTTTATTTTTCCTAAACCTTCGCGTAGAAATTGCGAAAAAATCCGCACAAGGAAGTATCCAATTTGGTCCAGTAGTTTTCAAGGGTTAAGCAGTCGAAAAAAACACGATTCATTTTTATATATAGATTACACCGTGCGTGCACTGCTTTAGTTTTATTTTCTGGTCTAGTTCGCGTTTAAAACGACAGGATATAATTATTCAAAATTTTTTTGTAATTGTTCTAAAAGTCCTAATCAGACGATATGGGTGTCAAATGCACGGATACATTTCGGGCTATCTAAATATTATTTTTGTTTTTAGAAAGTAGAATTAAAAAGTTGCAAAAATAGACTTGCATCGTGGATCTTAGAGGATAATGAAGGACTAAATTTTAGATATAGTATGAGATATGCTAACTTTGTCTTATGCTTACTTTGTGTAAAAGTAACTTGGTTTCAACCGAAAGATATTTATTCCCAAACAGTCAAGAGAAATCTCATTTCATACCATTGGGCTTCTGTAAGCTATACCGAGCATGGTTTTTAAATTAGTAATGGAAAACATATAAGTCAAATTGCCGCCACGGCTTCGCAAGCAGGACCATATTCTTTTCAAGAAATTTTCAACCATCAACTTGCACACGGCTGACCTCAAAAACTGCACGAATTTCATCATCAAGGCCTTGAGTCGACCAAATGCGACAATTGTGCTTGTTAACGCAGCCTATGGGGTGAAAATTACATCATCATCACTCAAGATGAGATTTTCGATGAAATTCCGGAACATTTTGAATATGATCCTTTACACTATGCAATACATTTTTATGTGTCCGAAAGCTCAAAACTTTTTTTGTATAGATTGAAATGTAGTACTTTATGAAACCAAAACAATTTGTTTTCGTAAATTTTTTTCTAAAGTTCCAATTTTCATTGAAGGTATACCTTTAGTATTTGTACCATATTTTTTGAAGTATAAGCTCAAAAAATCCACAATCTCATTTAACTCAAAGTAAATTATGAGGGCTAGAAGTGTTAAAATAAAGTTTTCTTCGGCGTAGTCTGTGAGTGGGGAATGTCGGAAGACGGCTACGCTGACCAAATCCTAATGAAGAAGACAATGCCTATTTTCAAAATTACCGATATTGTAAAAGTAAGGGAAATTAAAAAAAATAATTTTTAACATACGAGTACATATATTATTTGGGCCATTTTGTTTGGGAAGTACCAAAACGGGCGTGGTAATAACGCCCATTTTTTATATAATATGTATAAAGGCATTACTCTGTACAATATTTCAAGTATTTGTAAGTGCAGACCGTTAACTTTTGGAGCAAAATGGTCCATTTGTATGGGAGGTACCAAAAGGGGCCTGGTAATAACGACCCTTTTTCACGCCCATTTTTTATATAATATGTATAAAGGCATTACTCTGTACAATATTTCAAGTATTTGTAAGTGCAGACCGTTAACTTTTGGAGCAAAATGGTCCATTTGTATGGGAGGTACTAAAAGGGACATGACAACTTCGTCCATTTTTCTCAAGATGATAGCGACCAAGAAATTAACACTATTTGTGGAGCTCTGAAAGATTGTATGTTATGAGATAATAAATATTTCACTAAATTTTGACGCTTCGTGTGGGAGATACCCGAAGGAGTGGACAGCATAGGGCATCTTAGATCATGGCCTGAGAGAGACCAGTAAAGAAAGACAGAAAGTCGGACGGGGCCGACTATATAATACCCTACACGTCCCTAACAATGCGAAAATGGTCATTGTGATAAGAACTTGGCAGAGTTCATGTAATAAGAAAACTCTCTCTGCCGAATTTCGTATTGATCGGATATTTGTTTCTACAGCGCTTACATGTCAAATCGGGTGAAACATATATATGGGGGTTATATCTAAATCTGAACTGAATTTCCCCGAATTTTGTAGTTCTCAATCAGGTAATAAGAAAGCTCTCTCTGCCGAATTTCGTACTGAGCGGGTATAAAATACGGATTCTACAGCGCTTACATGTCAAATCGGGTGAAACATATATATGGGGGCTTTATCTAAATCTGAAAGGATTTTCCCGGAATTTGGTAGTGTTCATTTATGTAAAAAGAAAATTCTCTCTGCCGAATTTCGTACTGAGCTTACATGTCAAATCGGGAGTAACATATATATGGGGAATATATCTAAATCTGAACCGATTTTCCCCGTATTTGGCAGTGTCCATTCATACAGGGTGGCTGATGAATATTGCTACATTAAGAAACTCAAATAAGTGTATGGAATTCAGTTTTCATTTATTCATGTTAAAGCTCATTAAATTTAAATAAATATAGCTTAATTAGTTTTAACAAGTAAAAGCGTTAAGTTCGGCCATGCCGAATCTTATGTACCCTCCACCATGGATAGCAAAAAATAACTCAAACCTAAAGAAAATAACACCGAAAACACAAAAAATATAGTAGATGAGAACAGTAGGAATCACAACAAGTGAGATGCTATATATGGGAGCTATATCTAAATATGGACCGATATGGCCCATTTGCAATCCCAAACAACCTGCAACTATAAGAAGTATTTGTACAAATTTGACCAACCTAGCTCTATTATTGCGGACCGTAGCGTGATTACCACAGAATTTCATCATAGAATTTTACGACTATTAAGAATATATATACATTATGGGGTCTCAGATCAATGTTTAGAGGTGTTACAAACGGAGTGACAAAATGAATAAACCCCCCATCCTATGGTGGAGGGTATACAAATAATGGAATTTAAATGCCCCCCTGCTCGTTGATGCATGTGCGGCATCTTACCAAAAAGTTGTTCATTACTGCTTGGCGAGTTGAGACGGGAATAGCCGCAATTGTTTCTCGAATGGATTGCTTTAGTTCATTTAAATTTGTTGGTTTTGCTTTGTAGACTTCCTGTTTGCAATAACCCCACAAGAAAAAGTCAGGTGCAGTAAGGTCAGGAGACCTGGGGGCCAACGGAATGTGGAGTTTCTGGATATTAGCTTATTGGGAAATTTTCGCCGCAATTCTGTCATAACAGGCCGGGCTATGTGAGGAGTTGCACCATCTTGCTGAAACCACACAGAGTTGAAAGAAATTCTCATTCGGCGTAATTCTGGATATAAAAACTCTCTCAACATGTTCAAGTAACGGTCTCCAGTCACTGTAACGGTGTGACCGTTTTCTTCGAAGATGTAGGGCCCGACAATGCAGCGTGATGAAACTGCACACCACACTGTGACACGAAGTGGATTTAATTCCGTCTCATGGAGTATCTGTGGATTGGATGCACTCCATATTCGACAATTTTGTTTGTTTATGTTGCTGTTTAAATCGAAATGGGCCTCGTCAGCCATGAAAAGACAGTTCAACATGTTTCCGTCCTCTTCCACCATTTGAAGCATCTTCTGGCAAAATTCCAAGCGAATCGGGAAGTCTGCTGAGTTCACTTTGTTGGCCATTTGAATTTTATATGGGAATAACTCCAAATCTTTGTGCATAATTGACTGCCAGGACTGTGTGCTTATACCCATTTGAGCAGATAAGGTTCTTGTCGAAACACTTGGATTGTTTTGTACGGCATCAGCTACAGCAGCGATTGTTTTCTCCGTCCGAACTGAGGGGTTTCGATGGTAAGGTGTTCTGTTGACTGTCCCATGCTTGGAAAAATTGTTAACAAGTCTCTTTATGGTCCATCTGCTCGGAGGATTGCCGCCAAACGTGCCCATATACTCTCTTTGAACCGAAGCTACGGACTTCAGTGCGTAATAGCGGCGGACAATCCAAATTCTTGTTTCAGTGTCGCAGTTATCCATTTTTGTTAAATCTAAAAATCAATCTGCAAAATAAAAAAAAGTAACCAGATTCATTAAATAGAAAAAAAGTTATAAAATTTTTTTTTGGTAGCAGCTTTCATCAGCCACCCTGTATAATAAGATAAATCTCTCTGTCAAATTTCGTAGTGTTCTGATATAAAATACAGTTTAAGAAACCTTATTTGACATGTAAGCGCTGTAGAAACCGTATTTTATGTATATCCGATAAGTACGAAATTCGGAAGAAAGAGTTTTCTTATTACATGTATGAACACTGCCAAATTCTTATCGCAATGCCCATGTTCGCATTGTTAGGGAAGTGTAGGGTACGATATAGTCGGCTCCGCCCGACTTTCTGTCTTTCCTTACTGGTTTTATGGTTGTTTTCGTGCCAACAAAAACCGACCAAGGAGTTTATATACCCTAAGCAGGGAGTATTTTGGAGTCAAATTTTCTATACTAAACGTCCAGGTAGGTCATCCACTATAGTGAATCGTACTGGAAGCTCAAAATCGACTTTCGACTTTTTTATCAACCCAATTTCGTTTCAGTAGACTAGGTTGATTAATCGGTCCTAAAAGTCGACTTTTTCCTAGTCGATTAAAATAACATCTAGTCATTTTCTTCGAAATATGTTAAATTGTGGAATTGTAGTATATAGGATTGCGATAAAAATTGAAATTATTAATAACACTTTATCTTTCCAAAAAATTTTGATATGTATACATTAGGCTGGGTCAAATTTTTTCATCAAAAATCGTATAGAAAAAGCAAAACCTACGGAAAATTCTAAGAAATATTTGACAAGAAACCATAGGTCTAAAATCAAATCCTATCCCGCGCACATCGAGATAAACTCAGTCACCCTGTTGAAAATTAAAAACAATGTTGTGAATATGTTGCAAAAACTTCCTATTGTATATTTCAACCAACTACATTATTCTATTTTTATACCCTACACCACTCTGTGGTACAGGGTATTATAAGTTTGTTTCACGGCAGATGTTTGTAACACCTTAAAATACCACAGCTAGACCCACCTTAAAGTATACCGATCGACTCAGAATCACTAGCTGAGTCGATTTAACGATGTCCGTCCGTCCGTCCGTCCGTCCGTCCATGTAAAGTTGTTCGTCGACTACAGGTCGCAATTTCACTCCGATAGTTCTGAAATTTTGCAGTTTAGAGTATTTCGCGGCTGTTAAGATCGCTATTGAATTTGGTTGAAATCGGTTCAGATTTAGATATAGCTCCCATATATATCTTTCGTCCGATTTGGCCCTTTAGTCCTATAGAAGCTGTATTTTACATCCGATCGTTTTGAAATTTAGAATGGTAGAGTTTCTTGATCCATGAACCAACATTGCTGAATTTGAAGAAAATCGGTTAAGATTTAGCTATAGCTCCCATATATATGTTTCGTCCGATTTGGCCCTTTAGTCCTATAGAAACTGTATTTTACATCCGATCGTTTTGAAATTTAGAATGGTAGAGTTTCTTGATCCATGAACCAACATTGCCGAACTTGGAGAAAATCGGTTCAGATTTAGATATAGCTCCCATATATATCTTTCGTCCGATTTGGTCCTTTAGTCCTATAGAAGCTGTATTTTATATCCGATCGTTTTGAAATTTAGAATGGTAGAGTTTCTTGATCCATGAACCAACATTGCCGAATTTGAAGAAAATCGGTGCAGATTTAGTTATAGCTCCCATATATATCTTTCGTCCGATTTGGCCCTTTAGTCCTATAGAAGCTGTATTTTACATCCGATCGTTTTGAAATTTAGAATGGTAGAGTTTCTTGATCCATGAACCAACATTGCTGAATTTGAAGAAAATCGGTTAAGATTTAGCTATAGCTCCCATATATATGTTTCGTCCGATTTGGCCCTTTAGTCCTATAGAAACTGTATTTTACATCCGATCGTTTTGAAATTTAGAATGGTAGAGTTTCTTGATCCATGAGCCAACATTGCCGAACTTGGAGAAAATCGGTTCAGATTTAGCTATAGCTCCCATATATATGTTTCGTCCGATTTGGCCCTTTAGTCCAATAGAAGCTGTATTTTACATCCGATCGTTTTGAAATTTAGAATGGTAGAGTTTCTTGATCCATGAACCAACATTGCCGAATTTGAAGAAAATCGGTGCAGATTTAGATATAGCTCCCATATATATCTTTCGTCCGATTTGGTCCTTTAGTCCTATAGAAGCTGTATTTTACATCCGATCGTTTTGAAATTTAGAATGATAGAGTTTCTTGATCCATGAACCAACATTGCCGAATTTGAAGAAAATCGGTTAAGATTTAGCTATAGCTCCCATATATATGTTTCGTCCGATTTGGCCCTTTAGTCCTATAAAAGCTGTATTTTACACCCAATCGTGTTGAAATTTAGAATGGTAGAGTTTCTTGATCCATGAACCAACACTACCGAATTTGAAGAAAATCGGTTAAGATTTAGCTATAGCTCCCATATATATGTTTCATCCGATTTGGCTCTTTAGATCCAATCGTTTTTATACCCTACACCACCCTGTGGTACAGGGTATTATTTAAGTATAAGATGTCCTAAAAGTAAATTTATGTAAACAATTTATACATGAATTACAAAATTTATATATCAGAGTTATTCAAAATTACGAGAGTGGTGTAGGGTATTATATAGTCGGCACCGCCCGACTTTTTTATTTACTTATTATAATTATTTTATGCTTTTGTATCCTGTTATATGAATTACTTTATCTATGCTTACTAGCAACAAGACAAAAATTATTCGTTTCTCATCTATGGGTAAAAATAAAACAAGTGTATCAAACAATTTTGTAAGTTAAAATTTTGGAAGGTAAAGTTTATTATAATTTATATAATAATATAATATAATTGTTATAATAATAAATAATGGTTGAGAATTTAGAAAAAATAAAACGATTTGGACCGCTTTTCAAAATTTAATTTTTTCGCAAGATATGACCTACTTAATTTTTCCGAGTGCGTTTAGAAAATTGGAGTTTTCTCTTTAACTTTCAAATGAAATTTCTCAGTTAAGTCCGAAACATGTACTAAAATCTATGTAAACCATCAAGTTTAATTACCAACTGACCATGGGAAAAATATTGCACATTATTTTTGCACTTGCGAATAATTAAAATTTTTGGAGCACTGATTATTCATATATTATGAATACGTCGGATTTTCTTGAAATTTGACAAAATTCGTTATTGGATAAATAAACGTGGTTGTGCCATATTTAGTAATGCTCTTAAGTAAAATACAACTTCTGTAGGATACAAATTAAAAATCGGAGTAAAATATAAATGGGAGCTATATCTAAATCTAAACCGATTTTCTCTTATTTAAATAGGACTTGTCCTTGAGCAAAGCAAGAAGCTCTCGCCAAATTTCGTAGTTATCGAAGCATAATAACGACCTGTACTTTGATTACAAAAATACACCTACAGACAGACAGGCGGATATAGCCAAATCGATTCAGAAAGTGATTCTTCTCCTTTTGGGTGTTACAAACAAATGCATAAACTCATAGTAAACATAAATTTTCTAAACACACTCGGAAATATTGAATCGGTCATATCTCGCGAAAAAAAATTGTACATTTCAAAACGGTTCAAATTGCTTTTTTATTCTAAATTCTCAACCAGATTACCATAAAATATTAAAAAAATTTTGACTTTCAAAAATTTTTGTCAACAATATTTTATTTTTACCCCTACATAGACTTCATGTCGATTTGCGCGGGATACGAATTCATTTTAGATCTTTGGTTTTTCTTAGAATTTTCCATACACACAGAATACAGTTTGGTTGCCTCAACCGAATTATTTGCCAACCGAATTTTGATAGTTCTGTCTACTATCATGCGATTCCATCAGGACAACCAATATTTTGGTTGTGGTATACTTCTGCTTCCATGTTGACAACAATCATATTTGGTTGCGCCAACTACGAAAATGGTGGCTAAAATTATCTGTTGAAGTTTCCACAACCAACTGTTTTAAAAAATTGGTTGTTCTGACAATTTGTCAGTCATATACTACCGACAATTAATTAAAAACAGTTTTCATTAATTTTTATTTTATTTATTGAACAAAAAACAAAACAATTCATAACAAAATTAAAAATCCCATATTACAAATTCATCACTATTATGAGATGTGGAAATATTTGACACACATTTTAGTACACGAAAAAATCACAAAACTTTTATGCAAATATCGCTTAACCCTGTGCTTTCAATTTCATGATTGTTGCTTTTATTTCTTATTTATGTAAAACATTTTGCACACATATTCTGCATTCCACACACTATTATCCACACGAGATTATATTTGATTATCTATACCGTTCTTGAACAAAATGTTGAAGATTTTTTTATTACGAGTAATTTTATTTTTTGTTTGTCATGTATCAGCAAAAGAACAGCAACCAATCTTTCGGTTGTATTTCCCAAAACACATTTAATTATTCTAAATTTGGGAAATGATTGGGATAACCAATAAACGATTATTTATTAATATTTTTTCTGTTGCAGTAACCAATTATTCGTTGCAATAATAATCTTTGGTCTATTGATACAATTTCTGTTGTCAAGAATAAAACATTGGTTGTCACAACCAAAAATCGATCCTATGATACTATAATGAAATTTTAAAATTGGTTACCACAACTAACCGAGTGTCAATGAAAAAAACAATCTTAATTCGATTGATACAAACATCGATGTAGTTGTAAGCATTTTCATTTGATCGTATCCATGTTATTATTGTTGTTTGAACCATTTATTTATAAATACAACCGACAGACGGTGTAGGCAATATACTTTTTGTCGCTAGTACTATTTTTTTATTGTTACAATCGAATTCCAACCAATTATTTTCCTGGGTGTAGATTTCATTTATGCTATGCGATTTTTTTAGTTTTTTGGTATCCATACAATTTGACCCTCCCTAATATACATGCTTCTTAATTTCATATTTTGTGACCTATGGAAAAAGGTGGAGAAACTGAAATGAAAATACTAACCAAGTGAAGCAAAAGTAATTAAAAAATACTATTTTTTGGTTGAGCTATAAAATAAATTCCTCATAGAAATCGTGATAATTATCTTTATTAGGATAAAATAAAAATATACTTTATTTTAAAGGCTATATGTGTGCCGATTAATCGATACCAAAAGTCAATTTCAGCATAAAGTTGGAAGCAAAAAGTCGACCACGACCAATTGTCTTATCTATTCTATAATAGATGACCGGTTGTCTCTTCTACTCCATAGTAGATGACCAATTGTGTCAGACCTTCATAGAAGAGGATTTCATCACGGTTATTCCCTCCATTGAGGACTGTAAAGAGCAAAATATCTCTTATGGAAATTTAAACTTCTATACCGACGGATCAAAAATGATTGACGGCACAGGCAATGGTATTTTCTGCAATGAGAACGTTAAGAACGTTTCGGTCGGGTAAATCGAATAAGGCATACCCTCACTTTGTAATATGGAATATTATACTAATTAACGTGTCAATTTGTGTGACACGCTAATTATTTTTCGCTGAACAGTAGATACACTGTGCAAAATGTTGTAGTATTTTCGTGCATTGGTACTCACGTTATAAGCTTTTAAATTTTTGTACAAAATGGTACGTTTGTGTGGTAGGTACCAAAAGGGGCATGGCAATAACGCAAATTTTTCACTGGACTGTAGGCGCTATAAGAGCAGTAACTTGTGCCAAATTTCAGTTATTTGTATGCGCTGGTATTAATGTTATAAGCTGTTAACTTTATATGGGGGCTATATCAAAACATGGACCGATTATCAATAGAAGTCGTCACTAGTCTAAGGAATGCCTCTGTACCAATTTTCGTAAAGATAGCTTCATATTTGCGACCTGCACTTTGATCACAAGAATACATGGACAGACAGACGGACATGGCTAACTCGACTCGACCGATCGGCATTATAAACGATGGGTCTATCTCTTTGTTTTTTAGGCGTTACAAAAAATGCACATAGACATAACACCCTGTACCACAGTGTGGTGTCGGGTATAAAAATATATTATGAACCATTTTTGCCAGATGAAAACACAGATACATTGCTCTATCAATTAAAGTGAATTTGGTTCAAAATACTAAAACACCACTTTGCAACACTTTACGCAATTTTAACAAATGGCTGATTGGCTAATGAATCCGGGAACTATGCCAGAGAACAATCATAGTTATATGCAAATTTGGCCCAAAACCAATCTACTGGGATTTCAATTCTCTAACGCTCTTACACGAAGTTGAGGAACATACGGCAGTTATACCTGTGCACTTACACACAAAACATTCCGCCATTTTGGGGATTATGATATATAGCCTCGCCCCCACCGAAACACAAAGCACACCCCATAACAATAAAATACATTTCAAACGAGCCTTAAGATAGAGGCATAGGATAAATATCATAGTGTATAAGACTAACGAAAATTTAGCTACTCCTGCCGCTGTTGCTCGCTCCAAAATCACTGGTGGCTGCCAACCGTCATCAGCGCCACCACCACCAATCCGCGGTGGCAGCAGGCAGGAGGTATCAGCATAAATGCCTGACATTGATTTATGACACCATTTAGATTTGCGCTCTTAGCCCAACTCCTATGCCATATGTATGTGGTGAATGGCCGTCTGTCTGGCCATTTCTTACTCCAAACTCCGCGATACAATCAATTGTGTGATTTTGACCGCACATACAACAGAGCGTATGAAGTGCAACCAACTAAATATCAAAGCTATATGCACTAATGGTGGAAGCCTAGGTCCTAACGTACAATGAAAGGGGTAAGTTAAGATTTGGTGTGCTAAATTTCCTATGTACAGTGGGGTCATACATTAAACCGGGGTCATACATTTAGGAGATATATAGCCTCGCTGGGTTATTTTCGAAAAGGCTAGATGCCACAAAGTAATCATTAACAAGACACTCACCAAACGCTGACAAAGGAGAGTCTAGTGATGGCCGTTATAGACAGAAGAGATGTGGATGGTGCCATCCCTAAGAACAAGTGGGGAAGTGTGGAATCGGTTACTATGGCCCAATGCCTTGCTGTCCTTAGAGAGACGCCACGCATATCACCAAGTGGCGTCATGGGAGATTACAACTCTTAGCTTTTGGTGATGTCAGATCAGTAGACCTGTATAAGGCTGCTCTATGTCGAGTGGGTTAGGTCTGACGCCCTGTGAGATTTCGACTAGAGAACCTACATCCGTAGTAGCGGCAGAGCCCTCACCTGGGTTACAGAGGTGAAGGCTTGGAGAACCCTCCGACACGACAGACATTATCAAGTTGCTAAGAGTTAGCAAGCCCGGTTTGAGCACCCATAACTGGAGAATTGGTAAGGTGGATAGTCAAAAGCGGCAGAGAGATATTTTAGAAATTGGGAAAAAGTTGACTACATCTTTTATTATAATTAAAAAGAAAAGTAAAATTTAGTTTTATTTAAGTATTATTAGCGGTTTTTTGGGCATAGTAATGACAAATTAACTCCGATTGGCATACAATTTAAGTTGAGTATAAAGGAAATTTGCTCAGCATTTTAGTTGCGTACCTTCTTTTAAAAAGTTAATAAGAAAAACATGGGTAATTCGCGTTTTGCAACTAAAAAAAAAAAACTTTTTATACTAAATGTATTCTATCTTTCATTGGTGCAATTTCGTGCAGGCAAAGTTATCCTGCAAAAACGGGGAACCCTTCAACCTTTCTAAATATGTATTATATTCCTCAAAGGCTTTCAAAGGAAAAAAGTTATGTTGGTCCAAAGACATTTTTTCAAAAACGGAATTTTTATAAATATTTATTACAAACAAACTATATTTGGCACAAACACATTTTTTCTAATAAAAAAATAGTGCAAAAGCTTTTAAATGTATGAGAAACACATTTAACATTAACACACAACATTAACATTAACAAAAAAATATAAATTGTATTTTTCGTTTAAATCCAAAAATAAGAAAAGTAGTCAAGTTTGGCCCATTGTTTGAAATATACACAAAGGTGGTACCAGAGCTGTGGAGTCGGAGTCTTGGAGTCGGAGTCTTGGAGTCGGAGTCTTGGAGTCGGAGTCGGGGATATTTGCCCGGAATCGGAGTCCAGAGTCAAAAAATTATGGTCGACTCCGACTCCGAGATGGATTGTGCAAAATGTACCTTTTATGTGATAGAATTTTTGGGAAAACAATTCTGGTACAAAAGAAGGATAAAACATTTGAAGCTTTTAACCAAATATTTTTGTATGTCCAAAATATCTATAAAGTCAACCAAATTATGGACTTTTTATGTAAAGACAGTTTTAGGAAAGTTCTGTTTATATATGTGATCAATTTAGCAAGATGAATATGCTGCTAACAAAATAAGAATTTTGCAAGACTATATGCTATTCCTAAGCGAGTAAAAAACCCTTAAGCGAGGATAGGCCAATGACTGGCGAAGCCAACTATATGATATCGTACACCACCTTCGTGGAGCAGAATAAGCTCAGATATAGTAAATGTAAAAATGAAATATAAATAATAATTATTAAACTAAATCTAAACTGAATTTGTTCAAATTCGACAATATGCGTTCCTGTATAAATAAACTCTACCCTACTAAATTTCAAAATGATTGAATGTGGAATACAGCTCTCATAGCGCTACAAGGTCAAATCTAATGAAACTTTTATATCTGGAGGCAATATCGATCTGAACCGATTTTGACCAATTGCAATAGGTTTCCTCCCTGTTGTGAAAGAGTTCTTATTGCCAAATTTCAGCAGTATCGGGGTGAAATTTGGACCAGAACTCAACGAACAACTTAAGATGGAGAGACAGACGGACTGCTAGTTATTCTGAGTCGCAGAGAATATTTAAAGGTATGTCTATCTGTAGTATTTTTACAAATCTGCCAAAAAAAACAAAGTTAAAAACCCCTGTACCATAGTGTTGTGTAGAGTACAATTACTAACGAAGAAACTGGATGCCTGAAGCGAACATTATTTGCAAAAATTGCAGTATAAACCAGAGGCAGTGATTGTAGAAAATTTTATCATGATTTCATTTTGATAGAATTGTCATATTATTTGCAAGTCAGGCGTCGATAAATAAATAATAATTTAATTACTGGTATTTAATACCTACTGTTTTGTGTTTTTTTAACAAAGCTATATCTTATTTTCAATAAAATTAATTCACGTTTTAGGAGAAATATAATTTCAGAAATGTATGTTATTCAACTGCCGGAGTCGAACCATTTTAAATCTCGACTCCGGGAGTCGAGTAGTTTTGGCTCGACTCCGCAGCCTTGGGTGGTACTATCTATATCCCACGGCAAATGCATATCTTCGGGCACTGAGATGCTGATTGGAGTATCCGGACTCCGAACGAATATGATGGGGACATGCTCCTCAAAGATGAGTTCGATAGCACCCCTTTTGGGGTGGAGTTTAATCTGTCGGCTACCAAGAATTAAACAGATTAACTTCCATCATGCAAAATCAGCCTTTGCGGCTCTGTTGCTGTGCCTGTCGACAGGTGTAGTAGACATCGTCCTGATACAGGAACCCTACGTAGTAAGCGGCAAGGTGTGTGGTATTTCTGGTCCATTGGGGCGGTACTCCAAGACGAGTAGAAGAATCAACCCCTGATGAGTGTGTGTTGATTATTGGGGCAGACACGAACCCTCATCATCCTATCTTGGAAAGCACGAATCGGCCGTTCATGAACTGGTGGGCACTATCGAATCGTCCCTACATTTCAAGGAATTCACTTGGTGGCCTTTCTTGATTTGAATGGGCTTTTAATAACATTCACTCAGATGGAATTATTGGATTAAAGTCCTCAGAGACATTATACAGGTGGCTCTGAACAAATTGACCAGGTTGAGGGTTAACGCCAAGAAGACAAGATTTGGTTCTATTTACTACGAAGTATAAGGCTCCACATACTAGTACTATTTTTTCCTGAAAAATGTCTAGGTATAATCCTAGACAGGAAATTTTCTTTCAGACTTAATGTATTGGAACGGTAAGAAAGGCCAACGTCGCATTATATTCCTGCACTTTGAGGCTTCTCTTCTCAAATCGTGCATTGGATGTAGTACATGGCAGTATTTCGTCCAATACTACTGTAAAGTTGGTGGCAACTGAAAAGCTATCCATCACCAGTCAATTAATGAAGGTTAGGAGAAATGCTGGCCTATGCCTAAGTGGAGCTTTAAGGATTGCAGCGTCAGAGTTTCTACAAGTCCTACTCCATCTACTGCCGATGGGCACTGTGGCTAGAGAAGTTAAGAACAGATCGGCATTAAAATTAAACTGTCTGTCAATGTGGAAGTGCAAGAACTACGGCCATAAGAAGATATCACACTGTAGTGCAATGGTAGCCGGCTGAATGGACTATATACCAACAAGAGGATCTTTGCCACTAAAATGTCTGCCTGAGAAGAAGCGATTGGCAGAATACCAGGAAATAGAAACTACATACATGTATACATTCCTGTACAGATGGTTCGAGGCTTGATGAGAAGGTAAGCTTCTGATTACACTGTTAATAACATAGTCACAGACTGTCAGATACTTGCAGTGCATATCAAGCCGAAATAATGCCATATCAAGCCAAGTGACTGAGTTGCAAAATAGTGACCAACACTGGCGTCGTCATTTATACCGACAGCCCATTAAATCTCTTTGGGCTACATACCTATATTCACAATCAGCCCTCGACTGCCGCAGATCTCTCCACGAGATGGCTGAGCAGTTTAACATATACTGAATATGGGTACCTGGGCATGGGTATATCCCGGGGAACGTTACAAATTATCGAAGAATTTGCATATATTGGCACGCCACTTTCCACATGAGATGGATGAGATCTGCTTCCGTAACTTAGCCAGACAAATATGGTTAAAATTTGACATAAGAAGGTCAAAATATCTACTCGCACTACACGGGGCAAAAGTGTCTTTTTTGATATGTTTGAATCGAAAGAAAATATATTTGGAAGACAAATTTTTAAATAGTATATATTTCGGAGGAAATAAATTTTATTTGAAAATCAATAAAATATATTTGGATATTAATATATTACATTAAAATATATTTGCAAACTAATTTTCTCAAATAAAATATGTGTTTAAAAACAAATAAATTTATTGTTTAGTAACTTCTCCAAATATATTTTATTTAAAAAAAAATTTAAAATGTAGTTTTGTATTTGTTTCTATTACTTTTTTGGAATAGACAGAAAGTAAATGGAACATATGGTCTCAAACCAAAAGATAAATTCTGACTGAATAAAAAATTTAAAACTTTTCCTGACACTTTCGAATTTCAGTTTTACTTTTGCTTGGTTTCCCAGTTATAATACCATATGCATCATTAATTTTAGTTTTAAATCATTTTCTGAGTATTCGAAGTCATCATTTGTAGACAGTCTTCCAAGCAATTTATTTTAATCCAAGGTAATGAGATTTCAATTATTATTAATTATTATTTTTACGAACATTAAAAATTTCTAAGAAAGTTACCTTTCAATTACTGAAAAACTTAACACAATTAAGTTATTTTCTGAATACTTAAGTGCAATAAATATCTGTTTCGGAAATAATAGTCTCAAATAAAAACATATTGGGATGTAAAAAAAAGATTTGTTTAGAACAACATCTTTCCAAATATATAATTTTTCTGTGTGCTAAATATTATATGTTTAGTGTGTTCCCTAAATATATATACGTTTCAAGCCGAATATGTTTGGGACAATATACTACAGAAGCGATTTTTTTTCAGCGTGTAGAGACGAAAAGACTGTGTGCGTTACTGACAGATCTGTCTGGACATTGCCTGATCGGTGAAAACGCCAGGAGGTTGGGATATGAGTGGAAAACATTGCGCACCTACTTTGCTACTGTCCCGCATTGAGTAAACGACGTCTGGATATACTGGGTCGGCCTTGCTAGGAAGATTGATAGATTTTGAAGGTACCAATAGCACTTAGGGACTTAATTGGTCTATGTAAACTGGTAACTCCGTCTGCAATCCTAAGCTAATATACATCTAACCGAAAGGTGGACTCCTTGGAGCTTATGTTCAATATTCATATTTATATCGCGTTTTTTTTAAAACATAAATGTCCAGGGTTTTCCAACAAAAGGTGTTATTTTGAACATTTGACAAGTAGAAACAACGCTATTGCTAAAAATTGAACGATATACGATTTAACAACGCATTGAAATTATTAAAATTCACTACAAAAATGGTGAAAATCTTGCAATCACAGTTCGCAAAACTAAAGCATTTTTGGGTCGTCGTGAAGCACCTTGTCGGACCGCAATACAGAAATTGGTGGAAAAATTCGAGCTGTTGAGACAAGTTAGTGATGTGAAAAATAAAACGCGTGCACGTCGCTCAAGAACAAATGAGAATATTGCTGCTGTAGCACAAAGTGTTGAAGAAAACCCAGGTTTGTCCATTCCTCGTCGTTCTATGGAATTGGGCATTCCACAAACGTCTTTACACCGTATCTTGCATAAAGACTAGGGTCTTAAGGCTTTTAAAGTTCAGTTAACACAAGAACTCAAGCCGGCCGATCATCAACAACGTCGTGTCTTTGCTGATTGTGTCCTTGAAATGCATTAAAATGATCCGGAATTCCATCGAAAAATCTTCTTGTCTGATGAGGCCCATTTCCACCTACGTCAACAAGCAAAATTGTCGCATCTGGGGCTCGGAAAACTCACGAGTTATTGTTGATAAGCCTCTCCATCCTCAACGTGTGACTGTTTGGTGCGGTTTATGGTCCGGCGGGGTCATTGGACCTTACTTTTTCGAAAATGGGGTTGGATCAACAGTTACGGTGAATGGATTGCGCTATCGAGAGATGATTAATGATTTGTTATGGTCGGAGTTGGATAGTATTGATCTGGACAACGTTTACTTTCAACAAGACGGCGCTATGTGCCACACAAGCAACGAAACCATTGCTCTGTTACGGGAAAAGTTTCTGGACCGTATTATCTCTCGAAGAGGTGGTCACAATTGGCCACCGAGATCTTGTGGTTTAACACCTTGCGACTTCTTCCTTTGGGTCCGCGTGAAAGATAAGGTCTACGCCAACAGCCCAGCTGCGATTCAAGACCTCAAAGATATAATTCGTGAGGCTATCGAGGACATAGGGCAGCCACTTTGCGATTTGGTTATGAAGAATTTCATGAAAAGGATATGGTCCTGTAAGCGTGGTCGTGGTGGCCATTTGGCTGATGTTATTTTTCATTATTAACGGCATACCTTCCTCTCTATTATCAAATAAACATCCTATCATTTATCTCAAAAAATTGCATTTTTCTTTGAATATCAAAACGTATATATTTAAAATGCGACAAGCAGGACAACGTCTGCAGGGTACTGTTAGTACTTTATAGAATCTCAGTTCAATCTTTATATATTAAATCCTTTTTACGTTTGCTAGTAACGCGTGATCTCCGAAACCATACTATCGAATGGGCTAAAAATTGGACAATAGGTTCAGTTTTGGCTCATCTGTGTTTTAGAATTATTTTCTCGGTGATATAACAAACCAATACAACCCAGACAGAACGGGCAGGACATTGACAGAACCGGCAGGACATTAACAGAACGGGCAGGACATATATATTGTCCCAAACATATTCTGCTTGAAATATACATATGTTTAGGGTACACTCCAAATATATAATATTTGACACAAATAAACATTGTATGGAATGGATATTGTTCTAAACAAAACTATGTTCCATCAAAGTTTAAATTTATTTAAGTATTGTGTATCAAATTATCTGTTTTCAGAAGTTCAAAGAGCATAATTTTTTCGAATTTTTATATGTTTGTAAAATTTGATTAAAATTTAATTCGTATAATGTTTATTAACTATAAAGCTAATGCTGCTTATGACATTCTAAACTGTAAAGTATAACATGAAGTCTAGGAAAACTAACGAAAATTCGAAAAAATCAGAAATAGTTTTAAAAATTATTTTTTAAATATAATATATTTGGAAAACTTCTTTGTGCGTAAACAGATATTTTATTTGTGAAAGTCAGTTCGCAAAAATATTTTCTTCAAATATATTAATATATCGCTCACTCACTTCAATTATTATATAATAATAATTCGAAGAAATAGCGGTCATGTAAAATATATTGAAAAATAAGTTCTTCTGTTTTGCAACATCAACCACTGTGCAGTACTGCCGTAGTGAAGGGTGCAATTTATATACATGAAATACTGATCGCTTTCCACGAAACGAATCACTAAAAACCGTTTATATCTTCCAACAAATCTACTGTTATATTCCTCCTGCAATGCTCCATTGAATGGATATCTACATATGTATGTACATAGATCCCTTCATGGTGCGATACAGCTTTCCAGCAACATGCCCATTCAACCAATATGGTCAGAGCATGTAAATTCGTTCGATTTCAATTTGCATGACAATTTCAGGAGCACAAATTGAAATAATATCTATCGACAGTTTGCCTTGGAAAAAAGTATTGTGATGTCATTTCAAATATCGATAATAAAAAAAATAAGCGAACTGCAATTTGTTATGGAATATCGACTTAAAACAATCTGTATGAAGACATTTTTAAGAGTTCACCCTCACGTTTGCAACTTTGTTATTTAGCATTTATGGCAGCTTGTATGAAATTGCAATATTTTGCATAACTTCTGACATTTGTCATTATTTTATTTGCCTCCATTCTATAGCCACCCATTCTGGGTTTGCTTTTGTATTCTTCGCTAATTATGCAAGAATTGCGATTGTCATTTGCATATTGGATTATAACATACAACATTTATGTTTACGATTTATAATGACCAATTTTAAGGCAATTTTTATTATATTGTTGTAAAATAGTTCCAACAAAAGTATGGTTTCTGCACATTCATAGAGTAAGAGGCATGTATATTTTGAGAGGGTAACACCTGCAACTGACAGCGATGATATAAATTAGAATTAGCCGATAAATTGGAACAACTAAGAAAATCGCAGTCAAGTAAGCCACTCCATTACTTTCCGAGATGTATGTATGTATAATGTGGATGTCGGTGTTTTGTGTGAGAGATTTCGAAATGGGTCATAGTGATGTTTGCCCAGAATGTAACGTTAAATGACTTTTGTATGAATTTGCCGGAAGGGGCTTAAAATTGCACTGTTCCGAGTGCTAAAGTTGTGAGAGATTAAATATTTGTGCAAGTTAGCAAATACCCCAAATTTTCACTGCACTGTAGGTGCTGCAAAAAATGCATATATGTTGTTATTTTATATTTTTTTAATAAATGAGATGTCCATAGATCCGTATACACTCACAATATTAGGAAGGCAGATTGTGGTAAATTTGGAGATTCATTTACCAGGTCTCTTCGAGAAAGACCTGAAATGATGGTGCGAACTATCTGGTATATAATAGGATAAACTGTGGAAAGAGTCGCGGCAAACATAAGGTGTTGTTTAGAAGCCGCATATCGAACAATTACACCAATGGTCAAAGCTGGCAAACTTGTTGTCCGGAACAAGGATCTCTATGCTTATTATATCAAGCATGTCTATCTATCATGCAAATGAGGAGCCACTAGTGCTGCGCAGGGCAAAATCGCCATTTTTTATATGTTTGAATTGAAAGAAAATATATTTGGAAACGAATTTTTTAAATATTATATACTTGTTAACAAATGAATTTTATTTGAAAATCAAGCATTTTTTTGGAACGCATGTATAAATATATTAGAACATAATATATTTGCAAACTGACATTCAGAAATAAAATATGTGTTTACAAACAAACAAAGTTATTATTTAAGAAGTTTTCCAAATATATTATATTTAAAAAAGATTTTTAAAACTTTGCTGACTTTTTCTAATTTTATTTAGTTTTAGCTGTCTTTAGCAGCATTAGATTTTGTTTTACATTAATAATTATACCCTACACCATACTGTGGTACAGGGTATTATACGTTTGTTTCATTGCAGATGTTTGTAACACCTGAAAATAACACAGCTAGACCCACCTTAAAGTATACCGATCGACTCAGAATCACTAGCTGAGTCGATTTAAGCATGTCTGTCCGTCTGTCCATGTAAAGTTGTTCGTCGACTACAGGTCGCAATTTCACTCCGATCGTTCTGAAATTTTGCAGTTTAGAGTATTTCGCAGCTGTTAAGATCGCTATTGAATTTGGTTGAAATCGGTTCAGATTTAGATATAGCTCCCATATATATCTTCCGTCCGATTTGGCCCTTTAGTCCTATAGAAGCTGTATTTTACATCCAATCGTTTTGAAATTTAGAATGGTAGAGTTTTTTGATCCATGAACCAACATTGCCGAATTTGAAGAAAATCGGTAAAGATTTAGCTATAGCTCCCATATATATGTTTCATCCGATTTGGCTCTTTAGATCCAATCGTTTTTATACCCTACACCACACTGTGGTACAGGGTATTATTTAAGTATAAAATGTCCCAAAAGTAAATTTATGTAAACAATTTATACATGAATTACAAAATTTATATATCAGAGTTATTCAATATTACGAGAGTGGTGTAGGGTATTATATAGTCGGCCCCGCCCGATTTTAGCCTTTCCTTACTGGTTTTTAATTTATAAATATTCCAATTCATCACATTTTGTCAATCCATCAATGCAATTTATACACGGGACAAAATCACCTTTTTTGATATGTTTGAATCGAAAAGAAATATATTTGTAACACAAATTTTTAAATATTATATATTTCTGAGCAAACAAATTTTATTTGAAAATCAATAAAATATATTTGGAACGCATGAATTTATACATTACAATAAAATATATTGCAAACTAAATTTCTCAAATAAAATTTGTGTTTAAATAAAATTATTGTTTGGGAATTTATCGAAATATATTTTATTTAAACAAGATATTTAAAACTTTTGCTGACTTTTTAGAATTTCAGCTTAAATCTTTCCTTAGTTTCGAATTGTACCTCCCAGTTACAATATCAAATTACAGCATTAACTTCTGTTTAAAATAATCATTTAAAATTTCTCTGTTAGTTATTCCAAGTCATCATTTCTTGTCAATCCTCCAAGTAATTTATTTTAATCCAAGATTATACGTTTTCAGTTATTATTTTTAAGAACATTAAATATTTAAAAAAAAATAACTTTGAATTAGTAACCTACCTGTTCAAAGGTGACACCGCACTTTTGAACATCAGTGTGAAACTTCCACTACTGCGCGGCATTATATGTGTAGGTGTATAAATGCGAATGCATTTATATGCCCATACATGCGTAACCTATGCACTCATCACTCTAAAGCACTCATAACATGCACTCATTACTCTAATTTCCCTTTTGCTTATTTGTTTGTTTACTTGTCGCTTGCCATCTGTAGCTTAACGAAGGTCGTTAAGTGAGCTTAGAAGAGATAGATGGCAAGCACAAGTAATCAGTCTTTTACCGATCCCTAAACCAAACTCGTGCGCCTCTCCCCCGTGATAAAGTGATTTGTACCAAATTCAAGTGTTACTAGTTTAATAATTTAAAGTGTTTGCTTTGAAAAACTATTGTGAACTACACTAAGAACAAACAATTAACATTAAGAGTAACGCAAATTAAAACTAAACAAACCAAAAACCCATTAAATTTGTTAATATACAAATAAACACCATATTACTCACATTCTCACACACACATGTACATTTTTACACAAATCAAATCGAAGCATTGAATTACATAAAATTACGCTAATTTTTAAATAAAACCCAAATCGTGAAATTAAAAATTTAACTGAATTTTTATTTTGGAAGGCTTCACGGCTAAACATTTGGTCCTATGCGAACCGGATAGAAAAAGTGTGTTTTTTTAAATTATTAAAAAACAAAATCAAGTGTTGTGTGGAAAATATTTTGTAGTGAAAATTTAATTTGACCGGTAAAATTAAAATAAATTATATAAAACATATTTCGGTACGGTACGCGAAAACTTAAAATTGAAAAACAACAAGAAAAAAGTGACCCACAAAACCAGTGACCCAAAGTGACCCAACACAAACCAGCAACACAAGACCCCTTGGAAACACAACCCAACAACATCACCCTTGAATCCCAAGAAGGAAGGAAGGAAGAACCAGCGACCAACGCCAACAACAGGTACCTCAAACACATAAAAGGATCAAAGTGAGTACCCAAAATTTGTGCAGGTAGCGTTGTTACATAGGGTGCCAAAACCATTTTTTTCGAACTGTACGACGCTGGCTTGGTTTTTGCTTTTACATATATACAAAAATAACTGAACACTTAACTGCAGTTAGCTTGCACTTATATACATATACTTATATACTTTGATATACATACTTACATAAGTGCAGTTAGCTTGCAGTACATACCCTTCTACATATATACTAACCTATTGCATAACCTACATGCATTCTAACCTATGAAAGTTTTTTGACGATTTTTTCGGTAACAACGCGCGACTTTACTGTTTTCTAGTTTTCGAAACTTTAGGAAAATAGCGACCCAACCTTTTTGAAAACCCTTCGATAATTTGTTCGAATAATTTATTACGCATTCTGATGAATTTTTCTGAAAGCCAGCGGCTAGTCGAGTCGATTTATGCCATCAAGTTATTTTTAAGATAAGAATATTAAGATAAGAGTATTAAGATACGATTATTAAGATAAGTTTATTAAGATTTCGGACGCGCGGACGGACACCCATTGACTTATTCCGAAAACCTCAGCAAGAATTCCAGATAATTTTGTGCTGAATAACGCGTGGACGGACAACTTTCTTGCGAAACAAAAGAGCGAAAATTTCTTGAATTTTTTCGGCTGCTTTAATCGCGGTTATATTTATTAAGCTTACTTTTATTCTTATTACTATTATTATTAGCTGCTTAAAAAAAAAAAAAAGGAAAGATTTTTATTGGCTCGACTCATCCGCTGACTGGCTTGAGAACCCTACAAATTACTTCGTGATTTTTGGGTAATTTAAACATCAAGTTTGCAACTTAGAGAAAAAAATATTTTTTTTTGCCTTCTTTATATGCGATTTTCTGAGGGAGAAATCGACCGTATGATATTAGCTGATGCTTTGGAGACGCTAAAATCAATCCCAATCAATAAATTAAAAAGAAAAAATAAATTTATTTTTTTTTGCTTTAGAAAATACGTGTTCCAACTTTTTGAACGACCCTCGTATTGCTTTAGATTCAATAGAAAAACCCTTTTGAAAAATGTCAAAAAATTTACGATTTTTTAATCTCTATTGCCATTAATATGTGTGGTTTGTGCTACAAATCAGCATTACTGTAGTTTCCAACCGATTTAACGCGAAAATCTTGATATATTTGATAAAAAAGTTCCTGTGCCGACACTTTCAACTCGACCCCTCGTACCCATTAAAACAACAACAACACCAGTCTATGTACATCGATGCAATAGGTAGCGGATTTTTTTTTCATTGGTTTCTCGTTGTCTTCTCATTCGTTTTCACTTCTTGCCTTGATTAGGGAACCCAAAGGTTAATGTACCACTGGAGTTTTTTTGTGAAATAGAAAAAAAGGGAGAAGTAGGAAAACATAATTTCAGCCGTAAAGAAAGGAATGAGAGAACATATGGTTTGACGGTTGATGGGATCGGACGGACATTTCGGCAAAAGCTAAACAGAACTAACACAATAATTTACATTTATTGAAATTTATTTTTATTTTTGGAAATTACACTTTACAACGAAAAATAAATTTGCTCGAAAAATTTATTAAGTGCTAATTTTTGGAAATTACACTTTGCTACGAAAAATAAATTTGCACAAAAATTTATTAAGTGCTAATTTTTGGAAATTACACTTTGCTACGAAAAATAAATTTGCACAAAAATTTATTAAGTGCTAATTTTTGGAAATTACACTTTACTACGACAAATAAATTTGCTTAGAAATTTATTAAGTGCTAATTTTTGGAAATTACACTTTACTACGAAAAATAAATTTGCTTAGAAATTTATTAAGTGCTAATTTTTGGAAATTACACTTTGCTACGAAAAATAAATTTGCACAAAAATTTATTAAGTGCTAATTTTTGGAAATTACACTTTACTACGACAAATAAATTTGCTTAGAAATTTATTAAGTGCTAATTTTTGGAAATTACACTTTACTACGAAAAATAAATTTGCTTAGAAATTTATTAAGTGCTAATTTTTGGAAATTACACTTTGCTACGAAAAATAAATTTGCTCAGAAATTTATTAAGTGCTAATTTTTGGAAATTACACTTTACTACGAAAAATAAATTTGCTCAAAAATTTATTAAGTGCTAATTTTTGGAAATTACACTTTACTACGAAAAATAAATTTGCTCAGAAATTTATTAAGTGCTAATTTTTGGAAATTACACTTTGCTACGAAAAATAAATTTGCTCGAAAAATTTATTAAGTGCTAATTTTTGGAAATTACACTTTACTACGAAAAATAAATTTGCTCGAAAAATCTATTAAGTGAAACACCTTCCTACAAAGTTTGAGTATTTTTTTTTGAAAAAACACGTTCCTACAAAGTTTGTTTTTTTGTTTGTTATAAATTTGCAAAAAACACTTTCTTACAAAATTTGTTTTTTGATTTGATTGAATTTTTTCTGATAGAAAAATCACTTTCCTACGCTTTTTTTTTATTTTTTTTTGTTTTGTCAAAGAAGAGTTGATTGATAATTTTTTTTGAGAGTACACTAGCCGACAAAGAATTACTTTCGTCCAAATTTTTATTTATATAATTTTTTTTTTTTCAAAAGACCCAGGTCTATAAAAATTATTATCGCTAAAATTTCTTACTTTTCGCACAAACGACACAAGTTCAAAGTAAACTGCCATTATTTATATCTATTCGTGAAAAAAAAAGTCGGACTGTAAAAGATTGGCCCCATTCAACAAATATTTAGCGTTTTTCTGAAATTATTTTGCAAATATTGGCAAAGTAAGTTTTTACAGAAATTGTTAAAAGAAAAGCTCAATTTTAAAAGTTTCTTGAAATTTTAGCCAGTTTAAAATTTGACAAAGAAAATATTTAAGAAGGAGGAAATATGGATAAAGTTTTACGTGATAAATTTGTAAATTGCGTAAATGACCTGATAGACTTTGAGAGTGGTTACTCTGCTACTAGCACCGATGATAATATTCACTCATTAGAAGTGACACGTGTAGAATTGAACTCTGTTTGGGATCAAGTGAAAAGGGCCTATTTAGATTGTAGAGACCGTGTTCCCGAAAAAGATGAGGCCCCAATCGATAAATCAAAGTTGAGGACCCATTATAAAGAGGCATTAGAGACATACAAACGATGTTTAAGCGCAGTAAATGGAGAAATTTTAGCACTAACCGACGAAAGGCAGCAGGAAAAGTTCGAACGAGAATCGGAGACCCGAAAAAAGGAAACAGTTGAGCCAAACAACCATCTATCGTTACGGTTACCACCATGCGACACCGACACATTTCATGGAGGATACAGCGCTTGGCCTACTTTTCGGGATTTGTTTTCGGCCTTGTACAGAAATAATTCTAGACTTAGTAAAGTAGAAAAACTTTTTCATCTAAAACAAAAAACCGCGGGGGAGGCACGGGAAATTATTAGTAACGTACCACTAACAAATGAAGGTTTTGATCTAGCATGGAAAAACTTAGAAAACAGATACGAGAATAAACGAATGCAAGTAAATGAACAACTAAAGACTCTACTTAGTTTACCACCAGTTTCGGCAGATTCAGGATCTTCGATCCAAAAACTTCAACGCACTATTGATGGTTGCGTTCAGACACTAGAAACACTCAAGGTAGATGTAAAGGGGTGGGACCCAATTTTAGTTTACCTTACTTCTACGAAACTGCCGAGAAATTTCTTAGAAGAATTTGAAAACGGTTTGGAAGACTGTTCCATACTACCGTCTTGGAAAGATTTGAATGAATTTTTGACACACAAGTTCAAAACTTTAGAATCTGTAGGAAATATTAAGCCCCATTTCTCCAAAAATAATCAGCCTAGACCCGATTATAGTAGGAAGGAAAATAGGGTTAAGTCATTTCAAACTAATGTTGCGCAACAGACTCAAAGTTCGCAAAGAAGATTCAACAATAGCAACAGATTTAGCACATCTACGCAACCTAGTAGTCGTACAAATGGACCGAGTTGCCAAATTTGTAAGGCAAACCATTTGTTACGAAATTGTCCACAATTCCTTGAGAAAAACGTGAATGATCGCATTCACTTAGTAAAACTTCACAATCTTTGTTACAACTGCATCACTTCGGATCATGGTGTAAGAGATTGTAAGAGTCGTTTCACGTGTAGGGAATGTAATCAAAGACATCACACTTTATTACATAAGGGTAACGAGGCCCGACCTACAAATTCACAACCGGTTAGAGATGACGTACGACCTAGTACCAGTGCGGCAGCTCTAACCACCCTAGTACAATCCACTCCTAGTTTACAGTCCACACCTAGTTTTCAAACTCCTAGTATAACGACTCTAACTCTCAAGGAAAATTCACAACTTAGCCAGCAGCAATCGAAGGAAACACTACTCTTCACAGCGATTGTTCAAATTGAATCTAGAGGGCAGCGATATGACGCACGAGCGATTATCGACCCTGGATCTCAATCAACATTTATTTCAGAGAAGATTACAAACCAATTGAAGCTTCCAACTAGGAAGAATCTTGTTCATGTTACCGGTTTAAGTGAAACCGTTTCAGAAACTTCAACAAAAGCTTGTCTTTTTAACCTTTGTTCTCGTACAAACCCTAGTTTTAAATTAGAAGTTTGGGCACCCGTTTTGAAGTCCCTTCCTTCTAATTTGCCGTCGCGCACCCTAGATAAAAATCAACATAGAGAAACAACCCAACCCGAGTTAGCAGATCCTCGTTTTTACGAAAGCCGACCCATAGATCTTCTGATAGGTTTAGACATAGGACCCTTAATTTACACAGTAGGAGCTCCAATGAAATCTATAGGATCTTTACTAGCGCAAAGCACTGTTTTTGGCTGGATAGTGGGCGGACCCCTTGAAAAATCAAACACAAATGATAGGAAAATTTCACTTTACAATACAGTTTCGATAGAGAAAATTCTCACACGTTTTTGGGAGGTGGAGGAGACCCCAAAAAAAGTTTTGAGGTCAGCAGAAGACACCTTTTGCGAAACAAATTTCAAAAATACAACGCGAAGAAATGAAGATGGACGATATATTGTCACGATGCCGTTCAAATCTTGTGCTGAACTTGGAGCATCTCGAAATATCGCAATGGCGCAATTCTATCGAATGGAAAGAAAGTTGCAAAAAACGCCCGAAATTAAATCTCAATACGACGCAGCGATAATGGAATATTTGGAACTTGGACACATGCGGAAACTGAGACCCCAGGAAATCGAGAAGACCCCTCACTACTATTTGCCGCATCATGCAGTTATTAAACCAGATAGGGTTACTACTATACTTATGGTAGTTTTCAATGCGTCAAGTCCCACATCAAATAGGAAAAGTCTTAATGACATTTTACATCCAGGGCCAATTCTTCAACAGGATTTAGTATTGCAGATTTTAAAATGGAGGTTTTTTAAATACGTATTTAACGCGGACGTTACCAAAATGTATCGTCAAATACAAATCGACCCAAGTCAGGCCCCATTTCAAAGAATTCTTTTTAGAAGATCAGCAAATGACCCAGTTGAAGACTTTGAACTTTCGACAGTCACTTTCGGAATTAATTGCGCCCCATTTCTAGCTCTTAGGACCCTAATTCAATTGGCAGAAGATGTTAAAGAAACATACCCATTAGGTTCGGAAATTATAAAACAAAATTTATATTGCGACGACGTTTTAGCTGGAGGTCACACTGTAGAAGAATCCCTTAAGTCTATGAAAGAATTAGTAGCAGCCATGGACTCAGCAGGTTTTGAATTGAGAAAATGGAGTTCAAACGACTCCAATCTACTTCGCGATCTGCCACCTGACTCACTCTTGCCGGTCAATTGGTTGGATATTTCGGAAGGAACTTCAACGAAGACTCTAGGTATCCGATGGAACATTTCGGCTGATAACTTTACGTTCACATCACCACCCACGGAAGAAAGGGAATTATGCACCAAACGAGAAGTCCTTTCAACAATTGCCAAATTTTTCGACCCATGTGGATGGCTGGCTCCAGTAATCATCGTAGCGAAACTTATCATGCAGCAAGTCTGGCTGGATAAAGTAGATTGGGACGACGCGTTGAAGCCCATAACTCGAATGAATCGGAAGAATTTCATTAAAAATTGTCCTTCAATAGATTCAGTTTCAGTACCTAGGTGGATCAGATTTAAACCCTCAAGTAAAATTGAAGTACATGGTTTTTGTGACGGTTCAGAAAGCGCTTACGCCGCGACTCTCTATGTTAGAGTAGAACATTTAGATCAAACAGTCGACACGTTTCTTTTGGCAGCGAAAACTCGAGTAGCACCCATCAAAAAAATATCTCTGCCTAGATTAGAATTATGCGGAGCCGTTCTCTTGGCAAAATTAACCACAGCGGTGGTTCCCAACTTACAAATTGAAAATATTTCAACACACTTTTGGACCGACTCAACGATCGTGCTAGCATGGCTCAAAAAACCACCGTGTTCATGGAGTGCCTTTGTAGGAAATAGAATTTCAGATATTTTAGATAATGTAGGCAACGAAAATTGGAAGCACATAGATTCAGAAAGCAACCCAGCTGATGTAGCCAGTCGAGGATGTTCGCCAAATGATTTGCAGTCACATCATTTGTGGTGGACTGGACCCCAATGGCTGAAGTTTCCAAAAGACCGATGGCCTAGACACGACATTATGAGCGACACAGAGTTAGAAGCAAAAGCAGTTAAAGTTTTCGCGACCACAACTGTTGAAGATCCTTTGGATAGATTTTCTTCTCTATCAAGAGCATATAAAGTCTTAGCATTTGCAATTCGTTTTTGGAGAAATACCGGCGTCAATCGGACCCGACTTAGAATTTCTTCGGCAGAAATCACCCATGGTGAAATCCAAGATATCAAAGATCGTCTTATTGTTTTAACACAAAAACATTATTTCGCAGAGGAGTATTTAGCGTTAACCCAAAAGAAAAGACTCTCATCTGGTAGCAGTCTTTTATCTCTCAATCCATTCATTGATTCAAAAGGAATCATTAGGGCAAATGGCCGCCTTGTTCAGTCCCCAGCACTTACATATAACGAGCGCCATCCCATTCTTATCCCATACGAATCGAGATTAGCCCTTTTGTTAGTAGAATTTGTTCACAAAATTACGATGCATGGCGGAAATCAACTCATGACTCGAGTAATCAGGTCTGAATTTTGGATATTTAAATTGAAGCCCTTAATCAAGAAGGTAATTCATAATTGTCGAACTTGTGTTTTGTATAAACACCAAACTCAAACGCAAATTATGGCCTCACTTCCGCCCCAGCGAACTATGCTGACTCGACCTTTTACCAACACAGGAGTAGATTTTGCAGGACCCTTCAACATAAAGAATTTTACAGGAAGAGCTTGTTTAATAACGAAGGGTTATGTTTGCGTCTTCGTTTGCTTTTCCACAAAAGCCATTCACTTAGAACCCACTAGTGATCTGTCAACTCAATCCTTTTTAGCTGCTTTATCTCGCTTTATTGGGCGACGAGGAAGTCCAGCCAAGATCTACTCAGATAATGGGACTAATTTTGTAGGAGCAGCAGAATTAATAAAAAAAGATAGGCTAGAGTTTATGAAGAATCTGCAAAAAGACGCCACCCAGAACAATGTTTATCAAAATTTAGAATGGAGTTTTATTCCTCCCGGTGCCCCTCATATGGGAGGATTATGGGAGGCGGGAGTTAAATCATTCAAAACACATCTACGAAAATTTATACCGCAAATGAATTTTACCTTTGAAGAATTCGCGACCATTTTAGCGCGAATTGAAGCCTGTCTTAACTCTCGACCCCTAAGTCCAGCCAGCGACGACCCTTCCGACTTAAATAATCTCACCCCAGCTCATTTTCTGATTGGTACTTCAATTTTGACCCCAGCAGAACCAGATGTTTCGGACGGAAACCTCACCCTAGCCAACAGATGGAAACGATTAAAGATTATCTCTCACTATTTTTGCCAAAGATGGAAAACTGAGTATTTGAATGAGCTACATCGTCGATATAAGTGGAAATACCAAACAGAAAATTTGAAAGAGGATGATTTAATTGTACTTAAAGATGAGAGATTGGCCCCGACAGAATGGAAATTAGGCCGTATAGAAAGAACATACCTTGGAACTGATAACAACATTAGGGTCGTTGACATTCGGACAGCTAACGGTGTAATTAGTCGACCGATAACGAAAATCGTCAAACTATTTTCAGATTGACTAACACTCTATTTATTTGTAAAAGAACTTGGTACTCACATCTCTTCAATCCTAGATATGGTTTCTCAATTGCCTAGCCCAACCCCGAGTCGTAACTCATCCAACTCACGAAGTACCGTTATACGACACGATGTCAGCCCATATTCCCTGAAGACAGATGCTGTGGTATCCAGTACCCTACAACTTCGACCCTACTAAGACCCACCATCGCATTTCCATCAACATTATATTCTCAAGCCTTGGATCCTTGACAGGCCCAAAAACTGGATGGGGTTTTCATCCACCGGAGCCACATGAGCTGAAGTTTTAGATTAAGCTAGTTTTAGATAGAATAATCTACACTATATCACGGGGGGGGGAGAATGTTCAAAGGTGACACCGCACTTTTGAACATCAGTGTGAAACTTCCACTACTGCGCGGCATTATATGTGTAGGTGTATAAATGCGAATGCATTTATATGCCCATACATGCGTAACCTATGCACTCATCACTCTAAAGCACTCATAACATGCACTCATTACTCTAATTTCCCTTTTGCTTATTTGTTTGTTTACTTGTCGCTTGCCATCTGTAGCTTAACGAAGGTCGTTAAGTGAGCTTAGAAGAGATAGATGGCAAGCACAAGTAATCAGTCTTTTACCGATCCTTAAACCAAACTCGTGCGCCTCTCCCCCGTGATAAAGTGATTTGTACCAAATTCAAGTGTTACTAGTTTAATAATTTAAAGTGTTTGCTTTGAAAAACTATTGTGAACTACACTAAGAACAAACAATTAACATTAAGAGTAACGCAAATTAAAACTAAACAAACCAAAAACCCATTAAATTTGTTAATATACAAATAAACACCATATTACTCACATTCTCACACACACATGTACATTTTTACACAAATCAAATCGAAGCATTGAATTACATAAAATTACGCTAATTTTTAAATAAAACCCAAATCGTGAAATTAAAAATTTAACTGAATTTTTATTTTGGAAGGCTTCACGGCTAAACACTACCAATTAACGTATTTTCTGAATTCTTAAGTGCAAATAAATATTTCTTTCTGAAATGATAGACCCAAATAAAATCATATTGGGATGTAAACAAAGATTTGTTATAAAGATTTCTTATAATAACATTTTTCCAAATACATACTTTTTGAGTGTACCCAATATAATACGTTTAGAGTGTACACAGAAAGAAAAAATTGAGTAATCCGTACTTGAATCAAGCCGTAGCGGTGTCAAAAGTACGTTAAGTACGAATTTTCTTAAACCAAGTACAAAATACTTGAATCAAGTACGGATTTTTAAGCCCTGAATTCTTAATCTTAGCGCTTATTAAGCCTGATTAGGCTTGATATTAAGCCGAAAAATTCTTATTTCAAGCATAAAGCGATTGATTTAAGAATTTTATCGGATTAATTTGAGTGCGAAACGGGCTTCAATGAAGACATTTTAAAGAAAGCAATTTTTTAAAATGGTATGTCAAAATACAATTGCTTGACAGCAAAAGCAAAAGTTTTGCTGCATTTATTCGATTTAAATATGAAACATTTAAGGAATAGCATCAACGAAACGAATAAGAATTATTAACAACTTCAAAAAACTAAAATCAAAATAAATCACGCCAAGTAATGTATTTGCAAACACTGCTTGAACGAGAAACGAATTGAACATGGTCGCGCACAAATGATTATACATATACATCTCGACAATTTATATGCATTTGTGTTTGATGTTGCGTCAGCCAAAATCACCCACTTGCATGAGAGTGGTTGAGAGGGTAATTTTATTGTGCTCTATAATGGTTCTGTCTCTCAGAGATTAAAGTAAGCTTTTTTCTTACTTTAAGCCATATTAGGCTTAATTTTCCTTTTCAAGAAATGTTTACTTGATATTGTAAGCCTTTCAACGCTGGATTTTTTCAATTTAAGAGGATTTATAAATGTTTTAAGAAAAACTAAATACGAACGTACATAAATTTTTAAGTACGGTTTCGGCTTAAATTAAGAAATTGTTACTTGAATTTAGTATGGCATTTTTCTTTCTGTGTACACTAAACATATATATGTTACAAGCCGAATATGTTTGGGACAATATACTACAGAAGCGATTTTTTTCAGCGTGTAGTTTCGAAAGATTACAAACATACAAAATTAATAAAAAAGTTGCAATTATAAAAAATTTTCTTTAAATGAAGACATTAATACATTGCCAAAACACTTAAATATATACATATTAATCTTTGTTTCGCAAATATTAGATCCAAATAAAAAAAAATATTAGGTTTGGAACATAGTTTTGTTTAGAACAATATCCTCCGAAACATATAATATTTTTATGTGTCAAATATTATATATTTGGAGTGTACCCTAAACATACCAAACCGCCCTGTATTATCTAATCTCCTTTTTCATAATAAAAAACCCGTTATGACTCTCTCTGTGTTTTCAGAATAACGTCTTTAGATTCAACTAAAGTGTTACATTTTGAATTGTCTCCAAATGCTTAAGCAAATGGGACCGTTGATTTGTCATCTAAAGAGTAATATTTTTAGTTATGCCCTTTTCAACTTATAACCCGAGTAAGATTTTTCAGTTAAAAAAGTACAACTCAAAATAATACCACTATTTATATACAAACTTTTTTTTCTTGCAACGACATATTCTTTTTTTGTAATATATCATTAATATTAACGGAAACAGTTTTTTGCCTCTACTGAAATTTTTTTATTTTTGAGTTGTTACCCTATTGTGGAACAGGTGCGATATATATGGGGTCTATAGCTAAATCTGAACCGATTTTCTTCAAATTCAACTTAACCAGTCGTGGTTAAATCGACTCAGCTAGTGATTCGGAGTCGATCGGTATACTTTAAAGTCTAACAGTTAGGGTCTAGCTGTAGTATTTCTAGGTGTTACAAACATCTGTCATTAAACAAACTTATAATACCCAGTACCACAGTGTGGTGTAGGGTATAAATCTTCCCAAATATATAATATTTGTGTGTGCCAAATACATTATATTTAGAGAGTACCCTAAACATATGAAAATTTCAAGCAAAATATGTTTGGGACAATATGCTACAGAAACGATTTTTTTCAGTGTGAGAAAGGTCCGCGAAGATTTCGCTTCTTGACGCTCTAGAGAACACATTTGTCAACAGATCTGGCAGAATTTTAAGAATTTATACTTTATGGCTTTTGTACTTCATATTTCTTCACATACATGCCTCATGGGGTTCATGTTTTGATACACGGAGGAAAATCGCAATTTTTCATATATTTGAATTCAAAGAAAATATACTTGGAAACAAAATTTTTAAATATTATATATTTTTAAACAAATATATTTTATTTGAAAATCAAGAAATTTTGTTTGGAACGCATATATTAATATATTACAACAAAATATATTTGCGAACAGACTGTCACAAATAAAATATGTGCTTAGACACAAACAAAGGTATTGTTTAAGAATTTATCCAAATACATTACATTTAAAAAATTTTTAAAACTTTGCTGACTTTGTCAATTTTCAATTTTACTCTTTCTTTGATTTCGTGTTATATTTTATAGTTAAAAATGTCGTATGCAGCCTTTTTTTCTTTTACATCACTAATTTTTAATTTATAATACAATAATACAACTGTCAATCCATCAATGTTATTTGTCGTTACCCAAGATTATACGATTTAAATTTTAATAGAATTTTACAAACATATATAATTTCTAAAAAACAACAACTATAAACAAATTAAGCACTGTTTCGGAAATATTACATATGAATGAATATTTCCGAAAAAATATTTCCGATGAAAACATAATTTTGTTTAGAACAACATACTCCCAAACATATAATATTTGTGCGTGTCAAATATTATATATTTGGAGTGTATTCTAAACATATGTATATTTCCAGCAGAATATGTTTGGAACAATATACTACAGAAGCGATTTTTTTTTCAGCGTGTAAGTATAAGCTCATGTTTTGATAAGTGGAATTTAGAAATGTACTGTATTTAGCCTGCATCTGTAGTTATACATAGTAATAATGGCTATCCGCGCATACGGTCAGCCCAACCCGACTTAAGTCTTTTCTTACTGGTTTTAATTAAAGAATATATTTTAGACATATACACGCTGAAAAAAAATCGCTTCTGTAGTATATTGTCCCAAACATATTCGGCTTGAAACATATATATGTTTATGTTACACTCTAAACATATAATATTTGAAACACACCAAAATTATATATTTGGGAAGATGTTGTTCTAAACAAATCTTTGTTTACATGCCAATATATTTTTATTTGGGGAATGAAACAAATATTTATTTGCATTTACGTATTCAGAAAATACCTAAGTTATGTTAAATTTTTCAGTAATTCAATGTTAATTTGTTATAAATTATTAATGTTTGTAAAATAATTATTGAAATCGTATAATCTTGGATCAATATAAATTACTTAGAGGATTGACAACTAATGATGGCTCAGAATACTCAGAAATTTAAATTATGGATTAAGAACAGAAGCTAATGCTGGGAGGTACAACTCGGAACCAAGGAAAAATTAAATCTGAAGTTCTAAAAAGTCAACAAAAGTTTTGAAAATTTTATATTTGGAGAAATTCCTAAACAATAATTATATGTGTATTTAAACACATATTTTATTTGAGAATTTTAGTTTGCAAATATACTTTGTTGTAATATATTAATATATGCGTTCCAAATATATTTTGTTGATTTTCAAATAAAATTTATTTGCTAGGAAATATATAATATTTAAAAATTTGTGTTCCAAATATATTTTCTTTCGATTCAAACATATCAAAAAAGGCTATTTTGCCCCGTGTAGGGAATTTTCAATAAAGTAAATTCAGCCGCAATACGCCTACGCCTAGGCAACCCTAGGTGCCGATAAGATTATGCGGAGGTTCATTTATCTCCTTCTGAGCAAGAGACATACTTCAGCTAAATTATGGCGATTCGTTTTTGGAAAAGTTTTTAACTTAACTCCAATTTTCAAACTTGTGTTTAAAAAGTGCAGTTTTCTGGAAAAGGGAAAGAAAATGCTGCACTTTTCTCGGAAAAGATATTTCCATTAAAGTAAGCGAAGTTTTCTATATGACAAGACAGTTTAGTATTCAGAATATAACAGTTCCGATTTGTGTTATGGGCCACAGGAACATACCAGAAAACTGCATAGCAGATTAACTTCGGAGACTAGGAACTACATTACATGCTCCAAGTGCACGGAAATGTGTAGTAATGCATCTCGCTACCAGCAAGATCTTGAGAAGACAGAAGGTTATGTGAAATGACGTTAGCAGAAGCTGACGAAAGGGAGGAGGTATCAAAAGAACACTTTAAGTTCAGGTGCCCCCCACTCACGAGAAGACGACAAGTTACCCTGGACTCACATTATTTTGGGGAGTTAGCAAAGATGGAAGATGTTACGGTAATCAAATTGGTCCAATACGAGCGGCAGGGAAAGCGTATCTTATTTTGTGATATAAGGAATCACATGGAACTAACTATTGAGAGTGAGCCTAACAAACAAATCTAACCAGTCATTGGGGTTTATATCTAAATGCAAACGGATTTCAGTAAGAATTTGTTTGCCAAATATTATTTTTATCAAACTAATTTTGTGACTTGTACTTTGTTTACATGAATAGATCAAAACAGAGGGACATGGCTAACTGGACCTAGAAACTGATTCCCATACGCTGAAAAGAAATCGTTTGTCCAAAAATATCCTGCGTGAAATATACAAATGTTTAGGGTATACTCTAAACATATTTAAAAAATTATATATATAAACAAATATATATTGTTCTAAACAAATCTTAGTTTCCCTCCTAATACGAGTATTTATATCCTACACCACACTGTGGTAAAGGGTATTATGACTGCCAATTTTGTGTAATGCCTAAAAGGTGAAGAGATAGACCCATTGTTTATTTACCGATTGACATAGAATCACTTTTTGAGTCGATATAGTAATGTCCGTCTGTCTGTCCATGTATTCTTGTAATCAAAGTGCAGGCCGTATTTATGGTCCGATTGTGATGAAATGTAGCACAGTGCTCTTTTTTGACCCAAGGACGATCCATATTGAAATTGGTCAATCAATCAATCGTCTTTTTTGATATGTTTGGATCGAAAGAAAATATATTTTGAACAGAAATTTTTAAATATTATATATTTCTGAGCAAATAAATTTTGTTCGACATTACGGGCCAATTTCGACATCATTTGTGTCATTGAAGTTTTTTGTTGAATTCAGTATTTCAGATAGGTAGATTTAATCCATTTAAGAATAGCAACACTATTATCAAAAGTACACATACAGTTTTTACTTTTAACCGAGTTATGCGAATTTTTTAAATATATCCTCCAGGGTAATGACGGAGGAGTATTATATCCGAGGATCCTTGATCTTATGACATATTTTGATATAACACCTCAATTAGGAAAAAAAATTAACGGGCAATTTATCGATAACTTGCTTAGTTATCGGTCAATAAACTTTGTAAAAATCGACAAATAAGTCATTCTTTCTGGTAAAATTACATTAAAACAAGTAAGAAAGTTCAGTCGGGTAAACCGACTAGTGAATCCCCTCACCTTGAGTCCCAAAAAAATATTTGTAAATTTATTTATTTTTTTCGTTTTATTTAAATTATTATCAATTTAAATTGCATTTAGTAACTTTAAAGTATGTACTGGCATTAAAGTTCAAAGCTGTTTACTTTTGGTACAAAATGGTCCATTTGTGTGAGAGGTACCAAAAGAAGCGTCCCAATAACGGCCACATTTCTCTGGACTCTAGATAGCATTACATTGTGCTAAATCTCAAGTATTTGTATTACTGGTATTAAATTTATAAGCTGGTAACTTTTGGTACAAAATGGTCCATTTGTGTGGAAGGTACCAGAAGGAGCGTGGCAATAATGCCCATTTCTCACAAAGGGTTAACATTTAGTGAAATATTACCTTCTATAACTTCTATACTATTTATTTGAATCCTCTGAAATTCTACACATAGTATTAATTTATTAGTCACTATTACCTCGAGAAAAATAGGCGAAGTTTCCCCGCACCTTTTGGTACCTCCCACACAATTGGAAAATTTTGAACCAAAAGTTACCAGTGCATACCAAGACTTGAAATTTTGTACAGTGTAATGGTTTAATAGTGCCTACAATACAGTGACAAATCAGCATTCTTGCCACGCTCCTTTTGATACCTCCCACACAAATGGGCCATTTTGTACCAACAGTTACCAGCTTGTCAGTCGCCGCCTGTCGTAGCGAACGGACGTGTTATCGCAGAGCGGATAGTTTTTAACCTATTACGCAATACCTATTCACCTACCTACTACGCAACCACGTGGTTTGTTGTTTTTAAATCGTAGGCTGCACTGGATGCATCGGTCTCTGGACAGACATTTCTGAGCTCAGTCTGGAAGGCCTATATCGACGTACCTATTACAGGTTAATACTGGCTATGGGGGTGTCTCCCCCAACCAATTTATGATTAAACCAAAAAAGACGAAGGAGATTACGGCGCAGGGGAGGGAAAAAGCAGTGCCGGCGAGATTCACTGATTTGATTAACTCACGAGTCATGTGTCGTCTTTATCGAACAATAGTGAGCATGCAACTTCTAAGAGCTTTGGTGCCTTGAATCCCGTAGTCGAAAATGAAACAAGAGCACATCCAGCCGCAGGCAAAACAAATGATAAGACAGATGAAGCAGAACCCAGCTGGGGCTGGGGGGACAGACACGGAAAAATCAATCAAATATTCTAATATAGCTAAACAACATTTTCGAGACGATCTATGCTATGCCATAATTGATAGCAGTAGTGCATCTGGCAGAATCCCCGAAGACCAAAAGAGTAACTTCGAAGATTTGGTTTATACGAGGGTAGCGGAGAACGTCCTCGAATCTAGGGATGAACCACCAATCGAAGTAATGAGTTGAAAGTTTGAGAGGGGTGTTTTGATTCTTAGGCTGGCATCACAACGCTGCGCTGGTGTCCTCGTAAAACTTGTGGATAGCTTCCCCTCACCTTGGGACTTTTTCTACGCTAACACAGGTACTCGTCCAAGGACTTGTATTTTGTGCCATAAAAACGTATGTTTCCTTTTCTCTCCAGAGTTGTCAACATCGGACGCAACGGTGCTGAGGCAAGGTAATGGAAATATGTACCTGGCGTCAATATATCTGCCATTCGATGCGCCGACATTGCCACCTACGTCGGAATTACAACGTCTGGTGAGGGAAACCAAACACACAAGTAATGAGTTATTAGCTGGATGTGACGCCAACTCCCATCATATCGCTTGGGGTAGTACTAACACCAATAAAAGGGGACACACCATTATCGAATTTTGAATACAAATGACCTCATAACTCTTATATGAAACAGTGCAACCTTAGTTAACAAAATTAGGAAAGAAGTATTAGATATAACGAAACTCGTATGTTCAGAAAATCTTATTGATGAGATCCATGAGTGGAGGGTTTCGGATGAATACTCCTATTCAGACCACCGTTATATAAGGTTTAAAATTGCACGGCCACAGCCTAACCCAATAAGTTTCCGTAATAAGGCTAAGACCGACTGGACTAATTTCGGAAATCTACTTACATAGAAATAGATTGGGGCAGCCTACACGCGATTATCTGTGCGCAGAAGACATTGATATCAATGTAAAGAAGATTACCGAGGCTCGTGTAAAATCATTCGACTGCCCACTTCATTCAGCATCATTCAACTGCCCACTTCGAGAAAGGAAATCTGCCTTTGAGAAATCCTGGATGACAGGACAAATTCGCTCGATAGGCAAATATGTCCGCAGACTTCACAACAGAGCTCGACGTAAAAAAACAATCAGTATATTGGGACGACTATTACAGAAGACTCAAAGAATACAATCAAATCATTAGATCGGCGAAACGTAACTCCTGGAGGCTTTTATGTGAACAGGTAGACAGCGTTATCAGCATGTCTAAAATGAAAAAGTTCCTCTCAAAAACTCATGTCCAAACCGAAACACTGGTGCATGAAACGGGTAAAAGGATGGAAATTATAGGGGATACCGTAAGGCTCTTGATGAAAACTCATTTTCCCACTGGTAATGCTGGACCAAAAGAGGAACAGTTACAGAATGAAAATTTATTGCATCAAGTAGCTATTACGGATATAACAGATGGTATGGTTAAAGAAGCGATAAAAAGTTTCTCTACCTTTAAGGCTGCGGGACCGGATGGAATATTTCCAGCACTTCTGCAGAATGAGGTGGATCTGGTATCAACTCATCTGGCTGGAGTGTTCACTGCATGCCTAACCCATTCGTATACCCCAAAAAACTGGCAGGAATCAAGGTGGTCTTCATACCAAAGCCTGGCAAGGCGAGTTACACGACCCCAAAGGCTTATTGATCCTTTAGCCTTACTTCTTTCCAGTTAAAAACAATGGAGCGAATAATTGATGACATGGTCAAAGGTAAAATAGCGGATGACAGGCTAAAATTCAAACAACACGCCTATGTCAAAGGAAGATCAGTGGAAACAGCTCTGCATGAGGTAGTGCACCACATAGAAGAGTCCTTCAGTAAAGAAATGTATACACTTGCTGTTTGCATAGACATTGAGGGCGCATTTAACAATGTACAGACCGATACACTTATCCAGTCCTTAGACGAGTTTCAGGTTGACCGGGCGCTGAAAAACTGGATCAACAATATGCTAAGGAATAGGTGGATTATTTGTGGGTCATATGACGTAAAAATTAGAGACAAGGTAAATCGTGGTATACCTCAGGGGGGCATTTTATTGCCTCTTCTATGGGTTACGACGATACACAGTTTCCTAAAAGCCCTCACCAATGAAGGACTTAAACCAGTCTGTTATGCAGACAACGTTATAATACTTCTAAGGGGCTTTCATCCAAACCTATTATGCAGAAGAGCTGAAGAGGCACTTAACATAGCATATAACTGGGCACAACCAAGGGGATTAAATGTTAACCCAGACAAAACAGAAATATGTCTATTTACAAGGAAAACGAAGATCCCACGTTTTACCCCGCCTCGATTCCTGAATAAGACAATTGCTATAACTAAAAAGGTAAAATACTTGGGAGTAATCTTGGATCAGAAACTGTACTGGAAAGATCATCTTGAAGAAAGAGTTACAAAGGCCCACAGACGGTCGTTGTGCAGAAGAGCTATAGGTTCAAAATGGGGACTACGACCAAATATTACTCACTGGCTTTACATGAACATGATAAGACCAATAATCACCTACGGCTGTGTAGTGTGGTGGACATCAATGGACAAGAAGTGCAACGTAATACCTTTGCAAAAAATTGAACGTATGTGCTGTCTAGGCATAAGCGGGGCATTTAGAACTGCACCAACAACAGCGTTGGAGACTATACTGCACATCCAACCAATAGACATCCGTATAAAGTATGAGGCAGCCCTCACAGCAAGACGTCTACAAGTGATGGGTGAATGGATAAATCGAGAACACAAGTCGTACCATCAGAAGACTTTAGAATCTCTAGTTTGTCCAATTCAAACGCCAGAAATCTCCGACCGCATTCCTGAAGTGCGGCTTACAGCTACGTTTGTGCCAGACAGACGCTCCTGGGAAAATGGAACAGTTTATATCTTTAATACCAGTATTAAATAAAAATTAATAAATAGTTTGCAAATATATTTTGTTGTAATATATTATAAAATAGCCGACTTCAGCAGACGGTGTCCTGCTCGTTCTGTCTGGGTTGTATTGCTTATTGGTTGTATTGTTTTCTTATTCATTGATATTTCATTCAAAAATGCATACATTCAGAGTTTGAAACAAATCAGCAAAAAAATGTATATTGACCATAAGTCCACTACAGTGTCATATACATGTTGGAATCATAAATGCAATGTATTATCAAGACGAACCACACATACATTTTAGATTTTAGTCAAATCGCTCTGGAAATGCGAATTTTGCAAATATCTTGACCACTCCGCCATTTATAACCGAGAAAATAATTCTATTGTCCAATAGTTAGCCCATTCGCTCCTATGGTTTCGGAGATCATGCGTAACTAACAAACGTACAAAGGATTTTATATATAAAGAAGATATGCGTTACAAATAATGTTATTGATTTTCAAATAAAATTAATATGCTCAGAAATATATAATACTAGCTTGACCCTTAATTTTATTTTAGTGATATAGACACATGCGATGCGTTTCGTATAGGACTCGACGAAATAGTATACGACCCAGAAATATAGTTTTACAGATATTTTTCTCAATGGTGCATATTGTATGCACAATAACTTTCTCAAGGTACGAGGTATGTTCAAAAAATATAGCGAATATTGTATTTTTTCAAAAAGTATTGATTTATTCATGAATATCTATTTGGTCCCCTTCAAAGTAATTCGCCTCGGATATAATACACTTCTCAAATAATCATTTTTTGTGATCTTGTTCAGCTCCTCCTTCGATGCCGTCTTTATCTCCTCAATCGTGGTGTAGCGTCGACCATTCATGGGCCTTTTCAGTTTTGGGAACAAAAAATAGTCACAGGGGGCTAGGTCAGGGAATACGGTGTTACTGTGTTGTATATTCACGCACAAGCAACGATGTGCCGTTATCATGGTGCAAAAGCCAGTTTTTGTTCTTCCACTAATCCGGGCGTTTTTATACCCTCACTTTAGTGTGACGAGGGTATATATCATTTGCTACGGAAAAAAGTGTAACACGTCAAAGGAGTTACCTAAGACCCCAAGTATGTTCGGAGGAAATCCGTTTTGGGTCATTTTAAGTCTAATGAGCAATGTCCGTCCGTCTGTCTGTCTGTCTGTGTGTCTGTCTGTCTGCTGGCTGGTGCGCACGATAACTCTCGACCGATTGACCTCAAATTTGGTATGTGGTAATATTTTTTCTATCTCCGGCTAAGTTCGAAGATGGGCCATATTGGTCCACTCCTTGTAGTACCTCCCCCACAAAGGGTTAAAATGTTGTGAAATATTGATTCTTTAATAACTGCTATACTACTTATTCGAATCTTTTGAAATTTCACACATGGTATTAGCTTATTAGTCGCTATCAACTCGAGAAAAATGGACGAAGTCGCCACGTCCCTTTTGGTACCTCCCACACAAATGCACCATTTTGCAGCAAAAGTTAACAGCTTATAACATTAATAACAGTGTATAAAAATACTTGAAATTTTGTACAGTATTATGCTTTTATATTGCCTACAGTCCAGGGAAAAATTGGCGTTGTTGCCACGCCCCTTTTGGTACCTCCCACACAAAGGTACCTTTTTGCACCAAAAGTTAACAGCTTATAACATTAAAACCAGTGTATAAAAATACATGAAATTTTTTACAGTGTAATGTTTTTATAGTGTCTATAGCCCTGTGAAAAATGGGCGTTATTGCCACGCCCCTTTTTGTACCCCCCACGGATTGCTTCGCGCAATTTGCGCATAACTTGCAGGTAATATTCTTTATTGACCGTACTACCCTGTGGCAAGAACTCATAATGCACCACGCCCATGCAATCAAAGAAAACTGTAAGCAAACAAAAAAAAAAACGGGCGTCCGGCACGCTGTTCGTCCTTCGCATGTTCTCGGCCCTCTAACAACATTTTGTACCACCGATAAACGTTGTTTTGGTCCAAGGTAGCTTCACCATATGCCACAGTCAACATTCGGAATGCGTCAGCGCACTTTATTTTGTTTTTCACACAAAATTTGATGCAGAAAAAAATTGATCCATTTTCTGAAATAGATAAAAATCGAAGACAAGTTAAAACACATCCAAGAACAACAGCTGTCAAAAATTAACTAAACATTCAAAATGGCCGACCTTGTCAGCATAAGTAAGAGACATGAGTACCAACATAACGCTACAAAAATATCAAAAATCAAATGCACGTAGCACGCGGAAAATTAAAATGCGCGATATTTTTCGTATGTATGTTCTCGCTTTAAAAGGACGTATACATTATTAAACTGTATGTCTTGTTTAACATATAGACAGAATTAAACGAATATATTTTTACCGATCCATTCACGGCGATGAGACATGTTTAAATGCATACATGCTAAACCACATACCTATTCATTCAACGATTTTTATATGTTTTGTTGTCAGAAAAAGCATCGTAATGGCTGTGAGTCGCCCACTGGTGTGCTATTTCTAATTATACCCTACACCACACTGTGGTACAGGGTATTATAAGTTTGTTTCACGGCAGATGTTTGAAACACCTGAAAATAACACAGCTAGACCCACCTTAAAGTATACCGATCGACTCAGAATCACTAGCTGAGTCGATTTAACGATGTCTGTCCGTCCGTCTGTCCATGTAAAGTTGTTCGTCGACTACAGGTCGCAATTTCACTCCGATCGCTCTGAAATTTTGCAGTTTAGAGTATTTCGCGGCTGTTAAGATCGCTATTGAATTTGGTTGAAATCGGTTCAGATTTAGATATAGCTCCCATATATATCTTTCGCCCGATTAGGCTCTTTTGTCCTATAGAAACTGTATTTTACATCCAATCATTTTGAAATTTAGAATGGTAGAGTTTCTTGATCCATGAACCAACACTACCGAATTTGAAGAAAATCGGTTAAGATTTAGCTATATCTCCCATATATATGTTTCGTCCGATTTGGCCATTTAGTCCTATAAAAGCTGTATTTTACATCCAATCGTTTTGAAAATTAGAATGGTAGAGTTTCTTGATCCATGAACCAACATTGCCGAATTTAATCGGTTAAGATTTAGCTATAGCTCCCATATATATGTTTCGTCCGATTTGGCCCTTTAGTTCTATAGAAGCTGTATTTAACATCCAATCGTTTTGAAATTTAGAATGGTAGAGTTTATTGATCCATGAACCAACACTACCGAATTTGAAAAAAATCGGTTAAGATTTAGCTATAACTCCCATATATGTACATGTTTCGTCCGATTTGGCCCTTTAGTCCTGTAGAAGCTGTATTTTACATCCAATCATTTTGAAATTTAGAATGGTAGAGTTTCTTGATTCATGAACCAACATCGCTGAATTTGAAGAAAATCGGTAAAGATTTAGCTATAGCTCCCATATATATGTTTCATCCGATTTGGCTCTTTAGATCCAATCGTTTTTATACCCTACGCCACACTGTGGTACAGGGTATTATTTAAGTATAAAATGTCCCAAAAGTAAATTTATGTAAACAATTTATACATGAATTACAAAATTTATATATCAGAGTTATTCAATATTACGAGAGTGGTGTAGGGTATTATATAGTCGGCACCGCCCGACTTTAGCCTTTCCTTACTGGTTTTTCTCTAATAATGAAGTACTATGGTTTTAGCTTAGATTTTATAAGATAATTCGAAAACAAAATCCAAATTTTTTGATAGCCTTAGAACTGATCACAGGCCAAAAAACCTATATCCAGCGCATTTCCTTGAAGATCGGTATGTGTACATAGTATTTATTAAAGTTAAAGTATTGGAAGAATGAAAATTGCTCCGGTAACCATCTTCTGAGAATTCAAAATTGATCATGTTAGATATGCTACCATAATAAGAGGTGAGCAATATATTTCAAATATTATTTCAAGATTTTAAAATGCGATTTTATGTTCGGGTTGATCTCAGGCTGGACATCGGATAGTTATTTTCGAATCTCCTTTGAGATCAGTACGTACACATCAATTTGTAGATTTTTATTTCTTAAAGAATTTTGAAATGAAAGAATGAAAATTGATTTTGTCACTGCAAAACTGGACACAATCTTAGTAATCAAAATTGGTTTTCCCGTGTACAATTGTGCATATTATTTTGTCTTTGTATCTTTTAAGATGCTTCTGAAATAAAAAAATAGTATTAAAGATTGTGATGGCGCGGGAATTGACCACTGGCCAAAAAACGAATGTGTGAATAGTCCGAGCGTTATACAACATTCGAGTCTATAAATCTATGGAAAATTTCACCTTTGTAGCTCTTACAGGAGCCTCAGCGGTCAAGTGGTCGAAAATCGATTCACGAATTACAGAGAACATCAATTACGAGGGTTGCTATATATATATGTCTGCCTTGCGCCATCTGACATTTCCATTGGAAAGATTGACTTTTTTAACATAAACGTACTCAGAACGTTTTGACGTACGTCCATCATTTGTGTTGTTTACAGTGATTTGAAAAAATCAATTTGGCAAAAAAGTGGAATTAACTCGTGACATCATTATTCACAACTTTCAACGTGGATTATCACGACAAGAGCGCATCGATGAACTTAAATCTTTGTATGACTATGAAACACCATCCTATAGCTCTGTGAAAAACTGGATTAATGAATTCAATCGCGGCCGACGCTAGCTCAAAGACGAAGGTCGTCCAAAAACGGCCGTTGTGCCAGAGAAAATTGATGCCGTGCGTGAACTGATAATGCAAGATCGTCATGTGACACACCGTGAGATAGAGAGATCCTTGGGCATTTCTTCCACCAGCATACATTCGATATTCCATGAACACATGGCCGTAAAAAAGGTTTGTTCTCGTTGGATCCCGCACAATTTGACAATCGCTCAGAAAAAGGCTCGTGTCGATAGGTGAATAGAAATTTAAAAAAAATACCATCGCGGTGCTTCAAAAGACGTTTATAAGATCGTCACAGGTGACGAATCTTGGATCTATGCGTATGAGCCCGAAACAAAACAGCAATCGACCCTGTGGGTCTTCGAAGACGAGCCAAATCCAACGAAAGTTGTTCGTGGAAAAAGCAGTTCGAAGCAAATGGTCGCCTGTTTCTTTGGCAAAACTGGCCATGTGGCGGCTGTTCCGCTTGAGCAATGTAGGACGGTCAATTCTGAGTGGTACACCACAATTTGTTTGCATGAAGTCTTCGGAGAAATTCGAAAAACGAACAAGAGAAGACGAATCATTGTGCACCATGACAATGTGAGCTCTCACACATCGGCTCAAACCAGCGCCTTTTTGACCGGCCAAAACGTCGAAGTGATGGGACATCCGCCGTACAGCCCTGACTTTGCACTCAATACTTCTTTTTATTCCCGCACATCAAGAAAATAATGCGTGGTCAACGATTTTCGTCCCCAGAATATGCTGTTGAAGCGTTCAAGAACTATGTTTTGGAGGTGTCTCAATCAGAGTGGAAAAAGAGCTTCGACAATTGGTTTGAGCGCATGCAAAAGTGTATAAATCATGCTGAAGAATACTTTGAAAAACAATAAAACCATTTTTGATGATAAATATTTGCATTTTCATTATTGGGCCAGAAATATATATAGCAGCCCTCGTACAAAGAAAATCGAACTTATTTTTATATATATAGATAGATTTATAAATATGTGTTCCAACAATATTTTCCTTCGATTGAAACATATAAAAAAAGGTGATTTTGCCCCGTGCAGCTGATCGGATATTATATGATGTATATATTACTTCTTAAAATATGCAAAATAATTTGATTGTCGAGTGCTTTCCGTCGAAAAGGCGTTTTTAATTTACAGTCAAGGAATATTTGGAGTACACAGTCAATAGTCATGTCCTTTACTCACTTCAAGAGTGACAACTAAAAATTTAAAATTTTTGAGGTTGCCTTACAAAAATGCGAATTTTGCAAATGTTCATAAATTAATCTCTGCGGAAATTGGTCTATAAGTAAACAATCATATTTCGGATTATTCAAGCGTATTTAAACATCTTATTTCATGTTACTTATCTTTTTATAAGGACTTAAAATTACACATCTTAGCAATTTTCAATTTTGAGTTATTTCACTCTTGAAGTGAGTGAGCGATGTGATCAAGTAACATCATAAAGCTGGATAAAGACGTATGTGGAATTAAGTGTCACATTGTGGTACAGGTTATTATAAATTTGTTATGAGTCGGATATTGGTAACATTATTTGATTTTAATAAAATTGTAGTTGAAATTGAAGACTTAAACATTTAGAGTTTTCTGTGCGCCAGGCTGGAGAATAAAAAATAAAAATCATAACTATCGATATGGTAAATTTACATGACTGTCAAAAACAAACGAATCTACTTAAACGAAAACATGACTCCCATGGCTGAGAAATTAAACTACTTGTGTAGACGCCTTGTGTAACTAAAAAAAATTACAAGTTCCGGGTACATAACTCAAACATTCCAGAAGCTAAGGTAAACCTGCCGGATGGTACCACAAACAATTTTAACTATTTACAAGCCAACAACTTAATAAGTGACAATGCCCCGGATATTAACACTCAACAAAATGTAACTGATTGAATATGTTATTATATCTGTCATAGATGATTAACATTTATATTTCTTCATATGTTATTAAATGTATTTTTTTTTTATTATTTTATCGAAAAGCTCTTCGTAAATTGTTTATATACGAGTATATGTGCATTGAGAAATATTTTCCATACTTTCATGATACCAGTGTAATTAATTAAAAATATATGTATAACACATTTAATATGAATTTTAGTTTTAATTGTATTATGTGGCATTTAACAATCGCGCGGATGAAGTTTGTTTAGTCAACTTAATGAGTGGCAATAACAATCTGGGACCTCTTATTAGCAGAGATTTGATTAGTGAAACAAGTTTTAATAGTGATAATCTTAATTGCATTCACTTTAATGCACAAAGCATTGTGCCTCGCAGTAAGTCTATAAATTTTATGAAATACGGAACATGTTTCAGGGAGAGCGGTTTAATGTTGTTGGGATCTCAGAAACATGGCTGAAAAGTTATGTTTCAGATAGCGCTGTTGCAATGGATGGATATAGACTATACAGATCCGACAGACGTATTGTTCGAGGTGGTGGAGTGTGTCTGTACGTCGACGATAAAATTATGTAGGTCAAAGGTTGTATTGACTATTATGAATGAAGACGAATGTGAAGCTCTTTTTGTAGAACTTGAATCTAATTTATCCACCAAATTATTAGTTGGCGTTATTTACCTTCCGCATGGTAGTTTAGCAATTGCTGAAGATATTCTGGCTGATATAACATCGTTTCACATATGCTACCCAATTAAATTATTTTTATTAAAATCAATGGTTGACATTTACATTAACATCAAAAAATAATACTTAGGTAATTATTTCAAAAAGAATTATTCAGAGACAAAGGCAGAATTCCACGGTGTTTCAAAAAGCGATCTTCGAGATGAGTGATGAATAAATCCAGGTATGGAATACAGGTCGAATCTTATAATATTCTTCAATATTTGTTGCATCAACATTGCAACGATGACTTTGTCGGGATGGAATCCTAGGTTTTTTGTTTGGAATGTCTTGTTCTTCACAAAATATTTTAACAGAAGAAAAATCTCACTAAAATGGAGAGTACAATTTTCGCATGTGTCCATAAATTCCTTTTTCGTATTTTCAGTCAGATGGGCGGCTTCAGGTAAATCTTGATTTTCACTTTGAAGAACGCGACTTAATGATAATGCCAAGCAGTGAACTGAATGAACTACATGGATCGATACTTGAAAATCCAACGTTTTTATAACCAGCAATAACTGAAATGCTGATGTTGTTGTTTTTCTGATCGGACCAGGTGAAATGCATTTATTGCAAAGCCTCGATAACGGCTACACATGTTGTTCTACCCATCGAGTTCGGAGTACCACTTTAATTTTTGCTTTTTATCATCACGGAAATTCCTGTTAATAGAAATTGCTTCTTGGAGAGCTATTTGCCTTTTAGGATATTGAAAAAAGTGGTATAGGGTTTGGATAGTGCAGAGATAATTTCTGACTGAGACTACTTAACGTAACTTATGCTATGTACGGACAATGGCAGATTTGTAGGCAAAGGCTAATTGACAGTTCGGAAGATTGCAAATAATTACAATTTCATGTATTTACAATATATTTTGTAAATATTTATATGCAGGATTTCTAATAAAAATATTTTATAGACAGTGCTGCCAATAAAATGTTTCTCTGACAATGGCGCCATTGTCAGATGCGTAGACATTAACTAAACAATCAATACCAGACGTTCCGAGGAAATTTAGAATAAGTTCACTTCAAACCTTTTTCATCGAACTGTTTTGTTGGGACGAAACTCTACAAATCTTCGCAAATTTTATATCGCCCATCGTTTTCATTAAGGTACCGGATACACATTGAAACTTGCTCAACCCCGGAAATATCAGCTAATTCGTCCGCCATGATAGTGAAAGCTTTGATATAATTGATTCTCTCAATAAGCTGTCTGTGTATAAGAGTGTGAAGCTATGGACAACGATATCAAACTTGTTAGAGTGCTGCAAATGTACGGACAATGACAGATTGTTAGGCAAAGGTGAATTTATTGTCAACGATTGCAAGAGTTGACAATAAAATGTTTCTCTAACAATGGCGCCATTGTCACATGTATAAACTTCGCACATCTGACAATCAAAAGTGACTGCAAATTATCTCGCAATGGCAACGCTGTGTGTTTACACTATTGTCAGATGTCTACCAATATTATTGTCTTACAATAATACAGGGTTGAATTTTTCCGCCATTTTCCTGACAATATTGTTAGATCTGACAATCGTGTGTACAAAGCTTGAGAAATACTATTAATTTCATTCTGAACACGATTGCTTATACACATTGCCTAACGTGGCGAATTTGTCAAGTGACTATTCAAATTTGAATCCGTTATCGCCCGACACCTTAGCAAGGCTCTAAAATTTCCCGTATTGTGAATAGTTTTATTTGAATTGATTCTGCCTGTATCACAACTTTCACTAAGCCTTCTCGACCACAAAGGACGATTGTTTGAACTATTGCTTCCAAATGATTTCTATTTGCGTTTGCGAACTGCTTTTCATGAATTTGTAATTGTTTATCGATGGACACTGTGGGTTGCTTATCTACTTAGCTCTCATTTCAGCTTTCAATACACTGTTTCTATTGTATTCGAATGATGAGTGGTAGCGAAATACTTCCAGCGCTTTTTTCTGATTAGTAAATGGTATTTATACCAGTCAAATTTTCTGGATAGTATAGGCTTTGACTTACTTTTACTTTTTTTTATTTTTTTTATTTATTTATTTATTAGCATTTAAATATCCGGCGATGCCCGGGTTGCCTTTGAAAACAGTGATCCAAACATTAGTATTATTTTTGATTTTGAATAAAAAATAAGGACCCAAAAACTACGGGTCCTTATTAAAAATTTGTTTAACATCCAGGATCAGTCTACTTGAAAGTCTATCAAACTCCAGATGCTCTCAAAAACTCAAACAAATTCACTGACAACAGTAAAAAATTCTGTAAATATGAAAGCACAACCTCAAATGTATTATATGTGTGCAAACTTTCAAATTAATACTTTTATGGGGTCAGTGGTCAAGAGGTCACCAAATAAGTGGCTGAGAAACAAATGCATAATATGCCATGTATGTATGTTTCAAATTTCGATATACTTGTATACATTTTTGTTTAAATATTACCGGTGTATATAGCTATATATTTCGAAAAGTCTTTTAAACATTATGTCTCCGTTTTTGTGTACCTCTTGTCCTCAGGCCGGACGACGCACTTCCTTGAAGATCGTTTTATGTACATATGTATATGTGCAGCTCCACAGATCTTTATGGGATTTTTATTGGAAGAATGAAAAAATCTTAAATAATTTTGAAATGTAGTGGAAGAATGAAAATTGCTTTGGTCAGTACTGACAACAATCTTAGAATTCAAAATTCTTTTTTTCCTGTGTATACTACATATTATTTTATCTTTGTATAATTTAAGCGCAAGAGTTGACCACTGGTCAAAAAACACTATGTTAATAGTCCGTAGGCTATACCACACTGGAGTTTCTAGCTTTCTACCTGTTATATGAGCCGCAACGGTCAAGCGGCCAAAAGTCGTTTGAATTAGTATTAACATTGCTATTTTGGGCCCTTTAAAGTACAGAAAGAGTGGAAATTGCATTGGTCACTGCTACACTGGCCACAGTCTGAGATTTGACCGAATTGACAACGTTATATATGTATATCTTATCACATTAAGTGGTGATATATATATTTTGAACAGGGGTTAGAAGTTTTACAATCTGTAAAATAGTGAACATTGTTTTGGCCACTTCTTCACTGACCACAGTCAGAGAATTCAAAATTATTATATTTACAAACTTTTAACTTTGTGTCCCATAAGAGGCTTCAGAAAGGGCAAAAACAATTGATAGCGCTATAACTGACCACTGGCCGAAAAATGTCTACGTGAGTAGCCCGTGGTTTATACAACACTCATGTCTATGATAGTGCAATTTATGGGATTTTTAATGTATTGAAAGAATGAAAAACTCTTAAAGAATCTTGAAAGCCAGTAAAGATTGAAAATGGTTTTGGTCATTGCTTAACTGACCACAATCGTAGAATTCAAAATTGCATTTCTCGGGTATAGTACTACATATTATTTTATCTGTGTATCATTTAGGCGCTTCTGAAATACAAAAAAATATTTAAAATTTTGATAGCGCGACAACTGACTACCTGTCAAAAACGACTGTGTGAATAGTCCGAAGGGTATACAACACTCAAGTCTATACCAAAGCAAAATTTAAAGCTTCCTACTTCTTAAAGGTACCGTAATGGTCAAGCGGTCAAAAGTCGCTTGGTGTAAAATCGCATCCCTTGGAGATCAGTATTCAAACATAAATTATTAGGATTATAGCTCTTAAAGGACTATTAAAGTACAGAAAGTGTGGAAATTGATTTGGTCACTGCTAAACTGACCACAGTCGGAGAAGTGACCGAATTTACAATATTAGATAGGTTACCACAGTAAGTGGTGAGCGATATATTTTGAAAAGGCTTTAAAAATTTTAAGACGCGGTTTTATGTCCGGTTTGACCTCAGACTGGACATCGAATTGTTGTTTTCGCATCTTCATTGAGATCAGTCTGTACATATAAATTTGTAAATCATTGGCTCTTAAGGAACTTTTAAAATCAGAGAAATAATGAAAATTGTTTGGGTCACAGTTAAACTGACCACATTCAGTTAATTCAAAATAATTTTTCGCGCATTTATTTGCGGTTTATAGTACTTCATATATACAAAGTTTTAACATTGTATCTTATAATAGAATTCCGAAACGACAAAAACAAAACGCAAGTTTTTGATAGCGTTACAACTGACCACTGGCCGAAATATGATTAAGCGAGTAGTCCGTAGTTTATACAACACTCCAGTCTATGTGTGTGCAAAATTTCAGCTCTCTAGCTTTAACAGGAGCCTCTGTGGTCAAGTGGTCGAAAATCACTTGGCGGAAAATCGAAAATCAAAGTAGCCTATGGCACTTCGCAGGCATTGGTCTATCTGTCCACCAAGTTTCAAGAAAATCGGTTCAGCCGTTTAGGCGTGAAGCTGGAACAAACAAACAAACAGACAAACAAACGATTTTATAATATTAATAGGATTTAATTAATTATTTAGTGAAATAATTCATGATATATCCCGCGAAGCCACATAGGCTTGTCTGCAGGAGAAGAAAGTATTTACAATTGATTGAGAAAAATTTGATATTAAATTTACATTTCATGACTTATACTTAACAAGAATTTGATATTCGCTTCATTGCGATTCGATAAGAAATTTTTTTACAACTTTTATTCCTTTTTTTTTGTTATTTTTAATACTTAAGACGTTAATAGGCAACATATTAAGATTTTGTGGCAGTTGCATGGACAGTGCACTTTTTCCATAGTTGTTTGTGTGAGTCGGTACTTTAAATCGTCCGTCTGCTCTTCTTCGTGTGTTGTACTGGTGGTCTAGGCTTTCCAAGAATCTTCTATCTGCAAAGAACTCAGTTGTGACTGCTATTTTGTAAAGGCTTTTCACATTTAATATTTTGTGGTTTTTCATAAAGCTTCGTGTTTTTTCTTCAGTCGTGTAGTTTTGTGTGGTTGTTGATGTTCTTTGAGTATTGATTGTGTTTGTTGATGATGTGATATTCCTGGATATGATATTATTTTGGTGTGTTGTGTTATTCAAAACTGTATTTGATTTATTCTTCATTAGTATTTTTACAAGTTTGTTTTGTGTGTTTTGTAGTTGTGTGCAATAAGTTGCGTTACCCCAAGCTATTATTCCGTGTCTGAGATATGACTCGGAAAGTGAGAAATATGCTTGTTTTAGTACATGTAGTGGTGCACAATTATTAAGGTGAAAAAGGATATATGCAGTTCGTTGTAGTTTTTTTTGAAGTGAGGATATATGTAGGTTCCATTTAAAGTTATGATCTATTTGAACTCAAAGATATTTGAAATCATTTACTAATTCAATTTCAGTTCCACAGGTATCTTCTGTGACACTAGTTGTGTTGTGCAAACAGTCGTTACTGTGGAAAATTAATTTTATATTTTCGTATCTTAGGTGCGGTGACTTTACGTGCACAACTTTAGTTTTGTTGGCATTTATAACTAACCCATTATCATGACACCATTTTGTAGTCATATTTAGTTCATTCTAAATAATTTCTGTCATCATGCTACATTTTAGACATAAACATTTAAAGTAAACAACGGTTCAATTTTAATCTTTGATTTACTTTTTGGAACAAGAAACTCATTTTTACCATTTAAACTAGTAGCAAAAAAGTTCAATTCCAAATCATTTTGGGGGGGTTTGAACCCCCAAACGTAAGCGTTTAGCTTACTCTATCCTAATGCCACTATTGATCTATGGTTTGGAACTATACTCCCGAACTACACACACCCATTTTCATAAAATTAATCGGTACTTCAATCGAATAATACGTTTTGTGTATGCGTTACATATCCATGATTATGTTACATCTTCTGTTCGGAATTTTTTAGGATCTTCGTGTGAGGATTTTGTAAAGGTGAGAACACTTATATTATTCTATAGGGCGATGAAACGCGGAGTTCCTTCTATCAAATTTTTAATTTTTAAATTCCAACAGAGCTCACTGATTAATTAGCCCACGTTTCTCCACTCTAATAATGCAAAACTCCTTTGTAGTCCGCGTCTGCAAATTATGGAATCAAATTGTCCCATACAACGAGAGAAATTTTTCTTATTCACCAGCATATTTTCAAACATTGCTTATTTATCATCATAAGTATCGCAATATTACTTAATTTCAGATCTGCGCTATTTGAGGAATTATTTTTAAGGTTGTTTGAGTAATACCTGCGTGATTGTTAATGCCACATTTAGTTTTAGGTTTAGTTTTAATCCTTATAATTAAGAAATAATACATGTTATAACCAGTAAGGAAAGGCTAAAGTCGGGCGGGGCCGACTATATAATACCCTACACCACTCTCGTAATATTGAATAACTCTGATATACAAATTTTGTAATTCATGTATAAATTGTTTACATAAATTTACTTTTGGGACATTTTATACTTAAATAATACCCTGTACCACAGTGTGGTGTAGGGTATAAAAACGATTGGATCTAAAGAGCCAAATCGGATGAAACATATATATGGGAGATGGGATCTTTACCGATTTTCTTTAAATTCGGCAATGTTGGTTCATGAATCAAGAAACTCTACCATGCTAAATTTCAAAACGATTGGATGTAAAATACAGCTTCTATAGAACTAAAGGGCCAAAGCGGACGAAACATATATATGGGAGCTATAGCTAAATCTTAACCGATTTTCTTCAAATTCGGTAGTGTTGGTTCATGGATCAAGAAACTCTACCTTTCTAAATTTCACAATGATTGGATGTAAAATGCAGCTTCTTCAGGACTAAAGGGCCAAATCGGACGAAACATGTATATGGGAGCTACAGCTAAATCTTAAACGATTTTCTTCAAATTCGGTAGTGTTGGTTCATGGATCAATAAACTCTACCATTCTAAATTTCAAAAGGATTGGATGTAAAATACAGCTTCTACAGGACTAAAGAGCAAAATCGGACGAAACATATATATCGGAGCTATAGCTAAATCTTAACCGATTTTCTTCAAATTCGGCAATGTTGGTTCATGGATCAAGAAACTCTACCATTCTAAATTTCAAAACGATTGGATGTAAAATACAGCTTTTAGAGGACTAAAGGGCCAAATCGGACGAAACATATATATGGGAGCTATAGCTAAATCTTAACCGATTTTCTTCAAATTCGGCAATGTTGGTTCATGGATCAAGAAACTCTACCATTCTAAATTTCAAATGGATTGGATGTAAAATACAGCTTCTATAGGACTAAAGGGCCAAATCGGACGAAATATATATATGGGAGCTATATCTAAATCTGAACCGATTTCAACCAAAAATTTCACTCCGATCGTTCTGAAATTTTGCAGTTTAGAGTATTTCGCAGCTGTTAAGATCGCTATTGAATTTGGTTGAAATCGGTTCAGATTTAGATATAGCTCCCATATATATCTTTCGCCCTTTAGTCCTATCGAAGCTGTATTTTACATCCAATCGTTTTGAAATTTAGAATGGTAGAGTTTCTTGATCCATGAATCAACATTGCCGAATTTGAAGAAAATCGGTTAAGATTTAACTATAGCTCCCATATATATGTTTCGTCCGATTTGGCCCTTTAGTCCTATAAAAGCTGTATTTTACATCCAATCGTTTTGAAATTTAGAATGGTAGAGTTTCTTGATCCATGAACCAACACTACCGAATTTGAAGAAAATCGGGTAAGATTTAGCTATAGCTCCCATATATATGTTTCGTCCGATTTGGCCCTTTAGTTCTATAGAAGCTGTATTTTAAATCCAATCGTTTTGAAATTTTGAATGTTGGAGTTTCCTGATCCATGAACCAACATTGCCGAATTTGAAGAAAATCGGTTAAGATTTAGCTATAGCTCCCATATACATATATGTTTCGTCCGATTTTGCTCTGTAGTCCTGAAGAAGCTGCATTTTACATCCAATCATTTTGAAATTTAGAATGGTAGAGTTTCTTGATCCATGAACCAACTCTACCGAATTTGAATAAAATCGGTTCAGATTTAGATATAGCTCCCATATATATGTTTCGTCCGATTTGGGGCTTTAGTCCTATAGAAGCTGTATTTTACATCCAATCGTTTTGAAATTTAGAATGGTAGAGTTTCTTGATCCATGAACCAAGAAAATCGGTTAAGATTTAGCTATAGCTCCCATTCATGTTTCGTCCGATTTGGCCCTTTAGTTCTATAGAAGCTATATTTTACATCCAATCGTTTTGAAATTTAGAATGGTAGAGTATCTTGATCCATGAACCAACACTGCCGAATTTGAAGAAAATCGGTTAAGATTTAGCAATAGCCCCCATTTATATATTTCATCCGATTTGGCTCTTTAGATCCAATCGTTTTTATACCCTACACCACACTGTGGTACAGGGTATTATTTAAGTATAAAATGTCCCAAAAGTAAATTTATGTAAACAATTTATACATGAATTACAAAATTTATATATCAGAGTTATTCAATATTACGACAGTGGTGTAGGGTATTATATTGAATATCTTACTTTGTAGTCATTTTGGCCAATTACTGGCTTATCGATTATAAATAAAATAAATTAATTAAATGAAATGAAAATAAAAAATGTATTAAACACTTTATTTCTTTAAGCATCATCAGTTAAGACGTTCAACGTTAAGTACTAGTAAGCAACAAAAATTAATTAGTCAAATTGTTGAAAAACTCTTGTAAACCATCACAATTTACATTCTAGTTTACTAATTGATTACGACATCCGAAACTTAAGAGTAGCGACAATATGTATCTTCTGAGCATGACTGTTCCTCTGCCCATATGAATGTGTACTTAGTCGTCTTGTGTAATTAGCAGAAAACCCAATTATAACCACACAAACTTTTACTTGACGATCAACCACATACGTACAAAGTACTAACCCCATGTAATGATATAATTTCCGTTGTCACACTGAGGGTTCGCTCTTATGGATGATAACAATTGTGTACTGTGCTACTTCATACTCGTATATGGTGTGACGGATTTATTTTATCTTCACTTTATAGGTGGATGGAACTGTATTATATCGAAGATGTGACCTAAAGTATATTTGGTGGAAATCTGCAAAAATAAGGTAATTTTTTTTATTCAGTCAGAATTTATTTTTTTGGTTTGAGACCATATGTTCCATTTACTTTCTGTCTATTCCAAGAAAGTAATAGAAACAAATACAAAAATTGGTAGAGAGTTTTAATTGCTTGGTAGAATTGACTGCAGTTTCGATAAACACCACTCTATCATCTTCAGAATTCAGTAGCAATAGTGTATGTTTTTAACTTAAATCAGCTTAAATACTTGTGGAAGCAGTAAATTGAATCTAACAAGAACTGCTAACCAAACCCGTATTTTGCCGAACTAAGTCAACATACTAAAACTCTCATACCAATACATTTTTGTTTTTTGCTTGGGTTCGCATCGCGAACCACGAAAACAAATGTAGTTTTGTCAACGGCTAATGCCGACGTCATCGTACCTCATGTGTTTGTATGTGTTGTTGTTATTTATTGTTGGTCTGTGCTTTTGTTTTTTTTTTTTTTTATTATTATTATTTTCAATAAAATTTCCTTAACAATTGGATTACTTAATGCCTCAGCGCCATAAATGGCTTTATAGAGGCTAGCTGGCAACTTATTATTTCGTAGTTACAATTAGGTAAATTATATATAATTTTAACAATTCAGTTTAAACTACAGGTAAACTTATAATGTTAGAAGTATTTCAACATTTTCAATTAAGTATTTTTTCAATTCGATTTTAAAACGTGGCAAATTAGAAATTTCCTTTAAATTGTCTGGAAGCATATTATATTCCGTGGGACCAGAGTAGCGGATACGCTGCTTTGTTACTTCTAGACGGCATCTTATAGTGCTCAAATTCCGTGCTTGTCTTGTCATTCGATGTGTGAGCATTAAATTTGGTTGGAAGCTTATGGTATGCGATCCCATGTCTCTGATGCACTTATACACATAAATATTGAGTTGTTGTTTGTAGAGTCCTTTAACAGGAAGTATGTTTTGGCATAATTTTTGTACTGAATCTTCGGGGAAGGTTGAAAACCATTTTCAGCGCCCTATTTTGAGCTGACTGTAAAGATTTTAAGAAGCTGTTACATTTAGCTGCGTACACGATTGGTAGGTATATGTATTAGATGTGAATGAATTAGTGTCTTGTAAAGCATCATTTTTACTTCAATATTAAGCTTGTTTCTAAATTTATGTAGGATTCCTGTACCACAAGCCAATTTGGACTTTAAGCGGCCAATGTGATTTTCCCATAACAAGTTTTGGCTTATGTGCATGCCAAGGTAATCCACACTTTCCGATTCTTCAATGTCATGACCATCTATATGCACAGTCATTGTTATGTCCCTTTTGGATATGTATGGTCTAAATCTGACGAATTTGGTTTTATTTGCATTCAGAAATAGCATATTTACTTTTAAAAATTCTGACAAAATAGAAGCATCATACTCAATTTGTGTCTGTAGTACTTTCGGGTGATCATATTCATAGAAGAAAGAAATATCATCTGCAAACATAAACAACTTTGAAATCAATATTTTTGATGTCGTTGATATATATTTTAAATAACAATGGACCAAGAATACTGCCTTGCGGAACTCCACATAATACCGGAATGGTATCGCTCTTCTCATCGCCAATTTGTACATAATGCCTTCTATTCTTTAAAAAGCTTTCAAATAGGGTTTGCTGAGAAAATCCAATAATTGTAAGTTTTTTAATAAGTATGTCATGATCTACTAAATCGAAAGCCTTAGTAAGATCAAAAAATACTCCTGCAACTCCTTTGTGGCCAGTATCTAAACCACTGCAGATGCACTCCAATACATTAACGACAGCTTCATCCGTTCCACTCCCCTTTTTAAAACCATATTGGCGTTCATATAATATGTTGTTACTTTCTATATACTCTGTTAATTGCTCAAAAATAATTTTTTCAATTATCTTGTCAATAATAGACATAGTGGTGATTGGGCGAAAATTGTGTACCTTATTTACCTCTTTAAGCTTAGGAATCGGGGTTATTTTTTGCATTTTTAGTATTTCTGGATAAATAGACTCATTTATCATCATATTAAAAACTGACGTGAGTATTTGGGCTATGGAATATTTCCTTGTTAGCAGCAATTTCGTCGTGATTTTATCGAAACCTGGAGCTTTATTCATTTCCAATTTGTCCATGATATCTTCTACCTTATCAGAATTCACGGGTTCTAGGCTAAATAAATTATTGATTTGCAGCAGGGAATGAAATATATTGATATCATTAGATGTACAAAACTGTCTATCAGCAGGCATTTTCGCAAGAACTTCAGAAAAATACTTATTAAAAAATATGGCTTTTTCACGATCAGTTGATAAGAGTATGTTATCCTCAGTTAAAATGCTGGGTATATTCTCCGACTTTTTCCCAATTTGTTTGTTGAGAAAATCCCAGGTTTTCCTTGAATCTCCATTGCATATTTCCAAATTGTAACGATAATAATTATTCATTAGGTTCTTACTGCAAAATTTAATAACTCTGCTTCTATTTCTAAGCCTTCCCGCTATATCTTTATCATTTCGTCTCTTTCTTCTTTGGCTTAGTATCTTATGTTTGTATGCAATTAAAGATTATAATGCATCTGTCATCCACGGATTCATTTCACGTTTTATATTCATCTGTTTTATAGTTGTTGTGGAACATTTTTGTAGTGCTAATGAAAAGGTATTTATAAGATTTCTACACAACTCTGATGAGTTACTTGCTTCAGATACTACAAGATTCGCATCAAGAAATCTTCCAAAATTTTCGTAATCGATTCTGCATTTCTTTTTATATAACACGGATTCTGTATTATGCATAGTAAGGTTCAACTGGCAAATAATCATATTGTGATCTGTAATATTATTCTCAACCGAATTTACCGAAGAGATTTCTAATAAATTGCTAAAGACACAATCCAAACAAGATTGGCTTAGCGGTCTAGTTACAAGATTGTGGCAGGAAGCTATATTCATTTCCGCAAAAGTATCGTTTAGTCTGTGGCTCTGGTTATTGGAACATAGCAAATTTATGTTAAAATCACCCATAAAAATGCATGAAAATGTACTCGTATTAATACCAGGTAACAGTGTCTCTAGTTCCGAAAAGAAAAAGTTAAGATCACATTTTGGAGATCTGTACAGGGAGTTCACAATTAAAGGCTTATTATTTATTACAACGGTTGGCAAAGAGACCATAATCATATCCAAAAAATTATTACTCCGATTAACAAGAACTTTGTATGCGATATTTTGTCTTATATACACTGAAGTTCCACCAAATCCGTCCTTTCTACAGCAGTGAACCACCTCAAATCCAGAAATTGAATACATATTTGTAAATCTCTCATCGAACCAAGTTTCTTGAACTGCAATAATTGCCGGAATTCTAGCCAGTTTACTTATCTCTCTTTTGAATTGATTGAATTTGTTAATTGAAGAAATACTTCTGACATTTAAAGACAATAGATTTAAATAATTTGTATTTAATTTATGAGAAAATTCATTAAATGAGTTTATATTATAAAAGTAATTAACACTCATTAGAATAAAGAATAAAATATTTAAAACAATAAATGTATTATATACATAAATATACAAATTTAGGTCGAACCGTCTTCATCACAGTCGTCTTCAGAGCTGATTTCGTTTTGATCCACCGCAATTAATCGCCTTCTGCCCTCCGTTACACCTCCAGCGCGCTTACATAGGATATCATCAACATCATTCATAGATCTCAATCGAAATTTCTTGTGTTAGTATCTCGTTTAGCAAAAACAGCCCCTCCTTTAGCAAATATGAATTTGAAACCGACGGATTTTAGTGATTTCGCATAATTCAGCAGTTGTAGTGATTCTTTGCAAAGAAAGTCATTGATATACACACTTTTTAAATCATCGAACTGTTTCAACTTTGACTTTGCTTCCATAAGATTCTTCTTTGTTTTTTTTCTTGGTAAATTTGACGATTACAGATGCGTTGCTGTTTGTTTGTTTGGGTTTGTTTACAAAAAATGCTTCTTCTACTTCATTCTCGCATATATTAACACCCACTTTTTTTGCCACATCCAAAACAACATCCATCGCTTTAGCATTCTCATCTCTTTTAACGCCGTTTATCACACAGTCATTTTGAACCCGCACATCATTTAAAAATTTTACCGATGTTTTTAAACTGTTTACTTCTTCTCGTAAGTTTTTATTCTCTCTCTCTAGAGTGTCGATCTTCTTCTTGTTTTTAACTACGCCTTTTAAAATCTCATCATATTGAGATGACATAAATTGAATTGTCTCTTTAATCTCACTGAGTTGATTTAGTTGAGCCTTAATTTCACTCAATTCGCCAGCTACCGAAACATCACTTGGCGCGCACAAAAAGCAGTTATACTCAAGAGAGAGGTCTTTGACAAGTGTATCGATTTCTTTTTTGTTCAGTTTCGTACACTGAGAATGGAGAGTTTTCTCACAAGCGTCGCACTGCATCGAATCGTCATTTTCCAGTATTTGCATTTTGCAATGAGCGCAAATTAATTTGTTTTTATTTATGCTCTTTCTGGATTTGCCCGGCATATTTCACTTTCCTCTTGTTGAGAATTACTTGCTTTATTAGCTCAAATGTCACCCTTAACGAAAGGAGTTGTGTTTACACGAAAAAAAATAGATTTTCCACAGATCGATCGCACGGGTGTTAAAAAGACGTTTTGACAGTTGCAAGGTTGCCAGATTATTCAGTCAGAATTTATTTTTTTGGTTTGAGACCATATGTTCCATTTACTTTCTGTCTATTCCAAGAAAGTAATAGAAACAAATACAAAAATTGGTAGAGAGTTTTAATTGCTTGACTGCAGTTTCGATAGACACCACTCTATCATCTTCAGAATTCAGTAGCAATAGTGTATGTTTTTATTATACCCTACACCACACTGTGGTACAGGGTATTATAACTTTGTGCATTTGTTTGTAACACCCAAAAGGAGAAAAAATAGACCCATCGTTTATTATACCGATCGACTTAGAATCACTTTCTGAGTTGATTTAGCTATGTCCGTCTGTCCGTCTGTCCGTCTGTCTGTCTGTCTGTCCGTCTGTCTGTCTGTCCGTCTGTCTGTCTGTCCGTCTGTCTGTCTGTGCATGTATTCTTGTAATCAAAGTACAGGTCGCAATTATGGTCCGATCTCGACGAAACTTTACACACATCTTTTTTTTGGCCCAAGGACGATCCCTATTGAATTTGGTTAAAATCGGTTCAGATTTAGATATAGCCCCCATATATATGTTACCCCCGATTTGACATGTAAGCGCTGTAAAAACTTTATTTTATATCCGATCAGTATGAAATTCGGCAGAAAGAGGTTTCTTATTATATGGATGAACACTATTAAATTTGGAAGAAATCGGTTCAGATTTAGATATAGCCACCATATATACGTTACCCCCGATTTGACATGTAAGCGCTGTAAAAACTTTATTTTATATCCGATCAGTATGAAATTCGGCAGAAAGAGGTTTCTTATTATATGGATGAACACTATTAAATTTGGAAGAAATCGGTTCAGATTTAGATATAGCCCCCATATATATGTTACCCCCGATTTGACCTGTAAGCGCTGTAAAAACTGTATTTTATATCCGATCAGTGCGAAATTCGGCAGAAAGAGGTTTCTTATTACATGAAGGAATACTGCCAAATTTGGAGAAAATCGGTTCAGATTTAGATATAGCTCCCATATATATGTTACCCCCGATTTGACATGTAAGCGCTGTAGAGACTGTATTTTATATCCGATCAGTACGAAATTCGACAGAAGGAGGTCTTTTTACATGAATAAGTATTCAGGGAAGATCGGTTCAGATTTACATTAAAGCTCCATATATATGTTCCTCCTGATTTTACTCCGATCATTAAAATTTTCCAGAAAGATGTTTCTCACTTTAGGAACGAATATTGCTTAATTTAGCGATTATCGTTTCAGAATTAGAATACGTTTCTACCCATTTACCAATTATTCCAAATTATTATGGCAATGACCCTTATCGCATTGTTAGGGAGGTGTAGGGTATTATATAGTCGGCCCCGCCCGACTTTCTGCCTTTCCTTACTGGTTTTAACATAAATCAGCTGAAATACTTGTGGAAGCAGTAAATTGAATTTAACAAGAACTGCTAACCAAACCCGTAATTTTTTTTTTAAATATTGAAACCTTATATTTATTATTATTATTTATGCTACCTGTCTTAATCATCTATAATAGTAATACAAATGATTCATTGCAACCCGAAAATATATGGCGTGAATGCCACACCCCCTTTGGTCTCCCACACAAAGGGATAGTTTTGTAAATAACAAAGAATACCTCATAATTTTAATATATGATATACTACCCCAACTTAATAGAGTAGAATAATCTCAAATATTGTATTTCTAAATCTGAAACGATTTACTAAAAATCACAGTAATCGTTTTAATACTAATAAAACAAATCTTTAAAATTTCATAAAAATCGGTTGAAAAAATAAGATTTTTATCGCTTTCATATATATATATATGTATATATAACTGACCCAATTTTCTTCAAATATGGCAGTGATCATTCATGAATTTGAAAATTGGAGGCAAAAAAATTAAGAAAAAACAATTATTCTGTCATACATATTTTTGGGCCCAAGTCTCGTTGTGAAAAATTCCCAAAAAAAAAATTGGGACACAGTTCATAGCGGCATATCACTCCAATATAAAAACGAAATTTCACAAATTTCACAAAATTTAAACAAATACTTCCTACGATGGAAGTCTTAGGTTACTGGTTGTATAATAAGGGCAAACAATTGATTAGAAGTAGATGATAGCTGTAATGCACATATAAGTACATTACAACTTTTCAAGTGTTTGTATGACAATAAGACAACATTCGCCATTTTATCTTTGCAAACCACGCATTCCCTATCATTGTTTAATACTATAGCAACATTTGGGTTTTCATCCTCCTCTTGCTCATTATCCTCGTCCTCAGAGTTCGTTTCCGTAGGTATCATATCGATACAAATTCCTTTGTTTTTGAATATCAGCCTGGATAGAATGTGGCTGATGTTATTTTGCCACTGCCAATAGATCAGTAGCTTCTTTAATTCGGTTATCTTTTTTTCACTCAATCCTCATTATTGTTATTTTTTAAGCGAACCACCACTGTCGGCAATCATAGTGAAGTGTCTACTCTTGAAGAATTTTCTTATCGCGTTAATGAATTTAAAAAAAATTCCCATTTTTTGAAACTGATCTACCTAAAACGCCATTGTATGCTTCAAGAGCTGATGTTCCTCGTATGCCTTGCTTATGTAAGGTGATATTATTGCACCCAACAAATTATAAAATGTACCACACGGTATATGTACACAGTACATATACCGGATACGGTATATTCCTGCTCGAATTACCATGATTTTGTGGTATACTGTGGATGCAGGTTTTGATGACTTTAGAAATTGTAGGAGTGCTTTGTTTTTACTAACATGTATGCGTATATCCTGACAGTAATGTAACCTCTAACGAGTATTCATAATATCTGTTGTCAGTCTACGTATTAATGACATATTCCATTTGTTCACAAGGAATGTTGCAAAAAAGAAATCACTCTTCATGCAACTGATTTCTTTTTTTTTTGCAATATTCCATGTGAACAAACAAACGTTATTCAGACAAAAGATCAGATCCTTTTAATGTTTTCTGCACTTTGCGTAGTAGTAAGCATAATAATTTCAAAGCAAATGAATCAAAAAACACACATTTTAAAAATAACCCCTTTTGATGTGGCACAATGATTATATAGGGTGATCCATTTCGAGGTTCCCTACTTTTTTAAAGAAAAAAACACAGAAAATTCAAACTTAATGGGGAATGTTTATTATCATTTGAAAGAACATTCTTTGGCATTTATTTTTTGAAGATTATGTCTAATTACAAATGTGCAGGAATTTTTTGTCGTTTTTATTTTTTCAATATTCATTGTAGTTTTTGTATCTCAACGATTTTTCTCAAAATTACCATTTGTTAAATTATCCACATCTTCTTAACCGCGTCACGTATTTTGAAGATATTAATACCAATGAAATGCTCGGAATGAAATATGTATGTCCATTTAGTGGAAGGATGTGAAAATATGAAATATATCCTTAATCGTTGAATTTTAAAGAAGGTTTGTTTTTCTGTTTAACAGAAAACAAAAACAACGATCTCGAACTCAATAGTCAAAAACAAAACTATGAAAAGTCACAACAGATCGAATAACAAAAACAAAAACAATGACTATCCTGAAAAAGTATCAATTCATGCCCTTGAATTTTTTGGTACTAACTATGAAAAACTCAAAATGGAACCTTGATGGACCTAACAGATAGATAATTTTGATACCCTAAAAAGTTCTGGAAATTTTCCAAATCAATACGTGGTGCCCATACACAACTAAATACTGTCTTAGTTAAAGGCTAAAAAATATCTAATGCTGTTGCTGATGTATTTGAACAGCACCACAGATTTACTCTAATTGATTCGTCCCCAAAGTAAGATCGTGTTAATGGGCCCTCTCAACGATTTCTCATTTGATAACCAAAATATATTAACTGATGGAGGAAATTGGAAATATTACACTGCGACCGAAAAACAACAAAGCAGCGGTTTGGGCGTTAACCCAAACAAGGTAGAATTTGATCTCTTTACTAGGATGAATGAGGTCCCAAATGTGGACCCCCCTAGGATAAATGGGACAGATCTAGCGTTTTCTCAAAGTGCAAAATTTCTAGGAATAGTTCTAGATAGGAAACCATTATTCAGACTTAATGTACAGGAACGTGTAAGGAAGGCCAACTTCGCCTTATATTCCAGCAGGAAGGCCTCGGTGGAGCCTCTCTTCTAAAGTCGCCCATTGGATATATATACTCGTTGCTGTAGTTCGTCCAATACTATTATACAGTCTCTATAAGCCTTACTCCATTTACTGCCGATTAATATTGTGGCGAGAGAAGTTGCAAACAGAGCGGAATTAAGATTGAACTGCCTATCAGTTTTGAGGCTCAAGCACTACGACCACATGAGGATTTTAAAATGTAGTGCTATGGTAACCGACCGAGTGGACCATATACCAACGGTCTACACCTTCAAGAGGTGTATTATTATTTTGTCCAAATATACTATAAAACAAATATACTATAGACAGATTTTCCAGTATCTCTCGCAATTGTCCTCCTACATGTGGTCTTCGGCCTACCAGGGGCTCGGCGGCCTTGCAGATTCAAACATAAGGCTCTGGAAAGAGCAAAAAAGAATGTAGTAGCGCTATTCATCTACATGTAGAAAGACAAAAGGAAAAAGCTTGGGTCTGAGTCTGCATATATTTTTTTTTGGTTGTACACGGCAGTTGTATGCTGAACTCTTAGCTATTAAAGCTGTAGAAAATTAATGCTCTGACAAAAGCCGGGATCAATATGCTATCAAGTCCCTGGAATCTATATTCCTGAATTCAAATACTTCCCTCGACTGTCGCAGATCTCTTAACGAGATGGCTGAACAGCTTAATATTCACCAGATATGGATGGCGGGTCTTGCAAGTCTGGGAACAACCTTATTCGCTCAAGGGCCACTAGCGACCTACAAGCTATTCTTGAGAAATAGTGTTCTTACGGCAACAAATGGCAGGTGGTCACTAGTCAGGAACTGCATCCACTCCAGGCAATGGAATTCGAAATCTGTGTAGTTTTTAAGATATGGAAAATTGTTTAATATTTCTTTTATAAATATTATTCTTTCCGGAATTGCGATGCAAATTATCAAGTAAGAAAATTCAGTCGAGTTAACCGACTTTCAGTCCCCAAAACAATTAAATTAATTAATGTTTTGTTTTACATAAATTATTATCAGTTTAAGTTGCATATGAGAACATTAAAATCATTAAAGTTATAAGCTGTTAACTTTTGGTGCAAAATATTCCATTTGTGCGGGAAAAGGGCGTGCCAATGACAGTATTAATATTATAAGCAGTTAATTGTTGGTCCATTTGAGTGGGAGGTATGAAAAGGGGTGGCGTCACTTCGCTCATTTTCACACCAAATTTGAAGTCAATCCGTTATTCCTTTTGTTATGGTGCGATCCAACCAGACAGACGGACGGATATTGCTCAAATAACTTAAAATGTCCTAAATCGGATTTCCGATGAACATATTTGGAGCCTTAGGACACTCCATCGATGTGTTAATCCTGTAAGGTGAAGGGATAAAAATAGAATAAGTATCATTTCGAAAATGCTCCTTTCAAATGCTCATCCTTTACATACTCTACTACGCATTCACATCACATATAAGACAGTGAGTACTTTTGGAACTTTTCATTTTACTATTTTCGCCAAATATTTTTCACATTAGTTTCTATCCAGCTTCTCATTCGTATGTAAATGTGTCCCTTATATTCACCAATATTTGTTTGTCTTAATATTTTGGATGATAATGGATTGTTAATTTTTACATACTTTTTATATATTTTGGCATTGTGAAAGTTTGTGTGTGTAGTAATCCTTTCTGGCATTATGCTATTTGGAGAAATAATGAAAATGTTACGAGGTTTGTATGCCAGATAGGTTCATAGACGATACGATTTTCAATAATCAACCAAATAGCTTATAAAATTGTTTTAATTTTTATACAAAGAAATACAAATTCTTTATAACAAATTTTTAATTATTTATTTTTTTTGAGATTTTTTTATTTTTTTAATTGCATATTCAAATATAAACAATTTCCATTCTATAAAATGATTCTTTATTACTTTTTTATAATGATAGTTTATTAAAATTATTATACCTATCCATTTCGAGAAAGCTAACAAAATGTGTTGAGGGTATCTTATGCTAAAAGGTTTATAATTCTTAAAAGTTTTAAGATATATGTGACACTTTTCTGTGGTTTCTGTATATGCAGATATGGACCAGTAATTTAACACTTTACTAATGTAAATTGTTTTCTTTGTCTTATAAGCCAAAATCAAGCTGACGCCAAATACTTTGACTCGTTTTCATTGTAATTATTTAATTAATAGTTGTTTACCACAGTAAATTTTGGCTAAGTGCTTGTGACAATATCCTCTTAACAGACATTAAAGTGCTCTGCGGACATCAATCTGTTTTGTGGTCAATTTGTGAACTGATAACGATGAACTTTTGCCAAAATGATAAAAGCCAAAGTGAAATATTTATAGACAGAACTTTTATTTTGGGCGTGTTTAGTTGTAACTATTTCTTGTTATAGAAACCAGTAAGGAAAGGTAAAGTCGGGCGGAGGCGATACCCTACACCACCTTGATAGTGATATGTCTACTTAATATAGTTGTTCAATATCTGAAACGATTACATTTAAACTCGAATGGTTCGAAACAACAACTTCTATGATTCATAAAAAAATGGATGGGAAATTACCTTTTTTTAAAATACTATTTCTGTGCATAATTGACAAATCGGGGCGTATATATATAAATCTGAAACGATTTTCTTTAAACTTAACACTGCAAAACTTTATAATGATCGGAAGTATAATAAAGGTTTTTAAGCAAAATATACTTGAGGTGTTAGGTCACTCCTCCGATGTGCTACACTTTTGACCCGTAGCAAATACATACAGAGTGTTTTTTTTAGACGTGTGGTTTTCAATCTGGCAATACTTTGTTCGGAGTTGGTCTTTTTGACAGCTGTCAAAAAGAATTAATTTTACCTTAACAATTTGATTGTAAAATTATAGCCAGATGATATTAATGCTGCAAAACGTTGAAAAATTTCCACTTTTTGGCCTAAATATATATTATTTTTTTTGGATCGCAGTTTTTACTAAATGCATTTTTATGGTTTCCGAAACATTTAGCATGCAAATATGAACATATAACTACACGCTGAAAAAAATTGCTTCTGTAGTATATAGTCCCAAACATATTCTGCTTGAATTATATAAATGTTTAGGCTACACTCGAAGTATATTATATTTGGCACATGCAAATATTATATAGTTGGGAAGATGTTGTTCTAAACAACTCTTTGTTTCCATCCTAATATATTTTATTTGAACTATTATTTACGAAACAAAAAAGTTTTTTTCATTTAAGTATTCTGAAAATATATTAATACTTTAATTTAAAGAAAAGTTTTCTTTATTTCACTAATTCAACGATAATTTGTTCAGAAATTTTAAATCTTCCTACAATCTTTTTATAATTAAAATGATACATTCCTCGATTGATTGACAACAAATTACGACTTGGAAAAAAAAAATATATAAAATTATTAGTTTAAGGTATAATTTGAAATCAATGAAATCCGAAAAATCTACAACATTTTGAAAAGCTTTTTAAAAACAAGTAAGAAAGTTTCAGTCGGTTAAATCGACTATGGTGTACCCTCACTTTGTGAGTAATGTAATATATAACATTACACTAATTAATCTGTAAATTTGTGTGGGAGATACCAAAAGGGGTTTAAGAAATATACCTATTTATCGGTAAACAGGAGATTCTTTAAATTCATTGCACTGAGCCGAACTGGTATATTAAAGTTACTTTTCAATTTTGATTTAAATTCAATTTTTCAATGATTTGGTCATTTTGTGTGGGAGGTACAAAAAGGGACGTTGTGATAACGCCCACTTTTCGCAGGACACAGTAGGCACTATACCAGCATTACACTGTACAAAATTTTAAGTAGTTTTATGCACTGGTATTTAAGTTATAAGCCGTTAACTTTTGGTGTAAAACGGTCCATTTGTGTGGGAGGTACCAAAAGGGGCTGTACAAAAAAAGCCATTTTTACCGGACTATAGGCGCTACAAAAATATTATACTGTAGAAAATGTCAAGTATTTTTATGCACTTGTCTTAACGTTATAAGCAGTTCAATTTTGATGCGAAATGGTCCATTTGTGTGGGAGGTACCAAAAGAGGCGTGGCAACTTCGCCCATTTTTCTCGAGGTGATAACGACTAATAAAACAAAAAAATGTATGGAATTTCAGAAGATTCTAATAAGTAGTATAGAAGTTATGAAAGAGTCAATTTTTCACTAAATGTTAACCCTTTGTGTGGGAGGTACCAGAAGGAGTGGACCAATATGGCCCATCTTCGAACTTAGCCTGAGATAGAAAAAAATATTACCATGTACCAAATTTGAAGTCAATCGGTTACTCCTTACGAGAGTTATCGTGCGCACCAGGCAGCAGACAGATGTACTCGTATTCTTTGCAACAACACATAATTCCTAGTAAAGAGAGCCAATTCTGTCTTGTTTGGTTCAACGCTCAAACCACTAATTCTGGCCAGTTTGTTCGGAGCCACCTGTATAAGTATAATGTATCTGAGGACGTTGGGAAATTTTCCAGTTACTGCTGGCCGTTCTAGAGCTAAAATGATTCCATTCACACCTAAGTTCCCAATTAATGGAGAGAGTACCCCTCCTTGCGGGGTGCCTTTATTTACAAATTTTGTAGGAGTTGTGGACCCAAGACGTGCTGTTATGGGTCTTTGAATTAGTCCAATCATAATTCACCCTTAAATTATACAGTGCCGCAATTACCGGCACTGAGTGAATTTTGCAAAAAGATTCTTCAATATCAAGAAAGGCTACCATAATGAAATCCTTAAAATGTGGAACGATTCGATAGTGCCCACCATTTTATGTAGGTCCGATTCTCTAGATTGGCCTTTGTTGTAAGCATGTTGATTCCCCCACAAGAGTTTTGTATCCAGTTTTTCTTTAATAAACGAATCTAAGAGTCTTTGTAGACCTTTCAATAGGAACGAGCATAGGCTAATTGGCCTGAAGTCCTTTGGCATCCCTCCATAGTTTGGGGATATACATGAGCTTAATGCAGTCCCTATATGGGGTAACTCCTTCGAAATCTTTGGTGCGTAGATGCAAACAATATATACCCTCCTTCAATAGTTCATTGTCAGCAGACTGTAAAACTTAGAGATTACTTATTTTTCTGGTACGTAATTTTAGTCTATGTCAGTTATTTATTCAATGTATTAAGTTAATGTCATGCTATAAAAATTAATGATAGATCCTTGCAAAAACACATTCAACTTTTATGGAATGCAAACAATAGTCGAAATGAAACATAAATTTAATGAAGTTTTATAAACACAACAAACGCTACTGCTTTAATAGGCAGTTACTACATTGTTGTTTGCTACCGTTATTATATAACTACGACTACCATTAAAACCACAAAGAATAACATAAAAATCTTTATTAATCATATTAATAAGAATGTAATAAAAATGTTGGTTAATATTGTATTATTACATGATCTTGTTTACAAATCGTTTAATGAAATTTCTGAAATACTTAATATGAAGTTTGCTTAGCAGATTAAGGACACATACTGTAATGGACATCACTCACATCGTCATGATTATTGCTTACTACTGTGCTATTATTATTAATATCATAATTTTGAAACATACTCATGCTTACACAAATGTATGCGTATATATACAAATGTAGGTTGTAGGATGTAACAATTTCATTTGATGTACTTAATATTCAACATATACTCACCCTTAACGAGATTCTTGTCCTCTGCCCAGATTTTAATTAAACATTCTATAAATGTATCCGATGATATGTGTTTGTGGATGGTTAATTTTTCATTTGTAAGAGTTAGTCAGTCCATCACCCACATAAATAATTGTGAAAATAACAAACATATTCGCACACAGCCTCATACAGCAATATTCAATTATGAACCCAGCGGCAAAAATCAGGTCTTAGGCGGCAAGCTATCAGGCCTGATTTAAGAGCCACGAGGCCTGGCCGCCGCATTCAATCTTTATTTCTTTTTTACATGGAGTGACATTGCGAGGCCAGGCCTTGCATCTCGCGGTAAAAATCATGCCTAACAAAGGATTGTCGAATGAAGGTCTGATATAGGACTTCGAAAGGAAGGTCTTAAGAAGGGCTTCGAAATGAAGGTATGATTTAGAACTTCGAAATGAAGGTCTGATCTAGGTCTGATGTACAGCTTCGAAGGAAAGTCCTACAGTAAATCAAAATGCAGACCAAATAATGTATTTTAAATGAATATCACATTCAGCACTTCAAATGCATAATATAGGAGTTCGCAAAGATAACATAGAATAATTTTGATACGAATCTATCTTAATCTATCAAAAACACAAGCTACTGAACTCTACAAAACCTTTGCAACGACTAATTGTTTGTTCATTCTAATTGTCTTCACCTTCACTTTTCAATTTGTGTAGCGGTATTTCTTTTTTTTTTGCATAAAACTGGTTTTGAACTCTCGCAGTAGCAACAAAGTTCATACATGAGAAACTTGAGGGAGGGAGAACGAACACGTGTACACTCTGCCTTCCTTCTCCCGTCTTTTATCATGCATGATTATGTCCACACAAAATTTAAATGTTGTGTGCTAAACACCTTCGATATGATATATTTTTAGAAGGACAGAATCGTGCCTGATAAAAGACGGGAGAAGGAAGGCAGAGTGTACATTTTTCTACATATGCAAAAACTTGAGAGAGAGGGAGAACGAAACGCATCAATATATGAACATATATCGGCGGTGGTTGTCAATAATTCAATTTGACTGCTGACCATGAAGAACGACTTTTCTCTGACATATTTTAGAAGGCGTTAGACATGTTTGAAAAAAGACGGGAGCAAGAGGCACGGTTACTTTTTTAGAAGTGAGAGATTGCACATTTTTCAGGCCTTCATAAAGAAGGCATGCGTGCCTTCCAATAGAAGGTGTTGGCAGCCCTTCTATCAGGCCTGATGCCTAGAAGGCCTGGACCATTTTACCGCTGGGAATATAAGGACTATGTATGTATTCGTAAGCTATTATTTAGATTTGCGATTCGGTAGAATGTATACATCTGTACTTATATATAATTAGTAATGCCCGTCTATAGATGAAATTCACATAGACATAAAACTCCCACATTCTCATATATGTATGTATATAGGTATTATATCGATATTGGGAGTTTGTAAATTTGTATGGAAATCCTTTATAAGGTAAATCGGATGATGCGTCTATTGTTTTGTGTATAACGCCTGATTCAATCGTCCTAAAACCTTACGAATTGACAAACCAAGTGAAGTCATTTACTCGGACTACCAGGGCGGCATTAAATCTCTAAATTAAAACTACCTCCCAAAATTCACAAACAGCCCTCGACTGCCGCAAATCTCTCAACGAGATGGCTGAACAGTTTAACATACACCTCATATGGGTACCTGGCCATAAGGATATACCGGGGAACTGCAAAGCCTATAAACTTGCTAGGAAAGCGACCACTTTTCAAATTCTCAAAGAATTCGCAAATCTTCATCAAAAAGATGAATACTTTCCTTGTCCTGAGGAAAATGTCTTCGTTTTTCAGCCTACAGAACGTTTGGTTTAATGTAAAATGATACATAAATATGTATCTCTTCCATAAATATACATTTTGAAGTACATTTGACATTAAACGAATGTCTAAAATTTAATTAAATTTAATGTTATTTTGACATCTTTTCGACGCAAAATGTACATCGAAATGCGACAAAACTTCATTAACTTGATGTACTTTTTACTTGCAATTAATGGCAAGTTTTCATTGAACCTGAGCTGAATATACGACAAATTTATCAAATTATTCTTTAAATTATTGTAATTATTACATTATATTAAGCATTAATTGTGCGTTTTTATCCCCTCACCTTAAGGTGGTTACTATGTTTTTTCAGCTTGAAAAAATTCCACAAAATGTTATTTCAAGTTGAAAAATGGAACGCTTTTTTACAAAGTCGCATTGCATTTTGAAGTGTGTATGTTGAAATGTCACTTTTATATGAATGTGTGTGTTTAAGCATGTGCATTTTTTCCTTTTTGATTTTCTTGAAAACAAACACGAGTTAAAATTATAATCAATAAACAATTAAATGAAATAATGCCGACTTATAAAATAGTTAATTTAAATTGCAGAAAGGAAATATTGTTGAAGATCATTGTGCTGTTATACATACATTATTTATTTTGTGTTGATACGACGGCGATGCTTGTGAGGCATCAGAAGCCAGGTTACAAATAACAAAATAATTTCCTACTGTTTCACGAATATAAATAAATAAAATGATGTTTTGATGAACCAAAAAGATGTTTTATTATTATTTTTAAGGATTTACATTATATTTGTTGACATATATAAATTAAACTTCCATTCATAAACGGAATTTCTTTTGCCAACTCCTATGGCTGGCAAGAACTCACTATGTTCTTTATAACCATTTAAAAACGAGATCACAGGCACTGCCCAATTCCATTGTCCTACTGCTTCGGTAGCGTTAGCCGTCCGCAAAGTTTTTCCAGGTTTTTCGTCACGATTGTTCTAAACATACAAACGTAAATGTACATATGTAATTACAAGACAAATTCCACATTATTACATACAGTTACATGTCCTTCCAGTGTTTTGCACATTTTTTGCTTTGCTATCCAATGGGAATGTCACTCTTCTGGTTTATTCCATGTACATATTTATTTTCCGTCCTTTGCATTAGTTTTCTTTATTTCAGATAATTTAATTTAGTATTCTTTATTATGAAATTTTATTGCTAATATTCACAACAGTTGAATTTCTCGCGGACAAATGTGAATATAAATAAATAGGAGTACAATGCTGGCGGCTTCAATTTGTTGCGGCGTTCAATTAATTTGTATCGGCGCAAAATGTAAATTTCTCACGTTGAAAAAACATAGTACCACAAATGAAAAAATTTCACTCATATTTTCACAACTTTGTTTTTTGTATGGGATTTCAGCGTGAAACCGGAACATAGTACCGTGCTTTAGAGAGGAGGGTATATAACATTTGCTACGAACCAAAAGTGTAACACATCGAATGAGTGACCTAAGACCCTAAGTATGTTCGGCGGATATCCGTTTTGGGTCATTTTAAGTCGAATGAGTTATGTCCGTCCGTCTGTCTGCGGGCTGGTGCGCACGATAACTCTCGAAAGGATTAACCGATTGACTTCAAATTTGGTATGTGGTAATATTTGTTTCTATCTCCGGCTATGTTCGAAGATGGGTCATATTGGTCCACCCCTTCCAGTACCTCCCCTACAAAGGGCTGGCATTTAGTGAAATATTGATTATTTAATAACGTCCATACTACTTATTTGAATCCTCTGAAATTCTACACATAGTATTAGCTTATTATTCACTATTACCTCGAAAAAAAAATGGGCGAAGTTCCCACTCCCCTTTTGGTACCTCCCACACAAATGGACAATTTTGAACCAAAAGTTAATAGCTTATAACTCTATTACCTGTGTATACAAAGACTTGCAATTTTGTACAGGGTAATGAGTTAATAATACCTACAATACAGTGAAAAATTTGATTTATTGCCACGCTCCTTTTAGTACCCCCACACAAATGGACCATTTTACACCAAAAGTTAGCAGCTTATAACTTTAATACGAGTACATACATTAAAGTTGTTAAATGCAATTAAAATTGCTAATATTTTTTGGGACTCAAGGTGAGGGGATTCATAAGTCGGTTTACCCGACTGAACTTTCTTACTTGTTTTATCTATCTATATATCGATACATCGATTCTAAAACATGCTAAGCCGACTTAGTATAGTTTTAGGGAGGTTGCATTTTTAATTTCTAATTATCTCAAATTATATTCAGTCAAAATTTGGCGTTTTTCCGGCAACCCAATCAAAAGTTATTCACAAAACAGTACAGGTCATTCGATTTCATCAAACTTTGATCGCCTCTCCTGAAATACTACCTTTTTGCACTTAGCATAGTTTAGAAACGATATATAAAAGAGAGTGTCTGTTTGTTTGTTCTGTATAGACGCCTAAACAGCTGGACCGATCTTCTTGACATTTTCACAGAATGTACATGAGTTTGGGGTGGTACTTGAATTTTCGATATATAAAGTGGGCGCGGACCCGCACATATGAGTCAAGTTTTGATATTGAAAAACATTTTCAGGTAGCGTGCTGAAATTTTGTGTGTATGCATTTAGTGGTAGTTTATGTGAATGGTCCAAAAATGGACGGAATCGGACAAATGGGCGTGGCCCCGCCCATATAAGCTAATTTTTTAAGTTGAAATATTTTGCACAATTTATTAGCGAGAGTTCTGCAATTTTGTTTATATGTATCTGGTGGCATTATTCGCGATTGGCCGGGATCGGACAAATGGGCGTGGCCCCGCCCATATAGGCCAAATTTTTAAATTGAGATATCTTGCGAGAGTTCTGTAATTTTGTATATTTATCTTGTGACAGTCTACTTGATTGGTCCAAAAATAGGCGGGATCGGACTAATGGGCGTGGCCCCGTCATATAGGCCATATTTTGAAATTGAGATATCTAACACAATTTGTTAGCGAGAGTGCAGAAATTTTGCGTATGGGTATCTGAAAGCAGTCTAATGGCGAATTCTTTTCTGCAAAAAAGTGCAACATTTTCATTGCCCTTTTTCCGAAAACGGTACTTTTGTGATACTTTTTTGAAATTTGGTAATTGAGTTACTTGAATTTATCACAACTAAAATTTCAAAAAAGCGATATAATAGTGCAGTTTTCG